>CM048927.1:2691803-3389303 GCA_026686955.1 Epinephelus cyanopodus
TATGTTTTTAGTTCACAGAAGCTGGTTATTGTTGTGTTTATGTCAAAATAAAGTTTATCAAACGTTTTCACATCTTTGATTTTGTGATTTACATCCCAAAGTGGTTGTATTGTGGTAGATTGAATTTGGAAGATAACTGTTGAAAGCTAGATAATATATTGTTACTGTTCTGATCCCACTATTGACTCATTTCTTTAATGTTCCATGAGCAATAGGGTAAGGAATATGGGGGTTATTCCACAAAGGGGTCTTTCTCAGCATTGAGATATCTAGTCCCAGCACTGTATGGGATTCCTGCCATGCCCGAAAAGTGTTTATGATCATGGGATTCTTTGTAATTGAGGAAAGGTTTTTCTTACTTCTCATAAAAGGAATGCTTTTTAGAGGAGTAGTTTTCATCAAATGCTGCTCAATAGAAAACCATCTGATGTCGCTACTCTCTGCATGTAACAAAGTCCATATTGGGTGGAACTGAAAGGCCAAACAATAGTTCAGAAAGTTGGTAAGGTTTAAACCACCTTTGGTATAAGGGGCTTGGAGAGTAGTAAGTTTTACTCTAGGGTTTCTACTTCGCCATAAAAAAGGAGGCGATAACTTTGTTAATCGTATTGAAAAAGCTCTTAGGGACATGCAGAGGGATACATTGGAATAGGTAATTAAATTTAGGCAACACATTCATTTTAATTACATTTACTCTGCCAATCAGAGATAATCGTAGATCAGTCCATCTCTGAGTATCTGCCTTAATTTTCTCCAACAGATTTAGATAGTTGTCTTTGAGTACTTTGTCATGTCGTTTTCTAATTTTTATGCCGAGATATTTAAACCCACATGGACATATCTTCAACGGTTCAGTAAGTATTCTAATATCCAAATCCTGTGCATTTAAGGGCAAAACCTCACTCTTTGTTAAATTTATTTTGTATCATGAAGATGCACTATATTCTTGAAGACACTGAAAAAGTGTGGGGACGGAGTCAGATGGTTCAGTTAAGTATATCAGTATATTGTCCACGTAGAGAGAAATTCTGTGCTCTGTAGCACCAAATTTGACACACCGGAGATGGCTGCATTAGCTCGAATGGCTAGGGCAAGTGGTTTGATGGCGAGAGAAAATAAGAGCAGTGAGACACAACAGCCCTGTCGGACCCCTCTAGATAGTAAGAAGGCGCCCGACAGGAACCCATTAAGTCAATATTTGTGCTTTAGGAGCCTTGAAGAGCATTTTAACATATTGAACAAACCACTCACCAAAATTCATGCCTGAAAAGTGTTTGAAATAAGAAAGTGGGCTCGATCATGTTGAACGCCTTCTCAGCGTCCATTGATATGATCAACGTAGGCTCCCTTTCCTTCTGTGTAGAGTCAATTATATGAAATAAACGATGGGCATTGTCCGTTCCTTGCCTATTCTTGATGAACCCTGTTTGAATAGGGTGTATTATTTTCGACATAACATCATCTAACCTGGTAGCGAGCAATTTTGAAATAATCTTATAATCAGCGTTCAAAAGGCTTAGGGGCCTGTAGAAGCCACACTTTTGTTGGTCTCTGTCAGGTTTTGGTAGCAGTGTTATAGTAGCTAATTCAAGGGAGCCTGGCAAGGTCTAACTATTCAAAGCATATTTGTTAAAGGTGACAACAGTTTATCCGAGAAGGTTCTGAAATATTCAATGGGGAAGCCATCTGGCCCCGAGGCTTTGTTATTCTGCAAGGACTTCATGGCCAGGAGAACCTCTGCCTCGGTTATATCAGCATCCAGCTAGGTTTTGTCCTCAGCAGTGATCTGTGGGAGAGGTAGATCCTCCAGGAATTGCTCCATGGCGATATTGCTAGTATTGTGGTTGCCCGATTTATACAATGTCTCATAGATTTTTTTTAATTCCGCATTGATCTCCGATGGGCTAACCAGAGATCTGCCATCATCAGTAGTTACTGAATGGATTATTCTGTCTGACTCCTCCTTTCTGATCTGCCATGCCAGGAGCTTGCCTGTCTTATTTCTGTACTCATAATACTGATAATTAGTCCTAGCTAGAGCAGCTTCAGCCTTATTGGTGCATAAATTGTTATATAGTATTTGTTTCAGGGTCAATGAATTTAAAATGTCCATTCTTTTAGTTCAGAGTGCTGTTGCTCAAGTGCTCTGATTTCTTCATCTAATGTTGATAATTATTTTCTTTTTACCCTTAGTTTATAATTACTGTAGGACAAGATACATCCCCTCATAAAATGCCTTGAGAGCCTCCCAAATATTTGTGTGAGGAGGAGTTCAGATTGGCCTCCAGGAACAGATCAATTTTAGAGTTCATACATGCAATGAATTCTGAATCTTTCAGCATAAATGCTTTAGGGAGAGGTTGACCAGAGTCAATCACCCAGGTCATCTTAATGGGATTATGATCTGAAAGTGAAGCAGTGAGATAGGAACACTCCTTTATTCTACTAAGTGTACTTAGAGGGGCTAAAAAGGTGTCTGTTCTGGAGTGAGATTTGTGAACATTAGAGCAGAAGGAGAAGTCTTTTTTATTGGGGTTGAGAGTGCGCCAGATGTCACATAATCCTAGCTCTTTTATGCCACAGTTTAGAAGTGAGGCTGCTTTAGATGGTGTAAGGGACTTGGGCAGTGAGCGGTTGATTGTGGGATCAAGAACCAAATTAAAGTCTCCAACAAGAAGACAGTGCCCCTCAGCTGCTGCTAGTCTTAAAAGTAGCAGCAATCATCGGGTAAAAGTTCTGTGAAAGCACTGGACTCACCAACAGTCAACCAACAGTCAGCCACATCTCAGTCACAATCCCCGTCCCCTTCCCCGTGACATATTGGTTCTTTCTTCTAGTCCAGCAAAAGAACTGGTGCCACTCTAGAACCAGTTTTTCTGGCCCAGAGCGAGTTCTTTTGTCGGTCGAAACAGGAAAACTGGTTCCAAATTAAACACTGGCCCAGAACCAGCACTGGAACTGCTTTGGTGGAAAAGGGGTAACAGAGAAAATCCAATCCTTGGGAAGTCAGGAAATTCTTCAGGATAAACGTTTTGTTCGCTAGCGATCTAGCATTTAGCAGCCCAATCCTGGCAGGAGCTAGCGGGTCCATGGCGTTAGCTGTCTGGGGAGCCACACACAGAGGCCGCAGGTTGCGCAGATTCACCCCGCGCAAGTGGGAAAGAGGAGAGCAGGAGAAGCCGTGGAAGTGCTCGCCAAACAGGCCTTCAGCCTTACCAGCCGACTGCTGCATTTACCCCGGCGGCAGTGGCGCTTACGCCGGAGAGGTGGAGCTGGGCTGCGGCAGAGGTGAGCTGGGATCCCTGATAGGAGTGGGGGCAAAGTTTTCCGGTCTTGTTGTTTCATTCATCCCCAAAACAAACACAATCTTGAGCCAGGTAAGCGTCTTTACGACAATGCGCGCTAGAGCTCATGGGAAATGTAGGCTTCATTCCGGCAAAACACTGCCGCTTTTGTCCACAGGGTCCCCAAAATCAACTCATAATGAAAGTTCCTTGTAGGGGCTTTAATCATCTTAACTTATTTTCTGACAGAGACATTTTAGCATGCTGTTCAAAATTTAAGATGAATGCTTGACTCTTTGCTGCAGCACTTTCTGCACCCATCTTTCTGCACTCATTATTTGGTGTCCAAAACAGGCATGTCTCCTTACCTCCTCTTCTCCTCTCTTCCTTTGCTCTCGTCTCTCCTCCAGTTTCTTGGTTAGCCTGACAGGACAATATAATAACATACCAAATTGACCTTGAGAATGATAAATGTAACAATAACATGCTTTATGAAACACCAGTACATGGTATTTCTTTTCTTATGTCAAGTCATGAGTCAATGATTTTAATTATTTTGAATCCACTTAAGATTTAATAGTGTTCTGCTATTTGACAACTGTTTGTCATGTTCTGACAATACATAATAGTTTAAACCACAATTAACTGTATGGTTTCTGAAACTTTCATTCAGGAGCAAAAATGTACCTTTAAACTTGAAAAAAATTAAGGATTTGACATTTATCATGATATTCTTAGATATCGATTGATATAAAAACTTTAATCATGATAACATTCTTACATAAGAGAAATCTAACATTAAGCTATAAACAAACTACACTTAGGTTATGTCTTAATGCCACTCCCACAGCACAGCTGTAAAGCCGTGCTCAGCGTGATGACGTTCTGTAGTCTAATATAGCCACTTGTGAGCATCCACCTTTTTTTTGTTTGTTTTTATTTTTTATTGGAAGTAAATACAAAACAGTAACAAAACAACAAGAGCAGTTACAGCATACCTTTTACAACAACTACATGTAATTTCTGACACTTGTTCACAGCATAACATCAGCTAAGGCATTTGGAAATGACTGGTTATACATTACCTTCACAACGAAGTATGCTTACCCCTCTGTTTGTGACATTCACCATCACAAGCAAGTTAAGCTGCTCGCTTTTCCAGATGGTCTCCTTATATTTGTCGTCTTTTTAATCTTTGTTTTATTTGTCAAAGAGGACACTTTTTTGTGAGATCAATATCAATATTGTTGTGTTAAGGTAAGAACAGAATTATGATATTAACATCTGAAGAAAATCTATTGATTGAAAAAGCACTGCATAATAAGAAAGTTTCAGATTCAGTGTGGATAGGCTCAATGAGGTGGGTGGGCACGGATTTTTTAAATGATGTGCGATTTATTTGCAGAGCTGATTTGTGTTTGGTGTGAAAAGACCATGAAATGTGTATTTTAATTGTTATTATCTCTTTGGCTGCCATTTGACTTACAAACAGATGATGTCTTCAGAACTAACACCTCAACACAAGGCACATTTTCTGTCTAGCACATACAAAGCTTGAAAAGCATGGAGGCTCCTACCTTTCCACCTTAGCATCCAGATTTTCTTCGCTTTGAGTAGCCTGATCTGAAGACGCATTCTCTGCAAGAGCCACAGTTGCTGAAATGCTGCCACTATCTGCTGTGTTTGAGAGTGATGCTTCATAGATGAGAAACAAAAAACAGAAAGCACTGGGTTAACTAACTGTTTTTAATGTCTGCCTTTTCTTAAATGTTTTTATTTATTTATATAGAGAGAAGCCAACACAATTTCATTGTAATGTTTTATATAATGACAATAAAGTTTTATTCATTCAATCATTCATTCCTTCATTCAACTAGCCTGTCAGCACAAAGCAGACGCGTCTATTCACCCTCAATTGATTAATACATCCATACTCTGTATGCAATTACCTGCGTCATCTCCTGTATTCATGCCATAAACTGTATCTAACCCCAGAAAACTGTGTGCTCTCCCTTTCTAACTGAAAGTGGCCATACTTGCAGAGAAACTCTTTGGGAACAAAGGCCTCTACAGCTTTTTTGGGTAAACTTTCCAGTGAGAACATTCTACTTTTCCACTACAGCTCTTTAATTTCAAAAATCTCATCTGTCTGCCAGAGTATCTTAAAGCAGCTGTGCGGAACTTTTTACCATTAATAAAACTGTCCCTAGTTCGTATCCCCCCCCCGAGATACGCATATTTATATCATGGTGGATAATGAAGGAGCATCACGTAAAATTAAATTTATTAAAAAATTAAAAAAATTAAATTATCTGTGACTGTGACCATGAACACAAATATACAGCAAGCAGTTGTCCTCAGTTTATAAGAAATTCAGAGCTACACCAGAACATTTATGAACAGGTCTTACTTTACTACTAGCTTGTGTGTAACGTTAGCATGTTAGCATGTTAGCATGTTTCCACTAATTACTTGGACTGACCTAACGTTAGTAGCGTTAGCTTTGCAAGCGAAGGATGCAGGTAACAGCTGTGCTGTGTTAGGATTATGTTATGTCTTCACTGTGTATCTTCACATAAAAGAATACTCTGACGATTTGGGAGTTATGTCCTTTCTCTATCATTTTCATATTGAGACAACATGATCAATATCTTTTTTGTGTCTGTACGTCCAGTGGCTGGGTCTCAGCGGTTAGCATTGCGCTTACAGAGGGTCAGTACGCCTTGCGCTGTGATCCACGGAGCGATACATCGGTGAGCAGGCACAGACATAGCTTGTAAACAAAACTCAGCTGTTTATTTAGCCTAGCGATATCTCTGGATTTTAGTAGCTGCAATGGACAACTTTGAACGCGATTTTGAAGAGTTTCTTGTAGCGGACACAGATCCAGAGCCATACCTGTTTGAGCCGGAGCATACAGATGAGGAACTCCATGTGTTGAATGCTGAGCAGAGATGAGAGCGGCTGAATCCTCCGCTACTATTTTCCTGCACATAGTGGGATTCGGTGCTGCCATCGTTGGGGAGATATATCATCAGGAGGAAAACCGCCGCAGAGAGTGCATCACAAGGAATGAAAACTTTGCAGCAATCACCAATCCTGGCGTGATTGAAACTTTTTTTCATGTTCCTAAGATGAACTGGAAAAAAAGCTCCAGGCCTGCAGGAGCTGATGGACAGCTTTCAGTCGGGTGAGTAATATCGTCCGTGTCGTCTCTTTGTTTGTTTTTACCCGAGTGACCTAGTGTACCTGTCCCAGAGCCAGCTGCAGCTGTTGTTCACCGGTGTATCCCTCCACGCAAGATGTACTGACAGTGCCATGCTAACCACTGTCTCAATATGAAAATGATAGAGAAAGGGCATAACTCCCAAATCATCGGAGTATTCTTTTCACATAATACTGCGGATTCAGCAGATGACTTGTTAACTGTTTATTCCTCCTTACACCGAACGTACATGGCTGCTTCTCATTGTTTCTCAGTAGCACAACAACGGTTACTACATTACCCAGAATAACTTGAGGCTCACTACGGTAGCCTTAGTAGCTCAAAATACACAACAGCTTAGATTAGATCAGAACAGATACACGACAGGAGAATTTACTGAGTAACGTTGCTGTTTCCACTATTTACTTGGACTGACCTGACGTTAGTTAATCCTCTCGCTCTCCAAAACAAATGCATGCGGTAATTGCAGGCTTTACGACACCAGGCTGTGGGTGTCATACCGCTTCGACCAAAGGGGCACTATAATCAACGAAAACGAAAAGTTCCACACAGCTGCTTTAAGAAACAGCAGCAGTCATGACACCATGTGAACAATCACAATGCTGATCCTCACCTCATGCAGTAAGATGCATGCATTTCACATGGCGCCCTGCTTATCATGACAAGGAGCTATAATACAATTTCTGGTGTTAAATGAAAGCAGATTATCTGAAAGCTAATATTAGCCACATTCTGTCATGTCATATTATGAAGGCAGTTTAAATTCTTTACTTTCTTCTCTGCCAGTGTCATCATTACATCATTATATTTATTTCATTATATTTAAAGTTGGGGTAAGACTTGTAAAAGACTTTTAAGACTTGAAAAATTCAACACTGTCCCACCATCATGGGTCAGGATGGCATTACCAGTGCTAACCACCGAATGAGCAGTGCTGCTAGCTACTTCCTGCCCGGCCAGTGCACATTGAAGAGTGGCTAGCCAACCAGTAGAGATCGGAGAGTAGGCAGACCAGCTCTGAATGGACAGTGCACCTGGCTAAAGCTCACAGAATCAACAGAGCACTGGACAAAAAGGAAAGCGCGTCTTTTCTTTCTTTCTTTTTTTTTTTTTTTTTTCAAACGTATTAGTTACTTACCAGTTAATAGGTGTTGGGCTATAGAAAGCAAAATTAACCAAAATTGACATCACTACTCTCAGCTAAAAAGAAGGGCTGCACCTCCAAAATGCTCTCAACGACTCCCAGCTGGACACGTCCTTAGGAGTGCCTCGTGTTTTGAGCTCTGAAAAAATGCTTAGGTGGACAAAGGGCCTAATGCAAGAGGAGTGAGAGAACATCCGACTTCTACACATCCTTTTGGCTCTGTTTTCAAGCTTTAGAAAATCTAGGCTGTGACAGGAGACTTTGGCCAATTACAGGTAATTTCAGAGAGAGCATTCCAATTGACTGTTCTTAAATGCAGATGCATGTGCACTTAGGTGAAGACCTTAGATTCAGAGGTGGAGAATCCTGAAAAAGAGTCTTCTGCCTCGCTCCGTTTGTTCCAAACACGTTTTCTATTGTCCTCAGGATGACAGGACACCATTAGTCTGGAGCCCTTTTCAGCCTACGCAAAATTGATGTGACACAACAGAAAAACATTGACTACTGCCATCAGTCATCTTTTTTGCTAACAGGCTGATGGCAGTCAACAAGGCAAATACGATAAATTGTTGAAACCACGTCTTTGGACCCCTCCCTAATCTGACCTCTGATGACATGTTTAGCCGCATGTCATCATTTAATCGCTGGCTGTCCAGGTGGTGTCCAGCAAACGATGTGGGTTTCGTTAATAATTGGCAAACTTTCTGGGGAAAACCTGGTCTCATTAGGAGAGACGGCATTCATCCCACTTTGGATGGAGCTGCTCTCATTTCTAGGAACCTGGAAAATTTTATTAGCAAATTAAATCCCTGACAACCCAGAGTTGAGACCAGGACAGAGAGTCACAGTCCTATACGCCTCTCTGAGCTTCTAGTTCACTTACCCAGCCATAGTTTCCATAGTTTTATACCAACGGTGTCTGTCCCCGACCACCTAAATTATTTAAATCTAAATTAAACAAAGAGGAGTTGTGCATAACAACCTCATAAAATTAAACCTCTTCTGTGACAGAAAGACAAAACAGGAGAATTAAATGCGGACTGTTAATATCAGGTCTCTTTCGTCTAAAGCAGTGTTAGTAAACGAATTAATATCAGATAATCATATTGATTTACTTAGTCTCACTGAAACCTGGCTGTGTCAAGATGAATATGTTAGTCTAAATGAATCCACTCCTCCCAGTCATAATAATACCCACATTCCTCGAGGCAGCGGCCGAGGAGGGGGAGTTGCAGCCATTTTTAACTCTAGTCTGTTAATCAGCCCTAAACCAAAATTAGATTATAATTCATTTGAAAGCCTCATTCTTAGTCTTTTACATCCGACCTGGAAAACCTCGCAGCCACTTTTATTTGTTATAGTGTACCGTGCTCCTGGCCCGTATTCTGAATTATATCTGAATTCTCAGAGTTTTTATCCAGTTTAGTTCTTAAATCAGATAAAGTTATTATTGTAGGCGATTTCAACATTCATGTCGACGTTGATAATGACTCCCTGGCTACCGCGTTTATCACATTATTAGACTCCATTGGCTTCAGTCAGGGTGTACATGAACCCACTCACTGTTTTAAACCATACCCTCGATTTAGTTCTGACATATGGAATTGAAATTGATAACCTAACAGTCTTTCACAGAATCCCTCGCTATCGGATCATTATTTGATTACTTTTGATTTCTTTTTACTCGATTGCACACCACTCAGCAACAGTTACTATACCAGATGTTTATCAGATAGTGCTGTCGCAAAATTTAAGGAAATGATTACTCCGTCGTTAAATTCAATACCAAGTCCTTTAGTAACAGAGGTTTCCCGTACCGACTTTAACCTCTCCCGAATTGATCAATTTGTTGATAGCGCCGTAAGCTCGCTGCGAACAGCACTCGACTCTGTAGCTCCTCTTAAAAAGAAGTTAACAAAACAAAGAAAGTTCGCTCCTTGGTATAACTCTGAAACCCGTAAATTAAAAAAATATCGCGAAAGTTTGAAAGGAATTGGCGATTAACCAAACTGGAAGAATCTCGTTTAATCTGGGCAGACAGTCTCAAAACTTATAAGAGGGGCCTCCGCAATGCCAGAGCAAACTATTACTCAGCTTTAATAGAAGAAACAAAATACCAGGTTTCTTTTCAGCACTGTAGCCAGGCTGACTGAGAGTCAAAGCTCTATTGAGCCTTGTATTCCTTTAGCCTTTAGCAGTAATGATTTTATGAGCTTCTTTAATGACAAAATTCTAACTATTAGAGGCAAAATTCATGACCTCCTGTCCTCAGATAGTACCTATCTAACCTCAAACTCAGCTGTAGCACCTAATATTTATTTAGATTGCTTCTCCCCAATTTCTCTTCAAGAATTGACCGCAGTGATTTCTTCATCTAAATCATCAACGTGTCTCTTAGACCCCATCCCAACTAGGCTACTCAAGGAGGTCTTACCTTTAGTTAACACTCATATATTAGATATGATCAATATATCCTTATTAACAGACTATGTACCACAGTCTTTTAAGGTAGCTGTAATTAAACCTCTACTAAAAAAGCCCACCCTGGATCCAGAGGTGTTAGCCAACTATAGACCAATATCTAATCTTCCCTTTATGTCAAAGATCCTTGAGAAAGTAGTCGCAGACCAGCTGTGTGATTTTCTCCATGATAATAATTTATTTGAGGAATTACAGTCAGGATTTAGAGTGCATCATAGCACTGAGACAGCACTAGTTAAAATTACAAATGACCTTCTGATTGCTTCAGACAAAGGACTCGTCTCTGTACTTGTTTTATTAGATCTTAGTGCAGCGTTTGACACTGTTGACCATGAAATTCTGCTACAGAGACTGGAACACTTAATTGGCCTAAAAGGTTCTGCACTAAGCTGGTTTAAATCTTATTTATCTGATCGTTTTCAATTTGTTGACGTTCACAATGAATCATCCGTACGTACTAAAGTTTGTTTTGGAGTTCCGCAAGGTTCTGTGCTTGGACCAATCCTATTTATTCTATATATGCTTCCTTTAGGCAACATCATTAGAAATCACTCTATAAATTTCCATTGTTATGCGGATGATACACAGCTGTATTTATCGATGAAGCCAGAAGAAAGTGATCAATTAACTAAACTTCATAATTGTCTTAAAGACATAAAAACTTGGATGAGCACCAATTTCCTGATGTTAAATTCAGACAAAACTGAAGTTATTGTTCTTGGCCCCAAACAACTCAGAGACTCTTTATCTGATGACATAGTTTCTCTCGATGGCATTGCTCTGGCCTCTACCACTACCGTAAGAAACCTCGGAGTAACATTTGATCAAGATTTGTCTTTTAATTCTCATTTAAAACAAACCTCACGGACTGCATTTTTTCATCTGCGTAATATTGCAAAAATTAGGCCTATCCTGACCCAAAAAGATGCAGAAAAATTGGTCCACGCTTTTGTTACCTCAAGGCTGGATTACTGTAACTCTCTATTATCAGGTAGCTCTAGTAAGTCATTAAAAACTCTCCAGCTAATTCAGAATGCAGCAGCACGAGTACTAACAAGAACTAAGAAACGAGATCATATTTCTCCTGTTTTAGCTTCTCTGCACTGGCTCCCTGTAAAATCCAGAATTGAATTTAAAATCCTACTGTTAACTTATAAAGCTCTAAATGGTCAAGCTCCATCATATCTTAGAGAGCTCATAGTGCCATATTATCCCACCAGAACTCTGCGCTCTGAGAACGCAGGGTTACTCGTGGTCCCTAAAGTCTCCAAAAGTAGATCAGGAGCCAGAGCCTTCAGCTATCAGGCTCCTCTCCTGTGGAATCATCTTCCTGTTACGGTCCGGGAGGCAGACACCGTCTCCACATTTAAGGCTAGACTTAAGACTTTCCTCTTTGATAAGCTTATAGTTAAGGCTGGCTCAGGCTTGCCCTGTACCAGCCCCTAGTTAGGCTGACTTAGGCCTAGTCTGCCGGAGGACCACCTATAATGCACCGGGCACCTTCTCTCTCTCTCGCTCTCGCTCTCGCTCTCGCTCTCGCGTATCCTATTACTGTATCTTGTTTACTCGGCCATTCTGGATGTCACTAACTCGGCTTTTTCTCCGGAGCCTTTGTGCTCCACTGTCTCTCAGGTTAACTCGTATTGCAGTGGTGCCTCGATAGTGTGACGTGTGTGGTTGTGCTGCTGCCGTGGTCCTGCCAGATGCCTCCTGCTGCTGCTGCTGCCATCATTAGTCATACTTCTACTGTTATTATACACATATGATTATTATCATACATGTATACTGCCAGATACTAATATATACTTTCAACATATTGTACCACAGTAGCCAGAACTATAACGACAATATTATTACTTTCATGAATGTTGTTGTAAGCTACTGTCATTATCGAGGATGTCATACAGATTATTGTATTGTGTCATACAGATTACTGTTAATTTGTTATGGTGATCTGTTCTGTACAACATCTATTGCACGTCTGTCCGTCCTGGAAGAGGGATCCCTCCTCAGTTGCTCTTCCTGAGGTTTCTACCATTTTTTTTCCCCCGGTAAAGGGGTTTTTTTGGGGAGTTTTTCCTTATCCACTGTGAGGGTCCAAAGGACACAGGGATGTCGTATGCTGTAAAGCCCTGTGAGGCAAATTGTATTTGTGATATTGGGCTTTATAAATAAAATTGATTGATTGATTGATTGAGTAGCACTGAATTCATTAAATTGATCCTTTTAGCAACAGGATGAATTGATTTGATTTTTTTAATGTGAAGTGTTGACTGTAATGGGCACGCTCTGCTGCGATGTGCCACACTGCAATCTTATCGCATATATTTTGGCTGCAAGGCTGACTGCAGATGAAAGCAGAGACAAAGTGTGCATTTTTACTCCCACATGCTGAAAACTGAAACGATTAAAATAGTGTCCTGATAGATTTAGGTGCACAGAACTCTCTTTTTTGAACTTACTAGATGACTGTGTGATCCAGGCTCACTCACCTTCCCCTACTCCTGGCACTGCTGCAGGTTCTGTGGCTGCTGCTGATCTAACAGGTACTGCTGGAGCCGAGGCTGAAGCTGTGCTATCTATTGAGCTGGTCTCTACAGGACCACTTGACTCCAGTAACACTGTCCCACTTCTAATCTGCTGAGCATGCATCTGTCAGAAAAAAGGGAGAAACATTAGGAACAGAGAAAACACCATGTAGATTTAGTAGTTTTGGTAGCAATAGGTGGTAGAGGGTCATCTTTATATCAAGGGTTGTGGCATATTTGCATTCAACTACACAATGGCATGCACATAGCTACCCTAAATATCCTGCGTTCCTTTGTAAAAAAGAAAATTAACTAGAATTACCGTCCTGCGGTTGTATGCCTCCACGTACCAGTCAAGTTTCTCTTACAGGTTATATCCATGTCTGTGCAGCAATCACCCCAGTTTCAGATAGACACCCAGGATGAGTGTCACCAATTTAGCACCTGACCAAATGTCTCCCTTTTGGTTCCTGAGATATGACATTGAATAGTGGCCAGAAAAGTGTTTTATGCAGATCATAATGATGTCACAGTGACGTTGACCTTTTAAGTTTTAGATATAAAATGCAATCACTTCATTTTTTTTATTTGTATGAAGTTTTGTCATAATTAGCATATGAATTACTGAGCAATGGTCAAAAACACATTTAGTGAAGTCATATTGACCTTGACTTTTGACTAGGGATGTCCCGATCACATTTTTTTGCATCCGATCCGATCCGAGTCCTTTATTTTGAAACCGAGTCCGATCCGATACTTTGCAAAGCATTATAAAAGAAAAAAAGGAATGCATCCAAGTTGTCCCATAAGGTTTGTTTTTTATTTAAATAGTATCCAAAAAGCTTACCGGTGGTTCAGCAGCACAAAATGTAAACAAATTCAATATCTTCTTCTTGTCTTCAACAAACAAAATAGGCCTTTATCTTTTGTAGTGGTTTGACACATGAAACAAATATTTTTCTTTTACTCAGTCAAACTCCACAAAGAAACCATAAAATTCATAAAACAGGTCCCTCAACACCAAAATCAAATTGTTTTTACCTGGTGTCTGTAGAACAAAAGAATTATACTATACTATACAAAAATTCAAATACAACAGTAATGAAACAGTAATGTATTCATGAAAATATATATTTTTTCGACCAAAGAAAAGAAATGTTCCGTTCCATTCAGTCAGTTCAATCCAGTTCAAACAAAAAACTCCACTACGGGATTTCCAAATAACATATCACAGTTCAATTCAGTTCAATCCACACAGTTCTATAAACAAACGGTTTTCCCGCAAACAAGGAAGTAAAGAAAATCCGATGTTCACTCTGACTCAGTTCAGTTTTAAAACAATAAATCAACCCAGCCTGAAGGTTCCAAATAAGGAATAATGAAACGGAAAGTAACCCCCGGTTGCTTTTGCCAACTCACGAGACTGGCGTTGTTTCGGGCGTGGAGGTTCCATAGGATCTCTTGATATCCGTGGCGGAATCTCTGAGGTGAGGACAGTGCCCGGATGGAAGATATTCCACAGGGAAGCACACCTATTTCGCGGTCTACCTGGGCTAGGGTGATTGAGCAATCCCACTGGCCGATAGTGGAGGTATCTCAGTGTCTGGAGGTGAGCAAGCCATCAGCTGACTGTCTTCATTCATTTTCTAACCGCTTCATCCTCTTGAGGGTCGCGGGGGGGCTGGAGCCTATCCCAGCTGACATTGGGCCACCCTGCGGTTGCATGTCTTTGGACTGTGGGAGGAAGCTGGAGTGCCTGGAGAGAACCCATGCTGACATGGGGAGAACATGCAAACTCCGCACAGGAGGGCTCCTCCTTGAACCGGCAACCCTCTTGCTGTGAGACGACAGTGCTAACCACCACCCCACCGTGCTGCCCTCAGCTGACTGTCTTTTAAAAGAAATACAGTTAAAGTCCCACTGATTGTCACATACCTTACTGTGTGAAATTTCGTACTCGTACTCGTCCTCCGCTTATCCGGGTCCGGGTCGCGGGGGCAGCAGCCTTAGCAAAGAAGCCCAGAGAGTCCTCTCCCCAGCCACTTTCGTCAGCTCTTCCGAGGGAACCCCGAGGCATTCCCAGGCCAGCCGGGTGATGTAATCCCTCCAGCGTGTCCTGGGGCGGCCCCGAAGTCTCCTCCCTGTTGGACATGCCTGAAACACCTCCCAAGGGAGGTGTCCTTACCAGATGCCCGAACCACCTCAACTGGCTCGATGCAAAGGAGTAGCGGCTCTACTCCGAGTTCCTCCCGGATGTCCGAGCTCCTCACCCTATCTCTAAGGCTGAGCCCAGCCACCCTGCAGAGGAAACTCATTTCGGCAGCTTGTACTCGCAATCTCACTATCCAGTCCACCATCCCTCACCTATTTTCACTATCCAGAGCTCGTGACCATAGGTGAGGGATGGAATGTAGATTGACCGGTAAATCGCGTTTGGGAATCATGTGGTGATATAATCCCCAATTCCAACCCCTGATGCTGGGTTCAGTGAGTCCCATTTTTATAGTCTTTGATATGGCCCGGCCAGGGATCGAACCCATGACCTCCCAGTCTCAGGGCAGACACTCTACAACTAGGCCACTGAGTTGTATGAAATATAAAGAATCGCCACACTTTATACATTGAAAAGCAGAGGCAAAAATGAAAAAACATAGATGAAGAATCACAGACCTTTTTGTTGTTTTGATTCCTTAGATCTTTTATTACCGATTCTGATTTTGTAAAATTAACGTGATCGGCGCCGATACCGCATCAGGACATCCCTACTTTTGACCAAGGAAATCAATTCAGTTCATTGTTGGGTCCAAGTGAATGTTTGTGCCCAATTTAAAGAAATTCCCACAAGGAGTTTTAGAAAGATCACACTCACAAGAATAAGACAGACAGGGTTACAGTGATCTTGAAATTTGACCACATATAACTTATCAGTTCATTGTTGTGCCATATTTGAAGAAATTCTCTTGAGGCGTTCTGGAAATATCGTGTTCACAAGGATGGGATGAATGGATGGATGGATGGACGGACAGACAGACGGATGGACAATCCGAAAACATAATGCCTCTGTCCATGGCTATTGCCAGCACGGAGGCATAAAAAACAGTTCCGGGCAGTGGAATAGAGGCTTTAGATTCAGCAGTGCTTTGAGCGAAATACTAACACACACACAATGAAATACTGATGATACGCAGGTGTAATGTTTCCAGTGTTTCCCATCTCTGTTTGGTGTGGTAGCATGCTAACATTTGCTATTCAGTAGATCATCTGCGCACTATAAATGTCTTTAGAAAATTTCACAGCAGTCTGAATAATAATTTAAGAAAAAAAAAAGAAAAAAAAAAAGAATTGTTGGCCTCTAGAATGGCTAAAAACATGCATGTGATTCTTCATTATGGGGAACTGTGGATAGCTAGATGAAATGTGAAAGGGTTGAAAAACTAATACAAAGCTCCCTGCAAATCACCCCGTTAACTATCTAATCTTTTTGGCCATACCTGCTTCACTCTGTTGATTCTTTTCATCAGTTCTTCAGTTGAGACACTGCCAGCGATGACCTCCAGAGGGATGCCATTCTCCCCAATAAAGAAGCTAGAGGGTATGCACACCACTGGATCTTCACATGAGGGAGGTTAAGGACAAGGTCCCAGCGACTGATATTTTATAATGTTTACACTACAGTTTAACTAGCACTCTTCACCTACCACATATATATGGGAGACCATTTCCACCCCAGTCATACAAAAATGAAGGGTAAGGAATGACAAAAATGATAATAGTCAGGGCAAGACAAATTTATGAGGTGCCCTGTCAAAAGTTTGACTCTAAGTTATGATTATGAGATACTAAATTAATCAAAATATCACTCATTAATTTATTTGCCACATGGAGTCACATAAGGTAGAACTCCGGTGAGATCAGCTTCTTCAACATGCGCATTGCATTTAGTTCATTCTTGCCTCTTTTTACGTTGTTGGTAGGTGCTTCATAATTGTCCATGTTTCTTGACAACATTATCAAATATAATTTGTAATATAATAAAAATATAATATATAAAAAATAAATAGTTTGCGTTTCCCTCGTGCTACTAGCTGCTCATTCCTGCTACCAGCTGTTTCCTGTTTATCTATGTCACACATGCGGCGTCATCAACAGCTCCTCACACAAGTCATCAACAGCCCTTCCCATGGTGGAAGGGTGCCTTGTTCTTTTTAAACTAAAAAGGTTCCACCAATATGTCTTTTCTCAAATGTAAACATCAGCAAACATCAAGAAAAGATGGAGAAGATGAGGACCAGCTGAACGAGCATCCCACTAGCTATTGTACATTTGTTAGAAAATAAACTGGACGACCTGTGTGATGCATCAGTTTCCAATAGGATATTAGGAACTGTAACATCCTTTGACTCATCAAAACTTGGCTTAATCCTGCACAGCACCATTCAGCCAGGTGACTCTTTTTCTTTTTGCCAATCTGACAGAGCAGAGGACTCTGGCAAGAGAAGGAGAGGAGACATGTCCTTTACAGTGAATGAGGACTGGTGTGACGGTGGGATTGTGAGGTGCTGATCCGTTCCTGCTGTGGATCACTGCTATACATCGTTCATATGTGGCTGCAGAGTGATGGTGCTTGTGTTCTGAAGGAGCGACCATACGGCTGTCTTGCTGAGGTCTGGATGAGTGAATCATCCCATGACCAGAATCCATGGATTACCAGAACAATCCAGAAACATGGACGATTATAAAGCAGCAGCTAACAATGTAAGAGGGCACAGAAAGGACTAAATTACAGCGCACCTGTTAAAGCAGTTGATGGGATCATATTTCACTGGAGCTGTAACATGGTATAATTCCATGTGAAAAAATAAAAGATTGTCTGATTGATAAAAAGATAGTCAATAATCAATAACCTCCTTTTGTAGTAGCTCCACACTAATTCAACCCACCAAGAAAATTTAAATATTTAAGACAACGAAAAAGATACATATCTGAGAGAACTGCACACATGGCTCACTGTGGAAAAAAACACAAAAGTTGCATTATATGTTGAATCTCCATAAAGATAAACACCTGTCAAACTACACTACATTAGCTGCTGGTGTAATCATGATGTAGACACAAGTTGCTTTTTTTACTGGGAATCAGAACGGTAGACATGCACTGTACAACAGAAAGGCTTTTCAGGGTGCAGACTGAGGGTGGGAATCACCAGAGGCTCCACAGCACGATATGAGCAAGATACTTTAGTCACAATACAATATTATTGCAATTTTAAACTGCTGTGATATGCAGAGTATTGCGATAAAACATATTGTGATATTGCAATTTATAACTTGCTTTTAACTGTAAATTATGTCTACCAAGCAGTTTTCAGTCTGTTCATCTCACTTCAGCCATTTTTTGCAGCAAAATGTATGTAGCGGACTGAAAAAACAACAGATTATATTATTCAAATAGGTTACCTAAAGTTTCACTTGTATTCATAAAATAATTTATACAATAATTGATATTTGGCACTGTGTGATGATACAATATTGCCACACAAAAATATAGCGATGCTATGCTGTATCAATATTTAGACTTTATATCTGAAAAAAACAATTTAAATTTAAAAAATAGAATTCTTAATAAATAAGGCAGTAATGTTTTATTGGTTTTAGTGTTGTTTAAGACTGTTGATGTTGGCCAGATTAAAGGTTAACATATACATGCTAGTTTAGGTACAACGAGCTAGATAAATGCTGCTTAAGTTACACAATTATTTGAACTGTACATTGGACTAAACATCGGAACATTTCTTCTTCACCATCTTCACCACCCTAGGAGCGTTTAAAAAGACATTTTTGTCTGCTTTTCAGGTGCTCTCTGTCTGCTGGTGAGAGTGTGCTCACCTGTGTGTGCGTGCACATGTCTGCGTGTGTGTGTGCGCGCCTGTGTGTGTGTGTGTGTGTGTGTGTGTGTGTGTGTGCGTGCATGCATTGGAGTGGAACTCCGCTGTGCGCAATACAGAGAGCAGAGTTGAACTGTAAATGCGCGACCATGTAGAGACAGAAATGACAGTGGTGTAAATAAGACAACATGAGGCTATTTAGTTTGATTAACAAAAGGACAAGGTATGGACCTGTTCTATAGGAAAGGTAACCTTAAATGACTTCTGTTGTGATCTGGCGCTATGTAGAAAATAAAATTGAATAAAATTAACTTGACCTTCAAGGAGGGCAGGGGGTGCTGTTGGGGGCACAGACCCCCACAGACCTATTCCATGCATTTACTCTTACAAAAACAACATAAGTCAGCAGAGAGAGTTAACTTAAAATACTGACTTTGGATTCATCTTCTGATTGTATCTATATTGTCCTGTCTTATGGATTTCTATCCTGTATTGTTTTGTTTTGTTTCTCTCATTTTATTATGTAGCCACAACAATTTTCCCAACGTGGACAATAAAGTTCCAAACTAAGTTGAGTTTCAAAACGGGGCCTGTATGCACCCAGAATTATGTACACTAACTGCAAAACTATTTGGACACAAGCGTTTCCACAGACTCTTGGTTAGCTTAGGTAGTAAACACTTGCGGCAATAACTTGAAGACAATTACTTCCCCTGAAGCTAAATTCAGTAGCATGCACCATGCATTTAACTGAACATGTCAGTACCTCTTGGCATCGACTTTGATGGCCACACAACAATTCTGTGCTGCCTCTGAGACACTGTCATGCTCCCAGCTGGACATGAGCTGTGTGGACTGTTCATCTTCCCCTGAGAACAGAGAAAATGACAGTGATGAGTCATTAAGTCACATCTCACCGCCAATACATGAAACCTTCTGGAGGGCTGCAGTCGCTCAGTCACATCTGCTCCTCCCCCCCCGGCACTGCCGCGGTGCCAAGGGTCTGTACCTCCACTTGGTCAGGGCGCATGTTCATAGCAGCCCCCTTGCTCTGACATCTCTCAATTTAAATGGATGTGTAGGTCCTGTTTGTGCATGTGTATTTCAGGCCTATGTGTATATGACAACAGAGTGTTCTTCTTAAAAGTTCGATACTTTCTGGGAAGCTGCAGTAGTTAAACTGCTATCTTACACCGTCATTGCTAATAACACAATAATGACCCAGCTCAAAGTAGTGCCGTTTGAACTAACGTTAACCTGGCTAGAATAAAGTTGACTAACGTTAGCGATCCCATCCTGTCATCGGGGAGACCCACTGCCCGGATCGTTCTAATCACTGATGTCCCATCAATAATCAAACTGTAAAATCATCTAGCATCTGGTGTGTCCTCCTTCTAACGTTAAGTTAAGTTAATGTGATTAGGTTATTAGGGACACCAGGCGCTGTAGTGAAGACATTAACGTTACCATAACACAGGCTACAAAGGCCAGTAGCACCCAAAACTAAGTAACTAGCTAGCACATAACGTTAGCAAGCACAAAACAGCACATTAGAGGTTACTATGTTTCTGTGCTCTTGGTTTCGTAGAGCCATTTTCCTCCTACGTGCGTAACGACACGTCTCAATTCTTTGCTAGCTGGTTGGCTGGCTATGCTAGGTGGCTAATGGCTTAGTACAAGAAGCACGGCTAACCTTACAGGCTAGCACGATAGCTCTATTTATCAGTTATTACCTATGCAGGCTAGCGGGAACTAGCTGGCCAATCGACACACACACACACACACACACACACACACACACATACCTGTAATGACAACGACAAAGACGTAACTTCGATGTTTTGCCAAGTTAATGGCATCAGGAATTGAGCCTTCAAACCAAAGCATATTTCAGAGCTGTCCTTGTTATCTGTAGTGACGCTGTTAACCATTCAGGACATGAGACACTGCACTGATCAGGCCGGACACCTCACGAACAACAAGACGGTCACATGACCGTTACCGTCATTACTCTTTTTAAAGCAACTTTATTGATAACGCAGACAATACGTACAAATTGGATTTGGGGAGAAGTTTGTCTAAAGTGCTTTTCTACTAGAAAGAGATTTGTTGGTTACGGTGAGGGAAAGAGTGGTTTGGGTTGAAATGAACATTATGCCAGAGAGAGCTCCAGTACAGAGACAGCTGTACCGACGTGTTGTCTCAGCTTCGGCTCGTAACATAACTCTGCATGTTTTTTGCTTGTTCATCTAATTTTACTCGTCAGGCTACAAGGCTAATATTCCATATTCACAAATGAAAATTTACAGACAAACAGCATTATTTGTATTTATGAAGGAGATGGATGCAGGTGAACATTTGTCACATCCTACAGCCTACAGTTTTGTTTTTGTTTTTTTTTGTTTGTTTTTTTACCTATTCCGTTTGTTAGACTGATGTTTGAAGTTTCTTCAATGCACCATTTGAATATGTGTTATTCTGTTCAGATTTCTATCTGCTCACACTGTATCTTAAAAAGCTCAAAATAAAGTTTATGGAAAAACAACTCATTATATAGCTGATAATAAGAAACAAGGCTGTTAGTCAGAGATGTCCACCCTCTTTGGTTGAAGCGCCAATAGAGAATTAACAACTGCGTCAACTTCGACCCAGCTGTAACTTTCACTTTCACTTCACTGCACTTGGACAGGAAATAAACCATCAGCGACATATAGAACAGCTAGTATATGGTCAGGACAGACTCTAGACTCTATCATACCTGTCTTCTTTAATAACTGACTTTCGTTTTCGTCCGTCAGGTCATGGCTGACATCTGCAATAACCGCCCGATAAATGGCAAGGTAAGGATTAGCCTATTGAAGCTTTGAAAAGTGTGGTGGTTAGCTTACTGGTCGCGGAGGGACTGAGTGATCCAGTAACTATAACAGCTGTTTCTTATTTTCAGATGGACGGTGGTGCGGAGGAGGAAGGAAGTGAATTAAAAGTGGCCAAGATGGAGCTCGAGAAATGGAAGGTAAGTAGTCATATCATGTCAACAGCTGACTGTTTCCTCAACAAAACCGTACAAGTCCCAGACGATCAAGTTCACCTTAAGTGTTTTATTTCAGCCCTGAAGTGAGTTGAGGCTGAACTTTGCATACACAGGTTTTCTCAAAGTCCCAGATCATAACCTGGAAAAATAATTTGAGGTGTAGGCCTATACATTTCTGTTCAAAAAGTGGGGTAAATAACATACAGGTCTACTTTAGCATGTAGCCTACTCAGACCTGTCACCACCAGTGACACCAAGGACACTAATAGGCTATTTATTTTAATAAGGTAGGCCACTACATTTTACAGTAGGCCTTTCATATAAATAACAAATGTGATATGTTGAGTCCATATTGGTGCTTCAACCAAAGAGGGCGGAGGGACAGCAAATCTGTAGACATCTCTGAGTGATAGCTTTGTTTCTCATCATCAGCTGTGTTGATTTGTTTGATTAACTTTATTTTGAGCTTTTAAGATACAGTGTGAACAGAAACACATCTGAACAGAATAATGCACATACAAACGGTCCACTGAAAAGCAGCACCAAACAGAAAAAGGCAACAAAAGTAAGACAAATGTAATATAAATTAAAATTAAAATAAAGATGTGAGTGGATGTGACAAAAGGCTTACTTGAGAATGTTGAAGATAGTGTATTTATTTATCGTTTTGAAAGATAATTAAGCTTGATTAATAAGGAAAACATCATTAATCTTATTTTCTGTAATCTTTATTACAGTAATCATAGTACCCAAATTTCATATTTCTATACTAGTAAATAGTAAAATTTGATGTAATGTTGTCAGCTATAGATTTAACAATATGTTTTCACAGCACATATGTAGAATTACAGGACCAAAATAAATGGGAATGCGTTTCGGGATATAATTCACAGAAAGAGAAATTTGCGTCAGTGTCACCCTTTAACTTCTTTAAGACATGTTTTGCTGGATAAAATCCGTGGATTGCTATAAATGACATCCTTTATCTTGATTTATTGGGAGAAACTTCTGTGTTAAGGACCAAACTTTCAACCAGTCGATGTCACTAACAAAATGACTCCAATGAAATGTTGCTGCAGGAATACAAAACCACAATATCCTGAAACGAAGCCCTTATTATGGGCTTCATACCTTCATTAAAAGAAAAACCGACTTTACCTAATGCAGACTGAATTGGCTCAGGGAGTGACACTGTCAAAGGTGAAGAGTAGTGGGATAGCGTCAAAACAATGGAAAACTCTCTTGGGGTCATTTGTATATTGTATCTGGCGAGAAATTGTGAATAGTTGTATGGAAGCCCTTCTTTATAAAACAACTGCCGTACTAACAAAATAACATTGTTAAACTGCCTATCATAAAATAATGACTTGTTCTTATATAAAATATTGCAGTTGTTATATATATATATATATATATATATATGTATATGTAATGTAACATGGCTGCGGAGAGAAATTGTGCTTGTAAATCAGTGCCCAAGCCAGGAGATCCTGTTGATGAAAACTAGAAAGTTTAAAAAGGGATATTTTGTATATAGTTACAGAGCACTTTGAATTTAAGACCACCTAAATGCAAAAGGACATGATGAGAGATAAAATTCCAAAAAGTAGAAGAATTTTGTAGATACTGTTTGATACAGTTTATTTTAAATGTGTTATTGAGGGAGCTGGAGTCTATAAAACTTAGCCCACCATTGTTGTTTGTATTAAGAATCACGGATTTTTGCATGGGGGTTTTATTTTTCCATAAGAGGCTGCTTAGTACCCTATCAATAAATTCACATTTTGAATTATCAACATAGAGTGACTGAGCAGCATAGGTCAGACAAGACATACCTTCTGCCTTAGTGAGCAGAGACAGGTCCCTTTGCAACCAGTGACTGAGAATCTTTTGGGTCTTTTCAATAACTGGTTCAAAGTAAAACCTCCCCTATATGTCATATCTGAAGTAATTTGGACCCCAAAATATATAATAGAGCTTCTCACTGAAATATTAGAGACTGGAGTCACTGAACATTTATTCACTGGTAATAAGTCACACTTTTTAAGATTAAGGAAGAGCCCAGGTGCCTTTCGAGAAGGACTGGATAGTGCTGATTGCCACTGAAATTTGGGAAACCCCCTGTAGAAGGAGCTTTAGCTGACTAATAACTATTTCCTTGTTGGCAATAGAGATGTGTATTGGGTTAACTGGCAGGCCTGTTGTTGAGTGAGCTGTAGATACTGAGCTTGTGTTTTGAACTGGTGTTTTGATGCTTTTGTCTCAGTAGGAAAAAGTCTTCTGTTGGTTCAATTGTTGCTGACAGACAACTGCTCTCATGTATGCAAGCCTACAACCCCATCAAATCTAAGTGTCTTGTGATTTTGTTTGTTTGTGAAAATTTAAATCAAATTGAATATTAAATAGTGTCAGTCCTTTCAATGAATTCATCACGTTGTGGGAAATGTGTTCGTGGGAAATGTGTTTGTGGGAAATCCTCTCTCCCTCAAACCCTCCTCTACCTGGCTCTCGGCTTCCTGGATGGGTGGGGCCACAGAGTCTGTACAGGCAGCTGGCTCACCTGTGGCAAATCCTGTAGAGAACAAAGAGCTGCCAGGCCTCATGTGGGTGCCTCATCCCTCTTATAGCTTGAGCTATGTGTATAAAATTTAAGTTCCCCTTTGTTTAAAGAGTGACACAGAGATCAAAAATTCGCTGATAGTATGCCGCTGTTGGTTCAGCGGCATAGGCCCATCCCTGGAGTGGCATGCTGTGAGTGGAGTAGTATGCTCTGTGAGTGCTCTACCAACACATACCATTTCCTATTGGCAGATGCAGCTTAAAGTGATAAGCCATTTTTTGGACTAATGCGTGTACAAAAATAAATGCATAGGAGCTAGTTTTATGACAGTCAGTCAAAGTATTGATGATGAATAATAAATGATATATCAAAAGATGCCTGGTTATTGTCCACTGCATGGATTTTCACAAATATTATCAGTAGCTTATTAGTTACTTTAATCTATATTTCTGTTATTGATTAATCAGACTGGCTTTGATTGCAGGGCTTACTTAGCTATGGATAACTCTAAAATTAGTTTTGGGCAGATCGCATAGACTTTTGTTACATCAGCAATGATAGAAGTGTATGAAACTCATTTATTGTCATTCAAAACCATAGAACATATCTCAACAATAGTACTGATGAGAGAAAATGATACATTCCCTTATTTACAGTGCTAGGTTGCGCTACATTGTGAATGAAGACAGAAATAAAAACATAATTTATGTCAGTAATTGTCATAAAAGTAGCTCACATTTATTTTTGCATATGCTTTATTCCACAAAATGGCTCACTTTCAAGGTGCATTTGCTGTTAGGAAATGGTGTGTCGATAGAACACTCATGACATAACACTCCAGGGATCGACTTATGCCACTGAACCAACAATGGCATACCATTAGACACTGATATTTGTGCTGCTGGTGTCATGAAATTTGCACAGAAAAGGCAGGACTCGAATGCACGACTCAGACCGGTTACAAGCAGCAAAACAAGGTTTATTCCAGGCAGGGGAAGGTACACAAGGAAGCGGTACAAACCAGGCAAAGGTGTCCACGATGTGAAGCAAAAAGGCAAGGTCAAAAAACAGGCAAGGATGAAACACACTATAACTATGACTGAGGCTGAGGAAAAATGCTGGAACGTGAGCTGTGAACATCGACGAACTGGCAACGAGACAAGACACGAGGGGGAATATATGCAGGGCTGATGGGGAGTGATTAGACACAGGTGCGGGAGACACAATCAGGGATCAGGTGCACACAGACGGGGAGGGGGCAGGGCCGACAGGAACCTGGAACAGAGACAGCGGTGAGTGATCACAAAATAAAACAGGAAGACAAGACATGAAACATGAGGGAGAAAAATAAAATACTTAACAAACAGTGGAACATGACAGCTGGGTTTAAATCTGCAATCATAGTAGCTCTAGTAGTTTATCTAGTACTGATACTACTGATTTAGTACTGTGTATTGACGGTACTGATAAGGTTCATTAGTGGAAAGTTACTTCATCATGCCTAAGTTTACACCGTGATTATGTTAGTTAAAGGTATACTGTGCAGGACTGTTGGTTACTGTTTGTAAACATGCTCACTGAAAGTTAAAGTAAAAAATCAACCCAAGATTCACTCTGCTTTGGCATCTTGGCTTGATATTTTTGTGTTTTTTTCAGTGCTGTATCTCTTGTATACCTGCTGCTTACAGTCTGGCACCTGGTCGTTTCCTTATTGTAAAGCCCCACCCTCACCTGAGTGCTGTAGGGGTACGCGCCCATAAACATCCCGAACACAGAAAATAGGCAGAAAAGGAGAAAATCCAGGCAGAGGGCTGAGTCTCCACAGATAAATACACCACCAAAGTATAAAACTATTTCAGAAAATACATATAAAATAAAACTATACACATAATAAAAATGTCATGTGTCTGAACAGTTTTGTTCAAAACCAATATTATGAACACTGCAACATTTGTTAAGTGTTATGTAACTCTGTGGTTTAGGGGTTACTGTTCAATTCTAAAACTGTTCAAAACTGTTCATTTCAATGCTTGATCATGGCTGTGCAAACAACATAATTAAAAGCTGCAATAACACAATGATAATGACCTAATGTCCTCAAACAAGTACTTCCTCATTTACTGTGTCTTATCTGGTTACAATTGCTGAAACTGTCAAATTTGCATGTCATATCAAACTTCAGATGTTATTGAGCATAAGTAAACAAGTTACAACCAGGTTCTGTACCTTGTCAAATTTTGTGTTGGGTTAAGCTGCAGACTGACCTGGCAGAGCTGGCTGTCATCTTGTTTTACATGGATTATTATGTTGTGCTTTTGCAACCAGGACGTGGCACAAAAACGTTTCCACAAATGAGGTGTAAGTTAAGCAAAATTAAGTATAAGGTGCAACAAACCTTAAATGTAATATCTTTATATGAGGGGATTATAAGGTCTCAGGAGTAAAGTTGTGAAGTTAAATGGCCTGTTGGACTATGCTTGCTTCTTGAAATTGAGAATTATTATCATCACATACATGTCTTAATTTTCTCCTCACTTTTTGACTCTTCCTTCATGTGTGCCAGCTAGCTGAAATTATGTTTAACAAGAGTTTGAATCTGTCAGGTTTGAAAACACCAAATAGGTTTGGCAGGATGTGTCCTAGAAAAGTCATGGAAAAGTTTTGAAATGTTGTCCATGAAAATGTGTGGGAACGCTGCACTATGCTGGAATAAAAGGTTGGACTGGAACCCTGGCTTTTGCTCCTGTGTCTGAACAGACAAGTTACTGAGTTGTTAATGGTCCTTGACTCAGACTATCCTAAGACAGAAATCAGTATTCATTCAAACAAATATTCTTCAGCGTTTCCTATGTACAAGTCACCACTCAATTTATTTTGTTTTGTTCTTAAATTCAGTGATTTTTTTTTTAAATCTCTTTCATCCCTCTGGCGGAATTAATTCTTGCAGATAATTTAGATTTTATTTGTATAGCTTAAGATATCTGTCTCTCAGATTTCTGCCTCCACAATATAATTAAGGTGTATGGAATTTAGTTTGAGGTGTTTACAGTATAAAAATGCATTTGAAAATCCAACAGCAACTTTCTATAAATGGCGCCCCTGCTAATGTAGTAATCCTTGTCCTTGATTGTCTCCTGTTAGAAACGGCCTCTATACAAACTGTCCACAGGTCTCTCATAGTCTCTCTGTGTCTTTAAGACTCAAGCAGAGAAAGCTGGTGATGTCAAAGCCAGGCTGATACTGGAAAAACTGGAAGAAGATGAGGCCAAGATAAAGGCTCAGCAAGAGATGATGGCTTTTGTTAAAAAGCAAGAGGAGTGTCAGAAGGAATTCACTCAGAGCATGGACACAGTGCAGGTACAGATACTGTCATCTCTGTAACATCTGCATGCTGCTGAGAGAAGACAACAACAAACAAACTCTCAACATTTTTTCACTTGATCATTTCACACAGGAGGAAATCCTGAAGCTTGGTAAGCGCAGACAGGATTTGCTGGACAAAGTAAAGAGATGTCAAGCTGAATTAGAGGTCAAGAGAGTCGAGTCCACCCAACTGAAGCAGAAATTTAAGGTGGGAATGAAGAAAGTCTAAAGAACTGTCTAGCAGGTCAAACTGGTCTTCCCTAACTACACCAGCATGTCACTGTATCCATTTAAGCATACTGATTAGTAACAGTACATCTTATTAATATAACAATACATTGACATATCCAGAAAGAAAACTATAGTATGAATAAAAAGATAGAACATAACATTTATTAAGTAACAGATATAACTGTTCTGTAACTCAGTGTGTTGTATTCTGCCACCTGTCCAGATCTACGCCCAGATTCCAGACACAGAAGTGAAGTTCAGCCGTCAGAATAAAGAGGAGGGGGATGATGACAGTCAGCCAATCACAGGAGTGTTTGCCATCAGCCAGAGACCCACAGTGCTTCTGCAGGGAGGACAGGCACTCATCACCTTTGAAGAAGAGAAAGGTACACATGACTTTATCCACTCCTCTGTGTAACAGACTGGAATGTGATAAGTAGCTGACTTTTCATTTGTATTTTAATATTGATAAACCCAGAAATAATGTATATTAACTATTTGTGTTCTGGGCTGAGTGGCTGTGTCAAATATGCTCACATTAGGTGACAACATTGTCACTTACCCACATGCACATGGGAGAAGAAGCAGCAGTTTAACAAAGCTTTAACATGTTCTTAAGTATATGGTCACCACAGCTAGGCAATTAAACACCAGAAGAAGAAGGAGAGGATGAGGAAGAGCAAAAGGAAGAAGAGAAGGATGACAAATAACAAATCCATGAGGATCCATCAGTAGAACTTTCCAGGTCAAAAATATCAGTAATCCTTGGGATATCTTGGAAATCATGTGTTTCTAACAAACAGCACAATGTCTGAGGAGGCAAAAGCATGTTTAATCTGCACCATCCACGACTTAAACTCACAGACTTTAGACACCAATGGCAAGTTGTAATCAAGCTGAGCTACGTCACCAGTGTAGAATATAGAAGTGACTGCACACTATGATACAGCCAACTACCAGGGTTCAGCATAACAGCTGTATGTGTATTTACAAGCATATGTCAAACGAGTGTCAAAAAATATAAAGACAAATTTCATCTGTAACCATCTTAAGCACTCAGCCTGCGGCCTTGTGCCTACAACCGAATCACAGCTGTGCTGATAGACAGTACAACAGCACTCTCTCTCTGTATTGCGATATAAATGATGAATCATCTTTTTTCAACTGCTAATTATATATGTTTAAGCAAATGCGATGGAGTTTTTAATCTGTTCTCAAACCAGTAATTTTTATTGCAGCAACATCTAGTGGACTGAAAAAAAGCAATTGATTTATTATTCTAGTAGCCTACCAAAAGTTTAATTTGTACTTGTAATATTGATAATTTATATTATAATGAAAAATGATACTTGGCATATGGTGGTGTATCAGTGTAATATTGACACTCAAATATATTGCAATATTATGCTGTGTCAATCTCCAAATGGCATGAAGTTGTAGCAGGAAGGAAAAAGGAAGTGAGATCACAGCCTTGTCCACCTGAGTAGGAGAGGGAGGAGGAGGGGAAGGTGATAAATTAAGGGACATCTGTGAGCTGAACAGAGAGCGGGAAAATCAAACAAAGGAGACTTGAAGGAGGATGGAAAGGAGAAGTGAGACTGGGAACCAAAAGAGGAAATAAGTAAAAGGGTGAACCTTGCACTGGATTAAATGAAAAGACAACAGTGAATTTACCCTAGGGACAAAGTGTTACAAGGACTGACTGGAAATGACTGGTGAGGAAACAACAACCCAGAGAAAAGCTGATCTCTGGAGCAGGTGGAAACAGACTGGAATCTGCTGTGCTTTTCCTGCTTGGATTCAGTGGCTGAGCTGAGGTGGATGACTCACTACCAGCAGATAAATTCCTTTTTTCCCCACAATCTCCTGGCTTCTCCAAACTCGAGCTTCAAGCTAACCTGGGTCCTTCCCTCCCCCCTCACTCACACTCACACTCAACACGCACTCATCCACCTGAACTGAACTGAACTGAATTACATTCACACATCCGAACTGAACTGAACTGAATTACATTCATACTTCCCCACTCACTCCCACACACACACCCTCACACACACATCCGAACTGAACATAAGCCACCACCATTGTGTTGTCTGTCCTGACCAACATGTGACAGTTTCTCAGGAGCTGTAGAAAATGTTTGAGAGCCAGGAAAATTGCCAACAGATCTAGGTAATTTATATGAACATGACGGTGCCTCGGGGGCCAGGTCCCATTCACAGACCTCCCCACGAATATGCTCCCCATCCTGTCAATGAAGCATCCGTTGTCACCATCTTCCTCATAACCACCGTTCCCAGGGGGATGCCAGTAGCGAACACGCCCCGATCTCTCCAATGATGGAGAGCAAGAACACTTCGACGGAAACCCTTAACTGAGATGACGTCGTACATCCAGGTGTAGAGCCTGATTTATGGTCCTGCATTGAATTGACAACGTTGCTACGTTGTTGCCATGACACCGCTGTGAACCCAAATACTCTGTATTCTGAGCGGGAGACAAGATGCTCTTTGCGTGATTGACACTGAAGCCCAAGCTGGAGAGCCTGCTTAACAGCGCCTGTGTGTCTCTCTCCGCTTCCACTCTGCTGCTCGCACAGAGGAGAATCGTCCAAATATGCGAACACTCTGATACCCGCGGCTCGCATAGGGTTTAGAGATGAGTGACAGCCCGAACGGCAGGGTCTGATACTCGTAGGCTAGGCCCTGGAAAGTGAACCTGAGATATTTTCTGTGCGCTGGATATACACTTATGTGAAAATAAGCATCCTGCAGATTTACTGATTTGAACCGTTAGTTTGGTTGAATCAAGCGGAAGAGAACATTGTGTGTGAGTAGGCTGACCAAACGTCCTCTTTTGTCCGGACATGTCCACTTTTGACGTCCTGTCTGGGGCGTCCGGGGGATGTTTATAAATTTATGATAATGTCCGGTTTTCCTTGTGTGTGTGTGTGTGTGTGTGTGTGTGTTCGTGTTTGTGTGTGTGTGTTAGAGTGCGGCACTGGCCACCGAACTGAGCCCTGAGCTGCTTTATTTAATGACTAAAGCACTGAGCTTGTGTCACACAGTTGTTATGGTTACAAGCTATTTAACAGGCTGGGCGTGTGCCGTGGGTGCGCCGCGGAGAGGGAGACCTCCGTGTTTGAGACGGGAGTGGGTGGCGGGAGGTCTGAGGCTTCCAGCAAGGGTAGAGGGAGAAATGTAACAAAATAAGATAAAATAGGAAAAACCTGTCTCCCTCTTTTATTTAATTTTCAGCGTTTAATCAAGGTGGAGGCTGGCGGCGGGAGGTCCGAGGCTTCCAGCGAGGGCAGAGGTAGAAACAAACAAGATTCAAGATGCTTTATTGTCACAAGATAATGTACAAGTACATACACTGTGAAAAACTAAAAACAGCCAATGTGTGTGTGTTCTCTTCAGGTGTTGTCACATAAATAACAGTCCCCAAGCATTAAACAGGACAGACAATAGGATTTTATTTATTTTTACACTACATTTTCACTGAAAGCTGACCGAATCTGATCCAAGCCTGAATACAATTTATACACCCGTCGGGACACATCGGGCTTGGATCGCGTAGACACACTCTAGTGTGTGTGTGTGTGTGTGTGTGTGTGTCCTATCTATAGTCAGGCTGCTTAAAGACATATGTGAAAATAATGGGGATGCGTCGGACAAAAGCACCAAATTTTTTTTATGTATTTTCCATCACCATAGCTTTCCATTTAGAAGGGGAGCCGCTTCATCACAATGGTGGAAGACGGCCATTTTGGATTTCCAAGATGGCCGCCATGTAAAATCTATAAGTGCCAATATCTCAGCTTCCAAGCTACTTAGAAGGTCAATTTGGTGACAAAATATACATTTTCTGGGTCAAGGAATGGATTGAAGCTACTGGGAATATCACTAGACAGTGGTGTGCACGGGGGGGAAGCAGTCGCCCCCCCTCGTGGCCCAATTGTTGAAAAACGCTCGCTTAAGTGCCCTCTTTGGAGCCAAAATAAAGTGCCCTCCTGGGAGCCAAAATGTGCGCTAAAGTGCCCTCCTGGGAGCCAAAATGTGCACTAAAGTGCCCTCTTGGGAGCCAAAATGCGCGCTAAAGTACCCTCCTGGGAGCCAAAATGCGCACTAAAGTGCCCGCTTGGGAGCCAAAATGCACTAAAGTGCCCTTTTTTTTTCTTTTCGCCCCTGCCCTTCAAAAAGTCTGTGCACGCCACTGTCACTAGATAATTCTTCATGCCAAGATCAAATAAAAATATTAATTCTGGGAATGTATTCACATGATTTTCAACAAAAGCATCTGGAATGGAAGAACTTTTTGAACTTTATTAGCTTCTTTTTTAAACACTATAAAATGTTTTTTTTGCATGTACTGTATAATCCAATAATCTATCACATTTGCAACTGCAAAGCTCTGTGCATTTCCATTGTGCCTTCTTGCATGAGCACTTTGTACCACAACCACTTGTGCTTTTACAACCACACTTCACCAGCTCACTGCATGCTTTTGAAGCCATTGGCAGAAGAGTTAAGGTTAGGGTTAGGGCCAGTACTTGAGTTGAGGGGGGATGGGGGGGGATAGCATCCCCCTTGAAATAAAAACGGTCAAAATCATCCCCCTTCTAAAACTGCCATCCCCCCTTTCCATCCCTTGTGTCATTTTTTTGAATGAATGTGGTATTACTGCTATTTCAACATTTAGTTTTACCTTTGGTTTCACTTATATAGAGTAAAATACAGTGGGCGAGGGCACACATGCAAAGATATTTTCATATCATATCTCAGCGAGCTGCACCGCGGATGTTATGCCTGTGCCCTATAGAGCGCGCCCGCACAACGCATAGTGCGTCCAAATTCACACTTGTTCTTCTCTATGGATTTTCTCCACAACCGTGGGTCGTAGCGAGAAGTCACTCATATCACGTGAAACAGCGAAACCTCAGCTTTCCGAAAAGACCAAGCACTTGTCAGTGGTCCAATGTTTTCACAGCGAAAAAAATGATAAAATTACACTAAAATGATGTATAACAGAGCTTTCATACAGCTTTGCACACACATCACTCTTGGATGGATTACTCGCGAATGCAGGCTCGCACAGAAATGCTACACATATCACATGAAAGTGCAGGACCAGAGCTTTCCAGTGATACCACACATCATTGTGCTGTCATCTCATCACGCTGTAAATACAGATCAAATATCTACAAAATAAAAACCTGATGAATTCCTTTACAATCCATGATACAGGTCTTGTTATCAGTCACTTCATATAGTGAGGAATAATGTTATTACTATTTTTCTATGATCTTAGATGTAAATATTGCATGTTTCTTTCAGATAAAACACATTTTTGACTTGTGAATGAGTCAATGGAATTTCTTTCAATAATGAAAAAATACTGACAATCATGTCCGCCTGGCACAAACCACATGTTTTGGACAACTGTGAAGTGACTGAATGTCCCACCATCATGATTCTTATATTGCCAGATTCTAGAGAGTCTCTCCTCTTCATATATGGCAGAATATGTCAACTTCCAACTTGCTATGCTGAGATACATGTAAAAATGTAATAATATAGTAACAGATTTGTTTTTTTTCATTGATATATAAATTAATATAAAGTACAGGCACATAAAAGGACATGTGGTGATGGCAAATCTGGTTAGCCCAGATTGTCCTGAAAAACCAAGATATAGCATGTGTATGTAGCTTTTATAATGACTGTGATATGAGCTTAAAAGTAAAGGCAGGAAAAATACACCAAAAAGGCCTCGGTCCCATAGGGTTAAACAGTGATATTAAGGAAGCTGAGAAATTATTTTCAGCCCCAAAGCTATTTTATCTTCAGTGTTTTTTTAAATCCACACTTGAATGTTGGGCGCTATCAAGAAAATATGTAGTTTTCAACTGGAAGAGCAATGTCATGTGCTTGCATAAGATTTCTCAGTCATTCTAACAAAACCATTATGAGCTTGTTTTCTTCACATAGAGGATAACTATGACCAGCAAGCAACGGCAAGAAATGTTGAGAACAAAAAGCATGACTATGAAAATCTCTGGAAACTTTTACGAGATAGGGGAGAGTGGGGTAGGCAGCCATAGAAGTGGTTCTATGTATTTTGTATTATTTGTATTTTTAATATATTTTTATATTTTAAGTTTTAATTTGCTCTCCATGCCCTGAAGTTGGGAATTTTAACCCACAATATTTGTATTTGTATCATTAAAGATCAACATTTTTCCCAATTTCTTTTTCATTTTTTTCATGAAGGGGTTCTTGTTTAATTTATGATTTAATTAATCACAATTAAAAAATAACCCTGAGATACCAGTTTGATCATATACCACTAACTGCTTTTTTGAAAAATACACTCTAATTCAATATTCTAAAAGCAAAATTTACTTTGATTATTATTAGCATCATCGGTTGACCCAAGTAGAAGAAAAGAAATGATTTTGTACTTGTCCTGTGCATTTGACCCTTACTACTGTATGTAAGAGCAGTGGTGCTATGGCAGACCCTCTACGCTGTCATCAGCACAAATTATGTCCCCATGTGAAAAAATCCACCATCCAGCCTGATTTTTTTTTTTTTTTTTTTTTTACAACTTGAGTACTGGTTAGGGCTAACCCTAACCTGCTGAAACTAGCTAGCTAGGTAGCCTAGTTATTAACCTGTACTTGCTAGCTATTTACAGCAGTGTCATCATCCAAAAATAGCATTCTTCTGATAGAAATGTTTCTGGGATTTTCTTTTTTGTTTTGTTTTTAACCTAAAAACACTTGCTGGTAAATTTCTCTGGGAGTTTGTGTCAGTAACTGAACATCTAACTGAGCATGTGCAGAGTGAGTGGCATCACTCTAGCTTACTTCATCAAATGCATGTTGTCTCAAACGATGTTTGGGTAGGAGTAATTCCTGGACTCAAAATATTTCTTGGAGGTGCTCTTTGGTTAGGGATACATGTAGACATCACAAAGAAGTTTCAAAGCAATCTCTTTAAAAAAGTCAAATACCTTTATAATGGCATGATCATATTAGACATAGAAACAATCTCCAGCGCATTTCAGCGCCAGTCTTTCGTGAAGGAAAAAAACAAATTATTTAATATTGGCACAAACAATCATCTAGTGATATTCCTTATAGCTTTAATGCATTCATTGACCAGAAAATGTGTATTTTGACAACAAGATTGACCTTCTAAGTAGCTTGGAAGCTGAGATATTGGCACTGATAGATTTTACATGGCGGCCATCTTGGAAATCCAAAATGGCCGCCTTCCACCATTGTGATGAAGCGGTTCCCCTTCTAAATTGAAAGCTATGGTGATGGAGAACACATAAAAAAAAAAAATTGGTGCTTTTGTCCGGCGTGTCCCCATTACTTTGCTAAGCTGCCTGACTACTATAGGGGCCTATTTCTGTCTTTGAGAGATATTATTTTGTAATATAACTGAATATTCTATCCATACATATAAACTTTAAATATATCAAAATTATAAGGCATCTTTGAGTAAACTGCGAGTATCATTTAAGTAGGCTATCTCGTGGCCGGACCGAGTGTCCTCTTTTTTGGAAATCAAAATATGGTCACCCTATAGTGTGAGCATCCTGAATTTGTATTTGCGGAGGTGTGAATTCAGGAAACTTAAGTACAGAATAGAACGCAGTAAACCTCCCTTTTTCGGAATGAGGAAATATCGGGAGTAGTAGCCCTGATTTATTTCCTCCTCTGGCACAATTGAAATTGCCCCCAGTCTCAAGAGAGAAGAGATTTCGCTCTCTAAAGCATTTGCGGCTTCCCCTGAGGCCTCTGAAAACACTACGCCATTGAAAGAAGGAGGTTTCACTGAAAACTGAAGCCTGTAACCCCTGGCAATGGTTGTAAACAACCAGGGGTTAACTGCACATGCGTGTCATTCTTCCTCTTTGACAGTGAGAGGGCCTGGGGTGTTGAAGCTCAAAACTGGGGCAGCTGTGCTCTCTTGTGGTGACAGTCTGCACTGCACTCTTTTGTTTTCTCTCTTTTAAAGTGCTCAGCTGAATGCCTGGCTGCGACAGCGGATTCTTTAATGAAAAAATGTGTGAAGTGCTTTGTGTGAGCTTTAACTGAGTCATTCACACTTCCCTCTGAACAGACCACGTTGGGCGAGGGGGGGGACATGAACCAGGGAGCACTTTGTGAACTTGTGCCTCCCCCAGCGTGTGAATGGGATGAACGTTGTGGGCCGTTACACAGCGCTGAATGGAACACTGGCATGAAACGTCTGCTTTCCTCCACTTGCGGGAGAGAGGAATCTGCCAGCCTGTCTTCAGGAGGCTCAGAGTAGAGATCTCTCCAGGTGCTGGCTGCGAAGCCTCTGTTTCTGCTAACCACCATTCCTAAGTCGACCACCTCTTCTTCCCATCCGGCGGGCGAGAGGAGCAGTTATGCCTCACAGTAGCCTGAGTGTCAGACTGAAGCTCCCAGAACCTTCAGTCTGACATCGCCTCTATTGAAGGCGATTTACAAGGGGCTTTGACATCGGAAGGAAGGGGGAGGGAATTTGATTTTTTTCCTAACCAATCAGTAGAGATCAACGACTCACCCAGAATCTCACGTCATTAGTATCCATGCCTCGGGGGTGCCAAAAACAAATGTCTCCGTCGTCGTGCACGTCCAGCTGCATCGCCATTAAATCCAGTTTAGCAGCTTCCTTAATTTGGTCCTCCATTAACGCAAGTAGTGGCGAATCCTCACCAGTTACCCACCAGCATACAGCTTGACATCAGCGTGGCGCTGATTGGCTAATCGCTAGACCCCCGGCGTTCATTGGTCCGTCCATCGTTTGGACGAGATAAATCGCAAATTCAATGAAGTATACCAGACCAGTGAGACAAGCCTACTCAGTTGAGTGGGCGGGGTCTATGGTCTGGAACCAGGCTAGCCTCACAGCGGAGGTGGCTGCGGCAGTAGCAAAACTTTTTGCCCCACTGTTTCTGACATCGACCACCGCGCTGGTGAGGCGGCGGCTGCTCAGGTGTCTGGAAACGGGGACCTTTGAATCTTCAGCTGCGTCCCCTCGCTGCCACAGCCATAAAGCCTGGGTGAGCTGGCAGTGGTAGGCGAGGTAGCCTCCCCCTGCTTCTTTCTCAGGTTGCTAGCCTGCTGCATAGAGGTTACAGCCTCCCCAAATAAACCCTTTGCTCGTGACTGGTCAAATGGGGAATCCATTATGACCTGCTTATCTTGGTCCGGCAGGCTGGAGAGATTTAGCCACTGCGGTCTCTCCCCCGCCAAGGCCAGGCCCATGATGCAACCACAGGTGACCCATCTCCTGGAATAGCTCCGCCTGATATGCTGTTAGCAGGGTGACCACATTTAAGTTTTTCACCAACTGAGCTGCTGACCTGTACACTTTCTGGTACATGGAGGTGGTGAAGCGCTCCAATTTTCCCGCAAGAGTCAGTCCGGCCGAGGCGAGAGTGGACCAGCGGCTGGGATGAAGATGATAAGCCACCGATTGCTCCGCCACTGTGGGATCTGCGAGCCCCAGAGCCCCGCTGTTGCCGATATCTAGGCCAGAGTAACCCTTGACGGGGACCCTGTGATGGAACGGTTTGTCCCAGTGTCTCCTCATCTCCTTCATGCTCGCCGGGATGAATAAATCTCTCTCTTCCCCCTTGTCATCCATCGATGCAGGCCAGTCTATGGCCAGCCTAGCCACCGCTCATCTACACACCTTGTGTAGATGTACTTCACGCAGGGCAGAGGAAGGCTGCACCTCCCCGCTGAGGGAGCTGCTGGGCCGTGACTGAGCGGGGAAAGGATGGCATCTTCATCATCCTCCTCATTCTTGTTGCCGAGGAGATCGAGATTAAGCTTATCCTCTTCGTCCTCACTGCCACAGTCCTCTGAGTTGAGGAGTTGGCTGAATAGAGGGGGAAACTCTGTCCTCCATCCTCTCTCTCCAGCTACTGCTAGCTGCAGCAGGCTTCTCTCTGGGTTTCACCGCAGTGTTGGAGAGGCAAAGATCGGCTTTTGAAGTTGCTGACACTCTCAAGTGGGTCATGCTTTAGGCTTGTGTTGCAGCCAGTGGCACAGGGAACATTTCCCTTGAAGAGAGAAGAATGGATTCAATTATATTCCAGCAAATTCTGTAAGCAAACATCACAGCATCTGTAAAAAAGTTCTACAATAGGACAATGATCCTAAATACACCTCCAAATCCCCTATGGACAACCTCCAGAGGTGCAGGCTGAAGGTTTTGACATGGCCCTCACAGTCCCCTGACCTGAACATCATTAAAAATCTGTGGATAGACCTCAAAAGAGTAGTGCATGCAAGACAGGCTAAGAATCTCACAGAACTAGAAGCCTTTTGCAGGAAGAAATGTTGAAAATCCCCCAAACAAGACTCTTTCTGGATATAAAAAGTGTTTAGAAGCTGTGATACTTGCCTAGGGGGGTGCTACTTAGTACTGACCATTCAGGGTGCCCAAACTTTTGCGTCAGGCCCTTTTTCTTTATTTAGTTATAACTGTAAGAGACTGAAATTAAAAAGTCATCTTACTAAACATATTGAAGAAATTCTTCTGCAGTACATATTATGTAAAGAACTATGTATGTGTTTTGTGTTTGCAGTGGCCTCACAGATCCTGAAGATTGCGAAGTGTACTGTGTCTTGTGAGAACATGACTTTGGATGTGAAACCAAAAAGAATAACCATGGATCCTGCTGTAAAGTTTGAGGTACATTTTGATATAGTGACAGTGCTTTTCATGTTCAGTATGGCTACATATCAACACATACACACACACACACACACACACAAGTGGTTGAATATATTTTGGCTACACAGCCACAGCTGTTGCAGGCAGGACTCATCCTGTTTGAAGAGGAGAAAGCTCCATGACTTGCTGTGATAGGCTGTAATAAAAAGTAGCTGACGTCTTCATCTGAGGTCGTTCAGGTGCAGTAGCCAGGAAGTGCCAATCCAGGCAGCACCTATGGTAGAGATAAAATAGCCCATAACAGGGCATGCACAGGCTTACATAGAACCACATGATGATGATGATGATGATGATGACGATGATACTCTTATTACAGATCAAGTCTGAAATGTTTCTTGCCTCATACCAGCTCCATTTGCAATATCAAAAGGACAAACATTTAAGACAGAAAACAAAGAGGCAAACATTTAACAACATCCAAGAACTGGGACTCGGGTCCATATTTAGTTTTAGAATTGACTGGTGCACAAATGAGAGCTTCAGTCTAAACTTATTAAAATGATTTGATGGCAACGATTTCTGTTCACTTTTCAGGACATGAGTAGAGTCGGAGACCATGTTGTTGGCCAGCCTTTGTATAATGTATAATATAATTGTTATGTTAGGCTGATTCATAGAATTTCTTTAAACCTTTAAGCAGATTTTCATTAGATGGAGCATTTTTTATGTAGTGTTACAATACTGTACAGCACTCATAATCACAGAGGAGTGAAAAACAAAAGATTTTTTCTACTCTGCCCCAAAAGGCCTAAGGCAGCAGAGAAAAATAAATTCTTAGTTTTGTCCTTTTGCAGACAGATTCAGTGTGGTCCTTCCAAGATAACAAATGTTCTGTCATCACCCTCAGGTATTTGTAGGAAAATAACTGAATTTTTATGCCTCTGCGTCAATGGACAGACAGAACTTCACACAAATGTATAGTAGGATAAAATAATGACGTTTTATATTCAAAAGGTCAAAGGTCAACTTCACTGTGACATTATAATGTTCTGCATAAAAAAACTTTTCAGGCCATAATTCAGTGTTGTATCTCAGGAACAGAAGGGGAGATATTTGGTTGAGTTGGTGACACTAATCTTGTGTGTCCACCTTGAAACTGTGCTGATTGTATAGATCTTGATGCTCTTGATAGATGTGATCCTGATAGATGTTTGTGATGCATCCATATTTTCAAACACATGGATGTCTTGTACACAGAATCATACAACCACTGGGCGGTAATACTAGTTTTACTATGGTTAACAATATAAATGTTATGACAGTCGGTGAACTATCCCTGGTTTCTTTGTGTTAATCTCAAGGGCACTGTTAGCATAAACTAAATGATACTGTGAAGCGATGTGTTGGCGCAGCCCAGGCTTGCCCACGTTACCTATCAGAGATATTAAAGTTGTACCATCTGAGTACAGTAGAATGTATTGATTTGGTATGAATGTATGACAGATACATCACATTATTGATCATATCAAATGCCGTTCATGTGTAGCAATCATGCTACAGTAATTGACTGTACTTCCAGATCTGAGAGTTGTTGCACATCAACAAGAGACAAACAGAATTCAACTAAAAAGCAACATCATTGAACCCCTGGAAATTTGCACTTCCATTTTCACATAAAATTTGTCAGAAATGACAGTGTTATGGGTAAATGACTTCATTGTACAAGTTTGACCTTCCTTCGTTTCCTGACTTATGTGGCTCACAGCAGATCCAGTCCAATGTGTCAGTACTTTTTTTTTTTTTAAATCTATTTATAGCAGTAAATCAGTGATCAGAATAACTGCCAAATTTACATGACTTAAATTCAATCACTGATCTTTCTGTTGAGCTGAAAACATAAAAAATATGCAAGTATTATTTCCTCATTTTGCTGAAGTACACAAACTGCAAAGTTTTTCTAGCTAATGTTCAAGTTCAGCAGCAGGGAAGACTTTTATGCTCCATTGCTTTCATAGTGGACACGTACAACACATGTCCTAACCAGCTCTTCATCAAATCTTATTTTGTGGGAATTTGATGAAGTCAACTAAGCTAACACTGGATTGAGTTTCATTTTCCCAAGAAACTGACTACATGAAGTCAGAGGACACCTCAACTAATTTCCCAGGATCAATACTGATATACAGACCAATGATGCTGTATGTGTCATACTGTTATTCAGCTACATATTGTTAATATGGTTTATTCACATTGCACTGATAAGTATTTTTTTTTTTGCGGTGACCATTGTAGACTTACCTGTAATCAGTATGCGCCTTCATCAATGTAGGTCCACCTTGATGTTTCCAGAAAGGAGCTCAAGCTTTCCAATGTCCCCCCCTCCATGCCAGAGGAGAGAATAAAGGACCGACTGGAAATGAGTTTCTCCAGGCCCAGCAGAGGAGGGGGAGAGGTGAAGAGTGTGGAGTACGACAAGAATACTGGGACAGGACAGATCACCTTCCTTCTCCCTGGAGGTACAACTCTGGGCCACATTTACTAAAATAACGGTGCAGTTCTCAGTGAATTTGCAGCCACAGTCTGTGTGTATTTAGCACCTGATTAGGCTCATTAGATAGACAGCTCCTGGACTAAGCCAGGATAACTCCTCAGGGCTTAGTAGGGAAAGTTCAGCAGTGGGATTTGTTTGAGGTCACCAAGCACATAAGGAAGTGACCATTCCAAAACATCTGCTTCTTCTGCTGATCAATTTCAATCAAGGTAACAGTTATTCATAAAATGACTTGATTATTAAAATATGTGAGTGAAATTGTAATAAATAATTAAATAACAGTTAAGCATAGTTAGAATAGAAATGATAAGTAGGGAAAGGAGTGTAAAATATAACCTTTATTTAGGAAGTCATATTAAGACTGAAACCTCTTTTGCAAGTGAGATAAAGCCAAGACTGGATCCAACACAAGCAGGACAACAGCAGCAAATCACCACAACAATAGCTATGTCAAAATACATGACATAATAAAGTGCATTAACAAGGCAGCAATATTCAAGCAATATAGCATTAGAGTTTGTTCCTTAATTGAAGTAGCTGCAGCAAGCCATTACCAATGCCTAATGCCTAAGTTTTAAATCATTTAAAGAGAAAAGGTTTTGGAGATAAGGGTCTCATTCCAGGGACAAGGACCGTAGAAGAGACTTATGGCAAGAGGCAAGACATTTTAAACTGAAGCCATTTGTGTGACCTGAGATCATGACTGCTTTTTAAAGATAGAAATTTCCAGCTTACATATGTCGGACATTTACCTGAGATGATCTTATAGACTAGGATGTACCCGTGTTGTAACTTACGCAAAGTGATAGATGGTCATCCTACCATGCTGTATAAGGTACAATGATGAGTCCTGAAGCTAGATTTAGTCATACACCTCAGGGCTGAGTGATATGGGGGTCAAGCTTGGACTAGGTGGACGGTGAGGCAAATATGTAAGTAGTATCACCGAAATGAGTCAGAAATAGGCCAGCAACTAAGCGTTTGCATGATGCCATAGAAAAAACAGGACTTTAGCCTGTGCAGAAAGTGAATTTCAGTTTCTTGGTGACATAGTCCATATGGTGTTTAAAACTGAGACTTTTTTCGAACCAAATTTCAGGTATTTATAATTATCCACACATTGAATGGGGACACCATCGAGAGTATTTATGGACAAGGTTGGAACCTTTGTTTGCAATGCAAAGGGAGAGGTTTAGAGATTCAGCTCAGAGTGCAGCATGTAACACCAAAAACACATCAAGCAGCAGCGAAGTGCAGCTCGCTGCAATAAATTTAGCATAGCATTAGTTCAGGCAGGATAAAATGTCAAAACTCACATCCCAGCTACATCAGCTGATCTCAAGCAGCCCAATCAACTGATGGATCAGCTGACTGGACGGCAGTCAGCTGATAGATCACGAGTCCTTTCTATCCAACCAATTGGCAAATCTCAATCAGGGCGCCCTATTTAAACTGCTTTAGCCTGCCTACTGTTGCTTCTTCCTCTGCAAGCCGCTTTGCAACCTGCCTCCCCAGCACCTCCTTTTCATGTTGTGTCTGACATATTAATGTTTTTTCTGTTCTTCATTGATGCTTGCTCTGTTTGCTCCCCTGGGGGTCTTTGCTGCTGCTTTCTCTGCCATAGGCTTTCCATGTAGGTGCATGAAAGGCCAGGGAAGTTTGTTCTCTCTGCCATAGGATTTCCTCATATGTGCATGGAAGGGCAGAGAGGTGTGCTCTCTCCGCCTTAGGCATTCCATGTAGGCACATGGAAGAGCAGAGAGGTGTGCTTTCTCTACCTTAGCTTCTCCATGTATGAACATGGAAGGGCAGAGAGGTGTGTTCTCTCTCCACCTTAGGCTTTCTGCATTGGTCCTAGAAAAGGCAGAAAGGTCCCAGAACAGAGCCATATTGCCAAATATAATACTGCAAATGGAAATAAAGGTTTCTTTGACTAAGTGGTCCTGACTGAATTACATTTGTCTGCAGCCAGGAAGTGTGTTTATGTGTTTTAGGCAGAAATAAATTATTCTTAACATGGTCAACATGTCACAGGAGTCACAGGACTCCGTTAACTGATTGGCTGCAGGTATTCTCTGGCCACAAGGCTCAGAGCAGCAGCAGCTTACACAGACTGGGCTATCACTCTCCTGGGTGTGTTTTGGGTGTAAAGGTGGAGATAGAGTGGTCACAGTAACACTGAGGTGAATGCAGCCAAACCAAAACTGTTAACATCTTATCAAATGAAGGAAGGAGTGCAGTAGCAGTGTGTATTGATTTCACAGTTCACTGTGAAACATGACTGTTCCTTTATTTTTACAGAAATTGGAAGAATCAATCAACGTAATATTTGATCCAACTGCAAATGAACAGTGATGTCTCTTTTACCACGACAATATTCAGTGTGGCTGGTGTAAATACCCTCATCACTATGTTCCTGCCTGATCTTCAGAGATGGAGAATTTTCCCTGTGAAACCAACCATTTTAAATCACGTGACCTTAGTAACTCCAGCAGAATGAATAATTAGGCACCTATTTTTGGCGCCATCCCGGTGATGAGACTTATCATTTATCAGACATGTGTCTGCCGGAGGATTAGTGGGGAGGTCTGGGCACTGGCCACATGGAGGGAAGCCAAATACTTGGTTCTTTGAACACATCTTAAAATTACTTCCTGTTTGGGGTTCACAATTTTTGGTCAGATACAGAAATCTTCCAATGTTGTGTATTTCTATTTCTCACGGTGTAAGCTGATTTAGATGTGGAAGATGCAGAATTGTCAGATCTGAAGAAACACAATGCTGCTGAGCATTGTCTTGGTAATGATCTATTAATGCTAAATTGTGTGTGTGTGTGTGTGTGTGTGTGTGTGTGTGTGTGTGTGTGTGTGTGTGTGTGTAGTTGCTGAGAGGCTGGCACTGAGAGGAGGAAGTTACCATGTGGATCTGGACTCTGAAGTGAACGTGCAGGTTGGACCCATTTACAAATACGAGCTGCGCAAGTTTCAGGTAAGATACAGTTGCTGTGGTTGTATAACATTCAGTCATTTGTAAATAATGCTCTCCAACACAACCAGCATACAGCCTGGGGGGTATTCCATCAAGCAGGCTAAAGGCAAATCTAGGCTTAAATGGTCAAGTCTGGCTAATGTGAGCCAGAGTTCTGTTCCATCAAAGTGGCTAAGATTAGCCTGACATCGGTAACCATGGAAACCATGGTTCTGGCTAAGACTGATACATTGAGCTAAACTCTGGTTTCCGTTCCATCAAAATGAGCCACAACTCCGTTCTATCAAGGTGGTTAACCTGGACCCTAGCCTAGTAACCATGGTAACTTATGATGCCAGGCAATCCTGGTCTGTTGCAGGATTAAGGTGAGGATTAGCTCCATCTATGATCAAAAAATGTTCAATAGACAAGAACAGACACCTAAAAAACAGTTCTGCCAGTGCTTTTACACACTCTCAGCTGTCATGTAATGATACAATAATATGTAGATCATAAAATATATAACATAATTAATAAAAAAAATTAACTATTAAAAAACAAATTAAAATTGAATAAAAAATAAGATAAATAAAAAAAACTTACAACAGTAAAGCCAAAATCAATTTAATAAAAACAAAACTATAATAAAATGAAACTGAGGCATTAAAAAAAAGACTGTACATGAATATGTGATTGCCCTCCCATCCCCACCCCACTATGTTTCCAATTGGCTAGCAAATTCACAGCCAATTAAGGTCAACTGACAACAGCCAGAGAAGGACAGGGACACACCCAGAGAGACACAGAGAGAGTAAATTAGGAAATAATGGCATGTCCCTTCATCAAGGATCCTGTTGATGACGAGGCCCACATTGTCCAGAGGGCCTTCCAACCACCACCAGCCCCAAGGGTCTTCCAGGACAGCACCACCCCATTGATACAGACAGACTCCTGTCTGTGGGAGAGGTACCGGTTCAGCAGGCAAAGCATAGTGTATCTATGCAGTTTGCTGGAACCACCCATTATAAAGGTCACGCCGCAGCCAGTCTCTGACCACTGTGCAGTCAGTCTGTACTGCACTGAGGTTCTTTGCTAGCGGTACATTCCTGTATAGTGTTGGTGATGCTGAGAGGCTAAGTACGGCAACTGTTTGCAGAGAGGTAAAAAGGGTGTATTTTCTATTCATTTGGTTATTTCTAGCATCACCATACATCATGCATAGGGCTTGATTTGCTCACATTAACATATGGTTAGCTTTTATATTTATGAATTAACCATGACACAAAGCAACCACATTAAAATGGGACACACACCATTGTGGTCTGTCTGTTCCTCATCCTATAGCACATTCCATACATTTAAGAGGATTTTCCTTATTTTGATATAATAAGGGATAGAGCTTACAATTGGTAGGGAAGATTATGGGTGTGTCCACACCCCTGACCACCCCTCAAGCCATTTTCAAACAGTCAGTGATAAGACAAGCTTGTAAAATTGTATCTGATCATGACCATGTGCTGAATCCTGAATATGAGTTATTGCATCTGGGTAGAAGGTACAGAGTACCACGCTGCAGGTATAACAGGTACAGGAACTCGTTTATCCCACTGTCAATTAAGTTGATTAATGAGGAGTGTGTATATGACGTATATATTATATTTTATGTATTTAATTTGATGCTCCGAGGCTAACTGGGTGACTATGTGTTGTTGTGTATGTTGATTGTATGTATGTGTATGCTGACCCCTAGCTCCAAGACAAATTTCTCCAAGGAGACCAATAAACTACTGAACTGAACTCCCAAATGATGAGAAATAGATAATTAGTTCACTATCACCTGCACTCATTTAATAGTTTTCCCCATTTCCACTGAACTGCTAAATGGCATTTTCTACAATCAATATATAAATGTAATATGATTATTTCCTATAAACTGATCATTTCAGATATGTCATAATCTACAGTCAATTATGTGATAAATGCAATGATTCACTTGATGGAACGGGTTGGAGCTAGATTGGGAGTTGGCGTTTAGTCAAACTTCAAGATTACACCTTAGTCTGGATATTCTTAGCTATGTTGATGGAATACCCCCCTGCACTCTTCCCCTGCCCCCTGTTTTACTCACACAATTGAAAGGTGTCCTCCAATATGCTCAGTAGCACTCACTACACATGAGTGATACCAATCTTTTTTAATTAGATTTGACATCAATACTTTTTGTTGCAATGTAAACACTGGGGTGCAACGGAGTTTGACTCGATATGATACAGTGGTGTCACAATTTGGTATGTTTTCGATACACCAAAAAAGCGTCAATGCCAGAGAAATGTCCTTGGACCTTTTTAGGAATGAAAACTAACATAATTGGGATTTGTTTTTTGTATGAAGCAGGAATTACTGTCTGGCTGAAATGGATTTGTTAAAGACTGTGTTAAACAAAATCACTGATTTCTTTATTTATGTTCGAAAATACTGGTTGAAAACATGAAAAGAATGAACTGTAGAGTTCAGAGTAAAGTTAGACTGTTAAATTGTTTTTCATCATATCTGTGTCCAGAATTTTTTTGGGTGGTCCTAAAAGCATACTCAGTGACTCACTGGAGCCGTCCCTAACATAACCCCTACCCTAAAACCTACATCACTACTGACATTAGAGTGTATCTGTGTTGTTTCTTTTGGCCAATGTATGTGAAGAGAGAGTTTGCCACATCTCTGAGCTCTCTCAGTCTAATAAATATCTAAATAAATATTTCTGTTGAATGTCACAGTCATATTAACACAAGCTAAGCAGCCATTACTATCAGATCTTTCAGTCTTTCTGGTCAAATAGGCTACTTGGCCTGCCACTAGGGGCGGGCAATATATATCATTAACGGTAATATCGTCATTGTTGTTTTAACGATGTGCAGATTTACGTCATTGAGTATGCAAATGACATCACAAAAACAACTGAAAACACACTGAAACCAGGTTGAAACCCCACACATTAACTGAACAAGAGTTACGTAACTTGCACGCCGCAGTATGCCTAGGTGGTCACATGATTTCTCACTGGCACCTTCCCGGCAGGTTCGCCTGCTGCTAAACAAACATTAGCGAGACAACATGGCAACACCGCCCACGGATGCTCCAGCAGCTTCGGAAGACGTGGGTCAACTGTAATGACCATTAATATCATCCATGAGAAACAATTGTGTATGTGCTGTGCAATTGCAGACTGTGTGTGTTGTTGGCTTAGCTGCTAAAGAGAGTCTGTGGCTGTGTAGCATCTTGTGCTTAAGCTCAGGGGTCGTGTATGTCACTGTGCCACTGGCTTAACTGTGAAGGAGAGTCTATGGCTGTGCAGTCGCTCGTCCTTTGGCTCAGTGTGTTTCTATCAACCATTCTCTCTCATCTCAAAAAATCTTATACTAACTAGGACAAAACTTAACACAAAGGTTACACAATGTCATATGTCAGGAGCAGAGGGGGAGACATTTGGTCAGATACTGAATTGGTCACTCTCATCTTGGGGGTCCACTTTGAAATTGTACTGATTGTATAGGTCTTCTCTGCTGTCAGGGGGACAATGTGTGTGAAGCATCCATGGTTTTACAGACATGGATGTAAACTGTAAGAGAAACTTGGAGGCATACAACCGTGGGGCGGTAATTCTAGTTGGTTTTTTTTATCATGAAACTGCTTTATTCTGCATTTTCTGCCTGGTTTAAATCACCAGGTAATGTAAAAGAAATACACTGAAGTGTGCATCACTCACCTGCAATATCGGTTTGTCGTTGGCATAAAAAACTGAAGCCACATTAAATCCTTTTAGTATCAAATGGTAATTGATCCAATCCAGATGAACAGCTGTGATCAGCTTGAATTCGTGCCAGTGGTAACATAAGTATCCATCTCTTAATGTCACTCTGAGTAAGAAAAAGTGTGCACAGAGTGATGACTTAACTGATATTGCTGATTCATTTCAGACATTCTGTGGCGCTCCAAGGCGTACCATCCTCCTGGATGGCATCAAGGACAAGGAGGACGAGGAGGACCTGCAGGACCATCTGGAAATCCACTTCCAGAAGCCCAGCAACTATGGTGGTGAGATCGAGAGCATCAAGTACATCTCCAAGGGGAAGACTCTGCAAGCCTTTTTCTCTGAGGACTGACTTACCGGCAGGGGTCAAACCTACATCTGAATGAGCTCCTCCCCATCCTTTGGGAATGTGCCTTTCCTCTGTGATTGTTTGAAATAGAAAATCATCTTTGTAATATGGTAGTAGCTATATGAAGAGATTATGAAGTATATTATGGAAATTTTACTTATTTGCTGTCCTGCTGAGAATGAGTATTAAGTAGAGTGTATGAATTTGATGATATGTATTCTTATCACATGATTAGGGTTGTTTTTTGTGTGTGTGTGGGGTGGGGGTGGGGGTTATATTATACTCCAGAAACACAGAATGACAGTGAGTAAATGAAATGCATCCAATCACATCTGTTAAAAGAATGCATACCTAGCAACAGGGACAACCACACCTCCTCACTGCGGTCAAAATTTTTTGTCCTTTTCTTGCTCAGAGTTCCTCTGAGAAATTTCCTGAATCACTCATGTTTAGGGTAAGTTAGGACGTCTCTAAGAGTATTCTCAGAGTATTCAGAAATATGGCCTCTGTTGTTAAATAGCATCACACATTTAATAAGATGGTGCTCACACCAATGCACCTTGTGATAAAAAAGCAGCCCTCTCATTTCTTTTAATGAGGCCAGTAACATCAAGGCAGCAGGGGTGCCAACACAGAGGGCTCTGGGAAATAAAGCCCCGTTCCACCAAACGCTTTTGGTATAGTATTTTTGGAACCAAAATCCCTTCAGACATGGTACCTAGACCCTAGATCTATTTAGTGTTTCCACAGTATTCTTAAATGTGGGCAGGGATATTGTCACTCAGTGCTCTGTCTAGCACTCGCTGTATTTCCTTATCACCAGTGACACAGAGGGAAGTCTGCATCTCCTTTATCGTCCACAGAACGGGGTTGCACGCCGACAAAATAGAACAGGCCAGAGTGGGAGTCTCTATCGATGGGATATTAAAAATAGCGGTTTGTGCATTTAGTTCCTCTCATGCAAGTGCAGGGGTTACCTGTTGCCTGAGCTCACAGGAACAACGGTCCACATGGCTCCATGAAGCTCCACAATGCTTTTTTTTCCTCCAAGTGAGGATTAGAATATATGCAGTTCACATAATTTGGGTAAAATTAATACATATTTTTAAACACTTGAAGATCCACTCATTACTAAAAGTGTATGATGAAGAGAGAGAATAGAAACTAATGGAATAGTCAAGTTGTCACATCAAATTTAAGGTGTGCTGATGGATTCACATCGTCACCTCATACACTGAGTAACAGTACAAGTAAACGGTCCACCTTAAAAGTTGCTGACAGTTGGCCCAGGGAATTTAACATTTTTTTCTCAAGCTGCATGCTGCTGCTAGAGGCAGCAAAACATTAATAATATAAAACTCTCCACAGTAAGAAAACAGTGGTCACATAAGCTTCAAACCCGGCCACAACTGAGCGCTGAGCAAGAGTGACCATCCTCTACTGACCAATCAATGGACTGCAGTGTTTCTAACTTTTAGTATCAGATCCGTGTGCTTGGTAGCCCACTAGTGTGATGACCAATCATGGGGACAACAAGGAACTGTTCCATAGGTACCATCCACAACTCTTCATGGTGGAAATGGAAAAAACGTGTACTGAGCTGAACCGAACTGAACCGGACTGCTTGATGGAAACGGGGCTGAAGCAGAACCAAACTATACTTCTGCTGCAATTAAACACAGTGTCATCCAGCTAAACACTGCAGTGGCCAATCAGATACATGCAAGCAGATATCCTTGATAGAATACTTTGGAGCATGAACACTGTATTGATCGTTGTAACAAAGATAAATAGTTGCCTCAATCAGTGTAAAATTCTCTCAGTAGCATTATGAGCTACTGTTTGAACTGTTGTTACTATTCGGGAATTTCTCACTTAAGTTCAGTACCTTAAACTATTCATCTATTCATCTTCCATTTCGATGGCATGGTTAGGGAAAATGATCATAGAGGGAGTTCAAGATAAACATAACAAGGCTATAACAATTCAAAGTCAGTGTGTATTGATATATTATTATTTTTTGACAACACTACCGTGCAGTGGTTTATCATCAATTTCAATTTTCAATTTTATTTATAAGCCCAATATCACAAATCACAATTTGCCTCACAGGGCTTTACAGCATACGACATCCCTCTGTTCTTTGGACCCTCGCAGCGGATAAGGAAAACCTCCCCAAAAAACCCAATAACAGGAAAAAAAAACATTACTGAGAAGCATTACTTTCACAGATGTGTCAGTTTCACTGGACTTCCTGGATCTGCTCCCACTGTCCCCTGTGCTGTTTGAAAGCAGGGCTGTTTTGGGTCTGAATCCCTGCCAACAGTTTTCTAGCCAAAAGTCAGCATGATTTAAACTTTTCTTGAACTATCGATCTGTTTCCTGTTTCTCTTCCACACTCTGCTCATTAAACGTTATAATGCTCAATCAGTCACAGGAATATTTTTTTTTAGCAACTAAGACTGTGGATACACCCATGTAATAATAATAATAATAATAATAATAATAATAACAATAATAAACTTTATTTATATAGCACCTTTCATACAGGGAGGTGTATTACGGAAGAGTATTAGGGCCACTCATGAGAAAAAAAAATACTAGGAGGTAGATTTTTTTTTTCATCATGCACTTCGAGAAAAAAGTCGAAATGTTTCCTCTGGTCCATCCCTAATATTCTTCCTTACAGTGCTTGTGACTGCTTCTACAAAATGCCTTGCAGGCAGTTAGATGAACTGGTTAAACTATACTTCAGAACCGGCTTTAGTAACAAAGAAATTCTTTCTGTTCTAGCTCACAAACACGGTGTAGTTATCAGTATTAGGACTTTGAAGAGACTGTGCCGAAAACTGCGACTATTCCGAAGGATAAACCGCACAAGCTTGGAAGAGGTGGCCTCATTCGTGCAAGCTGAAATAGCGGGTAATGGACAAATGCAAGGCTATCGATGGGTGCATCTGCGCGCAGTTCAGAGGGGATATGTTGTATCACAAGATACAATAAGACATTTGATCAAGCTGTTTGATCCTGAAGGTGTGGAGCTCAGGCAGGCGCGTCGCTTGAGACGCAGGCATTACCGCAACAAAGGCCCAACGCGCTGTGGCATATGGACTCATATGATAAACTGAAGCCATACGGCATTGCTATCAATGGCTGTATTGATGGTTTTAGTTGCTAGTGTGGATGGAGGCATACAGAACAAACAACGACCCAAAAGTAATAGCAAACTACTTTGTCACATCCATTGCGCGCTTGGGAGGGTGTCCGGAGCGACTGCGCGCAGACAGAGGCACAGAAAATGGACACGTAGAAAACATGCTTGTCTTTTTGCGCAGCAACCATGCAGATCATTTTGCCGGGGTCCGAAGTTTCATCTATGGACGCAGCACCGCAAACCAGCAGACTGAATCATGGTGGGGGATCCTGAGGAAACAAAGTGCACAGTTTTGGATCAACATTTTCCAGACTCTCCAGGATGACAGACTCTGGTGATTTCTTGGATAGGAACCTGATCCAATTCTGCTTCCTAAACCTTGTTCAGGTAAGCTTGGAAACTCATTATGTTGGTACCCCTGTCCCCCTCTCCTTTAGTCACCTGGACCGATTTAAACAAAATCACATACAAGTAAACTTTTTATCAGAGCACATTAGGGAAAGATTCAACATGATTTTTCATTTTGCTTTATTTTTAGTTGTGGAGGGTAATTTCCGAAGTGTGGTATAACAATTTTAACTGCAGTAGCCTATAAGATCTGAATAAATAGAAATGAGCAGCATGTATGGCCACCTGTCAAAGTTAACTCCAAACAGCCTATCACCCGAATAACCGTTACTGCTGCTCAATATACTGTACTCGCACCCAGATGCTACTGAGCATGTTCACTCACATCAGACATCCTCTCACATCGGGTAATTACAGACAGGGCTGCAGCACTCTCCGAGGTGCTGAACCTGTAAGCACACTCGAATAGTTTAAGAAATTTTTACTTCATTATGAAAATATGTCCTGTGTTTTCTCTGGCTACCTAAACCAGTTTTTGTACAAAAGGAGACCAGTGAATACAAAAGCTGGGGACTGCTGTAAATAAAACTAGTTGACGATTATAGAATTTCACTTCTGAGTTATTTCAGTACCTCAGTGCCTTCAACCTGACTCTCTATTGCCCTCTGAATATTTTTGACCGCATTAAATCCTTAGTTGTAGTCAGGTGAGACACAGTCCGAATTATTACCAACCTGAATTTGTGTCAGAGCTGTCACCTTTGTTGCAGTGACAAACGTTATGTAACAGTATCATTCTCAGAACTGATTACTGACTAAACATGCTGTCTCATTAAAGGTTGTATTGCGAATGACACATTGTGCACTTTTTTCCCACCAAATAAATTGGGTGCCATAATCACTAGTACAGAGTATAAACCTATTAAACAAAAACTGTTCACTAGAAATACTGTAAAGACATGTTGTGGTGTTGGCCTGCAACAATTTAATGAATATTGCCCTTTGACTTAATGAATAGCTCAAAAAGACCATACACAGAGTAACTGTCTTTTATTAACAAATTTTGAACATGGCTTGGTTCATTTGTAATAAAAACTGAACCCCCAGAGCCCTCACATAACAACTGATTTTTTTTCTTGGCTACATTAGTAAACTTGTATTTGTTTTTATTCCCAGCACCAGCACCTAATACACCACCTTATTCATAGAATATCTGAAGTCTAGTCAAACAAACGTAGTTGACCTGCAACACATGCCTGTGGTGGTTTGATAAATTAAAAAAGAAAGGAAGAAATTGGTGTAAAATCACAAAAAAATTTGAAATTGAAAAAAAAAAAAAAATCACAGCATTTAAACAACAGCTTAAGGATCTCTTCTGTAGTTAAAAAAGTATGGCATGACTTCAGGGGGGCTATGTGCACGTGAGAACTGCAACCACAAAAGGCATTTTAAGGCACAAAACTAGCATTTTTGCAGTAATTGCAAATTGCAAAACTGTGAACATATGAAGAAATATACGATATAGTGCTGGACAGGTATTTACAAGGGAAACTGTCACATTACAATGTACAGGTAAAACATTTATTGACCAGTCTAAAACCATCATAACATCTAACATTTGAACAATTTATAGGGCCCTTACTTGATTTATGAATACAGGACACCTGAAGACAAGAATAATTGCACTTTGTGTGTCAACTGAGAAAGATTTTGGCAGAAACACATGAGTAATTAAATGTCCTAACAACAAGATTGTCCTAACAACTGACTAAATGTGCTAAGATTTAACTTGGATTTAACTTGGCACAAAGTCAGAACTTCTGACATTTGTAATTTATTATTCCCTTAGATAATTTATGAATGCGGGGCATCTGAAAACAAACTGTGCCTATAAAACACTTTCAGAGTAAGCAAAATTATTGCTTGAGTTTTTTTGTGAGCAAATCCTTAGCATCATTTTACAACTGTTGGCTAGGAAGCAGTATGGCCACAATCATGGTTGAAGGGCCACATATTGTGTAACACAATGTCCATCACCCAGATGTTGCTGTCAAGGATTTCACTGAATTCAGCACGAAAGTCTGGGAAATTTTCATAGGACTCAGGTAGCTCCGGGAACATTCCACATGTTCGTCCAATTGGACGTCTTGTGAAATCAGACATTACTGTGAACTCAATAATGATACTGTCTGACACAATCAAATCGGATCCTGTGCAGAGTCTTAGAAATTTCCCCAGTTTTGCTTCATCCAGTTCCCTAATATACCGTCTGAGATGATGTTCGACCTCTTTTTGCTTTACTGTCATATCTGCTGAGAACTTCAACAGCCTCGACACCTTCTTGGTTGTTTGTTTAAGGTCAGCAGACATCTTTGTCAGTTCTTCATAACTGAGATTCATCTGTGGTTTTGTGATGTCCCTCCAACAATCAATTACAAAGTTTGGCTTTTGCACAAGTTCTTTGTGGGAAATTTCTTCCAGAATTGCTGGAAGGGTGTCTGCTGAGACTCTTCTTCTGCATTCGTAGTTGTTGAGGACTTCCAAAAGGTCATCAGGGTCAACAGAAGAGAAGTCTTGTAAAGCTTGCATGAGGACCTCTCTCTCTTGGCAGCTTGTGAACTGAAGAAAGACTTTTGTCAGGTCACTGTGCACTGCTCCAAATAACATCTCCTCAATGAAAGGGGGTGCAAGCTTAATAGGAAAATACTGGCAATCTTGGTATCCTCTCAAGAAAATTCTGCCAATGGCTTTCCAGGTGTCAGCCTTGAAATCGTGTCTGATGAAGGGTACTTTCAATGTTGTCACAAGTGTGCAGCGGTCATAGAAATCCTGCCAAAATGCACTAAAGACATCTCTGAGAAGCCCTGACCCACTGCCAGCTTCCTCAGAGTTATCTGGTAGTATTTGTCTCATTTCCAGTGGTCTGGTCAGAATCTGAGGGTCAGAAAATGCTTCAATCATGTCACTGAAGCAATTTGCAAGATGTATAGTAATAATTTTTGGTAAAGTTGCATGGTCAGGTGTTTCAGGCTGATAAATCAGTGTGTCACCTTGATTAAACTCAGCCTCTGTGTTTGGGCCAAATGTAATTTCAGGGTCAGAATTTTCATATGTGATGTCTCCTTCTAAAATAAGGTTGATCTCTGAGACTGCTGGGTGATCTGTGATGACTGGAGGATTTGCAGCAGAGAGATCTGTGACGACAGGGTGATAAAGGCTGCTTGCCTGGTCTTCGTCTTGATCTGAGTAACTGGGTGACAGAGATAGGGACTGGCTGTTGGAAACTTCAATAACTTCATCCTGGCCCGCAAAGCTCAAATCATTGTCTTGGAGTTCAGTGCTATAGGCATGTTCACCTGATAGTGGTTTTGGCTGAGTGGCGATGTAGAATCTCAGCCTTGGTAGTTTGACAGTCTCATATACGGTGCCAACTGAAACATCATCAGAAAAAGAGTTTTGTTTAAAGTCCCATACATCAAATGTACAGTCTGATTCATGGCCTTTACTTGAAACACCTTTTGGGAAAAAAAGACTCTTCCCCTCTTTTAGGATCTCATTAAATCCAGCATTGATGTCCATAACAACCTTTCTGGTGCCCCCTCCTTGTTTGGCTCTAACCTGTTTAGTTTCATTATTTTCTTGGTGTATCCAACCTATCTCAATAGTCCGCGTAGTTACCTTTCGTCTGGAATGGGGTTCAGAGGTTTGTGGCTCCTCTCCACTTTCTCTGCTTTCCTTTCTTATCTTCATTTTCTCCCAGAGCCTTTCAAGAAGACCCAGTTTGCGCTTTGAGACTGGCTGTTGATTGCTGCAAAAATTAAAAAGTGCAATTCTATCTCCATATGAGGGAATGCAGTTGGCCAAAGCTGAATCGTCCATAAACCATCAATGTCGATCTACAGAGCAAAGGAAAAACATGATCAGGGTAAAGAAATATAATGGGTACTACTTTCACACATTGTAATATGTTGCTGTGGAATACAAAACTAAAATTGACAGTGAGCTTAGTGTTTTACTCTATCTTATGAATTTGAAAGTAAAATGACACAATGACTTTGTCGTTAAAGTGCAACTGCCATCATTTTAATTTCATGCGTGTAGAATCATCAGCTAAAAACGGCAGCCCTTTTTGTTTATGTTTCCCTATTTAATATTATATTCATAAAGTAATAATTTTCATTTTGTCAATAATTCTTTCCATATGCACAATACTTCAAGCTCAGGCCATACTGGCTGCTTGTATCTGTGTGTGGTGAATTGCTGTGACTTGCTTGCCTGTGGTGTTGAAAAGACAATATTTCCCTAATTTCCCCGAGGGAACCTGTCCAAAGGGATTAATAAAGTTCTATCTTATGCCATCTTATCTTCTGCTGTCTACTGTTCCTGCCAACCTTATCTTTTTAAATTGAGTTTTCCAAAGAGTTTCAGAGATAGAGAGTGAAAGAGAAAAACTGCAGTGGGAGGTATTATATTGTTGATTATGTTGATGTGATTGTCAACACATCATTTTTAATGCGTATGTTTGAGCGTGAATCTCTGAATGAACATGTGTCACTTGCATGTAAGCCGCACTCCAGCCGTTTAGAGCTGTCTGTCTGTCTGTCTGTCTTTCTGTGTCTCTCTTTCCCTTTGAACAAGGTGAAAACTCATACTGTTTTCTGGTTACAACTCTTTTTTTTTTCTTCAATACTCTTCTGCAACTGCAACACTGTCTGTGTGGGGGAAGCAGAAATTCAGCAAGCTATCAGGCACAGGTACAAGCAGGGTATGTTGCTGACTAGCCTGTCAACTGGACCTCTGCATCTCAGTTGTCACTACACACCTTTTGCTCCTCCATCAGTGTTAGAGCTTCTTCAGGGACCGCACGATCTCGTAGGAACGGTGATTGACATTTTGACCAGGTCCAAGGAACCGCTGTTCTGTTGGATTGTAGTCCTTTAAAAGTGTCACATATTACATAATTGATTTAGTCAATTAACACCGTTATTTTAACAATATTGTAGGGATGGTTATTGGCAATTTCATATTTTTTTCAATTTTCATAAAATATTGACAAAAATTTAAAATCAAGCTTTTGAATTAATAATCATCAGTTATGTAGATATAATGAAAAAAGAGTAGGTGATACTGATAAACAGATGTTAGAACAGCTGGAAGAAGTAATAAGTGTCAGCAAAAGTATGCCTTAATTGTTCCTTGAAAGCATCAAATTTCTTAATTACACACTGTTTAAGCATAAGCAGACACTTGGTGATAGTTGAGAAGATATAAGCAGGTGAGTCCATATTGTAAACACATTCAGCACAGTATTAAACTTTGACTTTAAACAAACAATAAAAGCTATGACATCATAATAACGCGTTTCTACAGAAAGGTGGGCTGGAATAACATTAAAGTTTTAGCTTCACAAGCCTAAACTGCAGCAACTTCTTAATACTTACTGTATGTTTGCTGTATAATGTCAAAAATAACGTTGACGTCGCAGAGCGTAGCGACTCAGCCATTGCTACCCCCAGCACATAGACGGCACCCTAAATGAATGAAACGGCTGCTTTACATCTCGTTTTGATCATTTAGTAAAAAAATTGTTACAACAAAACAACACTGCTCTGAGGTAACTTTTGGTTTATTAGTCCAGTCAATGTTAATGGATGTAGTCAATTGAAGCAATAAGCCACTTGGCTAGTAAGCCAAAAAGTTAAGTTTGAACCCTGCATGTACCAGTATTTTGGCATCTTGTTGGGATAGGAATGGTCGCACCTTTTAAATATTTCTTAAATGAAAAAAAGCTGTTTTGAGATTTAAAATTTAGGTCTGAGTCAAGGATAACACCCAGGCTCGTGACTTCAGATTTAACCTGCACAGCCAAACTGCCAAGTTTGGAAAGAATTATTTCCCTTTTGCTTGGGGACCAACTAATAAGATTTCGGTTTTGTCACCATTTAATTTAAGAAAATTGGTTTGGATCCACTTGTCTACTGCAGCTAATCCAGATGTTAGATGACAGATGGATTGGTCATCACTAGTGAAATATATAGTTGGGTGTCGTCTGCATAGCTGTGGAGATTGAGGTTATGCTCTCTGATGACGTCACCTGATGGAAGCATGTACAGTGAAAAAAGCAGAGGACCAAGGCAGCTACCCTGAGCAACACCAAACGGTAATTCATGTATCCCTGAGACATGAGCTCCCATAGTAACAAAAAACTTTCTTCCCGTTATATATGAGCTGAACCAATTTAAAACACACCCAGAGAGGCCAGCCCAGTTCTCAAGTCAGTCAATAACAGTATTGTGGTCTATGGTGTCAAAGGCAGCACTTATGTCTAGTAAGACTAGAATGGAGACCTTGTTAGCATCAGTGCTAGTTCTGAGATCACTGACAACTTTGGTGAGGGCTTTCTTAGTACTGTGATTTGCCTTGAACCCTTGAAAATATTATTTTTGTTCAGGAAATAGATAATTTGGTTAAAGACAATTCTTTCTAGTATCTTACTTAAGAATGGGAGATTTGATATAGGCCTGTAGTTATTTAAAACATTAGCACCTAGGTTTGTTTGATTTTATGGTGGAGGACTGCAGAGTGATTCCAGTGAAATTCCTAGCATTAACAGTTTTTGTTTTGGATTTTGTGGAAAATAACCTTGGGGTTATGATGACTGGTATTGCAGTCTGGGTAGACCAGGCATCAATCTTTAGATGATCCAACTTAGGTTGGCAGGTGTGCGGTGTAGAGGGAGGGGCTAGTCACCCAAGTGCGGATATCATGGTTAGGACTATATACTGTTATAGTGACAAGGCAAATAAATATTACTCAGTACTTAGGTGGACTGATCATTTACACAGTAACCTAGAGTAGAGAGAACTGTTCTTATATCCTGTACATTGAACAAAGGAATACTTTCCACGTGTATTTGCTCTTAAGTAGGAGTGGCTGTGAGTTTGCAATCAGTCACATTACCCATGTGCAGTGGGAGGATTTGATGTTAATGCCAAACATCAATTTATGTGACAATCTACATTATTATACATCGAGCTAGAGAAATAAGTAAAAAAAAAAAACTACATCGTGGCAATCACAAACATTCCCAAAAATGTTTACATTAGAAAGGTAAGTTCTTATGAATAAATGCTTCAGTCCGTATTGTTAAATTGCATTCTCAAAAAGAAATACATTTTAAAATCTTGCAGGTTACATTAGGGATTCAACCTGTAGAGATATGTTTACATGGAAAGTGAGAAAAGCATCAATACACAAATATGAACCTTCATAATAAATATAACAAGCCCTCCAAAATGCCACTGGTTAAAATTACATCAAATATACAAGACAAAAGCCGTCATGGCATAGTAAGACTTTAAGTGTGAAGTGTGTAGTGTAAGATTTAATTACCAATCAGAAGAATATTCATTAATCAAGTAACTATGTTCATTGATAAATGTGTTCATTAATCAAGTAAATGCTTTATCTTGCTTAAGTTGATTAAGACTGAAAACTCAGCTCATATAGAAATGTGTTATGTATTCCTGCATGATAGAAACACTTCACTCAAGCCTAGGTACTGAGAGCACACAAATGTATTACTGAGAACACACAGACACACACACACACACACACAGACACACACAGATGTACTGACTAAACACACACCCCCCCCCCCCCCCCCCACACACACACACAGATGTACTGACTAAAACACCCCCCCCCCCCCCCCCACACACACACACACACACCCACACACACACACACACACACACACACACACAGATGTACTGACTAAAACACACCCACACATACACACACACACACACACACACACACACACACACACACACACACACACACGTACTGACTAGAAAACACACACACACACACACACACACACACACAAGGTTAAAACTGTATCAAGGAAACGTCCAAAGTCCTTGGGTCTCACGGGTCTCACATACTTTTAAAAACACGTGTGCCCGAAACCAAAAACATTGTGACAAATAGAGACAAGGAGTTCCATTGAGCGATTGTACACCCGTATGTTTTGAGGATATTGTGACAAATAGATGCAAGGAGTTCCACTGAATGATTGTACCTGAATGTCAAGGCCAAACACCTGTTGTTGATGCCTGCTACCCCTCCAGCTTAAAAAATAGAGCGCAAGGACTGAATGTCAGTCGCGTTCCGGAGCGTGCCTCAAGAGTTTGTTGCCTGCGAGCACATTAAACTCAGTTGCATCTGATTCTACGTGTCTCCAGTGATTTTTTGACTTCTGAGTATTTGAGTTTTTGATATCTAATGGAAGACGAAGACAGTTTGTTCGGGAAGAAAGGAGCAAGGTTGCGAGCCTTCTGGCACGGCTCTGGACCTCGAGTTTTTGCCCCCACAAGTGTGTTAGATTTTAGGGGATTTAGTACCATCAAGTGGTGAATTGCAGATTGTAACGAGCTAAAACTTCTCCCAGCCGGAATTCCTACAGTGCTCATTGTTGTTGTTGTTTTTTTACCTGGAGTCAAATTATCTGCAGAGGTCTCTTCCTCTCCAAAACATACAGACCAGGGGATTAAAACTGCTACAAACACCGGATGAAGCGGTTTAACATTCCAAATCAGTGTAAAAACTCTGATTATAAATGGGTTGATCAAAGCCTTGATTGTGATTGGCTGGAAGCCGTTGTAAAACCACTATAACCACAGAGTGCCGAAGTCACGCCCCTTCCGGTGAAGCTCATGGGACCTTAGATCAGAAAAAATATGAATGGCAGTGAATGAGGAGAGCAATGTTATCTTTTGGTCCCGTTTGACCTCAAAATTTATGTTTTAAATTCATTAACGACATATTTGGATTTCATGTCAAAACTCAAACGGGACCAAAAGATGATATTTCTCTCCTCATTGACTGCCATTCATATTTTTTTCCAATTTCCAATTTCCAACTCGTGTTTTCACAACCTGTAACCTGTGAAAGTGCACTGGAACGGCAGTCAAACCCGTAACTTCCCACCCGTGAACTCGTACCAGATCGATGTCCTCCCAGTTACGGTTTCTGACGTCACACAGCCCTCTAAACCAATTACCTTACTCCTCTAAACAACAATGGCAGCCCTATGGATGCGGTGTTGATGCAGGTAATACATGGTGAGAAATAGACATAAAGTAAGCCTAATGTTAACGCATTATTGGCAGCCGCTCTGTTCCGCCCTCCGTCTCAGTTCATGCTTTATGTAGAATATTAAGTTTACATCGCTTGTATACTATTTTGCAGTCAAACCAATGATGTACTTTTATTTTGAAATGCTAAGAATACTAGACTCTTATTCTGAAACGTTAGCAGTGCATTGTGGGTAAAAGAAGCTCCACAACACAGCAGCCTCCGTTAGAGAACAAGCTAACAAGAGCATGGTGACAGTGTTTCTTGTATCTTTCAACCCTTTTTGCACCTTCGAAAGCAATGGCTGTAAGTTTGTACATGATTCACTTTCTGTACACAGTTTTGTTTGTTTTATGTGCTAATTCATATTGATAAGTGATGTTTATTAGAAATGACGAAGCTAATGACAACTCGTAAATCTGCTACTTTCTGAAACCAGCTTAGAATTGCATGTAGCTGTGTTTATGTTTCATATTAGCACTTACTTGTCAGCTTGCATTTATTTAGTGATATTTCAGTGAAAGCTAAGACGTTTTTTGTCTTTTTGTTTTTCTGTTAACTACAGTTTTACACGTGATTTTCACCTGTCACTGAAGAGTATAATTATTAAAGGAGCAAGGCGCTCGCTATCCTGGCTCGTGAAAACCGAGTTTGGCTGTCTGTTTAACTGCGTCAACATACTGGATGTATACAACACGTTTGTGGGAACAGAACACGCTCTAACAGCTGGTTTCTAGTGCAAGAATAAATCAATACAAAATACTAGGGATGTTCGATATTGGCTTTTTTACCGATATCCGATATACCGATATTGTCCAACTCTTAATTTCCGATACCGATATCAACTGATACCGATGTATGCGGGGTCCCCCCCTTTCAGAAAAAATAAATAAAAGAAAACTAAATCATTTTAGGTAACTAACTTTACACATATTACAAACAAACAAAGATATCTCCAAAACTATACACCACATCTCTCATATTTTGACATTTTGAGTAAGAGGAGAAGTAGCTGAAGAGTTTGATATATAATATGTGCATGCTGTGTAAAAGTTGTTTCATTAAAAAAGTAAAAACCTATACCGATAATTTCCAATATTACATTTTAATGCCAATATCGGCCGATAATATCGGTAGGCCGATAATATCGGACATCTCTACAAAATACTTTTCCAAACACACAGATAACGTAAAAAAATAGCCTATAATAGCATCTGTGACCCTATCCTCCTCCGTTTCACTCAAATGAGCAAGGAGCAGGTACCTTTGGCGATAGCAATAATGGGGAAGCACAAACAAACGGTTCGCCATTTTCAACATTAAACAGAAAGTAACTGGCAGTTTGCCGTAACTTTCCTGGAATGCTACAAAGTCGTAACTCGTGACTTGAAGTCGTGACTTACAAGTTCAAAAGCCTGCCTGGAACGCAGCATAAGGTCCCATGAGCTTTACCAGAGGGGGCGTGACTTCGGCACTCTATACACCTGTGACCACATCACCATATTACTCTGACTTAATTGTTAAACCGTTTGCAGCTGTTACCTGTTTTGTACCTATCACAGTGTCGGACTTTGTTGTGAATTTTGATTTACTGGGTGGATTATGCATGGATGAGTGGCTGGAGGAGATGGATGGGATCGAGAAGGAAGAGAAAAAAGAAAGGAGACACACTGAAATTAATGAAAGAGAGACTGAAGAGCTGGAAAAGGCAAAAAGTGGAGCTGGGACCGTTAAACAGATTCTGTGTTCAGTTCGCTGTTTTCAGACAGCGGGGGGATTCCAGAAAGTGGGGTATGTGAAAACTACGTTAAGTTAACCCTGAGTTATTCGTTACAGAAACAGAGGTAACTGAAACCCCTCCCACCTAGGAAAAAATGCGAGGAGCTAGCACTAGGGGTGCATCCCAAGGGTCCGTCCCAAGTCTCTTAAATTACTGCTACTGCTAGCCGACTTTGCTAGCTATTTAGCCCTTCCCACCTAGGAAAAAATGTAAGGAGCTAGCACTAGGAGCGACGAGCGAGTATTGTCGGTTTAAGAGACATGAGACAGCCTTACTCTGAAGCGTCACGTGAAGCGACGTCCATTTCTGATGACAGCGGCACCACTGGATCTGCTCCGTAAAGCAGCCAGCGTCTGGCGTTACTATTGGTACATCCCAAGTCTCATTATATTTGCTGATCAAAGCCGTAACTCCCTTCCAGCAGCTTGGAGTGACTGCAGCCTGCTCTCCCCATTCACTGCCATTCATATTTATTCCGATCTAAGGTCCCATGAGCTCTACCGAAAGGGGCGTGACAGTCACGTGACGCTCATGGGACCTTAGATAAAAAATATGAAATTGAGTTGCGACATGAAATCTAAATATGTTGTTAATGAATTTAAAACATCAATTTTAAGGTCAAGAAAGTCATACTTTGTGGTAAAACTGTTGAGATATAAGCTTTTTAATTAGAAAGACTCAAGAATACACAGGAGGAGGTCGCGTATGTGACTTTCGCTCGCTTCCTGCAGCTTGGCCTCCCCGCTGAAATTCCACTGTTTTATGATTAATCGATTTATGATTGAAGATGTCTGTGTGTTTTGTGCCAGGTTACAGTCACTCCAAGCTGCTGGAAGTGAGCGAAAGCTATGACGTCACATACGCGACCGCCTCCTGTGTAGTTTTTCTAATTACGTTTTTTCAAAAACTTACATCTCAACAGTTTTACCACAAAGTATGACTTTCTTGACCTTAAAATGTATGTTTTAAATTCATTAACAACATATTTGGATTTCATGTCACAACTCAAACGGGACTAAAAGATAACATTGCTCTCCTCATTCACTGCCATTCATATTTTTTCCAATCTAAGGTTCCATGAGCGTCACGTGACTTCAGCACTCTATTTGTGCAGCGAGGAGCCAGCACTAGGAGCTAGCAGCAAGCTTTAAGCAGCTACGAGCTAGGATGGTCGAGAGCATAGACATATATACATAGAGTGCCTAAGTCACGTGACGCTGATGGGACCTTAGATCGGAAAAAATATGAATGGCAGTGAATGGGGAGAGCAATGTTATCTTTTGGTCCCGTTTGAGTTGTGACATGAAATCCAAATATGTTGTTAATGAATTTAAAACATAAATTTTAAGGTCAAGAAAGTCATACTTTGTGGTAAAACTGTTGAGATATAAGCTTTTGAAAAAACGTAATTAGAAAAACTACACAGGAGGCGGTCGTGTATGTGACGTCATAGCTTTCACTCGCTTCCAGCAGCTCGGAGCGACTGCAGCCTGGCACAAAACACACAGACATCTTCAATCATAAATTGATTAATCATAAAACAGTGGAATTTCAGCGGGGAGGCCAAGCTGCAGGAAGCGAGCGAAAGCTATGACGTCACATACGCGACCTCCTCCTTGTACTCTTGAGTCTTTCTAATTAACCCTATTTCAAAAGCTTACATCTCAACAGTTTTACCACAAAGTATGACTTTCTTGACCTTAAAATTTATGTTTTAAATTCATTAACAACATATTTGGATTTCATGTCACAACTCAAACGGGACCAAAAGATAACATTGCTCTCCTCATTCACTGCTATTCATATTTTTTCCGATCTAAGGTCCCATCAGCGTCACGTGACTTAGGCACTCTATAGACGCCGCATTGACTGCCGCTGCCTATTGGAGCCGACGTCCCAGCCGGCCGCCATCTTGGATGGGTCTCGCGTCGCCTCCACAGTGCATTCACTTCTATTGAGGAAGGAGCTGTATGCATTTTCACGCGGTTTGGTTTGTTACAAACAGCACACATGTAGTTATGATACAGGATGCTTTCGTACATCAAAAATGCGGGATTTCATGCTTTAATACTTTCTGCAGATAGCAACAGCATGTTATTTAGGTCACAACACAGTTCTCTTATTCACCTCAACCCCTCAATATATATGTGTGTGTATATATATATATATATATATATATATATATATATATATATATATACACAGTACAGGCCAAAAGTTTGGACACACCTTCTCATTCAATGCGTTTTCTTTATTTTCATGACTATTTACATTGTAGATTCTCACTGAAGGCATCAAAAACTATGAATGAACACATGTGGAGTTATGTACTTAAAAAAAAAAGGTGAAATAACTGAAAACGTGTTTTATATTCTAGTTTCTTCAAAATAGCCACCCTTTGCTCTGATTACTGCTTTGCACACTCTTGGCATTCTCTCGATGAGCTTCAAGAGGTAGTCACCTGAAATGGTTTTCACTTCACAGGTGTGCCTTATCAGGGTTAATTAGTGGAATTCCTTGCTTTATCAATGGGGTTGGGACCCATCAGTTGTGTTGTGCAGAAGTCAGGCTAATACACAGCCCACAGCCCTATTGGACAACTGTTAAAATTCATATTATGGCAAGAACCAATCAGCTAACTGAAGAAAAACCAGTGGCCATCATTACTTTAAGAAATGAAGGTCAGTCAGTCCGGAAAATTGCAAAAACTTTAAATGTGTCCCCAAGTGGAGTCGCAAAAACCATCAAGCGCTACAACGAAACTGGCACACGCAGACCGACCCAGGAAAGGAAGACCAAGAGTCACCTCTGCTTCTGAGGATAAGTTCATCCAAGTCACCAGCCTCAGAAATCGCAAGTTAACAGCAGCTCAGATCAGAGACCAGATGAATGCCACACAGAGTTCTAGCAGCAGACCCCATCTCTAAAACAACTGTTAAGAGGAGACTGCGCGAATCAGGCCTTCATGGTCAAATAGCTGCTAGGAAACCACTGCTAAGGAGAGGCAACAAGCAGAAGAGATTTGTTTGGGCCAAGAAACACAAGGAATGGACATTAGACCAGTGGAAATCTGTGCTTTGGTCTGATGAGTTTGAGATTGAGATCTTTGGTTCCAACCGCCGTGTCTTTGTGAGACGCAGAAAAGGTGAACGGATGGATTCCACATGCCTGGTTCCCACTGTGAAGCATGGAGGAGGAGGTGTGATGGTGTGGGGGTGTTTTGCTGGTGACACTGTTGGGGATTTATTCAAAATTGAAGGCACACTGAACCAGCATGGCTACCACAGCATCCTGCAGCGACATGCCATCCCATCCCGGTTTGCGTTTAGTTGGACGATCATTTATTTTTCAACAGGACAATGACTCCAAACACACCTCCAGGCTGTGTAAGGGCTATTTGACCAAGAAGGAGAGTGATGGAGTGCTGCGGCAGATGACCTGGCCTCCACAGTCACCGGACCTGAACCCAATCGAGATGGTTGGGGTGAGCTGGACCGCAGAGTGAAGGCAAAGGGGCCAACAAGTGCTAAACACCGCTGGGAACTCCTTCAAGACTGTTGGAAAACCATTTCAGGTGACTACCTCTTGAAGCTCATCGAGAGAATGCCAAGAGTGTGCAAAGCAGTAATCAGAGCAAAGGGTGGCTATTTTGAAGAAACTAGAATATAAAACATGTTTTCAGTTATTTCACCTTTTTTTGTTAAGTACATACTCCACATGTGTTCATTCATAGTTTTTGATGCCTTCAGTGAGACTCACAATGTAAATAGTCATGAAAATAAAGAAAACGCATTGAATGAGAAGGTGTGTCCAAACTTTTGGCCTGTACTGTATATATACACACATATATATGTATATGTATGTATATATATATATACATATACATATATATGTGTGTGTATGTATATTATATATATATATATATATATATATATATATATATATATATATATATATATATAATGTATATATAAACTAAAAGAACTGTGTTGTGACCTAAATAACATGCAGTTGCTATCTGCTGAGAGTATTAAAGCATGAAATCTCACATTTTTAATGTACAAAAGCATCCTGTATCATAACTACATGTGTGCCGTTTGTAACAAACCAAACCGCGTGAAAATCAGTTGAAAATTCAGTGAGTTATTCTATTTTACTTAAGCATACAGCTCCTTCCTCAATAGAAGTGAATGCACTGTGGAGGCGAAGCGAGACCCATCCAAGATGGCGGCCGCTGGGACGCGCTCAGGCAGTCAACGCAGCGTCTATGTGTATATTGCTGTGTCCGAAATCATTCACTACTCCCTACTCATTATATAGGGAATTCCCTATATAGAGGACTATATAGTGAGCTCATTAAAACACTTTCGGACACTACTCCGTCACGAAGTTAAGTACGTCATTACTGTCGCTAAATTAAAACAAGCCAGAGTGATGTCATCTGGTGGGTTTCCGAAATAAATAATAAATTCATTTGTGTGATAAAAACCTAATACTGAGCGTATTAATACAAAAATAAATACACTACTACACTATTACTTACATTTGTATGTATTTCCCTGCTGCACCGGGTGCTTAATTTACACTAAACATTCGGACAGCACTACAAAATGGCGAACACGCTATTTAGTGCACTATTTAGTGAGTAGGGAGTGATTTCGGACACAGCCTATGTCTATGGTCGAGAGCTTCCTATCCGGAAGAGTTTTTCAGCTGAACGCCGTGAGGTATAAATAGCCGCCCTCTACATCTGGCTCATTTGAACGAGATGGCGGAGAAACAGCGCAAGTGTACCCGTTACATGCATTCTTTGCAATGAAGCGCTGTAATTCACATGCCTACGTGACTACAGATAGTAACGTTAATGATATTTTGTGCAAGACTGTCATGTTGCAATTAAGTTTATTTCATTCACAATCCGTTGCGTTGTTCAGCGGACTGTCGGTGATGTGTGGCTGTTAAATGTGCAGCTGCTCATGTCCAGAACCACACGTGTTGATATAACACCACGCACGCACACACATGAACAGACACACACACACACACACACACACACACACACACACACACACACACACACACACACACACACACAAACATAATTTGCCCATCATTAATTGTCCTGCATGTCATATGAGTGGAATAATGTTTAACAGCTTGTAGGTAACATTAAACTACTGTCATTACCGTCTGTTCTGCATCTCTCTCTCCTTCTCTCTGTCTCTGTCTCTCTTTCTGTCTCATTGTGTCATACGGATTACTGTTAATTCATAATATTGATCTGTTCTGTACGACATCTACAACACGTCTGTCCGTCCTGGAAGAGGGATCCCTCCTCAGTTGCTCTTCCTGAGGTTACTACCGTTTTTTTCCCAGTTAAAGGGTTTTTTGCAGAGTTTTTCCTGGTCAGTTGTGAGGGTCCAAAGGACAGAGGGATGTCGTATGCTGTAAATCCTTGTGAGGCAAATTGTGATTTGTGATATTGGGCTTTATAAATAAAATTGAACTGATTGAGGCAGACTGACAGGTCTGATGTCTTATTCACTCAGCAGCTGACTTGTTGAATGATGGCGAGTGGATACCTATATCAGAACTGATTACTGCTTTAGCATTAAGATATATCATATTAAAATAGCCTATATATTATTATTATTATTATTATTACTATTACTGTCCCCTTACTGTACAAAGTTGTTCTAGTTAAAATATATATATATATATATATATATATATATATATATATATATATAATTTTTTTTGTAGATTGGCTTATGGGGTGATTTTGAAGCAGTAAGTTAATCTTCTCATAAGTGGATGTATTATGTAGAGATGCCATCTAGGCCGTTTTTCTTCGTTTTTTTTTTTTTTTTTAAAGTCTATATTTTGCTTTACAAAAACGTGAAAAAGCAGCTGTGACCAAGCTATCACGAGGTGAGTAGCATTGTAAGCATAATTAATAGCGATATACTTCAGTTTGTCTGTGTGTTTTTGCTGACAGTCCAAAATGGCGGCGGTAGGACGAAACCATGGGCGAGTCTGTTGCTATGGGGCGTTATGGAGCTCCGCCTCTTGGTATCCATGCTCTTGGCTGCTACCTCCGAAGCCGCTACAAACCACGCCCATTACAAAGTACGCCCCTGCTCACTGAAATTTTCTGAACGTCGTTGCGTCAGTAGCTGCGCCGCGTACTCCTGTGACGCAAGTGGACGCGCCGAGCATCATGTAAACAAACCGGGCGCTTCGAGGATGACCGAACTGTGTGGTGGTTGTACTTTTTGTCAATAAATTGTTGAAGTGTCAGTGGTGTGGACGTTTGGTTTTGTCAGCTACACTTGTGTGTCTGCATTGTGAACTGTAATAGCCCACGATAGTGCACGAGCTACAAGCTACCTGGCTCTTTGCAGTTCTTCTTCTTCTTCTCGTCTGGCAAAAGACGACCGCATTGCATTGTGGTATAGGACAGTTCAACAGCACCACAATCTACAACTCAACACTTCAATAAAATGTCAGACTTAATAACTACAATATCAAACTGCTTTTGTTTTTTCTAGGTGTACCAAGTAATCTGTGAAGTCTCCATAAAAATGTAGACAGAATGGTGGTGAGACAAATGCAGTGATGGACAGTAACTAAGTATATTTACAAGTAGCTACTGTACTTAAGTACAAATTTGATGTACTTTGGGTATTTCCATTTACTTAGAGGGAAATACTGTACATTCTACTCAAGCTACATTTATTTGATAGCTGTAGTTACTTTTCAGATAGTTTGTTTTATATGTTGTTTCATATTTACAAGTTGCTGTGTGTTGTTATAGATCAGACTAGAACAGTGAAAGGTGTTAAAATTAGTTCTACCATGACAACATTTAAATGCTGTTTACATGTAGCCAAGTTGATCAATTAATACTCAACACATATTCATGTATATGATGATCACAACACTTGAAATTGGGTCACTCTGCATCATGAGTACTTTGAACTTTTAATTTTAAGTAGGCCTACATTTTGCTGACAATACCCAGATACTTTTACTCAAGTCAGATTTGGTATGCAGCACTTTTACTTGTGACTGAGTTTTTGTTCTTTGTTGTGATATTCCTGGTACTTTGTCCACAATTGGACAAACATATCGAAAAGACATGCAAGCATCGCACGTCTCATCCTCATCCTCCACTGTCTTTCTGGGATCTGCCTCCTCAGCCAGGCAGCCTCCTCAGCCTGCAGGTACAGCAGTCCTGCTGCAATAACTGCGCCAAGACACCTTCTCCGATCCGTTATTGATTTTTGATTTCCATCTCGCCAATGCTCACGATCACAATAACCACCAACTCTCCACAAACTTTTCCCCCCGAACTTGACTTTTAATTATAATCAGAAGCCAGCTGCGGGGAAAAGGTTTTAAAAGACATTTTATGAAAATATTCTGGCCATTTATATGTTTTTGTGTGTCAGTTACATATGTTGGATAACGTTTAAAACATATAACGTTACATATTAATTTCTTACAGTGTCTATGAAAAGATGCAGGGCTGGGCTGTGTTTATATTGTTTTATTCTAAATGCATGTATACAACACAGTACAACAGCCAAGGCGAGCGGAGGTAGTGACATCAAGTTCGCTGCTTTTCTAAAAGCAGAAATGACTGTACTCCCGTCCTCCCGTTCTTGGGCAGTCCGGACTCCCGCGTGGACTCCACAAGTCCGAACTGCCGAACTTGAGTATTGAGAAACGGCTATACTATTGATGCAAGCTGCTGTAAAATCTAGCCTTGGACCAAGACGTTCATTGCATGAAAGTCTTGAAAACGAACCCCGTTTTTCGTTTGGGGGTTCCCGGTCTAGAGCAATTCACGTCTCCATAAACGTTCAAATCAAACATGTAATGTACTCACCTCATAGGCATAGATGTTAGGAAGGTGTACGGATGGTTGCCGTGTGTTTGTATATCCGTTATTGTTCAATAAACATGCATTTTATCTCGGATGTCTTGAAAATTTCCTTCGCCCCTTCTTCGTCCTGCAATGAATGAGTGCACCGGCTTTCTTCTGCGACACAGCGCCACTATAGCGGTTGGTAGGTGTACTACCAATGTGCAATACACCTCCCAAGGTGGTGAGTACATTACATGTTTGATTTGAACGTTTATGGAGACGTGAATCGGTCTAGACCGGGAACCCCCAAACGAAAAACGGGGTTCGTTTTCAAGACGTTAGGCTACTGTAAACCCCAGAGAGCCGATAACATCCACACTCCGCTCAGTAGGTGGCGGTAATGCGAACTTAAGTTATTTGGCAAACGCCACCCAGAGAGAAGATTAGCCTCCATCATAACAACGCATGCGCGAATCCAAGGTGAGTCTGTCGTGGTAGAGTCGCGGTTGTGCCGATGCTAGATTTGGATGAGTACAGTCTTTAGAAACATCTGCCCGACTAATAAAACTATCACTTGACGTTATCAGAGAGAGGCCTGGTGTCTTTGTTTTCCTGTGTTGTGTCTGACACTTAAAATGGACGCTAACTAACGCTGCCATCTGCTTTGAGTTAACTTCGGTAAGTTCGTCTTCCTACTGCGTTGTTAGCTTAAGGTACAGTAACAGCTAGCGTTTACGTCACCTTACTCGATAAAACTTTAACGGTATGAGACCCAAATCTGTGACCCGTCAGATTCAGTGATAGTAGAGGACACAGTAGGGGAGGATTGGACAGAACAGTCATTGTATCTTTAACGTTATTGATACGGCCTGTGACAGAATGATATACGTGAATCACAATTCATTTAACGTTAACTTAGTGACTCCGTAACTTACATTAACTACTGGATGTTATGATAGATTACTATGGCTAAACCGTTCACATTTATTGGAAAGAGTGACAGTTGCTTGGGTAATGTTGTGACATTTTGTAGTCAGAATACATGTGTTTGGAAACACTTCCTAACTGTTTCATCTCCAACTCTTTCAGAAACATACGTGAACTGGATACTGCAAGATAACAGCCACACCAGGATGGCCAGTGTGAGTCAAGTGTGTGTAGTTGTGTAGAGGCAGCGAGATGGTATGACCAGTGGCGGAGCTAGACTTTTATCCTTGGGGTGGCCAGGGGGTGGCCAAGGCTATTTCAGGGGGTCCACAGACTATAACAATGAATTTGTTTCTCGACTTATCAATTGCAATCGGAGTGTCAAATGTTGAAATGTACATACTAAGCACACAGGAGATGAGATTTATGTATATATAATTTGCAGTTTATTAACAATGCAGAAAATGTAAAACATAACTTGGCAACAATTTTTCAATAATGCATTAATAATAACTCATTTTTACAAAAATGGTGAAAATGCACCAACACATTCATAGTTGGGGACAGCTGGCTCTGGTCTGGCTCTTGTTGCTCATCGACATCCTCATCCTCAGAGGCCTCCGTGTCCTCCTTCGATGGAACTACATTGTATAGTGTAATCAAAATAAAAATGCAACCACCATTAAAAACAACACTCATCAGTAACCAACATTTCAAAATATCTAAAACTAAACTTAATTACTGAACTGAGCATGTGACTGTTTCTGTCTATGCTCTGACCTGGTGATGATGGGCTGTGCTGTGTTGTGCATTCTCTCTCCGGACTAGTCCCAGGAAGGGAGCTGCCACCTTTGTCTCCTGTGTCCTCCCTCAATGGAACTACATTGTATAAAAATAAAAATATTAGTGTAAGCAAAATAAACATACAACCACCATTTAAAAAAAACAACACACATCAGTAACCAACACTTCAAAATATCAAAAAAATAAATAAATAAATAAATAACTTGAGGGTTCCTACACATTTAAAATTTCCAGACCCCAATTCCCAGACTTCTCAGTAACAAAGACAGAAATCTTTTTGTGACATTTGAGTAATAAGATGTGTATCATGTGAATAGATTATGCAATTCATCATGCAAATCATTTGTTATCATTATTCTGAATTTGTATGCCATTATGTCACTAAATTATTTCCAGGAGATTGTAGATAGGTAGTGTATGCAAAATAATTAACCCAAACATCTTAAGATAACCCAGATAAGCATTAAGATAAATATATTTCCATACAATTGTTTCCATTTTCCATACTACTACAGACCTGGAAATGTAGAAAATCAAATTCCATACTTTCCATACTAGCGTAGGAACCCTGTAACTTAAAATTACTACTGAAGTGAGCATGTGACTGCTTCTATGCTCTGACCTGGTGATGATGGGCTGTGTGCATCAGATTCTCTCTCCTCCTGACTCGTCCCAGGATGGGAGCTGCTAGCAGACCTGAATTCTGGCTGTCTGCCTGCCTCATCTTTTCCTGACTTGGTTCTCTTTAAAAAGAGGTTATAAATCTTCTCCCCCTGCCTTTTCATTCTCAACTGACCCTATGAAAAAATAAGCCAGCCAGTCTTGTTAACGTTACTCCTAGCATCACTTATAATCACAAAATGTTATTAAATCCCTACTTCAAGCCTAAAAAATGTCAGGGCAAATAAACCACCGTAGACGAAAGTTTAATATTCAGACTTTTCAGCTAGTTGACAGCAGGCTAACTACCGTGTTCACGTTACGTGAGCATGAAACAGCTAGCTGGCTAATTCTCCAGTTTCATACCTCTAGAATCATTGGAGAAACACGTATATAAATAGCGACCCAAATGAATTAAATGTAGACGTTAATATTGAGCGGCTGTTGGAAGCTAGACGCCATGAGATGTAATGTTAAAGTTTGCTTGATGCCGTGGCTCTCTGCTTGTAGCAACAACAAAAAAAATCTCCTATCTACAAAAGTTATTTTAAACAGTGACTCATTAGGACACCAGCGTAAAACTTACTTTACGACGAGGATTTCACTGTCCATGAAGGGTATCCTTCGTCTCCTTCTTTTTCGTCACTTTGTTGATCTCCTGTCTCCAGCAACGATAACCGACTCCAGTTCAAATCAGATTCAAATCTTCCTCTGCTTCAGTGGCGATTCTTCTTCTTCTCCTAATGAACGTGGATTGCAACGCTTTGTGGTACATAGCGCCAACTACTGTACAGGAGGGACTTAGCAGTCAATAGGCTTCACTGATCTAAAAATGCAACTGGCTCCTTCCGACAAGACGTGCGGTGCCGCGATATGTCAATCATCTGGGGTGGCACCTGGGGGGTCCAATCAGATTTCAGGGGGGTCCAGTGCTACCCCGGCCTCCCCTCTAGCTCCGCCTCTGGGTATGACATAGACATAAATGTGTGTGTGTGTGTGTGTGTGTGTGTGTGTGTGTGTGTGTTAAGGTTGTAGCTGGTTTTCAGTGTGAAACATTTACACATTCTTAACTCACATACACATCTTAGGGATGCTTGATAATACTGTCATCGGTATCGGCAGATATTGGCTATAAATGAAATATCGGAATTGGCTAACATGCTGATAATATCGGCCTTACCTTACCAGTCTTGGCCAATATCGCCCAACATGCTTTTTCTTAATTTGCACAGGGAATGAAAGTTCTATACATTGAAAAGAATTGAGTGCATGAAAAGAGTGCACAAGATGGTTCAGCATAGCTCGCAGCTAAGTGTATGTACACTCAGTGGCCACTTAATTGGCTACACCTGTTCAATCTAATGAAGCTGGGGTGGCAGTTGCTCAGTACACAGGGACTTTGCTTGGGAACTGGAGGGTCGTCCGGTTCAAATCCCCATCCGCACCAAATATGGAGTGTGGTCTGGTAGCTGGAGAGGTGCCAGATCGCCTCCTGGGCACTGCAGAGGTGCCCTGGAGCAAGGCACTAAACCCCCAACTGATTGGGGCGCCTGTCCATGGCAGCCCCCTCACTCTGACATCTCTCTATTTAATTGGTCCCATCTGTGCAAGCGTATATGTCAACAGAGTAAAAAAAAAAATTGAATTTCCCCTTGAGGAAATACAAAATAGCATCTATATTCTTGTTCAATGGCAGAAATATATTTACAATATATACACCTGGTACTCACAGTATCACTAACCAGTCAGTCAGTCAGGTTTGTAGTGCCAGACTTAACTCTTTAAAGACTGCAACTCTTGGAGAAACTCAGACAGGGAAACACATCCACAGCAGTGACCCTCCTACTGACACTGGCTTGCTGTCAGTGAGCGGATTAAAAAACACACACTTACACACACAGGAGGAATTTGGGTTTCAGCATCTTGCCCAAGAATACTTTTACATGCATGCAGACAGTAGGAGGTGGAGATCAAAGTGCCATTCTTTGTGGATGACCCGCTCTGCCTCCTGAGCTACAGCCACCTCCACACACAAACATGACACAAACACACCACTATCTACATCATCCAAAATGATCATACAGTTGAATCAGCAACATGTGTTTGTGTTCAGGTGCTGTGCAGCAGAGCCAGGCTGGTTGCTTACCTCCCAGGGCTTCATGTGTTGGTGCATCGTGTGGCTGGAGCCAGAGCCTTCTCTACAGCTGGATCCTCAGGCTCTGATGAGCCTCACGTAGCCATCATTCACTCTGACATGGGTATAGGTTTTTGTTTTATATTGTCATATATCTAAGCTAGAGCTGATTATTAAATATAAAAGTTGAAGCTGGGTCTAGATCATTATGTGTGTCTTATTATGCTTTACAAGGGCAGTCCTTTTGAGCGGGAACACAAAGGCTGGAAATGTGTATCAAAAGCATTAGTAGGGTTATATAGCTTTTCAGTCTCTGATTTTGGTGAGCCTTTAAGAATTTGCATTATGTGAAACCTTAATTTTAATGCATCATGTACTTTTCCCATTGATTTCCTCCTGGTTCAGGACCTCGGACAGTGTGGCCTGATGAGAGCATGGGGCCTTTTGGACCCCAAGACCATCGCTTCCAGCTGCCCGGTAACATGGGCTTTGACTGCCACCTAGAAGGAGTAGTAGAACAGAAGAAGAGCCTAGCACGCAAGATGGTCCCTGATGTGCTGTCTTCCCCATCCAGCAGTGAGAGACATGAGTTTGTTCTGGCCCAGATGATTGGAGATTTGTTTGTAAGTGTAATAATGTTAACATTGGCACTTTTTCTGAGAACAAGAAAACTGCTTTAGATTAAAAAGGAAACCCACTCAAGCAACTGTAATTCATATTGTGTTACCAGTTAACCTGTAATGCCCACAAACCACATCTGGTTCCTTTGGGTATGAGCAGGATGAGTGACTCGCAGCCACGTGCCAACACCGTCCAAGCCAACCACAAAAAGCACCACCAGCACTTGGAAAATACATTCAACAGCCTAAATTTAGCACAGTTTAGCACAAATTCAGCACACATTTAATGGAGCTGACAGAGAGGTGACTGAAAGCATCTGCACCTACGTTACTACAAATGAAAACATATAGTTAATGGCAGTAGTGGCTCGTGGTGAAATTCAGTGGGAGGGCTAACGCAATAGGCCTATGGCCTTTACTGATCAATAGATCAGCAACAGTGCACTACAACAAAACTCGAGAATTAGGCTAACTACAAAAATGTTCAGATGCCAAAAGGTCTCTCTCGCTCTCTCTCGCTGGCTCGCTTGCACAAGCACACAACACTGACTATTTTCCGCTGTACACACAGACAGGAAAGGTAAAGAAAGGAAAGGAGTAATGCTCCTTTAATAAGAGGTTTGGGCTTGGGCCTAGGGCTGGATGGTATGGCCTAAAATCAATATCACATTATTATTTTAGGGGGATGCGGTGACGGTATGATATCATGGTATCGTCTTCTCTCTTTTTTTTTTTATACCTTAAATAAAACAATTAAAAACAAAAGGCTGCTCCCGGGCCCCCTTCTCCCACGGGCCTGGGTTTGGGGTGGTCGGCCAGGCCACCTCCATTACGTAGCGAGGGAGGTGTAGGCAGACAGGCAGCCCGGCCGGCCACCAGGCCCCGTGCTGCCGCTGTAGTTTGAGCACTGTGGTATGAAAGTGACCACAAAAGCAGTACCGCGGCTCATGTTTACTGTAGTAAGTTACCGTCACCACAAATACCGCCCAGCCCTACTTGGGCCTACCTTATTTGAAGAGAAGCTCACATCGATGGCCTTCTGGGATGCAAACAGGTTAATCACCAAGTCATTTAAGTCTGATGATTTTTAGATGAGGTCCCGCTTGATAGACAGCATTTAAAATAATCCACCTTGTTCAGCATGATGCTGACGCAATTCGCAAGACTCAACGCTCACTCTCCCACTACAGTAACAGCGGGCAGGCCCTCACTGTACTTCCACGCACTGTCATTGGCCAAAAGTCAGTGGCCTGGGCTGAATTAATTTAGCCCAACTGGACAGTAAATCAAGGGGGCTTGTCATGACACCTGTCGCTCACGATGTGACAACAATGATTGGAAGCTGATTCTAGGAGTATATTTAGATAAATCCTGCCTTTTTGTGACTTTTTTAGTGCTGTTGCTGCTATAGGTTCCACCAAAAACAATCAGTTCTAAGGTTCAATATGTATTATTTTAATATTTGATTTAATAATTTTCTTGTCTTTATTGTAAAAGATAGGCAGGGCTTAGCACACCTAGCCCATTTATACCAGCCGTCTCTGGTTAATGGGCTAATACAATATAATTCAGCAGCCTTCAGTCTTAGCTTCAGTAAATTGTAGGTTAGTTAAGGTACTGCTAGTAGTAATGGAGCACTGAACCACTGTTCTGAAAATGGTCTATTGTGTCAAAGCATTGATATCATCTCAGTCGTGACATCTGCTGGCCAAGCTCTGCTATTGCATCCACATGGAAGGATTAACGAGTGAGTCAGAAAAAACTGAACTCACTGCTGTCATTTCTGATTTAAGTAATATTACATGTGGTGCGACTGATGACGATAAAGCAAGCCCTCAGGTGTAACATTGTGATTATACAACAGTTACCAACAAAAAAGATACAATCCAAATGTATTCATATTGTGGATCAGTTAGCTCTCAAATAAAAAAAACACTTTATTGTTATTTATGTGTTATTCTATGGAAATACATGGAGTCTGACTAATAATTGGAAAACAGTCAGTCACGTCAGTAGACTCCTAAGTAGTGAAACCTTTCTGCAAACTGGAGTTGATTTTTTATGGCTGTTTTTGTGTGTGCATATGTGTTTGTGTATCAGGAGAAAGATGACCCAGCCTCGTCTCAGAATGTCAATAGAGCTACACAGTATTTTGATAACTCCACTCTGGAGTGTGCCATACAGTCCTGCCCCGAGCTACTAAAGAAAGGTACAGTATAGATACACAGTTCACACAATTATCCATTGTGTTAATTTTCTGTGTTTTCTTTTTGAATTTGTATCTATTTTTGATGTGGTGCTTAATGAACAGTTTTAAGTTTTGTGAATGTGTCTCTGATGGTAAAGGGCTTCGTAATACAAGTGTTGGTGATTCTCTTTGTGTCCACCGGAAGGAGAGCAAAATAATTACTACCTGGGTTGCACTGCCTGTGTGAGCAGCGTGTGACCTCAACCTCGCTGAAGTGCTATGGCTGGCATGCGTGGAGTGTTAACACTGACAGTGTTGTTGCTGCAGCACAGCCGCAGAGCTGCATGCTGCTGTAATTACTGTATTTCCATAGTTAAAAGCTGGCACTCCACTCATTTATGGAGCTGTGCAGTCACCGCATTGTCAACAACGCAATCCAGATATTTCACAATACCACGACTCGTGCTAAAAATGAAGAAAGTCTTTCCACAGAAATGCTGTCAGAGGCTGTGACAGATCTAGACGTTGAAACTGTAGTCACAGTTGCTATAATATCAATATGATTATCAAAAGACCATTTTCACTGTCTATTTTTTAGGAAAACTATGTGCATCGTGCAGGAAAAAATAGGCGTGCCTCCTATTCTCTTGATGTTCCTCAGCTGAGCAGCAGCCAGGCTGTGCCTCAGTACCGCTGCTCACACGGGCAGTGCAGCTGCTAAACCTCTAGCATGCGTGCCAAAAAAACCCAAAAAACAAGAGGTTGCGCAACACAGGGGTGCTGCTCACACAGGCAGTGTGATTCAAGTGTAAGTATTTCTTTTTCTGCTGATGAAAAGCAGTGTTACTGTCTGATGTGTGATTCCTGTTGATGTGATTAACAGATTTCCACTCCATGTTTCCTGAGGCTCCATCCTCTGGTATGATGGTGGTCACAGTCACCCAGAAGACCCAGAATGATATGACCTCATGGTGTGCTGAGGTGGAACAGGAGAGAGAGCAGATGCTTGATAAGGTAAGTTGCTGTGCAGTTAGATCATATGTAGCAGTGATGAAGCTTGTGGAACAGTTGTTTTGACCAGCAGATGGTGACACTGGATAACCATATGGCAGGATGAGAGCCTTTGGCCACTGCAGCAGCAACATTATTGCTTCATGTAAAATAAATTTGTTAATAAAATGTTTAACATCATCAGATTTCTTTATGTAATTTTAGTCTAGATGACATACATTTGGTATCATTGAGGAAAAAATATGAAAGCACGATCAGTTATTCTGAAACACTGAATATGTGTGAGAGCATCACAGATCGATGCATTTGCGCCAATCTTAAATCTGTATAACAGATGCTGAAACTGTAGCTGCAGATTGTGAGCCCACTGCGAAGCTTGTAGCTTCTTCTGGGTCCAGTGCAAACCTAGCATCAGGAGCTTATAATGAGATCTAAGATGCCAGCAGAAAATGACTAATTGTTTGAGTTCACAATTTGATGAATGATGAATGAATGATGAATGAAATAGTGAACCACTAAGTGAGACTAAAGGCCCTGACACACAAAGCTAATGAAAACTCAACTCAAGGAAAGCAAAGTAAACAAAGAGCTAAAGTCAAGAGAGAGTGAGACCAAAACAAACGTAATCTGTAAAGTCAGATTATTTTTCTTTATGGTTTGTGCTGTTGTTCACCAGCACACAGTAAAATCCAATATCAGCATTGGATTGTTTTGCTAATGCGCTAACTGGCTAACTAGCTGCAAGATAGTCCTCCAGTTTCTCTTTTTTAATGATGAATCCCCCCGGCTTCTGGTGTGGAGAGTTACAATATTTCCTTTGGCGCAGGTGCAGAACGTATGTGCTGGCTGACTGTCAGCTGTAGTCTTTGCACTGAGTTCATGTGCAGCTCTTTGACTGAGACATGGTGGGCCTTGAGTTTGTTTCTGTGTTTTGCAGTTTATTGATGGAGCAAAGGAGATCTGCTACGCTCTGCAGGGGGAAGGATTCTGGGCTGACTTTATCGACCCATCCTCAGGCCTGGCGGTAAGATAGCGCTGTCACAAACCCCACCCCGAACACTAAGGTTTAGGGTTTGTTAGTATTTCATTGAGTTAGAATATTTTCGAATTAATTTAGTAGAGTTCGAATAATATTCAAATTTATTATTAATTTTTAAAATTAATTTATTATTATTAGGGCCCGAGCGACGACGAAGTCGTCCGCAGAGGACCCTATTGAAATTGCGCTGTTCATTATTATTATTATTGTTATTATTATTATTATTATTATTACTATTATTATTATTATTAGGGCCCGAGCGACAATGAAGTTGTCCGCGGAGGACCCTATTGAAATTGCGCTGTTTATTATTATTATTAGGGCCCGAGTGACGACAAAGTCGTACGAGGACCCTATTTAAATCCCGCTGTTTATTATTATTATTATTAGGGCCCGAGCGACGACGAAGTCGTCCGTGAGGACCCTATTATAATCTCGCTGTTTATTAGGGCCCGAGCGATGACGAAGTCGTCCGTGAGGTCCCTATTGTAATCGCGCTGTTTGTTATTATTATTATTATTATTATTATGAACATTTAATCCCCAAATTGGCCCCTTTCCCAAATTCAAAAACTCCCCAAAATTGGCACGTGTTCGGTCTGGCGAAAAATTTTATAATTTTATAATATTGTCGTCCTGAATATCCACCACTAGGTGGCGCTATAATCAAGGAAAGTGCATTTTGAGTCATAACTCCCATATACTTTGTGGCACATTCAAAAACCTATTATCCACGTGTTGTGCTGAATCTCGTAATATAGGCCACACCCATTTACACCTACCGTTTTTCTTCGCAAATTCGCACAATGACGCAAACCTACTTTTTCGAACTCCTCCTAGGCAGTTTCACCGATTTGCACAAAACTTTGCACACAGCATCTGTGGACTCTTCTGACAAAAAGTTATTAAAAGAATTTTGATATTCCAAAGAATACTGAAGTTATTAAATAGCAGCTTCCTGCAGATTTGGTACAAAACAGGAAGTGTTGCATATCTCCACATTGGTGTGTTCGAATGACATGAAACTCAAATTACTACTTCCCCATGAGACCCTGAGGCTCTGTGCAAATTGTCAGGCGATGACCACCAGGTGGCGCTCTTTGAATTGAAGTATTTTATATCTCCACATTGGTTGCTTGGATTAACACGAAACTTAGAACAATTATTGTCAATGCCCTCCTGAGGATATTTGATGATCTGCCACTAGCTGGCGCTGTGGTGGCAGTTTAATTTAATATTTGGCACTGTGCCAACACTATAACACTTATGGAAATGAAACCGATAGGTGTGGTAAACACTGGTCCCTGTAACTGACACACCAGAAATGACCAGCAGGTGGCACTATTTTCAATGCACAAGTGTTTTTGGCCCACAACTCCCACACAACATGTCACACATTTTGAAACTTTATATCTCAGTGTTCCCTGAATTCAACTGAATTGTGTGATATAAGGCACACCCACTTTTGCATTAAATTTCCATTTGCAAAATTGCAAACAATGAAAAACCTACTACGTCAAACTCCTCCTAGGCAATTTGACTGATTTGCACCAAACTTTGCATGTATCATCTGTGGACCCTCCTGACAAAGAGTAATTAAAAGAATTATGATAGTCCAAAAAACGCCCAAAATATAAAACAACAAATTTTTGCACATTGTTTTCAAAACAGACAGTCTTTCACATCTTAACCAAATACAGTCGGACTACCACAACACTCGCTAACTGTGTTCCATGGCCCGATGAGGGTTTATGCAAAATTTGGTGCAAATCGGCCAATTGGTGGCGCTCTGGTGGCAGTCTTATTAGTGCGAATGGAAGTAAATTGGAAAATCTTCAAATCCTCTTCAAAACATACACACACACATTCACCGCCATCCACGCACATGTGCACATGCGCACTCTTAGCTGATTGTAAACAGATAAGATGGCGACAGAGGTATGCAGAGGACGGCAACAAGACCTTCACAAAAGGAGGGAACATGAGAGCAGTTGACAACCGCAAGATAACGACTTACAGGCGACAGACAGGTCACACTCCAGGTCCAGTGATTTCCTCTTTTGTTGGTGTCATGACTGCTCAGTAGTACCTGGACAACCGAGCCGTGGGGTACACAGGTAAGTGGCGTGTCAGAGGAGAAACGAGCCGTTAACATTTCTCTTTGTGTTAGGTAACGTCCCCACGTCCCGTCCGGGGCGTCCGGGGCGTCCGGAGTGTCCGGAGCGTCCAGGTTTTTTTTTATAAACTGATAATGTCCGGTTTTCTGTGTGTTTGTGTGTGCTAAAGTGCAGCACGGGCCGCATATTTCTGTTCGAACCCGAACCGAGCCTGACATTATTTAATGACCAAAGCACTGAGTTTGTGCCACACAGTTGTTACGGTTACATGCTCTTTAACCCTATGGACCCGAACGACGCATAGTACATCCAAATTCACACCTGTTCTCTGTGGATTTTCTCTGCGACCGTGCGTCATAGCGAGACGCCACACATATCATGTGAAACAGCGGAATTATAGCTTTCCGACAAGACCAAGCACTTGTCGGAAGTCCAATGTTTTCATAGCGGAAAAAAATGATAAATTTCCACTAAAATTATGTATAACAGAGCTTTTATACAGCTCTGCACACACATTACTCTTGGATGGATTACTCGCGAATGCACCACTTTAGGGACTGTCCTTTACTTATGGAGGGACTGTTCTTTACTTGTCAGGGGAGGAGGGTGGCTGGTTGATTTTTATTTTATATTTTTTTAATTTTATTTAGATCCCCCCTATGTTAATCACTTATTGATGCTGTTTTGTAAGTATAAGTCAATAAGTAATTTATTCCTTTGAAATATCAGTGGTGTATTATAGAAAAAGTGATTTATCTTTTTATAAATGACAAAAGGCACATCTGCCTCATTCTCGCCGTGGTATCGTGATACTACTCAGAACACTGTGATACTTTCACTGGTATGGTACCGCGGGGGGTGGGGCAGGGGGCGCCGAGGGATGGTTCGCCCAGAGTGTAAAACTAGCCAGGACCGCCTCTGGCACTGATGTTTTTACCATACCATCTTTATCTATGGAAGCCCATTTTCGCCAGTAATGGGGAAAAAAATCGCCATTCCTATTCAAAATTGTGAGATAAAAAGTCACAATTATGAATGTAGCCTAGTTTTGAAATTAAATTGTGGCATGTTGTCTTGTAGGGTGTGTGGCATCACGGTGGCTTCAGATGGGACAGAGGATGAGATGATTCACTGTTTCAAGGCAGGACAACTAGTACACTGTGCTAGTAAATAGTAAATAGTGGTGATTTACAAAAACACCAAAAACTATTTTTACTTTTAAAGTTTGCTACTTTAAATAACACAGTACTTTATTTGTAATGCTATATAGAAAATTTACATTTTTACTGTAAAGAAAAGTTTACAGAAATATTTCTGCTGTTTAAATTAAAAAAATACAATATTTGTATTTTCAAATTTGGCTGAGATTTTGTCTTTTTTTTTTCTTTTATTAAAAGCCTCCTTCAAATAGTAGCCTTCCCCTATTTGTACCCTGGTCCCAAACTACTTTTTTGTTAATAGCAGCCCCGGCTACTATCTGAGGAAATACGGTATGTATGTAACACACAGTCACTGGCCACTTTGTGTACACCTGTGTAATCTAATGAAATCCAGTAGAATGACTATACCATGATTTTTTCCCTGAAGCTCATAAATTTTCGGTTATTGTTGACATCGTCTAGAAAGTGATGATTCTACTTTGTTTATTATTGAGGTCATAGTGAATGGTGGTGGTGTACTGCGGTTGGCCTCCTAATTTTCTTTAAATGAGGGGGACAAAATATTAGGAACACTTTTAAATATATTGCACTCCAGTACACCAATACCACCCGCTACAACCTCAATAATAAAGTAGAATAATCACCTTTGTGACAAAAGCTGAAAATGTGAAAATGGCCGCTATGACGCCACCCTCGCCGCCAAATACGTTTGACTTTTTGATGGCTTCAGCGACCTCATCTCCTCATGAAATTGATAAACAGGTCAAGAATGGCGAGCTCTTACATCTGATAGGGGCGTCGCCCCTCTACTTCCAAGGGCTCCGCAACATCCAGGGGCCGAGTCGCGCAGGGAGGCTTGGCCCCCGTTCATAACTGCTTGCAGTTCTAGTTATTATTATTATTCTTTACCCAACTTTGTGCCCCAATTTCGCCCCTTTCCCAAATTTCAAAATGCTTTTAACGTTCCACATTCCTCTGGCCGCATCTGAAATTCGATATTTTTGGGTGGTTGCACATGGTCGATGCAAAATAGCCGAAATAGCGCCCCCTAAAAATTTTCAAAAATCCCTCCCCATTGGGGTTAGTTTGTCGTAGGCAAACGAAATTTGGTACACACATGTATCATACCCAGACGCACTAAAAAGTTTCCTAACATCATGGTAAAATCCCAACAGGAAGTCGGCCATTTTGTTTTGAATTTTTTCGTTATGATGATTTCCACAAGTGAAATTTGAGCGAACTTCTCCTAGGGATTTCGTCCGATCGCCTTCAAATTTGGTACAGATCATCCTGACAACCTGCTGATCAAAAGTTATTAAAAGCTTTTCTCTATGTCAAGGGACGTGGCCGCTAGGGCGTGAGAAATTTTGGCGACTTTTCGATTTCTTGCCATCGACTTTCGAATGGCTCTCCCGCCCACATACTTGATCTCAGCAGCTTCAAACTTGCTGAACATGATGATGGCTCCGCCCCGAACGGCCAGATATGTTAATATCCCACCTTACTCATATTGCCCCCCGGTGGTGACAGGAAGTGACCAATTTTTACTTTAACATGTACTAATGACACAAATTTGACCGCATCAACTTCATTTCACTTTTAATGCATGCAGAACAAGTTGGTGAAGCTACCTTATGAACGCTGGGAAGCTACGTCTAATGGTGTCCATGTGGCAGCGTGGCGACTATCGATCCCTCGCCACTAAATACGTTTGGCAATTTGATGGCTTCAGCGACCTCATCTTCTCATGAAAATTGATACACAGGTCAAGAATGGCGAGCTCTTACATCTGATAGGGGCGTCAACCATGGGGGGGACAAAATGCCTCTATAGCGCCCCCTTGAAATTTTCAAAAAACCCTCCCCATAGGGTTTTTTTGGGAGTTGGAACATGAAAATTGGTACACATGTATATGTTGTCCAGACGCACATAAAAGTCTCTGGCACCAATGGTCTACTCCAAACAGGAAGTCGGCCATTTTGATTTTGACTTCTCATTTTGGCGTGATTTCCACATGTTGTTTTAACAACTCCTCCTACAGATTTTGTCCAATGAACTTAAGATTTCTTACAGATCATCCTGACACCATGCTGATCAAAAGTTATTAAAAGCTTTCCTCTATGTCAAGGGGCGTGGCCACGATGGCGCCTCCCTCACCACCAAATACGTTTGGCTTTTTGATGACTTCAGTGACCTCATATCCTCATGAAAATTGATGCACGGGTCAAGAATGGTGAGCTCTTACATCTGATATTGGCGTCACCTATTGGGGGGGGATAAAATGCCTCTATAGCGTCCCCTTGAAATTTTCATAAAACCCTTCCCATAGGGTTTTTTTTAGAGTTGGAACATGAAAATTGGTACACATGTGTATGTTGTCCAGACGCATATGAAAGTCTCTGGCACCAATGGTCTACTCCAAACAGGAAGTTGGCCATTTTGATTTTGATTTGTCATTTTGGCGTGATTTCCACATGTTGTATTTTAACGACCTAGTGCTAGGGATTTCATCCAATCGATTTCAGTTTTTTTTACAGATCATCCAGAGACCATGCTGATCAAAAGTTGAGCTCTGCATGTCTGTAGGACAAAGGGCATGGCTGCTATGGCGCTGCCATTTTTGATCCATTGCCATGCATATTCAAGCAGCTCTCTCTCCCACATAATTCATCCAAACTGCTTCAAAATGTATGTACATGATAAGAGCCGCACCCTCAACGCCTCCATATGCTCGTAGGCAATCTCGCTCATGGCGCCCCCTTGTGGAAACATGAAATGCCATCTTTTACACTGACAAACACCAACTACATTTTATGGCCACATGACGATCAAGTGGATGAATCTCCACAGTGACACACGTGTCCTGACATGTTGCAGGCTGCCGCCGCTGTGATGGCAACTTTTCATCCTTCGCCACGGAACATCAACTTGGTATAAATCCTTAATGCATTGTCCAATTTGCTCGAAATTTTACATGTGTGATGAGGGTCCACCCCTGAATACACCTGGCCACATCTGGTTACGCTCATAATGCCACCTGGTGGATGAACAAAACATTGCTTTTTTTTTTCTGCCTCTGCCAGGTTTTTTCTCCCTTCTCGCTTCACGCCACAGCCTCCACGTGCCTTAGGCCCCGCAGTTGCATGGGGGAGCAAGGGCCCGATCACAGCTGCTTGCAGCTTTAATTATTATTAATATTATTGTTTATTATTATTAGGGCCCGAGCGACGACGAAGTCGTCCGTGGGGACCCTATTATAATCTCACTGTTTATTATTATCATTATTATCATTATTATTATTATTATTATTATTATTTATTATTATTATTATTATTCTTACGAACCTTTAATCTCCAATTTGGTCCCTTTCCCAAATAGAAAAACTCACCAAAATTGGCACATGCGTTCGGTCGGTCGAAAAATTTGATATTTTGGCAGCGTTGTTTGTGGACGGAGCTAAATGGCGACATAGCGCCCCCTACAAAATTTTGTGCCTCGAGTCCCGCCTGTGAGTTTCACCTACATGCATGAAAATGGGTGGGCTAATATAACATGCCAAGATGCACAAAAAATCCTCTTGGACCCACGCCATAAACCCAACAGGAAGTCGGCCATTTTGATTTGAATTTTTGACATGATTGAACGAAGTTATTAAAAGCTTTTCTCTATGTCAAGGGGCATGGTCGCTAGGGCGTGACAAATTTTACGGCTTTTCGTTTTCTTGCCATCAAATTTCGAACAGCTCTCCCACCCACATACTTGAACTCAGCAGCTTTGAACTTGTTGGACATGATGATGGCTATACCCCAAACACCCTGATATGTTAATATCCCACCTTACTCATATTGCCCCCTGGTGGTAACAGGATGTGAACAGTTTTTACTTTAACATGTACTAATGCCACAAACTTGACTGCATCAACTTCATCACACTTCTAATGCATGCAGAACAAGTTGGTGAAGCTACCTTATGAATTCTGTGAAGCTGCGTCTAATGATGTCCATGTGGCGGCGTGGCAACTATCGATCCCTCGCCACTAAATACATTTGGCTTTTTGAAGGCTTCAGCAACCTCATATCCTCATGAAAATTGATACACAGGTCAAGAATGGCGAGCTCTTACATCTGATAGGGGCGCCGCCCGTGGGGGGGACAAAATGCGTCAAACTGCTTCAAAATTTCTGTACAAGCCCCGCCCTCAACATCTCCATATGCTCGTAAGCAATCTTGCTAATGCCGCCCCCTTGTGGAAACAGGAAATGTCCTATTATACATTGACATTGTCCGATTTGCTCGAAACTTCACATGTGTGAATGGACACACCTGCACACATTTAGTTACACTCCCAGTGCCCCTGATGGATTAACAAAGCATTGCGTTTTTTCGCTCCTGCCAGGTTTTTCTCCCTTCTCGCTTCGTGCCACAGCCCCCGTGTGCCTCATGCCCCCCGGTTGCATGGGGGAGAGAGGGCCCGTTCATCGATGTTTGCAGCTCTAACTATTATTATTATTTTATTATTATTTAAAAAAAGAACAAAAGAAACAAAACACAAATATAAATAAGATGCTTATTGCTGGCGCAATATGAACGTGACACTCGGATGAAAACCCCTATTCTGACCGCAGTGTTTGGATACTTCAGTGCACCTGTAGTTTGCCACCACAAGAGTGGATGAACGTTTCATCTCTTCTTCAAAAAGGGTAGGCAGGGAGGCAGCAGGTGCACCACTCTTCCTGTATGTCTCCCCGAACAGGTCACACATTGCGGACAGCGCAGTGGGTGCTGTTGGCGCAGCGGGCTCCTCCGTCCGTGCCTCTCCCTCCATCCCTCCGGAATTCCACTGGATGCGGGTCCGTTGCGGAATGGCTGCGCTAGTTATCCGCTGTGTGCACAGACGCAACAACACGCATCTGGTGGAATTTGGGGGTCTGTGTCCATCTCTGGTCCGGCTTGTGCGCGAGCCATTTCTGCCCGAACGGGATTCGCCGTGATATACAACGTTATTAATAGTATTAATGAATTATTAATGATATTCGAATTAATCAAATTTAGATTCAAACTTATAAACAAATATATAAATTTGAATATATTTTGAACTTCAAATTTTTGAAACAGAGATTCTACTGTGTTGAAAGGTTGTAGGGCTTTCACCACATATTTAGTCTCTGCTCTGACATTTACTAACCTCCATTCAACACTTGACTCAGTTTCTATTTGTTTCTATGTTTTTGGGCTGTCTGTCCATCCCATATCTCAAGAACGCCCCAAGGGAATTTCTTCAAATTCGGCAAAATTGTCCACTTGGACTCAACAATAATCTGATTAGATTATGGTGGTCAAGGGTCAAGATCACTGTGACTTTGTCTGTCTCATTTTGATGAACACGATATCTCAAGAATACTTGGAGGGAATTTCTTAAAATTTGGCACAAAAGTCCACTTGGACTCAACAATGAACTGATTAGATTTCTGTGGTTAGATGTCAAGGTCACTGTGACCTTTTCTGTCTCATCCTCGTGAATGCCATATCTCAGAACCTCTTAATGAAATTTCTTAAAATTCACTTGGACTTAAGGATAAACTGATTAAAATTTTGTTGTCAAAGGTCAGTATGACCTCACAAAATACGTTATTGGCCATTACTCAAGAATTCATATGAGAATCAGAATTGGTTTTATTGCCAAGTAGGATTTTCACATACAAGGAATTTGGCTTGGTGCATATAGCAAAGAATATAAAATATGTAAAAAAAAAAAAATAGAGTAAGAAGCATGCATATAAAAAGGAAATATTATAAACAATCAAATATAAAATCTGAATGCAAATAACAATAATGGTAATATAAAAAGTATGTACACTGTAAACATGAATAGGTTTGTGTGCAAAGTACAGATGTGAAAAATCAACAGAATGCAGTGAGTGACAGGTGAATGACCAAGATGATGAAGAGATGTCCGAGTGTGTGTTACCGCAGCCTCCTGCCAGAGGGGAGAGTCTCAAAGAGTTTGTGTCCAGGGTGGGAGGTATCAGACACAATCTTTCCTGCACGCCTCAGAGTCCTGGAGGCGTACAGGTCCTGGAGGGAGGGCAGATTGTAGCAATCACCTCCAAATGATGCACTGCAGTCTGCTTTTGTCCTTGGCAGTGGCAGCAGTGTACCAGATGGTGATGGAGGAGGTGAGGATGGACTCAATGATGGCAGTGTAGAAGTGCACCATCATTGTCTTCGGCAGGTTGAACTTCTTCAGCTGCTGCAGGAAGTACATCCTCTGTTATGCTTTCTTTATAAGCCCACTAGAGGGCCTGGGTGATGGTGGTCCCCAGGAAGTGGAATGACTCCACAGTGTCGACTGTAGAGATGCACGGATGGCGTTTGAGCTAGGGATGCACCGAAATGAAAATTTGGGGCCAAAGCCGAATAATATTAAACGCTTGGCCAAATACCGAGTACCAAGTACCGAATATCGTTGTTTGGTTTTTTATTAGTTTTTGCAGATGAACCCCCTCCAGATTTGTGTTGTCACTGTACCAAAATTGGGACCTACTGTACAATACCAATGAAAATATCACGGTTCTGAGTAGTATCAAGATACCGCAGTGAAAATTAGGCAGATGTGCCTTTTGTCATTTATAAAAAGATGAATCACTTTTCTATAACACATCAATGATATTTCAGTGGAATAAATTACTTATTCATGCTTCAAAAACAGCATCAATAAGTGATTACCATAGGTGGGATCAAAATAAAATAAATAAATAAAATAAAAATCAACCAGCCACCCTCCTCCCCTGACAAGTAAAGAACAGTCCCTGAAGTGCGGTGATATTTGTGGGCTGTTACCTGCCACAATGAACGGCTCATTTCTCCTCTGATACGCCACATAACTTGCGTTCAGCTGGCTTGGCTGTTTAGGTAGCCTACTACTGGACAGTCATGACGCCAAGAAGAGGATATTATTGGAGCCAACTTCTCCGTCGCCGCCGGTAAGCCAATGGCCACTGTATTTGACAGAAATACATTACTGTCCATGTCTGTGACCCCCGTTCAACCCACAACCGGTTGGATTCGCCTGTCGTTTCTGGGGTCCATGTCATTGGTCCGACAGCCCATTAGTTCGACATCCTGTTAGTCCGACTGTCCGCAGTACTGAACAGTTCACGGCGGGAGTATGGTGCGCCGTGACCGGCTCTGGGTCAGCTGGAAAGGGCTTGAGGCAGAGCAGGCTCACAGCTTATGTGTTTGTCACTTTCTTTTTCATTTTAACCCACACCATGATCTTTTCCTGACCCTAACCAAGTGGTTTTTGTGCCTAAACCTAACCAGACCTTAACCACAGGGCATCATGATGATTTCGGAACGGACTTCGGAACAATTGGTGTAGTATGGTTGGAACAATGGGCTGTCGGACCAATGGGCAGTTCCCTCGTTTCTGCTGGTGGTTGAAATCTGTAGTACTCACACAGCGTGCTGAATGATTTAAGCCTATTTTGCTTGCTCACAACTATTTTTAGTCGCAAATGCGAGTGCTTTGACGGACGGATCGCCACACTGCTGACATTTTACTCCACCCGTCACGGCACGCTGTTTGATTGCGTTATAAAAACATGCCGCTATTATTCAGCCTTGCTTTTAACTTATTCCAGCAAATACCGAATGTGTGATTTTTTGCAATATTCGTCCGAATATATTCGGTTACCGAATATTTGGTGCATCCCTAGTTTGAGCACACTCGAATCTTCGTGCACTCATCTATCATCCACTCGCCACCCACCCAACGTAATCATCTTCTAAAATTTAGAGACCCTCACCCAAACCGCGCCAAACACTAAGTTATTGCATTTACATTAATTATGTCCAGCCGTTCGTGCTCATTTGCTTTTCACATAGCCGCATTTTCTTGACTTAAAAATTAAAGATTATAGGCTACTTCCAGATGTGGTCACATTTCTAATGTAAAAATTACTCTAGCCTTATATTGTTTGCCCTGTTGCAATAATAAAAGCCTTTGAAGTAAGTCAAGTACTCTTGTGCCCTGTTTTATGGAGTGAGCGATCCCCTCCCAATAAGGCAAATTCAAAACAAGGCAACACAGGCTCGCGCAGTGTTTTATCAACCTGTGATTTAACATCCCTATATCGGCACTTCAAAATATTAAATAACTAGCCTAATAAAACAGAGACGTCCGCAAAGCAGACCTCCGCCAAGCAGCTCGGATTTCTCGCCATTTTAGTATTATCCTCTTTTTATCCACCAAAATTGTATCATCTGTTCCTTGTCCCATTATCAGCCTTTCCGGAAAATGTCATCAAAATCTGTTCAGAACTTTTTGAGTTATTTTTCAGACAATCAGACCAACACCGGCGAAAACATAACCTCCTTGGCGGAGGTAATAATAAAACGTAAATGCTATAGTAGCCTAATAAAACATAGGCAGTAGGCCCTAGGCCTACAAAACACAGGCAGGCATGCGGTAGGCTAAATCAAATGTCAGCCTCTCAAAGAAATGTCATTGCAACTTCCTGAACAATCAATCACAGTTGGTGTCCAGTGTCCAATGTTAATATTTTAACCTACAGCATATTGTGTTCAAGTGCTCAGTGGTTAAAATAAACAACAATAGCCTTACCTCCTAAAGCATCAAACTATAACGAGTGCCAGTTTATCCAAGGTGTAACCAACAAACCAAAGGTAATGGCCTGTTTTTAGACCGACTTTCTTTGCATTGTGCAGGAATACGATAGCATCTACGGTCCCGGGATTCCAGCGATTCGCCGGACCTCAATGATGCGCCCTGCTGCACTGAAACAGCGCTCGCTTGCCTCGCTTGTTGCTGGAATGCACAACATTCTTCTGGCAATGGACCGCGGTCGACGGAATGAGTGTCCCTCTTTCTCCCAGAAGGACAGCAGATCTTTCCCCTCAAATGGAATGCTCACAGAACAGTATTCATCCACTTCATTCGCCGTGGTGGGCTTATCTTGCCATTTGGCGAAGTAATCAGTCTTCTGCTTCTTTATTTGTCCGCTGCCGTCGCCATGTCCATCTAAGAGATGGAGAGAATAGGCTATATTAGTATAGGCTATTAGAATAGCTATATTTAGTATGTTATATTAGCCTAAAGTAGCCTAATTATTACATGGCTTATTTACGGTTTACGCACAAGGCAAGTAAGTGCAAATTCATTAACCCATACAGACAAACTGGGTTTTTTGTAAAATAGTCAATAGCATCTATGACAAAATTATAGGCTTATTTACAAATAAACGATAATAAACTATTAAAATTGTTAAATGAAATCAATAATTTGTCATTTTCTTTGGTATTTTTTGTGTTATACAGTCATGAAATGATGATTGTTGGCTAATTTGTATGTTAATGTTAGCCAGAGTCAAGTCTCTGATCATGTGACGAGACGATATGTGCACTACAGCATACACTATGGGGCCTGTCATAATAGTGTGCACTGGGGCTCATCATAACAACCTTACGCCACTGCTAGTAGCCCACGGAATTGGTCAGAATAATGATAATTGATGTTCAGTCAGTGTTCCACAAAATAAATGCTAAGTTTACCTGACTCCTCTGTGATTGTGGTGCCTTCTTCTGGTCCCTCTCTGTCATCATGGCTGTAAGTGACAAGTGAGCAGACATTCCTCATCACCTCCTGTCTGTCTCCTGGGGTCAACATTTTCAGCAACTTAAATCTGGGACAGAGAAAGGTGGTGATCTTGTGAGTCGGAGTGAGGATTAGCTTCTCATCAAGCAGGCTGGATGCACGGATACGCAGGGCACGGATGTATGGTGGGTCTCCAAAATTGGGCTCACAGTGTTTCTTGAGCTAGAAGAATCAGAGCATCACCAGGTGGATGGTTGGGTATTTCTCTCCTTCCAGCTCAGTAATGACTAGTTTGAAGAGAGTAAGGAACATGATCAAGTGCTTCAGCTGGTCTTGGTGGATGCTCTCCATCGGGTGCAGTTGATTTTTGTCTTTCAGCAGCTGTCGGATCAGTGTGTACTGTTGCAGGACAGATTCCAGCATGTTGACTTTGCTGTTCAGCGCACTTCACAGTCCTGCATCACTGTGTGCTCCAAACTCGCAACCGCCCCCGTTCTCTTCAGATAGGTTAGAAGGCTTTTGCAGGCGGTTAACATTACCAACACATTGCTGATTTTTTTCTGGTGCATTTCTCTCACTGAACGTGTGTCTTAACACGGTGTTCAGAATGTGTGCGCAGTGAGTGCTGCCTTGATATTAGAGCCCCTATCACTGACGAAGACAATCTTTGCAGCTTGTAATCCGTATTTCCCCAACTCTACCGTGATTTGCTCGTGGATATTTTTGGGGTTTTTTCTGTCATCTTCTTTTCGATTTTTCTTTCTTTTTTTTTGAGATTCCAGTCGAATTTCACAGTAGCCGGGATGCCTCTGGTTAAACTCGTCGGTCCACATGTCGGTGGTAACGGAGATTCCAGCCTCTTCGTTGGCTTTCTGGATCACTTTGGCTAGCTTCCCCTTTTCTTCAGAATCCTGCTGCTTTGCCCTGTTGCACACTGTTTGCCAGTGAGGTAAGATGGCTTCAGCCTTCACAGACCCGTATTTAGCTCCGATGTTAATTAGCTCCTGGGCCGCACAGGCAAATCCTTTCCTGGAGACAATATCAAATGGCCTAATATCCAGGCAACACAGGCTCACACAGTCGTCAACAAGCTTGGATTTAACTTTTTGATTGAGCTGCTGGCATGTCTTGCGCTTTCTTGCAGTTGTGGTGCATCAAGTTTGAGGTGCCAGTTTTGTGCCTTTCGTAGACATACACGGTACTGCAGCTGCAATGGCAAACCTGGCCTCAGTTTCTTCATCAGCGTAGCTAACGATGACATGGAAGCGCTCCCAAACAGTTTTGTTTTAGTTTAAAGTTCTATCTCACTGTTTTGGCATCCATGGCTAGGAAGTTTGACGCTGGTTTGATTCAGGAACCCTCACGTGGGGCGTTGCCATGGATACACAGGGCATTGTCAACGGTCTGACATCTACAGTAATTGGTCATTTTGCGCCAGACGGAAAATAATATGAATATATATATTATTATATATATATATATATATATATATGTATCTTATTACCAAAGTACCATAAATAAAGGTTATTAAATACAAATATAACTGACAAATCCACCCGCAATCCACCCGAAATTAATTACAATATTAATTTTTATTGGCCCACCCACCCGCGGATTGCGGATATCTGCAGATGTCGCTGATATATCCGCAAGATTTGCATCTCTAGTCGACTGGGGAGTCATACAGGGTGATGGGGTGGGCAGGGCCACAACCTACAGTCTACAACCATCTCCATTGTCTTAAGAGCGTTGAGCTCCAGGTTGTTCAGCCTGCACCAGGTCACCAGCTGGTGCAGGCTGGTGCTCCCACCTGTAGGTGGACTCATCCCCGTCACAGATGAGTCTAATGAGGGTGGTATCGTCCGTGAACTTGAGAGGTTTGACAGACTGATGACTGGAGGTGCAGCTGTTGGTGTACAGGGAGAAGAACAAGAAGAAAGAACACAGCCTTAGGGGGATCCAGTGTTGATAGTCCGGGTGTCAGAGACATGTCTCCCCAGCTTCACGTGCTGCCTCCTGTCAGAAAGGAAGTCATTGATCCACCTTGCAGGCGGAGCCAGGCACACTCAGCTGGGAGAGCTTGTCCTGTAGCAGAGCCGGGATGATTGTATTGAAGGCAGAGCTGAAGTCCACAAGCAGGATCCTAGCGTAGGTTCGTGGGGAGTCCAGATGCTGGAGGGTGAATTGGAGGGCCATGTTGACAGCGTTGTCTACAGACCTGTTGGCTCTGTAGGCATACTGCAGGGGGTCCAGGAGAGGGTCGGGGATGGCCTGGCTCAAAAGACTTCATTGCCACAGAGGTCAGGGCGATGGGTCTGTAGTCAATAAGTCCTGTGGTCCTTGGCTTTTTGGGGACGGGAATGATGGTCTTGAAGCAGGCTGGCACATAGCATGTCTCCAGTGAGGTGTTGAAGATGTGGGTGAACACTGGAGAGAGCAGGTCGGCGCAATGCTTCAAGGTGGAGGGACAGAGAGAGTCTGGTCTGGCTACTTTGCAGGGGTCCTCTTAAGGAGCCTGTTGACATCCCTCTCCCGGATAGTGAGAGTAGTGGTGGGGGAGGAGGGGGCCATATACTAATTATGACAAAACGTAACACAACTGTCTAATAGGATAAAATGATGAAGTGATGACATTTTACATCCAAAAAGTCAGCTTCACTGTGACATCATGATGTTCTGACTTTTCTGACCATTATTTGACGTCATATCGTAGGAACAGAAGAGGAGACAGTTGGGCAGATTGGCAAATTGCCGACTACCTACTTTTGTTTATACAGAATGCGCCATTTTTGGGACAATGGGGGGCGTGAGCAAGTAACAAAACGTGTAGCTTAGCGTGTGACGTGAACTATGACATGGGAGGGAAGCCGTGGTTGGTCAGTCCTTCAGCGACTCTCTTGTAAGTCGACCCGTTCTTCACCGTTCCCGTTATCTGACAGTTAATGGCCTCTTTGTTTGTGAGGACAAGGAGGGTGCACAATTCGTTGTCTCCCCAGTTGCTCATCTTTACAGTGTCTGTCAGGTTTGTGTTTCCCTCTTGCTACTAGCTGCTCACTAATTCCTGCTATCAGCTGTTTCCTGTTTATCCACCGCCAGTGGGTGGCACATGCGGGTGCGGCGTCATCAACAGCTCCTCCCACAAGTCATCAACAGCCCCTCCCGTTGCGAAAGGCAACACTGAGGTCTGTTTAAACTAAAAGGGTTCTGCCAATATGACTACCCTACGAGGTGGAAAATTGGACACTTCGGATCAACTTGCCAATCAGGCTCTGTGTGTCTAAATGCTCGCAGCTTGCCGGCACAACAGTCAGACATTCGCGGAAAATCTGGCAGTGTAAAAGGGGCTACTGAATGGGTGACTCTCATATTGCGTGTCCACCCAGAAACTGTGCTGATTGTATTGATCCTCTGTGCTGTCTGGAGCAAGATGTGTGTGAAGCATCCATGTTTTTACAGACATGGATGTAAATTGTAAGAGAAACTTGACTGGTGCACGGAGGCATACAACCATGACACGACAATTCTAGTTTATAATTGTGTCACACTGACAAAATTCAAAGCTGCTTATAAGTTAGATTCAGACTCTTGAAAATGTGTTAAAGATAAGCGCTTAACTTTAGTTCATCTTGAGATGGATGTGATCTGATTACTAATTGATAAATATCTGTGTTCCTCCCCAGTTCTTTGGCTCGTACACCAACAACACACTATTTGAGACTGATGACAGGTACCGTCACCTGGGCTTTCAGATTGAGGACCTAGGCTGCTGCAGAGTGATCCTGCACTCTCTATGGGGGACACATGTTTTTGTTGGGACAATATTTACCAACGCACCACCCAGCAGCCTTGTTATGAAGAAACTGCAGGGCAGCTGAAAACAGCCTCAGGGACATTGGGTTGCCATTCAAAGTGTAAAACCTTTATGGAATGTTTGGTGATGGTGCTGTTGACTGCAATATCATAATTTTAACAACATAAACAGAATCTATTCAGTTTTTACTTTTGCAACATGTATGTATAAATATTAGTTGATTTTGATGTATATTTATAGATCCCAATCCCACAGGCTGAAATGCTGCTGAAATGTTGCTGTCATCACAATAAAATCACCTTGAAACTGTGCTGGTTGTGTAGATCCTCTGTGCTGTCGGGGAAGATGTGTGTGAGGGATCCATGTTTTCATAGACATGTAACTGTGAGAGAAACTTAAGTGGTGTGCGGAGGCATACAACTGCAAGGTGGTAATTCTAATTTGAGGGTTAATGGCTGCTTGCATGCTTAAGGTGCGTTCACACCGGACTTTTTATTTTTTTTGCTGTCACTCGGTTCGCCCCTTTGATATCGCTTCATCGCTCAGTTGCAATCGCTCGTCAATGTGGCAGAAATCAACAAACTTGCTTTTTCGCTTTGATGACGTCATTGAAGCAATCGGGGGGGGGGGGTGCTTGACTGTCATGACATGTCAGCTTCATAAAAAGTATAGCTGCAAATTAAAAGCAACAATAGATGTAAAAACACACAGAGACAATACATCTGTCTGAGCGTTTATACCTCTGACCGCGGCAGCAGCCAAAAATTACACATTTTGATACAACCAGGTAGGCTATACGTATTGCTTATTATCATAACAAAATGGGTTTTTTTATTGAACGTATGAATGGTTTTGTTTTCAGATAAATATTTGGAAACGAAAATGTATGCTTTGGTGTACTTTGACAGAGTTTTGCAATATGTATATAGCCTACCTGTATGAGCATTTATACCTCCAACCGCAATTATACATTTTGATACAGAGGTGTAGTGAGTTTCATTTTTGTAACTTTAAGGCTCTAGGACAAGTGCACTTACATTGATCACTTCCATAAAATAAAACAAGAAATTGGAGAAGTTTGAAAAAATTGTTAAAATTAAATTAGGGAACTGATCACAGATGCATTGTGTCTGTGTGTTTTTACATCTATTGTTGCTTTTAATGTGCAGCTATATTTTTAATGACGCTGACATGTCATGACAGTCAAGCACCCCCCCGGGATTCCGGCAGCCAATCAGCGTTGAGCTGCAAGCGACAGGACCCAGCGAAAAACCGCTCCAGATGAGATTTCTTATCTCAAACGACGAGCGAAAAACCGCTCTGTCGCTCTGTCGCTGTTGCTCGGAGCCCAAGCAATTTTTCTCCCGGGCGAATATACGCTCAATTGCCCGTTTGTATTGACTTTGTATGTAAACTCGTTGCTAGCGAAAATAAAACAGGTCTGGTGTGAACACACCTTTAGTGTTACTGCCATCTTTTGGAGTCAGTTAACTCCTACAGTATCAAGTATGTCAGATTTTTCTCATCAGTCCTGTTCACTCAAAAAGCTGACTAAAATAGTCAACCTTGTCTATTTCCACCACACTCCACTCCATTAATGATTCCGTTAAGTTCTTTAGATTATATTAGTTTATACAACAGTTAGTTCCGACCGAGTAATTTGATTGGATGAGAGGCATTCCATGAGTGCTGATATAGAGTATAACATCACTGGGACATGTAACAGTAAAATCACTCCGCTCACAGCTGTTATACATATAAATACAACCGTTAATTAACCAACTGTCACACTCACTACATTGACGCAAACTGACACTATAGCGTTACATCAAGAAGATGGATATTATTGTTACTGATGAGGATAAGTGGTGAGTTTAGGCCCGCTTCCACCGCAGGACCTTCGGGATAATTTTACGGGGCCGTTGGTGCGTGTCTCCACTGCAGGAACCACCCCCAAAGGACAGAGTTCCGGAACTTTTACAGGAGCTAAACAAGTCCCTGCCTCAGAGTAGGTTCCCCCGAAAAACTCCTGGGTGAGGCTTGGGGTTTACTAGGTGCTGATTGGATATACTCAAGGCGGGATGTGACGTCAACAGAAAGTGACAAAATAGCCGGCATTTTTAAAACTTAGCAGCTCTCGTTCATAGCTTCCAGCGCCATGTAAACGAAGAGACACGCCAGAAACCCAACTACCACCTCAGCTCCTTCCATGTTGATAATCATCTTTCTTATGTCTGCTTTCTTCTTCTTACTTCTGCTTTGTACTTCTGCTTCTTCTTCTTTGTTGTTGTTCTTCTTTGTTTGTTTCTTTGCTGCATCGCCCCGGTCAAAATGGTCGCGCAACAATTGTGTCACATCCATAGCCCGGTAACTTTACAGGAACCTTCCTCCTACTCTGCCGCACAGTGGAGACACGGCGGTTGAGAGGGCCGAGCGAGAGGACGTTCCTGTAAAGTTCCTGCCCCCCAAATACTACCAGGAACTTCTTCAGTGGAACCGGGCATTTTATGTACAAAAATCTCTAAACGTTTAGAGTGGGCCATTTTTTTCGTGTAAATGTGTACACGGGTTTCACCATTGGGTGGTGCTATTGCATTATACCAGTAATGGTATACAACGGTTACAGGCCGCCACTCCGATATATCGCCATTCCAACGGTCCACCATCTCGAATTCTGGTCCGAGTCCTGACAGTAAGCTATAACGAGCCTGTAGAAGCCGTATTTCTCATGCATGTCAGCAATTTTCACCGGGGACGCACACGGGTAATTCAGGCTGACCAATGCATTGACGCCAGTAAACAAGGAAGCAGTCCCAATCATTCTTGTGAAGAGGCAGGTTGGGGTAGTGGATGGGTCACAGACACACTTACATCCTGTCTGGAATGATGTCAGTTCATTAAAAAAGTGATCAGACCCATATATCAGTTTGTTTTCACCATCAGTCATACAACATGTTTTTTGTTCACAGAATAAACCTTCAAATCAGACAAATACAATCTTAATCTCTAAAATTCAACAAAAATGAGTAGTTTATCTAAAACGTCATATTGTTGAGTCGACATCTGAACCAATCAGCTGTTAGATCAGGTGAGAGCCAGGCGGTGCAGTTGGTGGAGCAACTGCAGCACCTGGCTCTACAAACTGCGGCCGCCTTGCTCTCGCGGCTTTATCGCCGTCCACTTTTGTAATACGTCAGAGCAAGTCGGGATGAAGTCGGACACAAAACTAACCGGCATGCATTGTGCGCCAATCACTGGTGATCAAATCTGCACAGGACTGGCTCATCTCGAACGAACCTATTGTCTGGCTTCTGCTGTCCAAGCCCCTCCACTAGAGGGTAGTCCTGTACAGTTCATGCAATTACTACCCAATAAAAATCCTGATATCACAATGGGTTCTGATGTCCAAACCCTCCTCTTGGTGTTCTATTGTACACTATAAAATAAATGTATTTAATTACTTTAAAGCCTCTCTATGGGGTGCCATTTGTAAAGTGGCTCACTGAAAATAACATCAACATTTTGCCACATTTAGCTTCAAACAATGTTTAAAAAAGTGTTGTGAATTTTTTAACGTCACCTTTTACCACATTTACAGCAATATTTGTTAACTTAGAAATAATTTAATAGGGAAATCTAAATATTAAATGTGGCACCTAAATGTTAAATGTTAAATCTAAATCTAAACGTTAAATCTAAATGCTAAATCTAAATCTAAATATTAAATCTAAATCTAAATCTAAATTTAAATATTAAATCTAAATCTAAATATTAAATATAAATATAAATGTTAAATCTAAATATTAAATATAAATATGAATCTAAATGCTAAATCTAAATGTTAAATCTAAATGTTCTGGGTGAAACTAAATATTTAGATAATATGCAAATTCACACCACCGGTCACCGGAAGTACCAAAATAAAAGCTTGAGATGGTCTGTGTTTATAGAATCAAATGATGAATTAAAACCAACTTATCGGGGGAAATGAACACTTGAACATACATTAGCATGATAATAACTACCTAAAATAAAACAGAATAGATTAGCTGGGCTAACCGTTAGCCGTTAGCCCCGTTAGCGGTGTCTGTAACGTTAATAACTAAATAAATGGTCCATAAAAAAAAAACATTTTTCCAGCGGATGTCTTAGTTACAACATGATTGAGCTAGCAAAGCAGTTTTGTATTGCTACGTGTGGTACTTATTCAGTTTTGGGAAATCACGATGTCTAGAAAGCATCAGTGGCTGCAGCTAATAGAGACAGCTAACATCAGGACGTCATCCGTTAACAGCCTCCCGTTGTCGGATACGACATGGAACTACTCCAGTTAGCTCAATCATGTTGTAACTAAGACATCCGCTGGAAAAAAATAGTTTTTCACGGACTGTTCACTGATTTAATGAGTCATTACAGACACGCTAACGGGGCTAACAGCTTATGGTTTTGAATGGGTTTTCTACCCGGATGTATTTGTAAACAACACGGCGATTCCCGAAGAGACACTAACAACTCAAAGTACACGTCAAATAAACTTTCTCCAAACATGTTTTTTGTTATTTTAGGTAGTTATTATCACGTTAATGTATGTTCAAGTGTTCATTTCCCCCGATAAGTTGGTTTTAATTTGTTATTTGATTCTATAAACACAGTCTGACCATCTCGAGCTTTTATTTTGGTACTTCCGGTGACTGGCGGTGTGAATTTGCATATTAGCTAAATATTTATTTTCACCCAGCACATTTAGATTTAACATTTAACATTTAGATTTGTATTTAACAATTAGATTTATATTTAACATTTAGATTTAGATTTAGCATTTAGAGTTAGATTTAATATTTAGATTTAACAGTTAACATTTAGGTGCCACATTTAATATTTAGATTTAACTATTTAATGTATTCCTAAGTTAACAAATATTGCTGTAAATGTGGTAAAAGGTGATGTTAAAAAATTCACAACACTTTTTTAAACATTGTTTAAAGATAAATGTGGCAAAATGTTGATGTTATTTTCAGCGTGAGCCACTTTACAAATGGCACCCCATACCTCTCTTTCACTGAAGTCTCTCCTGATTTAAATGGAGCCTGCTGGAAGTTCACACAGGAGGAGTACAGGATGTCTCGCTTCTTGAGCTGACTGGGTGTTCACCAATCAGATTTTGCATGACCTCTGTGAGCCAATCATTTCGTTGCTATAAAACTTTCTTTCTCTGCTATGTTAGTGTCACTACCGCCTTAAAATAGTAATGTCAGAGTGGGGTCTATTTAAATCAATCAATTTTATTTATAAAGCCTAATATCACAAATCACAGTTTGCCTCAGAGGGCTTTACAGCATACAACATCCCTCTGTCCTTTGGACCCTCACATTGGATTTGGGAAAACTCCCCCCAATAAAACCTTTAATGGGGAAATAAAAAGAAGAAACCTCAGGAAGAGCAACTGAGGAGGGATCCCTCTTCCAGGACGGACAGACGTGCAATAGATGTTGTACAGAACAGATCAACATAATAAATTTACAGTAATCCATATGAAAAATGATACATAAAAAGAGACAGGACAGACAGTAATGACAGTAGCTTACAACAACATTAATTTAAGTAGTAATATCATAATAATAATAATAACGGTTAGTGTGGTATAATATGTTGTAAGTATATGATAATATATGATAGTATATATATGTGACAGTAATAATCATATGTGTATATTAAAGGGCCAGTGTGTAAAATGGGTTGAAAACAGTGACATCATTGGTCAAATTCTAGATTGCAGGGCTCACTCGCTCACCCCTCCCGTCGGGTAAATGACGGTGGCCTCGTAGGGACAAAAAGCCTTGCGCAGACACACAGTTTTTCAGGAGTAGGTCTATCTAGCAACGAGGTGAATGTTTATTTAGAAATCTAAGCCATGTTACGATATTGTAATGAATCCCTCACGAGCAGGAGACCAGAGGAGCGTTCGGGAAAAAGGCCCGTTTAAGAGCACTCCAAAAACTCTAGTAACTCTCCAGGGGGTAAAAGACTCCATCCCAAGCTCTTCTAGCGTAACACACACACTTAATACATACATACTCCTTTACAGTACCTAGCGGGTACCCCCTCCCCTCTCTGCTCCACCAATCTCCAGACCGCACACAGCGTAGCCTGTAAACAGAGCTCAGCTGTTTATTTAGCCTAGCAATATCTCCGGACTGTAGCAGCTGCAATGGATGACTTTGAACGTGATTTTGAGAGTTTCTTGTAGTGGACACACACCCAGAGCCATACCTGTTTGAGCCGGAGTTCACAGATGAGGAACTCCATGTGTTGGATGTTAAATGGGCGAGAAGAGAGGCTGAATCCTCCGCTGCAGAGAGTGCAAGGAGTGAAGTTGCGTCTTTTTTTCCCACAGATGACGGTTCGGGTTTATTCTCTCCTGTTGCGTGGTAAATGTGGTCCATTCGCAAACTTTATAACTAAAAAAACTTTTCACTACTCTCTATCGACGAACTACTAACACTCTGCTGTTTCCTCCTCCTTCTTCCTTTCTTCCGCTGTCTTTGTTGGTTTATTTATACACGTGAAACGCGTTCTCTGGCTGGCTGGATTGTCTGCTTGGTCTGCCGTACATACATGGCGGCGCAAGATGGCAACCTCTTTAAAGCAAGGCCCTTGCTATATATATATATATATCTATATATATATTTATAAAAGCATAATTATAAGGCTACGAAAACCAAACAAATTTTATTTATAGCGATTATACACTTATATAAACATATTAATGGGTAGAATATTCAGATTCAGATTTGATAATAAACCATGCCAAATATTAGACACTGGCCCTTAGAAGTAGAAGTATGACTAATGATAACAGCAACAGTAGGAGGCATCAGGCAGGACCATGGCAGCAGCACAACCACGTCACATGATCCAGGCACAGCTGTGATACAAGGTAACCGGCCAGACAGGGGAGCACAAAGGCTCCGGAGAAGAAGCCGAGTTAGTGACAAGCAATAGAGCCAAGTTAGCGAGATGCAGTAACAGGACATGAGTGTTAGCAAAGAAGAGAAGATGCTCAGTGTATTATAGGAGGTCTCCCGGCAGACTAAGCCTATGTCAACCTAACTAGGAGCTAGTCCAAAACAAGCCTGAGCCAGCCCTAACTATAATTATTAAAGACTCCTATGTTCTCCAGGAAGTTTCTCGGTGCTCTTAAGTTGAAGCATGATTTTATGACATTCAACTTGCTTGGAAGTTATTCATGATCCAATATCCACGAGGTCATGAGAACAGTTTTAAACAAAGACAATATGATACATCGCCGCTAGATGGGGGTTGAAACTAATGCTAACACACTAAAACATGGCAGGACTGATGGTGAATTCAGCTCACACTGTTAACTCTTCTATGAATTGATCCTGTTCATAAGATGCTGTCTTTATAGGAGGTCAGAAATGTTGTGATGAATTTTATCTGTACTTTGTGCCTATTTATCACTTATAGGCCGCATGTAAATAGAAAGTAAATAAAAATACAATTTTGTACAGCTGTGACGTGTATTATAGGGGAACTGCATTGTAGTGAAGTATATCCTCAGATGACTTCCAGATGTCGTGGTTAGATATGTACCTTCCCCTACAAGCATACATGGTCAGTGAAATGGCTACTTGAAGTCACACAGTATTGTGAATACTTGTGCCTTGCTGTTAATTTCCACGCCCCATATCCTTCTCAAAAGGATATACATCACTTTAACATCATCATCATCATGATCATTGTGACCTTGAAATCTAAACATTTGTAGTGTTACTGTGTCAGTGGTAAAATATCTTTATAGCTATGCTTCATTGCTGGAGTTCTTATGAATGATGAGTCAGCATGCTTGCAACATTGGAAAGCACAGAGATGCTAAGCTGTCGGTTAGAAGAGGAAGTAGAGGTCTGATAGTGATTAGCCAGCTTTAAAAATATTGGTGGGTGTTAGCTGGCACATGTGCTTCAAGCGCAGTCAAATTGTGTTCCTCTCTGGTGTGTAGCAAGCAAGCTTGTCATCTCAAGAATGCTTATTGTATCAGTGGCATACTTTCTCCTGTTAGGTAAGTTGACTGCATTTTACTGTGACATTTTCGTGCAACTGTTTTCACTTTCATTTGGAGTGTGTGTGTGTGTGTGTGTGTGTGTGTGTACATGGCAAGAATACAGTGGAATCTATTATTATCTACAGCATTTGTGATGTGTTTAATTTGGGAGGTAAAAATTTTTAATCTTAAATGAGCATAAATGATGCTTGTGATTAAATGTATGAGAACTGTTCTGTTTTCTTTGATTTTCAGGGTCTGATGCAACAGTGGTTCATAATGTCAACACTACTGTCAGCAAATCAGTGGTACTTCCATGTATACTGATGACCCCCACTCCCATTGGCTTAAATAATTTACGTTTTTACTGGCAAGATGGAAAACACGTACTGTACTCTTTTAATAAGGGAGAGGAGAAGCCCGCACATGTAAAGGAACTTTATCGAGCCAGGGTCACAGCCTTCCCACAGGACATGATAACAGGAAATATTTCAGTTAAACTTAGAAACATAACACTTGAAGATAACCAAAAGGTTTTCCAGGCTTTTGCACCAGTTTCTGATAGCAGAAGGAAACCCATTGTTACACCCATCTGCCAAATAACTTTACATGTTGCAGGTAAGGATGGAGATTTCACTTTCCTTTACAGGAATAGTACATATATATACTGTTATATGAGAGTGGTATTAATCTTCACATTTAACTGTAAGAAAGAAAGTGAATGAGCCTATCTTCCAAAATGTCTGGTGTTAAAAAAGTGCTGACTGAAATAATGTTTTTCTCTTACTCATAGTTCCTTACGAGAGTGCCAGGCTGACTGTAAATGAAGAAAAAATGACTGCAGTCTGCACTACACAAAGAGGATTCCCTAAGCCTTGGGTAGAGTGGAGACTTCATTACCTATCTGACAAAAGCCAACACTTAGTTGACCAGAGGGATGTAAACACTACAGCGGTGCAGGACCCTCGGGATCATCTCTACAGTCTCAGAAGCACTATACATATCCCTGGGGATCAATACCAATCTATGACTTGCCTCATCTACAACCCTACCCAAAATGAGACTTTGATCACCACCCACGATTTAAACAAAGGTAAGTTAATGGAAGAATAGACTGTTGTGCAGTATCCCTTAAAGATGCCACTGGTAATTTTTTAGGAAAATAACTTTGTGTCATATTTGCTAAAACTGGTGCTATATTGTGAAAGAACTACATGAGACAGATAGTCTGTGAAAACAAATCATGCTCCTCCTCCCCTCCTATCAGGACACAGTCGGCAAGAGGCAATCAGAGCTGATAAGTCTCTAACACAGCTATCAGTCATTTCAATCACTCTGTGAATTACAGTCAAACTGACAAACTAGGCAGCACAGTGATCAGTGTTGGGCAAGTTAACCGCAGAATATAATACATTACATATTACTAGTTACCTTTATTTGAAAGTAATAAGCTACTTTACAATATTACTCTCTGTGCAGACTGATAAGTTACTTATTTCAAATAAACACAAGAAATTTGTGCTCTAAATAAAGGATCAGCGCTCAGTGAATAACCTGCTAAGCCCTATGATAAGCTATTATGGCAAGGCTTAACTATACAGACCAGTGAGCAGTGATAACGAACACGTCTTTGGGGCCATGCGTTACTTTGACCAAAATGAACTCAAAAGAGCTAATGGTCATTTTAAATGGATGAGGGTCGTATTGTTTCACAGCAAGGAATCAAAGTACAGAAGCTCCAGTTTATTACAGTTCATTTCAAATCCAGTGCTGCACAGGTCTGACCCATCCAGGCATTCACATACAGTGGTTACCACTTTGTATTAAAATTCCACTGTTTTTACTGATAATGGTGTGATGATATAGAGCAATTTAATGGCCTAGACTGTTTAAAATAAATGAATAGCTTTGGATACACAGAGGGTCAGGCAGTGGATCAAAGAGTAGTAATTATGTGATAAGGATAAATATATGTGGGCCTATGATATGAAACATAATTAACAAATCTTTGGTTTAGCACAACAAACAGAATGGCATGCCAATCAGTTACTATGCCATCCCTTTGTCGGACTGTAGAGGAGGCCTGGTAAAGCGACAGACCCTTGCTGTCCCAGCAGCATGAATTTTCCTCTCAGCCAGCAGCTCCAGAAGACTGTAAGTTGTGAAATAATTGTCAAAGAACAACTTGTGGTTGGCCTCTGTGATTCCTTGGTGCAACAGGAAATCATAGGCCATGCCACTTTTCCCACACAGGAAGTATATTTTCGACCCCCAAGGGTGCAGCCTGCCTTTGATGTATTGCTTGACAGGCAGAGATCCACAAAATGACACCATTTGTTCGTCAACACAAAGGTTTTCTTCCAGGGGAAGCTCCAAGCATCTTCTGTGTATGGCATTGTAGAGAGGATGTACCTTGAAAAACACATCATTGTTGACCAAATGCAAATGTGACCGGAGCTGGAAGAATCTGTGTTTCGAAAAATACCAATGTCCATCCCAGCTGCCCAGTACATGGAGACTCTTGGCATTTGCATCACTCCCATAGCAAGGTGGAGACCAGTTAGGGTTCTGATTTCTCCTGAACTAGTCATTTTGAAACCTAGTGTGCCACTTTGCATGGCATAAATGTTGGTGCTGTTGGTCATCAGATCAAAGACCTCATCTGGTATATACTGTTTGAAGTATTCTTAGGGGCTCATGGGATGTTTGTCATAAATCAGAAGATTCTCAAAGGAAGTATCAATGATTGTTGTGAATGGCCTATAATGCCACTTGCCTAAACTTAACCTCTGTAACTTTATGTTAAGTTAATGATTAATTGACTTAATCATTTCCTGTGTTAAAACTTTGGCATATATAGGTACCATTTATGCAGCTGTGCACCATCACTTTTGTTCAATCAGTGTCACTGGGTAATACATGAAAGTAACAAAAACTGGCCGAAATTGAGGAACTAAACACAATTTTACTTTATCTGGTGTTGGAAAAAGTAGAAAATAGGCAATGAACCAGGGAGCAGAGATCAGCAAGGCAACAAGTCGTGATATTTGGATTGTGAGAAAAATAACAATTTTCAGACTGATGCAACACAGTTGCTCTCTGATCTACTTACAGCTTACTACTTCAGAATCTATGTGTATGTATTCCATACAGTACTGTTCTTTGGCAGGTAACTGAAGGAGCAGGTAGTTTACATTGTGAGTGCGTGAAAATAATTTTATTGCTCCAAAGAGCAAAGTGATAACAATCGGACCTGCAGACTTTAAAAACTCTCACATTTGTGATTTAATTTCAAAATAATCTTTTTTGGGAAATTGTATTTGTTTCTCTCTGAGTGAAAAAGTCTGTTTCTTCAGCAGCAGAATCAGGAGTTTTAATTTGTAAAACCTTAACCTTAGCAATGAGTGGATCTTCAAGCGTTTATATATATATATATATGTATTAATTTCTGACGGATTATATTAACTGCTTATATTCTAATCCTCACCTGGAGAAAAAACAAAGGGTTGCGTAGCATCTGGCTACAGCAGCACTAAGCCCTTGAGCTTGCCTGAGAAGGACTAAATGCACAAACCCACTATTTTTAAATATCCCATGGAGAGAGACTCCCACTGCAGCCTGTTTAATTTTGTTCAGAAAATGTTTGTATGCAACCTCATTCTGTGAATGATAAACGAGATGCAGACTTCCCTCTTTGTCACCAGTAATGAGGAAATACAGTGAGTGCTGGACGGAGCAGTAAGTGACAACAACAACCCCGCACACATTTAAGGGTATGGTTTGTAGTGGAAACGCCAGGGTCTAGGTCTCAAATCTGAAGGGTACTTTTGGTTCCAAAGGTACCATACTGAAAGTGCTTGGTGGAAACGGGGAAATAATGCTCTCTTTTTTTTCTTTTCTTTTTTAGACCTTCCTGCCTGGCAGAATAATAATGATATAATATTATTAATAATATAGAGGCTTCAGACCCCCACAACCCCTAAAAGGACAAGCAGTTACAGATAATGAATGAATGAATAATGAAAGGATTCATACTGAGGGTGCTTTCACAGCTAACCTGTTTGGTTCAGTGAAAATAAACTCATATCCATTTGCGTGGTTAGTACAGTTAATTTGGACCGTGTGAAAGCTGTCAATCGAACCCTGGTGTGGACCAAACAACCTAACTGAGACTGCTCGAAAAGCTGGGTCTTGGTCTGCTTTCAAATGGACTTTGGTGTGGTTCATATGTGGTGTGAAAGAAAACAAACCAACCACAGGATTTTATGATAGCAGATATGTGATTGTAACAAAAGCTAAACCAAAAATAAATCCATCTGCTGATTGTGAATTCCGTCGGCAATCTCATTGCTGATCCTGATAAAGGTGACATCCGATATCCCATAACCCATTTATGCTAATACATCCATGTAACCATGGTAACACGTGTTAGTAAAGTTATTTTCCCTGATTAAAAAGCTGTTAAAACTGCCATCATTGTGACCGACTCTGTGTACTTTGTCTGTTCATTAAGTCAATTAAAAAGTGTGTGACAGTGATCCCACAGTATGAAGCCCTGAATCATTCTGTGTAAGATGCCCTCTTTTTGTCCTGACTCTACGTTAGTCATTATTCATAACATGCCATTGATTTGCAGTCTAATAATAGCCTACTAATAATGCTTACAATCAGTTATTTCTCTATGAGCTCTTTGTGAAACCAAAGAATATAAATTTAAACACTCTGGAAGCATTAAAATGCTGTTGCATAAACTTCTGTCAGTCACTGGAATTTGATTTCCCCATGTGGGCATAGATGATGCAGCATGACAGACACCAAAACTGTCCAATCAATGACTTACCTGTCAATCAGTAGAATGTCATGTTTATGCCTCTTGGTTCGTTTGCAAGTTATCAGTGTAACAGGAACCGAACCAAAACTAAAATGCAGCAATGTATAATTTTTTCCCTCTGGTGAGACCAAATGAACCGAGCAACAGGTGTGAAAGCACCCTGCGTCACAAAACAAGCAGAGAACTAAAAAGTTTAACTTTTTGTCTAAAAGCTAAAGCAGCATGTCTATCTGCCTACAGGTGAAGCAGAGAGGAGCCTCCCTGACTGGGCCACAGCTCTGATAGTGACTGTTGCTGTAGTTCTCAGCTTATGCTGCGGTTGCGTAGCATATCACATGTGAGTTGTTTTCATTTATCAACAATTTAAGGGCCTTTCATTTTTCTGATATCAACCTCTGAGAAACACGTCACTGGACAGAGGATTCATAGAATTTAAAATAATACTATGTGTGGCTTTCCGCTCCTTTGATGTGTAGCTACTGAGGGACAAGCCTGGGTGAAGATAGTTCTGCAGCAGATTTCACATTTCACTTTGTTATTTAACTTTAGTACTGCATATCATTATACATTTAAGTAAGTATGCACTGTGTATACACACATTCACATCCCAGCAGGGGTCAGTGGTCCATTCTAAGAACAATTTTTGCCTCTCATGAGGCCTTTGCCCTGCTAAGATATATATTTTCCCCCAAAAAATTAACACACACATTTGAATGTAAATTTGCCTATATACACTCGACCTGTTGTCCATCATGTTGTATATAAAATGTCCGCTTACATGGTTATTCTAATGGGAACAACATGGCACGAACATTTAGGATCTTTAGCGATCATGAGCTCCAATCCATTTTAAATGGTAAATGGACCTGCACTTGTATAAAACCTTTCTATTCATCCGACCACTCAAGTCACATTTACCCATTCACACACACATTCATACACTGGTGGCCGAGGCTACCATACAAGGTGCCACCTACTACTAAGTTTTTAACACAGTCACACACCAATGGAAGCAATTTGGGGTTCAGTATCTTGCTCAAGGATACTTCAACATGCAGAGTGGAGAAGCTGGGAATCGAACTGACAATCTTGGTGGACAACCTGCTCTACCTCTGAGCCACAGCGTACAAGCATACTCCTACTTTTTGCCACTTTTCATAATTTGCTGATATTACATATGCTTCATTTTCTTTTAAAGATATTTTTTGGGCCATTTTGCCTTTATAGATAGGGCAGTTGAGTGTGAAGGGGGAGAGAGAAAGAGGGGTAATGACATGCAGCAAAGGGCCACAGGTTGGAATCGAGCCTGGGCCGCTGCGGCAACAGCCTTGTACATGGGGCACCTGCTCTATCCACTAAGCCACTGACGCCCCATACTACATTTTCAATAATATGTGTTTATTGAAGAATTTGGACAGGGCCAGCAACCACATTCAAGACTTGCTGGCTGAGCAATCTGACTTATAGGAAGTTCAACTTTGAGGTTTGCTTATTGAAGACTCATTTATGTGAAAAGAGAACTGTAGCTGGGTAGCATTAGTATTTTAATGTCAACGCTATACTTGGCATTCCACATGCTGCTATAAGGACTCAACAGCTTTTCTTTTCTAATTCCAGGTATTGGAGAACTTCCTCACCTGACTGCGAAGATTTATGATCCTCACTACATCTGGAATAAAAAAATTCATATATTTCAAAATTTAATACTAATCATAATTAAAATTCTCTACACAAGGTCCAACTTCTCATTTTTGTAACCCAGCACCACTAATGCTCTTATAAGTCACAAGGCTTCAAATCTTTGTGAACCTAAAACAAGAGAGTTGAAGCTGTTATTGATGCCAGTGGTTTTGTAATACTATTAATAGTCAATACTATTAATGTTTAGACTGACTCATTGGCCAAAATTAGTGTTACCACAGAAACCAGTGCTAAATAAAAACAAACTGGTGAATAACTGTGCCAGCACCACCAAGTGGTGAACAGGGCAACATATTCTCACTCTGACCTCGTCGCATATCGATGTTGAGATATGATGTGCAAGGTACCTTGGGTACGTTGGTCATTGACATTCTGGGACACTGTGTCAACTTCAGCCTATTATATGCTGTTTTCAAAATGCACTTCGGTTTTCATACAGTCTCTTTCAAAATAAATGCACCACATCGGTACAACACCGCAAATTTATGTTTTTTTCCTTCTACAACATATGTACATGGTTACGTTTTGCTAACACTCACATGTGGTTGGGTTTAAAGAACAGGGTTTGGCTTTACAATAGAACAGATGAACTCCAGCCTCCTGGGTGAAGGTCAGTGGTTGCTTAACAACACCATAACTATATCAAAACATCCCTTAACAAACTCTGACACAACTCATGAAGTATAATCCAAGTGTCATTTATCCAGTTGTATGCTCAGTACTTTCCAAACACCTGCATTTTAGTTGAAACTCAGGCTGTCAAGCAATTTTTAAAAAAAAAAATGGAATTAATTACATGCTCTTTGGTAAATTAATCTAAATTAATTGCGTACATCAATTTTTGTTGTGCAAGAATTTAAATATTTTTGATTCAAATGAATTCTGGCAGATGTGTCGTGGTAAAGCTGCTGGATTTTGGACACAATTGTCCCCCTGTCCTCTACCACAGAAACTGGTCTGCAGTCCATTGCAAGGGAGTTAGTTAGGTCACAGGTAGACTAACTCAGTTTACATCTGAATGCCTGGTCGTGTGTGGCTTGACAAGACAGGCTGCTAGCACTAGCCTTTAATGATTCACCAGGTCAAAGGGCACCACGGAACGTGACTAATCAGTGTTCAATTTTTTTAATGCGTTATTTTTTCTGTTTTTTTTTTTTTTGTTTTTTTTGACAGCCCTGGTTAAAATGTTACAACATAAAACACTTCTGCCTTTGAGTAGCATGCCTGAGCAGGCGCCCAGGTATGCTGCTTGCATGAGATGAGATTATTTAGCAGAAATGGATGTTTTTGGCTTGTACTGAACATATGATTGGGTAAATGAGACTTGGATTATACTGCACATGTTGTGTGTAAGAGTTTGTAAACAGGTTGATATAGTTTTGCTGTTGTTAAATGTGGTCCCCAAGGACTTCAATTATCAACAATGTACGCCATTTTTGGATTCTCCATCCACTGTGGAGGAAGCGAGAAAAACAAAGTTTCACTGAGACTTCAAACTGCAAACAGAGTCATTTACGAATCTTTCTATTCAGAATTTTTGAGTAATGGCGGTTTTATATTTGTGAAACTTTCCTCAAGTTTCCTGTGACATCATCACAATGTAAAGTGTATAAGCACATAACAGCAAGTAGCAGCAGCGACCCACCATCCAACACTGGCATGCTATGAGGACAGAAACAGAGGGCGCGGTGGGGACAGGGAGACTGATGGTGCAAGTGAACATGCTGTCTGTGGGCATTTTGACTTGACCAGCGGATCGAGCTCAGACCTGTCAGTTCACACCACTACAACGGGGGTATGAGCCCGATGGACAGCAGCTTTGAAGACATGGCTCTTGATCTTTTTTTTTTTTTTCTTAAGGTATAGCGGGCTGGAGACATTAAGCTGTTAGACAAACTGGCTCAGGAGGTATGGATTGGAAAAAATGCCATTTGAATTAGCTAAACAAACAAGGAGAGGATTTTCTGCATGGTCAGTAAAAGAAAGAAGGCTGATATAGCACATATATAGGAGTCACTCTTGAAGGGTCAGGGGTCAGTCATCAGCAAATAATGAATTATTAAAGACTTTTCCTGGTCAGTAAATAACATTTTTAATCCTACAGACAGCTGTGCACAATGAAAACCAAATTAAAATTCTGTATCAGTCCAGTCACTGGTGTGAAATCAACAGCCAATGGGTATTATCCAAAGCCAGCATGGTCAGGGGTGTTCAAATATTTTTGAATGGTGGCCAGATTAGATCATGTAAAAATACCTGTACCTTCATTATATGGGTTATTAAAAAAAGAATCATATACAGATGACACAAACTCAACTGTATCATCTTTCAGTGGAAAAGTATTCAACTTTCCACTTTGCTGTCAACTTTTCACTTCTTTGCCATGGCAATGTCTGCTACCTTTGCTTTGTTTGTTTTACCATCTGTTTATAAAAAAGAAATACATTAGTTTGGTGTGCGTGGTTCCATTTAAAATCAGTCCACAGATCACAACTGGTTAGACTTTGGACATGCCTGGTTTAAGTGATGAAGCCTACTCTGCATCTGCTTAAAGGGCCAGTGTGTAAAATGGGTTGAAAACAGTGACATCAGTGGTCAAATTCTAGATTGCAGGGCTCACTCACTCACCCCTCCCGTTGGGTAAATGACGGTGGCCTCGTAGGACCAAAAGCCTTGCGCAGACACAAGATTTTCAGGAGTAGGTCTATCTAGCAACGAAGTAAATATTTATGTAGAAATCTAAACCATGTTTCGATATTGTCATGAATCACTCACGAGCAGGAGACCAGAGTAGCGTTCGGGAAAAAGGCCCGTTTATTTGAGCACTCCAAAAACTCCGGAAACACTCCAGGGGGTAGCATGTAAAAGACTCCGTCCCAAACTCTGACTCTTCTAGCGTAACACACACACTTCATACATGCATACTCACTTACAGTACCAAGCGGGGCAGCCCTCCCCTCTCTGCTCCATCAATCTCCAGACCGCACACTGACTGACAGCTTACCACACTCACCACTGACCCTGCAGTAAATGTTCTGTTATAATGTCAATGTTCTGTGAGTTAATGGCATGTTTGGGATTGAATGAGTATAGGTAGGGGTTGCGGGGTGCGAGTGTGACGGAATGAGGGCTGTGTGAGTGCGCTTGCTGGTGTGTGTATGAGCAAGCTGGAGGAGAGAGCAGCAGCGCACAGTTGGAGTTACAGCTAAATTCTAGTTTGTTGGTTGTTTTGGCGTGGTTACGGCCAACAGTAACCTTTACTGTTCAGTAATAAATGGTGGTTTTAGCTGTACTGAATCCAATCAGCAGGGTACATAGGAGTAACGTTACTGCTATCCTATTGACTGTTATTGACATAAGACTAAAATTTTCAGTTCGTCTTGCGCTGTGATCTGCGGAGGGATACACTGGTGAGCAGGCACAGAAGTAGCCTGTAAACAAAACTCAGCTGTTTATTTAGCCTAGCAATATCTCCGGACTGTAGCAGCTGCAATGGACAATTTTGAACGCGATTTTGAAGAGTTTCTTATAGCGGACACAGATCCAGAGCCATACCTGTTTGAGCCGGAGTACACAGATGAGGAACTCCATGTGTTGGATGCTGAGTGGGCGAGAGGAGAGGCTGAATCCTCCGCTCCCATTTTGCTGCACAGAATGGGATTCGGTGCTACCATCGTTGGGGAGATATATCATCAGGAGGAAAAGCGCTGCAGAGAGTGCATCACAAGGAGTGAAGTTGCGTCTTCTTTTCCTCACAGATGACGGTTCGGGTTCATTCTCTCCTGTTGCGTGGTAAGTGTGGTCCATTCGCAAACTTTATAACTAAAAAAACTTTTCACTACTCTGCTGTTTCCTCTCCTTCTTCCTTCCTTCCGCTGTCTTTGTTGGTTTATTTATACACGCGAAATGCGTTCTCTGGCTGGCTGGATTGTCCGCCAAAGATTCAGATTTGACAATAAACCATGTCAAATGTTACACACTGGCCCTTTAACCCTTTTCCAAGTTGTTGGCCAACAGTTGTTAAAAGGCACCTAAACTCATGGGGGCAAAGTCCTGGGATGCACTCCACAGCACGCACCTCCTCCCTTTCTTCACTGGACCTTTGGAGCCCCCTTGTCCCTGGTTCCCATGTCTCTGCTGGGATTAATCCCTGAACCACAGGTGTGATAATCCCAAACAGAATGGCGCTGCTGAACCCTGGGACTGGCAGTGCTCAGGCCCGAATCTGCTTTGATCAGGGGGCCAATAGTTGTGTTCCTGTATACCCACAAACTGAGTCAAGGCCTCTAAAGAGACAGGAGGAACAAAACATATTTACACTTGTTCTACACAAGCTGAGGATGCTGTTTGGTAGACAGACTGTAATGTGGCATGAAGTGTTGAGGTGTTACAGAACCCCTCTCCCCACAAACAGTTTCCTATTTTTACTATATGTAAGTCACAAAATCATACTTTCAGCTTCCTGTTAAGAAGTAGTCCTTGTGATTTAGTGTTTCCTTTAATGACACTGATTGGTATGTTTGATAAGAAAACTAAAGCCTTTGACTCACAGACGTTTTAATTCCTTCAACATAAAGAAACCCTTATAATGGCTATATTCAGTTGGAGATCAGTAAATACGGTCAGCCTGACTGACAATACAAAAACATCTGAAATGTCATAGAAAGTAGAGCAGGAGGAAGTGCCATTATTGCACGCAGGGTATGGGTTGGTTCCTCTTGCACAGATTCAACAGAATGTGGTGTAGAGAGCACAGTTTCCTTTTTTTCTGTCTGTAGACAGCAGATAGAAAACCTCCTCAACCATTAAAACACTTCCCCGAAGTCACTTTCTGAGGAATCACAAAGTCATAAAGATCACAGAGTAATCGAGAACTCCACACTTTCATCAGCAAGAAATAATTCCTCTGAAAACAGTGTGCTTTTGGTTATTGCCACTGGTGACACAGTGATCCTTTGAACAGAACTAGCATACTTGCATGACAATTGTAACATGTTGCTATTTAGCAGGTATAATGTTCATCATATTAACCATCTTATGAAGTTTACTTTAAGGGATACTTTCAACCAGCTTTGTTTTATAAATATGTGGGTAGTATGTGTAAATGAACCGCGGTAAGCTTCCATCAGTCTATCAGTGCCCAGATCTCCCTGCTCATTTGCCTGCTCAGAAAAAAAGGGTACTTCTACTTCAGATAGTACTTCCTAATTTTACTATCAAACTGTAAAACTAGGTAGTGTAGATCAAATATAAACCAAGATTCTGTTATTGTATTACCTATTTCTCATCTAAAATGTTTTCAAAAGAATATTTTAATGTAACGTTTAACTGTAATTTGAGATCATTTGTTACCAGAACAAGCACCAGTTTAGCATGCAATAACATCAAATTTTGAGTGCTAAAGGAGGATAAAAAAGGGAAATGATGGACAGATTTATTTTTATGACTAAACAATTTACCCATAAATTTAGATTTATCAATAGCAGACCACTTTTCCTTTTCTTAATATTACATTCTATTATTATAACAAGTTAATAATGTTCAAGAAAGCACTGAAATGTAAAAAACAAAAACAACAACAACCAAGCCTTGCGTATTTAGCAAAAAAAAATTCATATATTGTTTTCTGATTAGATCTCTGAGCCTTTATTTTATATTTAATTTTATGAGTGGTATTATTAATTATTTTTGTTGTTTATTTTCCATAAGAGTTTTATACTCAGTCTACAACTGGTACTTTTTGTACTTCATTATCAATTGATGTTGTAATAGCCAGCGTTTGTTACTGAATAAAGGGTTAACAAAAATGTAATAACAACATTTTTGTTTTTACTCCCATTTTTTACAGGTTTAAGTTAAAGATGTAAGACTTTTATGCACCCACAAGATACATTAATGTCAAATTTTGACATGAATTTGTTAAAGTCTGTGTTAGTGAGCACTTCTACTTTTCCAAGATAATTCCTCCATCTGACAGGTGTGGCATATCAAAATGCCGATTAAACAGCACCATTACTACACAGGTGTGTCTTGGAATGGTCACAGTAAACCGACTAAAATGTGCAGTTTGATCACACAATACAATGCTACAGATGTGACTGACATGCTGACTGCAGGAATGTCCACCAGAACTGTTACCTGTCAACTGAATGTTCATTTCACTGTTAGAAGCCACCTAATGTCTTTTCCCTGAATTTGACAGTGTATCCAACCGGCCTCACAAGTTACCTACAATGACAAAGTGCTGGACACTGGTGACTAGTTATGGTAGTGAAATGAACATTCAGTTCACAAAAAACAAGTCTGGTGAACATTTCTGCAGTCAGCATGCCAATGGCACACTCCTTCAAAACTTGGCACAACTGTGTTATTGTGTTCTGTGATCAAACTGCCCATTTTACCATCCCAAGACATACCTGTGTCATATTTGATGCTGTTTTATCAGCATCTTGATATGCCACACCTGTCACGTGGCTTGATTATCTCGGAAAAGGAGTGCATGACAAAGTCTGAGATCTTGAACTTAAACCTGTGAAAAACACGGGCAAAAAAAGTTTTGTTTAACTTTATGTTCAGTGTATATACAGTATTACATTATATGAGTGTATATTACATTTTAAAATGTCTTGGTCATGTTATATGGTTGTGCCTGACTTGAGCTTCACTACACTGCCCCCACAATTTTATGCGCTACAGCTCGGTTTTGTCCATCTCTGTGAATTTTCAGAAAATTTGCACAAAAACAGAAGACATGGATGCAGACTGGTATCAGAAGGCTCCCTCCATGTCCATATACGTATCTAACGTTGACCACGATAGCCTTATCGTGGTCTTGACACTCTCCTCTATCCATTTATACAGAGACATTTGCTTGTGTTGAAGATACGACAAAAAAAAAAAATCGAATGTCAAATGCATAAAATATCCTAAACTTCTGGAGTTGTGATGGTAGCATAAAATACTTCTGTCCACTAGTCTAAGACAGCGCTTCACAACATGGATCTGAGGGGCCTCAGGAGGTTTAATAAATAAAAGATAATGAAAAAAAGCACCAAAAATAGTTTTTCTTATATTTTCCATTTCATTTCATTTCAATTCAATTTAATTCCCAACAAACAAAAAAAACTTTTCACTTCCTGTTTTACATCATCAAGACGCCAGTTGATTTACACTGTCCAGTGTAAGAAAAGTCAATTATAATGTCTGGTTGGTAGTAAAACAAAAAGCAATGGTGCCATAAGGAACAAATGGCTGCCACTGGAGGGCAGCCTTTACTAGCTAATCCCAAACACACTCACCCCTTTGCTCTCATCCTTTATGTCTGCCAATGTGTGTGTGGGGGAGTCAGGGCCATTGTGACTCTGGCTGATGAGAAGTCCTGTGCTCACACTTTCCCACTCTGCTTGAAGCCGCTCTTAAGTCCTGTTATGAACTGCTATTCTATCAGTTATGTTGATGCCTGTGAACGTTGTTTGTAGGAGGCTGCTACTCAGATAAGGCTGCTGTTCTGAGAACCGTGTCCCGTGGTGAACAGGAGCTAAGTGTTAGGAGTCCAGCTCAGACCAGGATTTCTCTCTCTCTCTCTCACACACACACACACACACACACACACACACACACACACACACACACACACACAGTGGTGACTTTGTGGTAATATACCCTCACAGTTGTCCTGTCAAGTTGCGTTTCACACTGCCAGGGTCACTCTTTATGTCGTAGTCTAAGCCTCTCCCTTTGATTCCTTGTCACACTAACACACACTCTGCAATCAGATTAAATGCAAAACGCATATGTTCCAAATCGGAGCGCAGTCAGCTGTGTGTCCGTCGCCATCTCAGAAACAACAATGGCTCACACATAAAATGCACACATACGGATATACACACATACAAATGCAGACAGACTTTATTTATTGGTGCTTTATTCACTGACACATACATGCATTTCTTTATTATGTGCCAGATATTAAACCTTGGGCACACATGGAGGAGTGTGTGGAATTTTGACAAAAACAATTACACAGCTGCTTCATGACAATTAAAAAAAACCCCAACAACAGCAAAACAGCTAGATTCAGCCTTAGCTTGTCATTATTAGGGTTTCATATGGAGGGACACAAGGCCTGAACCTTTTATAACTTGCATTCATTTCAGCCATGTTTCCTAACTGGGCAAGTGGAACAACAGGTGAGAGATAAGCAAGATAAGCAAATTTTCTTGTACATTTGTTCGTATCCATGATTTGTTCTTATTTTGTTAGAACCCACCGATTTTTGGGACTCAGCAGTGTTTTCTCATTTTTGCTCCTCACTTACTGTAGGTGAGAGAACATTTTTACGAGTGGTCAAGCACACTCTGACCAAGACAAGAGACAAACATCCGGTTTTCATGGTCCACAAATTGTTGCCTAGTGTAAGGAAAACTAAGTTTTAACATTAACATTTAAAACATGCATGAATTTCATATATTCAAACTTATATTATCTTTTAAAATAATTAGAATGATTGAATTATTAAATTTCAATTTCAGTTTCAAAGAAATACTAATACATTGGGAAAAGTCAAGTGACAAGTCATTTTTTTCATAAAAAAAAAATGTCAAAGTTGCAGCTTCTAAAACATGAGGATTTGCTGTTTTTTTTCCTGAATTTTTTTTTTCCTTAAATTTATTTAAACTTTTCTACAAGGGCACTTTCACTTTTAATCGTTTAATATGTTCTCCTGATTGTTCTTACATACTTAAGTAACATTTTCAGTGCAGAGCTTTTACTAGTACCATTTTACAGTGTGGTATTAGTACTTTCACTTCAGTAGAGGATCTGAATACTTCCTCCACACTGCTGCTGACATGGCAAATGTTTTTCATTGCTGGGTTTTTCCCATAACACCAGGGGTCCGTTTCACAAAGCAGGTTCAACAAACTCTGAGTCTAATCCTGAACTCTGAGTTGATCTACTCTGAGATAGGAAACTTTGAGTTTCCGGTTCCAGAACAGCTGGTTTGAATCAGTTTAATCAACTCGGAGTAGTTTCACCTGGAGTTAAGCGCGTGCACCACAACTATAAAAAGCCAGCATCAATGGAGCCCCGATTCGACAAGTCACCATGGCAACGGGGAAGAGGAGGGCTGCGTTTTTCACCCCACTAGAATTAGAAATCTTAATGCGCTCATACGGCGAGTCTGCACACGTTTTCAAAAAGAAGTGCATAAGTTTAAATGTAGGCTTTGCAATCACAATAATATAACTGGGGAAAACTGCTTGAATGGTAGCCTATTAATTTATTTCATTTAGGTGCAATCCCGTGAGGGAGAAGCGCACTTGGCAGCAGTTTAGGATGAAATATAAAAACATTGTTCAAACAGGTAAGACCTCGGCATAATCTCATGGAGGTACCTCATTTTGATCACATTTTACATTGTAAAGTAAATATTAAGTGGCTGTTTGACTGTGCAGTTGTTTTATCCCCAACATAATGCTGTTTTCACATAAATATCTTCTCATCTATATCATGTTCTGTTAAATAATTAAGCCTATTTAAACTAACACAGACTTTTACTCAGCCAACAGAAAGAAGGCAGATGCCTGTAAAACGAGCCCACTTTTCTGACCGCCCTGCCTACAGTTGCCTTACTCAAGTGCTCAGCATCTCCGACATTGTACAAAAAACTTCCATTTGCAAAGAAAAGCAACGCAACACACAATATCTGCTGGGATGAAAGAGCATGACTACAATTGGTAATGTTGCAAATGTAAGCACGGATTAGGTTGTGTATGTAGACGATGGACTGTGATGTGAAACGGTACAGCTCAAAAAGATAATTGTGTGGAAATGCTAGAACATCTATGCGCGGTCTAATAACCATCTCCTGACCAGTATTTAATTCTCTGCGCAGTAATGCTGCACCTTCATCCACGGGATCGTTATCAAAAGGACACGTTAGTGAACAAAGTTGCCACCTACTGTGCCTAATGGACTTTTAATATACTGACTCTGATTTTTTAAATGATTTTTTTAAATGACAGACGGCAGAACTATGCTACGCCAAAACTCGCCTGCTGACTGAATGAATGAGGAAATGAAATGGAGTGTGTGGCTCTGAAAGAGGGCAGAGACAGAGAGAAACTCGGGGTTCATTGAGAAAAACCTGCTCCCGACCAGGTTAGGTTCACAGTAGTCTGGGGCCGTTAGTGGCCGTTTTGGTAAGGAAACGGAACCAGGGCGAGTGAGACAGGATCCGGAATTCGATGGATGTGCCTTTCCGTAAAAATAAAAGCACCAAGCTAATAAAAATGCGGTGAAACTTTTAATTTAAAGAATATAATTTACAAGAAAAGCCACAAGCCATTAAGTTAATCGATTTTCTTACACCCCTCATCACCCCAAATCGATGGTGCGCCAGAATTTAAAGTTTTACTATGGTGAACACTTTTAGTTTGGTGAATTTGGTGAATACCGCATCCGCTCCCTAGACCGGAACCAGAATCCAGACAAAATTCAGAGTGAATAGCGAAGAACCTGGTCCCGACCAGGTTAGGTTCATAGAGTCTGTTACTGTGGTAACTGACCGAGAGCTTAAGTTACCTCTGTCTCTAAAACAGGCTAGAGTTACCCCTCTTTCTCTGGTTTGAGTTACCTCCCTTTTTGAAACGGAAAACTCAGTTTCCCTCATTTCAGGGTTAACAGACTCTGAGTTTTCACTAAACCTGCTTTGTGAAACGGACCCCAGGATTGATAATCTAGAAAATCACATTTACTTTGTTTAAGTTTATTTAGTAGTTCATCACTTTCACTACTACTAAAGTTCTTCTTCTCAAATTCTTTTTTTAGTGGCATCTTTCCAAAATTTTGGTCATATGTCAGTGTTTGCACATGGCACAATACCTGCCCTTACACAGTGTTTTGGGGACGTCACCTATACCAACAACCAATAACTTTCACCTGGGAGGCCAGTAAAATTGTAAAGCCAAACCTGTTCTTTTTTACTAAACACAACCACGAGCGTGTGTTGTTGAAGGAAAAAAGGGGCTAATTTGCAGTGTTTTACCAACAAAGTGTGTTCATTTGAAAGAGACTGCATGCAAACTGTACATTTCCTGTGAAAATTTTGAAAACAGACAATGCATGTAACAGGCAGAAATTGACACGGTGTCCCAGAACATCAATAACCAATAAGTTCATGACCAAACGTCAATATGTGACGAAGTTGGTGTGAGAATGTGTTGTTTCTTACCTGAATTTGTTTTAACTCTAATTTAGTACTACCTCAGACATCATATGTTCACACAAACGATAAAGGCGCAGCTATCTTAGAAAATCAATCAATCAATCAATCAATTTTATTTATAAAGCCCAATATCACAAATAGAATTTGCCTCACAGGGCTTTACAGCATACGACATCCCTCTGTCCTTTGGACCCTCACAGCGGATAAGGAAAAACTCCCCAAAAAAACCCCTTTACCGGGGAAAAAAAAATGGTAGAAACCTCAGGAAGAGCAACTGAGGAGGGATCCCTCTTCCAGGACGGACAGACGAGCAATAGATGTCGTACAGAACAGATCAGCATAACAAATGAACAGTAATCTGTATGACACAATACAATAATCTGTATGACATCCTCGATAATGACAGTAGCTTACAACAACATTCATGAAAGTAATAATATGTCGTTATAGTTCTGGCTACTGTGGTACAATATGTTGAAAGTATATATTAGTATCTGGCAGTATACATGTATGATAATAATCATGTGTATAATAACAGTAGAAGTATGACTAATGATGGCAGCAGCAGCAGCAGCAGGAGGCATCTGGCAGGACCACGGCAGCAGCACAACCACACACGTCACACTATCCAGGCACCGCTGCAATACGAGTTAACCTGAGAGACAGTGGAGCACAAAGGCTCCGGAGAAGAAGCCGAGTTAGTGACATCCAGAATGGCCGAGCAAACAAGATACAGTAATAGGATACGCGAGAGAGAGAGAGAGAGAGAGAGAGAGAGAGAGAGAGAGAGAGAGAGAGAGAGAAGGTGTCCGGTGCATTATAGGTGGTCCTCCGGCAGACTAGGCCTAAGTCAGCCTAACTAGGTAAATGTAATCACACACCTTATAAATACTGCATAACTTAATAAACCACATTAAAAAAAGGCTTTAATAGACAACATTATTTATTTTTTCAGTATCTAAAACCATTAATTTACTAAGGCTCACTGTTTTCTTTTTATTTATTTTTTTCATGTACTTTATTAATCCCTTGAGGGGAAATTCAATTTTTATGCCCTTTTATCCTAAATTAACAATTATTGTTGTTATGTGCTTCCCTGGAATGTTCTGCCATTGAATAGCCCACATTTTGCCTCTTCATTGCATAGTTGTTTTCAGAGTCTTTTCTTTAGATGTCTTTTTGTGCATGTAAAAACAGTAACACATGAAAACAAACCAGAAAGGTTATGGTTCAGAAAATTCCTCCAGTTGTAATATGTCCAAATAGTTTCTTGTTTAGTACACCTTGGATCTTACATTCATTCATAGTTTTAAACATCACTTCTGCTCATATCTCTCCCTTGTCTGACTCTGTGTTGCCATGTCCCCACCCTCTCAGATCCAAGCAACGACTTTGGTTAGCACAGTATTATTATTACCATGAGGAATGATGGCCTGAAGTATAAAAATAAGACCCAGCTTGTAATAAAGCAAATGGGCCTTTAAGCTACTCACTCTCTTAAATGATTAAAAAGGACTATAGCACTTCTATACACTATATCCCAGGACAATGGGGGTTACCACATAAACAAACCCCAGCAACAATCCCAGTTGATAGTACCAGCTAGCCTCCTGCCCCGTGATCTGGCCAGTGACCTTTTTATGAATAGGGAAGATATTGACCAACAGTGCTGGCTGAATAGAAAGCCCGGTTAGCTCCCAGCTGAGCAGCTGATACCCCTGTGTCCCCCCACTGCTGGAGTAAACACCGCTAGAGTCATTCAGTCCCAGTATGAAACTGCAACAGTGAGTCAGAGGTCATTCTCCTCCAAAGACAGACCGTCTCTCCCTCTGTAGACCCCTCTACCCAGTCCTGTGTCAGAAGGCCAAATCGATGCATCTGACCCCCCCCCCCCCCCCCCCCCCCCTTCTTTTGTGAATGAACTTTCACCCCAGCCTTGCACATTGAGAAAGAAAAAAACCTTCAGCTTCAGTGAGTGTTTTCAGTCTCAGTGCAGTACAAACAAAGCTGCCCTCCAGTTTCAAAACCCACTTGAGGTTTTGTGTGTGGCGCTGTGTACAGAGGTTGAGATACTGAGATGGATGGCCTATTGGAGCAGGATGTCCCATCATAAAAGAGCCAAAGTAGTCCTGAAAGGGAAGTGTGCATCCCTACACGTAGCTGTGAGAACTAAAAGTACTTCAGTTCTCTCCTTAGATGTTGGATGCTGATTGACAGGAGAGACAGAGGAGAGAGGAAAAGTGTGAGGGTGAGTGAGACAAAGAGGTGAGTTTAAGAGGTATGTGTCAAGCCTTGAATTATACATGTCAGAATATCATCAGAGATGAAACTAACCTTCTGTGAATAGGGAAAGAGAAGTTTGTTGTAAAGTAAGAGACATGATGTGTGTGGTTGCTGTAGTGACTTCATGACTTATGATGGCTTTGTGTAGAGCTGGTCCAATGCATAAGCACACTAAGCAGTTGCAGCACAGGGCCCCCAGGAGCACTTGATATGTCCCACAAACAGAGCTGAGTGGCCCTACATTCACTACATAAGTTGCACAGTTTCTCCAAATATATATAATAAGTGCCCTGGCTCCCCCTTGTATCAAACCATGACCAATGTTTACAACTTCAATGAGAGGATTAGACGGAGCTATCCTTTTTGTCACAAAAAGAGAAAAAAACAAACAAACAAAAAAACACCATGACAGTAAATTGCAGCAGTAAAGTAAACCATATTCTCTCATCTCCAAGTTTGATGTCGGCAAATAACAGTCATAAAGTTGATGTGTTAAGCAGGATTTATACTTCTGCGCAGAGCCCACGCCGTAGGTTTCTCCCCAGAAATGTATTCCGTGTCACGGGGATGCAGACCTCCTGTCTATTTTTGTAAAAAGTGAAAATTAAGCTTTAATTTACTTTTATTTCACAGATAAGAAACAATAACTCATGAAGACAATAAAGCCCCCACAAAATAGCATTTTAAGTCTTGTGTGTGATTTATCCTGGCTTAATATGAATAGAGGTAATCTCTGCTAGTCGCTAGGCTAATTTATATAATGTAAAATGCCATTGGGTTGTGCTAATAATGTAAGCATGTTGTATTTGTGGTGAAAATTGTGTCGAGCAAAATACAAATGCTTTTTCTGGGAATCCTGAGTTATAATGAACTCATCAGTGTACTTGTGTTTGAAATGATCGCTGTTAAGCCACGTTTAATGTGTGCTTTGAATCGACTAAACTTTACAGCACTTCACAGAAACCCCACCGCTGACCAGTGTTAATGAGGTGTAACTGCAGAGCGACACAGATCCACCTCTTCACATGTATGAATGCTCACAACGGCACAGTCCACGAGGCTACATGTAGCCTACAGCTTAGGCTCTGCACAGAGCTGACGCACAAGTATAAATCTGCCTTTAGCCTGCAGTGCATCCCTCCCTAGCCTGTCAATCTCTCTGTCTTGCTAGTTTAGATTGGCAGTGAATCTCTCAGTTTGTCTGTTTCTTGCTTGCCAGTCACTTCCAGGCTGTGTTCAGTGACTTTGTGACTAACAAGGGAAAGTGAAATACAACTCTTTAATACGTTTGATAAACACCAGTAAGGAAACAGTGTTTATAAACTGCAGCTTGGCAAAGGTAACCACATCACATGTGAGCATGTGTTCTATTTCGTCCCTACTGACCGCCAGAGGCGGTGCATAAGCACTGGATAACTCCGCCCGCGCTAGCGCATGTCGAGTACGAATATCAACAATGTCACCCGTGACCCCTGCATGAACTCCGGGAGGCTATATCCTCCTGTGTCAGCAGGTGATCTGTTCCTTCATTCTTCGGGGGGTGTACGTAAGTTGTTTGCTGTTGATTTCATGTGTTGCTGGTCCTGGGCAGCCTTGTGCCTTTGTGGTGGGAGTAACGGGCTGACACTCGTCCTCCGAGGGGCTGTGGCCAGCGTGCACCATTGTATGTTTGTAATTGTCCCTGCTCTGGTATTGTGGCTTTGCTGGTATGGCGGCGTCCCCCCCCTTCCAGCATTCCCCGCAGCTGCTGAGGGCTGTGTGAGCAGGTCAGTGGACGTTGAATTCTGATTACTGTGTTCTGTTTTTTTCTCTTTTCTGCAGTTGTGGGATTCAAGGTGAGGGATTCAATTGTGTTTGGTGACGGTGGTGTTTCCACTACCCTCTCCCAGCTCAGTTGTGTTTGTCAGACGTCTATCTATATATATTTCTATATATATATTATATATTTATATATATATATTTAAAAAAAAAAAAAAAACAGAAATAGAGAGAGGAGATAACCTTGTTGGTGACGGTTGCATGCCCGCCCCCTCTCCCAACTTGGTTTGGTGGTTTTCTTCAGTTGTGTTGACGTTCCGCTCCCAGCAGTGTCACACGTTTCCGGGCTTGCTGGTTTCTCCACCTGGCTGCAGATGGAGCACGCCTGTGGCGTCTGCATGACGCCCCTCGAGCCTGAGGACGGCCATGACTACTGTGTGGCCTGTCTTGGCATGGACCACCTGCAGGAGGCCCTCACGGATGAGGCCTGCATGAACTGCAGTATCATGCCTCGGTCAGTGAGGTTGGCCCGACTGGCTCAACTGGGTCCTCCGGCCTCCCTCCCTTCCTTCCAGTCTGAGACGGCGGACTTCTGTGGGGCTCCTGCACCGAAGAGGACTGCCACACGCAGCGGGAACGGTGCTCCTGCAAAAAGGAAGAAGAGAGCCGCGGACGACCAGCTCTCGTCCAAGGTCGACCGCTTAGCTGCTGACATGGAGCATATGAAGGCGCTCCTCATGAATCTCCAGCCTGCTGGTGGGATGGCCCCTCCTACTGTTGTACCAGCCCAGGACTCACCGCTGCCGCTGGACGATGCACTCTCAATTGCAGCTTCGTCGAGTCAGTTCCGGGACTTGCAGGGTAGTCCGGCCCCTCTGACAACGGCGGGCTCCTCCCGTTCCTCGACCCACAGTTCCCGGCGGGGGTCTGATGACTCCTCTATGGGGGCGGTCATCCGAGCAGCCCTGGCACGTCTGCAGCTCGATGCCCCGAGTCGGGGGCAGGCTCCCAGTGCGTTCCATAGGCGCAACCCTCCCCTGGCGAGGGTTACAGTGCCGCATTCTCCGGACTTCTTGAAGGAGCTGCACTCCTGTTGGAGGGACACTTCAGCCCTCACCAGGCCAGGGTCGGATGATCGGGCCTTGGCTGCCATGGAGGATGCCGAGTCGGTGGGGCTCCTCCACATGCCGGCGGTTGAACCTCCTATCGCGGCCTTGATTGTGGCTCCGGATGAGGCGATGAAATCCGACCGTAAGTGCCCGTCTGCGCAATGTAAGGTTACAGACGATTACATTTGCAAGGCCTACAACACCGCAGCACGTGTCGGCCGCGTGGGGAACACCCTCTCCCACTTACTTCTTGCCCTCTCAGTCTCCCTGCAGGACGCACAGGTGGATGACTCCGTCCGCGACATGTGTGATGCGTCCCTGCAGGCTTTTGCCTACAAGACGAGGGAGCTGGGCCGGCTGATGTCGATGCTTGTCCACACTCGCCGTCATGTCTGGTTGGCACAGTCACCTCTGACAGAGGCAACTCGTAGGGTTCTTCGTCGGGCGCCAGCAGAACCTGGGGAGCTGTTTGGCTCTGCTGCTCTGGACGCACTGGACCGCACTGCTGAGGCCGACGACACCAGGCGCTAGCTTGCGAGCCTCCACAAGAGGGCACCTGTTTCCAGGAGCGGCTCGAGGAGTTTTCCATCTGCCTCACAGGGTCCTCCGCGACAATCTCCCCGGGGTGGCCAACAGCGCCAGCGGGACGAGAGGAGGTCAGCGGGCGACTTTCGTTCCACTCTGCGCCGCTCACCTCGGAAGCCTCGGGACCCCAAGCCCGACCGCCGTACTTCCAGCTCCTCCAGGGGCCGGGGGTCTCGGCGCTAGGGCCACGGGGCCGGTTGTCGGCTGCTTTTCGCAGCGGCAGCTCAGTCACTGGGCTGCCTGCTCGCCAGACCCCTGGGTAGTTGCCACCCTGACCCGGGGTTACGAACTGCAGTTCCGACGCCGGCCCCCAGCCTTTGGCCGAGTCACCATGACGGTCATCAACGACCCGGTCAAGGCCCAAGCCTTCAACCCGGGGGACTCTACTCAACCTACTTCCTTGTCGGCAAGACGGATGGCGGCCTTCATCCCATCTTGGATCTCCGTGGCCTAAACAGGTACTTGAAGTTTTTGCCGTTCCATATGTTGACCACAGCGGACGTGATGCACGTGATCCGGTGAGGCGTGTGGTTCACGTCCATCGACCTGACGGACGCGTTTTTTCATGTGCCCATTGTGGCTCATCATCAGCCCTTCCTGCGTTTTGCCTTTCAGGGCCGCCACTATCAGTTCAGGGTGCTCCCCTTCGGGCTCTCCCTGTCTCCCAGGGTCTTTACCCGGTGCGTGGCAGCGGCTCTGGCACCATTACAGGCTGGGGGCATGAAGGTGCTGCCATACCTGGACGATTGGCTGGTGTGCGCACCTTCCCGGGCCGAGGTGGTCCAGGATACGGCCCGCCTTCTCACACATGTGGCCCGGCTGGGCCTCACGGTCAACGTGGCGAAGAGCTGTTTGGTCCCCACCCAGCGGGCCACCTACCTAGGTCTGGTCCTGGACTCTGTGGTCATGAGGGCCTACCTGTTGGAGCGTCGTGTGGACGACATCCTCCGGCTCCTTTTCCTTTTCAGGAGAGGCAAACAGCTGCCGTTCATCATGTTTCTTCGGTTGCTGGGCAAGCTGACGGCCGCGTCGACTGCCATTCCTTCTGGCCTGTTGTCGTTACGCCCCCTCCAAATGTGGCTGAACAGCTTTCGCCTGGACCCCAGGCTCCACAGGCACAGGCTGATCACTGTGTCGCCGGCATGCATTCCCGCCTGGGACCTTGGAGAGACCGGGCGTTCCTGCTGGAGGGTGCGCCCCTAGGTACTATCCCATCCTTTCGGGAGACCGTCACCTCAGATGCATCCCGCTCAGGATGGGGTGCGGTCTGGCGTGGCAGGCCGGCCCAGGGACAGTGGTCTGTCCGGGACCGCGCATGCCACATCAATGTGCTGGAGCTGCGGGCCGTCCATCTGGCTCTCCAGCATTTCCTACCGCACCTGCAGGGGAAACATGTGCTGATCCGGTCGGACAACAAGGCTGTTGTCTCCCAGATCAACCATCAGGGGGGCACCAAGTCGGTACGACTGTTGAGTGTGTTCCGGCACCTGTTTACATGGGCTGCTCCCCGTCTGTCCAGCTTGCGGGCTGTGTGGCTGCCCGGCGACCAGAATCAGGTGGCAGACTTCCTTTCCCGACACAGGCCTCCTCCGGGGGAATGGAGGCTTCATCCGGAGGTCGTGGAGATGATCTGGGGCATTTTCGGCAGGGCGGAGGTAGATCTTTTTGCCTCGAGGGAGTCAGCTCATTGTCCCCTCTGGTTCTCTTGGACAGAGGGGAACGGTCCTCTGGGACGGGATGCCCTGGGGCACGAGTGGCCCGACGGCCTTCTGTATGCATTTCCGCCATTGCCTCTGATCCTCCCAACGCTGCAGCGGGTCCTTCAACGGGTGGCCCCATGCTGGCCGGGGAGGATTTGGTTTCCACTGCTGCGGAGGCTTTGCTGCGGCTCGCCATGGCACCTCCCAGACAGGAAAGATCTCCTGTCACAGCTGGGGGGTCGGATATGGCACCCCAACCCCTGCCGTCTCCAGCTTTGGGTCTGGCCACTGCAGGGCCCGACCCACTCCTGACTGCTTGCACTGAGTCGGTCAGGTGCACCACTTTGCATGCTCGTGCGCCATCCACCCGCCTACAGTACGAGTGCAAGTGGAGGAGGTTCTCTGCCTGGTGTGCAGGCAGGGGGGACGATCCAGCCTCTTGTACGGTAGCCACCATTTTGGAATTTCTCCAGTCTCTCCTGGAGGATGGCCGTACTCCTTCTACCTGCGGCCTCCGGTGGCCCCCAGGGTTCCAGCATGGGATCTCTCCCTGGTGCTGGACGTCCTGTCTTCCTCGCCCTTTGAGCCTTTGACCCAGGCTGATCTCAAGTGGTTGTCAATGAAGACAGCCTTTCTCCTTGCTGTCACGTCAGCAAAGCGGGTTGGGGAACTGCATGCTCTCTCCATCAGTGAGTCCTGCCTGCGTTGCGGGCCAGAGGGTTCGTGGGTGACTCTCTGGCCGAATGTTGCGTTCCTGCCAAAGGTGCTGCCGCGCAACCATCTCAACCGGCCGATTCATCTGGCTCGGTTTGACCCCCCTTTGGCCGACGGTGGAGCGCAGTTGTTGTGTCCTGTACGGACCCTGTCTGCTTACCTCCCTGCCACTGCGCCCGTGCGACGAACGGACCAATTGTTTGTGTGCTATGGGGGTCATAACAGAGGTTGTGCCCTCTCTAAGCAGCGCCTGTCACATTGGATTGTGGATACCATCTCCTATGCTTACAGGGTCACCGGTCGTCCGTTGCCAGCCGGGGTCAGGTGCCATTCGACGCGGGGGGTCTCCACATCCTGGGCTGCCTTGAGGGGTGTCTCATTGGAGGACATCTGTGCTGCGGCTTCTTGGGCATCGCCTTCCACATTCCATCACTTTTATTGCCTCAATGTTGCTGCTCCCCACCCATTGGGCGTGGTCCTCCGCCACAGGACTTCTGATCAGTGAGGTAGGTCGGGGGGATTCTTCGTGACATTGTTGGTATGTGTCATCCAGTGCTTATGCACCGCCTCTGGCGGTCAGTAGGGACGAAATAGAACGAAAGTTACACTGGTAACTACGGTTCTATGAGTCCTGGTTGACCGCCAGAGCGTCTGGTCACTCTGAATCCTCGCGCGCTCGCGAGCAGATTGGGGAACAGATCACCTGCTGACACCGGAAGATATAGCCTCCCGGAGTTCATGCAGGGGTCACGGGTGACATTGTTGATATTCGTACTCAACATGTGCTAGCGCGAGCGGAGTTATCCAGTGCTTATGCACCGCCTCTGGCGGTCATCCAGGACTCATAGAACCGTAGTTACCAGTGTAACTTTCGTTTTTCATATGTGCATGCACAAATTTAAACTACTGCTTTTCAGTAGCAACCTCTGTGACCAGTCCAGACAAATATGAGGGTACTGGCACTCACAGTTGCACATTATTTTAAAACAAAACAATAATTATCTTGTCTCTCAGTCAAGGTTCAGTTACAACTCTGAACTAATTCACGATGGAAAGCAATAGACTGACAATGACTGTTGTTTTAGAAATATAATATAGATATAAATATAATTGTAGCAATGTAGCAAAGGAAATCTGTGGAAGTATGGATTGTTATCTGTAATTTACAGATGTTATGTTTTAGTTTTTTAGTAGAGATGCTGGATCATCAGCTAGAACAGTCACAGATTTAGCTGATTCACATCCAGCCTCAGCAACACTAACACCTATCCAGTACAGTTGGCTTCAACACATAATATCACTAGTACATGTTTACCATTTTATCTGGTAGTAGATACCAGAAAGTTTTGCTCTTTTCTTCGGCAAAGTTCTATTAATATTTTATTTAAATAGTGCTCCTTTTGTCTTTTTTTTCCATTTGATCACTGTACCAAACCTTACACATTAGGCCCGTTTCCACTGAAGAAGTTCCTGGTACTATTTTGGGGACAGGAACTACTACAGGAACGTCCCCTTGCTCGGCCCTCTCTACCGCCGTGTCTCCACTGAGAGAGCGGAGTAAGAGGAAGGTTCCTGTGAAGTTACCAAGCTCTGGATGTGATGCAATTGTTGCGCAACCATTTTGACCGGGGTGACGTAGTGGTGTAGGGACGCCGTTAACTGATAGCGGTGTCTGTAATAACTCAATAAACTCACAAAGTGAGTTTTTTTAGATTTTTTCCAGCGGATGTCTTAGTTACAACATGATTGAGATAACTGGAGTAGTTTCATGTTGTATCTGACAACGGGAGGCTTTTAACAGATGATGTCCTTATGTTAGCTGCTGCTGCTGCTGTTAACTGTCTGATGCTTTCTAGACATCGTGATTTCCCAAAACTGAATAAATACCACACATAACAACACAAAACTGCTTTGCTAGCTCAATCATGTTGTAACTAAGATATCCGCCAGAAAAATATGTTTTTCACGGACCGGTTATTGAGTTCGTTTACATGGTGGTGGACGCTATGAACAAGCTAACTCTTGTCTGTTTTAAAAATGCGGCTATTTTGTTGCTTTCTGTTGACATCACATTCCGCCTTAAGTATATCCAATCAGCACCAAGTAACCCCAAAGCCCCAGCCAGGAGTTTCTCTGGGCCATTCTGAGTACCTTGTAAACAAGTCCCTGCCTCGGACCCCTGTAAAAGTTCCGGAACTCTGTCCTTCGGGGGTTGTTCCTGCGGTGGAGACATGCACCAACGGCCCCGGCCCCGTAAATTTACCCCCGAAGTTCCTGCGGTGGAAACGGGCCTATTATTAGATATTTGTAGAACATGTATATTCTTTACCATATGGTTGCCTTGTGCATCATATCTTTTGGTCATTTCATATCATTTATCAGACAGCTGTGTTTCAGAGTACCGAATACCGAATATCGTTGCTTAGTTTGTCATTAGTTTTTGCAGATGAATACCCATCCAGATTACTGTTGTCATGGTACCAAAATTGGGACCCACTGTACGATACCAGTGAAAATATCACGGTTCTGAGTAGTATCAGGATACCACAGCGAAAATGAGGCAGATGTGCCTTTTGTCATTTATAAAAAGATAAAACACTTTTCTATAATACATCAATGATATTTCAATGGAATAAATCACTTACTGACTTATTCATACTTCAAAAACAGCATCAATAAGTGATTAACGTAGGATCAAAATTAAATAAATAAATAAAATAATAATCAACCAGCCACCCTCCTCCCCTGACAGTCCCTTCATAAGTAAAGAACACTCCCTAAAGTGCGGGGGAACAGCCCATATTGTTCCGAAGTCCGATCCGAAATCATCATGATGCCCTGTGGTTAAGGTCTGGTTAGGTTTAGGCACAAATACCACTTGGTTAGGGTCAGGAAAAGATCATGGTGTGGGTTAAAATGAAAAAGAAAGTGACAAACACATAAGCTGTGAGCCTGCTCTGCCTCAAGCCTTTCCCAGCTGACCCAGAGCCGGTCACAGCGCACCATACGCCCGCAGCACCGCGGACAGTCGGACATCCCATTAACGGGATGTCCGACTGTCCGACTGTCCGCTAATGGGCTGTCGGACCAATGACATGGACCCAAGTGCGGTGAAGTTTGTGGGCCATTACCTGCCACTGAGACAGAAATGTGAACGGCTCGTTTCTCCTCTGACACGTCACATACCTGTGTTCGGCTGGCTCGGCTGTTCAGGTACTACTGGGCTGTCATGACTCCAACAAGAGGATATTATTGGAGCCGACTTGTCTGTCGCCGCCGGTAAGCAGATGGCCGCCGTATTTGACAGGAATACATTACTGTCTGTGTCTGTGACCCCCGCTCAACCAGTGGGATTCGCCTGTCGTATCTGCTGGTGGTTGAAATCTGTACTCACACAGCGTGATGAATGATTTAAGCCTATTTTGCTCGCTCAAAACTATTTTTAGTCGCAAATGCGAGTGTGGTGACGGACGGATCGCCACACTGCTGACATTTTACTCCGCCCGTCACGGCACGCTGTTGGATTGTGTTATCAAAACACGCCGCTATTATTCGGCCTTGCTTTTAACTTATTCCACCGAATACCGAATGTGTGTTTTTTTTGCAATATTTTCGGCCAAATATATTTGGTTACCGAATATTTGGTGCATCCCTAGTTTCAGTCTTCTCCAATGAGACTGTAACACTGAAATATGTGTCAGACTTAAACCAGACCAAGCAATTCATGGGGTTAGTGGCTAATAGAGAAATACTGTATTTACTGGAGTCTATTTAAGGATAGTGTTGCTGCTAATATGTCCTACCTAAGTCTTTACATGCTTATTTGTAAAATATGAGTGCACTATAACAACAGAAGACCTGAGTGCACCACTGGCTGAGGAGCTAAACTGCTTTTTTGCTCGCTTCGGAACATCACAGCAGCAACACTCAGCAGCCCCTGCCCTGCCCCCACCCCCACCCAGCTCCTGCACCACTACACTCACTGTCAGCGAGCATGAAGTCAGACGGGTGCTCCTGGCAGTGAACCCTAAGAAGGCTGCTAGCCCAGATGGTGTTCCTGGTAAAGTGCTTAAGGCATGTGCCCTCCAGCTCACCCTCATCCTCACCAGAATCTTCAACCTCTCCCTGGCCCAGGCAGTCATCCCACCCTGTCTGAAAACTGCCACAATCATCCCAGTACCTAAGAAGTCTCCCACCACGAGCCCAAATGATTATCGTCCTGTGGCCCTCACTCCGATAATCATGAAGTGCTTTGAGAGACTGGTCCTCCAGCACATCAAGGACTCCCCCCAGACTTCGACACCCACCAGTTTGCATATCGTGCAAACAGATCCACTGAAGATGCCATCGCTTTAGCTCTCCACTCCGCGCTGTCACATCTGGAGCAGCAACAGAGCTATGTCCGAATGCTCTTCGTGGATTTCAGCTCTGCTTTTAATACAATCATTCCAGACATTCTCATTACCAAACTGGACACTCTCGGCCTCCCCCCTCTCACATGTGCCTGGATAAAGGACTTCCTTACCAACCGGCCCCAGACTGTGAGACTCGGCCCCCACCTCTCCTCCACGCGGACACTGAGCATCGGCTCCCCACAGGGCTGTGTGCTGAGCCCCCTCCTGTACTGTCTCTACACCCATGACTGTCGTCCGGCCCATAACAGCAACCTCATCGTGAAGTTTGCCGACGATACAACAGTTGTAGGACTCATCACAGGAGGAGGAGACGAGACAGCCTACAGAGGGGAGGTCCTGAAGTTGGCAGCTTGGTGTTCAGAAAACAACCTGGCTCTGAACACCAAGAAAACGAAGGAGATCATCGTCAACTTTAGGGCGCTCAGCACCGACCTAGCCCCCCTCTACATCAACGGCGAGTGTGTGGAGAGGGTCCACACCTTCCGGTTCCTTGGCGTCCTCATCTCCTCCGACATCTCCTGGACAGACAACACCAAGGCGATCATCAAGAAGGCGCAGCAGCGGCTACACCTCCTGAGGGTCCTAAAGAAACACAACTTGGACCCCACCCTGCTGCTGACTTTCTATCGCTCGTCCATTGAGAGCCTGCTGACCTACTGTATCACAGTGTGGTACGGCAGCTGCACCATGGCAGACAGGAATGGGCTTCAGAGGGTTGTTAAAACTGCACAGAAAATCAACGGCTGCCCCCTCCCCTCCCTGACGGACTTTTACACCTCCCGCTGCCTTAAAAGGGCAAAAAACATCATCAAGGACAACTTCCACCCTGGCTCCGATATGTTTCACCTGTTACCCTCAGGAAGACGCTACAGGTGCATCAGAACCAAAACAAACAGACTCAAAAACAGCTTTTTTCCAAAAGCCATCATCACTCTGAACTCAAATATGCACTGACATCCCAACCCCCCCCCCCCCCCCCCCCCCCCAAGACTACCTCATAACCGCCTAACTGTGCAATACGGACTACTTAAATGTGCAATATCACACTGACCATGCACCTTCTTTTATTCACCTGTTTACATAACTTATCCATTTTATCTTATTTATTATCTTGTCTTTTTTCTCTTTTTTTTGTGATTTTATTCTATGTATAGGCTTGCACTGATGGAGATGCTCTTAATTTCATTGTACTTGTGTATAGTGACAATAAAGGTATTCTATTCTATATAGCTGATTCTCAGAAGCTTAGTTTAGATCGATTCTGTTTACGTTTCCTAGATGTATATGAAATAGTTAGACCTCTTAAACAGGCTTTCAGGGAGTCCCATATAATTGACGAGGAAGCAGTGTGTTTGTTTAGCTCTAAACAGGTCTCAATATTGTTATTAATAAGATTAATATATTCTAGGTCATTAAGAAGGTAGTTGCTAAATCTCCGCTGCTTCCTCCCTACTGTGGTTTTTCCATGCTTAATAAGCATCACTAACGGAGAATGATCAGAAATTATTCTAGGTAAATAATTAACAAGAGGATATTAGATGTTCCTTCCCAGCATATAAATAAAATAAATCTATTCTAGAGTAACTATTATGTTTGTGAGAGTAGAAAGAGTATTCCCGTTTATTTTGTTACGAAACCTCCTAACATCAATAAGGTTGTGGTAGGATAGTTCTTGTTTTAATTAATTTCAGAAGAGGGGTAATTTAAATTCAAAAACAGGTTATAAAAAAATTGTGGATCATCAAAATTTGGTCCATAAACATTTACAAGAGCTATTGGTTCAGAGGCTACAAAGCCTCTTACTATAACATAGCGGCCCGCTTTATCTTTAATTACTCTATCCTGCTGAAAAGGCACTTTATTACTAATCAGGGTGACGACACCCCTTGCCTGAGAGGAAAATGAGGAGAAAAAAATCTGCCCTGCCCATTGACGTCCTAATTTAACATGTTCTGCTACTGTTAAATGAGTCTAAGAAAATGAAATCAGCACTCTAATATAGAAAATTAAGATTTTTTTTCCTTTTCAAAGCCTGGTTTAACCCATTAACATTCCATGCCATATATCTATAATGTACAGAACTATTCATAACTTACTTGTTACCCAATGAGAGAACTCGTCCATGAGATTGGCAAAGTAATCTATTTGATGAAGGTGAAACAGAGACGGCTTAAAGAATATAAAAAACAAAAACATATTAAAGACATAAGGCAAACAAGAAAACATGTCCAAAAAAACAAGAAATTAAGCACAGATATTTTATTAACAACAACCCTATCCTGATCTATGTGTCCACATTTCCTAATGAAGTGCAGATCGATCTATATACTTCACGTACTGGTGATCTAAGTCACCTTTCCAACCCAACAACTGCCCATTGCATGGACTAAACTGAAAATAATTAAAATAAGATGAATAATAACATGAATAATAATGTAAATAATGTTGTTTTAATTATTTCCCTTATTAGAAGAGAGAATTTAAAAAAGAAAAAAGTTTTAACAATAACAATAGTAGCCTAATGATAGAAAGGAGGGTAAGAGAGAAAAGAGAGAAAAGTCCAACAATTAAGTTTAGATACACAGAAAAAAAAACACATCTTGATTGTTTCCCTTCCCCCCCTTGTGTACCCCCCCTTTACTTCTTCCCTACACTAAAGTCAATATAAAGTGCAAGAAAAGGAGAAAGAGAGAGAGAGAAAAAAAAATCCCTCATACTCTGTAGTCAATTAAGACTCATAAAGAGTCACTCTGTGTAGAGCAGATCTAATAAACTGCCCAGTTCTTTCAAACAAAATGATATACCAAAGTAAATTATCAGGCCCACCACCTGTAGTAAATTCTCCAGCAAGAACCCCTTTTTTTTTTTCTTTCTTTCTTTCTTTCTTTTTTTTTTAAAGAGTATGTTTAAAGGGTCATACCTTGTGGGATCAGTGTGTCCAAACTCAAAAAGTGAATTAATAGTCCATTGTAGCCAGTGTCCAAACACAGGATCCAGGGGGACCTATTTGTCTTTGCGTGGCGCCCATAATCAGTTAGACAGCCCCTGTTCCAGTGTTACAGAGAGCGGGCCCGGGGCTTAGTTATTGTACTGACTCGAACTCCAAAAAATTTAGGATGATATTGTCGCAGGTATGTCTTGGCTGATTTTGGGGAGGTAAAGGATTGACGTCCTCCAGGCAGATCAATCCGCAGCGTTGCCAAATAGAGCAGGTTGTATTTTGTATCACATCTCCGCAGCAGTTTCTTCAGGTCAGTGAAATCTTTCCGCCGCTTGTACAACGCTGTGGACACATCTCTGAAGATCATGATGATGGAGTTCCCGTACTCCAACTTTGTTTGCTCTCGGGCAGCAGCAAGGATTTTCTCTGTATTGCTGCTGCGCAGCAGGTGAATAACCAGCACCCGTGGTCTGTCATGCTCAGCTGGTTGAGGTTGCAGGGTACGGTGGCACCTTTCAATTTCAAAGGACATATTTATTTTCAGGATCTTTGGTAGCCATTCCTGTAGAAAGCTTACACCATCACCGCCTTCAACTCCTTTGGGGAAGCCCCCCAAGCGTAAGTTATTTCGCCTGGCTCTATTTTCCATGTCATCAAGTTTTCCTCAGAGCTCTTCAATTGCGGCATTAGTCTCTTTCTTGTAGTCGGCAATATCTGCATGTAGATCCACAGCAGTGGCTTCATATTTCGTCTGTGTAGCTGAAAGATCTGCCAACTTTTTAGTGATAGCTGAATGCTCGCTATGTATTTTCTCCACCACCTTACACAAGCGGTCCTCAACCATAGCATATATCTTGGAGTAACCCTTCTCCATTTCCAAAAGAAACCACGCAGGTGGAGCGTCATCGCTGGGCTGTGATTGCATGGTGTTGTCCACAGGTGTGCCCGCTTGTTTGGCAACGTTTACCAGCTTCGAGCCTTTTCTGGTGGCCATTCCGAAGTAATGAAATCAATAAATAGAGTTCAGAACAACTGTAGGATGGTTTATCCCGAAGTTCTAGCAATGTACTCTCAGTTAGAGGGATTTATACATTCAATGAAGCAGAGCGAGTCGCGACGTGTCTGCTGCCTACGCCTGAAGGACTTTAAAACATGCTGAAAGAACACATGACAATGAAACCTGTCCTCAGTTGATTAGTTGATTATACACTCACACTTAACAGGACACAAATAACTAAATGTGAGCTACACTTTCATTGAGCTGAAAAACAGAAAGACAGCATGTTCATTTGTTACAATAGTCCAATGTTGCTCTGAAAAGGCAGCCAGAATGTCAGGCAGGTGAAAGGGTCAAGGCTGGAAGGTCATAGTGGGGCAGCTGGTAGCCCAAACTGTGTGTTCAATGGAAAACTGGGAGCACATCTGTCCACAAACTGTTTAGCCTCAGTTAGTGTTTGCAGCTCTGCTGAGTCCATGTATAACAGAAACGTTAGCTGTCAGAGCTGGCAGGGCAGCTGTATGAGTGGGAGGTCAATGTGGGTGTGTGAACAGAAATGTTTTCTTTCAAAGGATGGTATAAATGTTTGTGAGCATGTGCTTGTGTGTAAATGTGGTTTTATAATGCATGTTTTTTTCAATCAGGAGTAGGAGTATCTGTGTGTGTGTGTGTGTGTGTGTGTGTGTGTGTTAATGGTGATGATGTCAGCGGGTTGAAGAAAGTGGTCTTTGCTGGGTGAACAGGTGAAGGGGAGAACAGCAACCAGGTGGATCTCACCAGCCAATTAAGGCCAGCATAAGGCTGAAGTGAAATTGGAGTTGTATATTATCAGCCGCTAAGTGCCTGTCTGTAGAAAAGTCACTGGGACTGCAAAAAATGAGTTTACACTCAAAATGAATCACTACAACAGAAGATGGTCCATTTCCAACGGAGAAAGGTAACTGCTTTAACAGCCTTAGAAGATGTCCTGCTAACACGGAGACTTGAATGTCCACACACACACACACACACACACACACCTACACACACACACACACACACACACACACAGATCAATAAAACTGTCTTTTAGCATCCTCTTGTTGAGGACCCAGGAAGTAGTAAATACCAGACATGAGCATTGTGTAGGGTTAACAAAATTGTGTGTGTGTGTGTGTGTGTGTGTGTGTGTTGTCCCACTAACCATGAAATCTCTGCTTTCTCTGTTTCTATCTCCTGCACTTTCCTTCCCACTCTCCCTCTTATCTTTTGATTATTGAGTTGGTTTCACATTCTTGTCACAGAAATAATCTCCATGGGAAAGGAAGATTCCAGTGCTGAGGGGGAGTCAGTGAGAAACAGATGTGCAGGTTTTATTCTCTGCCTCAAGTCACTGAGGTGAACCAGCTTGGCAACAGTAAAATCTCCAGTAATAGCTGTAGTCTTCTCTGTCTCTCTCAGAACGCAACACATTGTAAAGGATAGTAGAAGGCAGTATGTACAAGGTTATGAATCTCTGCTCTTTTTGTCCAGTAAAGAACAAACCACTGACTTCACAATGTGAATAAAATCTTTCTTCACACCATATCAGTTGTTGTTTACACTCGGGCTTCTGTCATTGATCAGCCAATATTAAAGAGGCAGATGCGCAATGGCAGTTTAACCTTAGAGGCTGTCCACAATGCTCTGTTAGCCCCAGGCACTTACAAGACAGTGACAGCATTGTGAATGGCAGCATTGATCAGGTCAAATATTTATTTAGCTTGTTCAGCAAATGAGTGAAGGAGGTGTGATATCTACAGTTTTCTTTGAATAGAGATTAGAAAACTCACTCAGAAAATGTCAAGGGCTTTTAAAACAGATTTTTTTCTGCATTGCAGTGCATTTGGATAAAAAAAAGGGTTTGACTTTAATCAACTATAACCACTATTTATGTAATGTAATCCAAAATATATTCACAGAATTTACAAAATGTATGATGTGGGCGAAAGTAATATAACTCTATGTCCTTTCCATGAAATTTATGGAATTGAGGAAATTCCACCTGATATTAAGGGTGTATGTTATCAGGAATACTCATACTCTACTTACAGTAGTTTAAGTGATCAGTGATCAATTAATTAATGAAATCAATTAATTGCATGTTTGGACTTCTGTTGTTATTTTACTTTGGCACTTTTTGTACGTATGATAACAACTGGACCCATTTTTGCATCAGTTGCATCCTTTAGGGGCCGTGCACATGCCACATTTTTTGCGCCCTTAGATTCATTATTTACAATGTAGATGCGCAGAATGGATGCTCAAACACCACAGCGATGCCATGGCAAAGCACATGTTCCTGTGTACCTCTTTTTCAGGGTGCCACACCTGTGCCTTGAGATAAACTGACTGTCACATGACTACACTTCTTGTAATGTGATGAGAACCAACAAATTACATCAGACTGTTATCTTAAACGTCATCCTGTGATAAATATCTAGGAGAAGTTTAGTGCAGAGTGGCAAGAGCTTTACATCTCTCCCATGGATAACAGGCCTACACATAAACAGCATCTGGCAGAAGATCAGCTCTGTTCTCAGGATTTCAGGTAGATAGACTATGATATGATATGATATCCAGCGCCTGACCTCCAGTTTTCCAGGCGGTTAAAGAAGCAACATGTGTAAGGTCCATGGGTAAGGATGCTTCCTGGTTTAACCAGCAGCAGATTTGTTTTGCTTTCTAAATTCTATTTATCGTTGTTTTAAACCTGTGTAACTCCTAAATGATCAGGAATGTTTAGGTATGCCTCAATCAAACTAGTTTGTACATAGAGTCAAAACATGTCAGAGTTCAACAGTGTCTAAGTCCTGCCCTTTGAACGAAGACCAGCCAATCATAGCTTGACAGGGTTCAGCTTTGACAGTGGTCCGAAAACAACACGGCTGTGCTCTGTAGACTCTCATGCAATTGTATTAGATTTCCTTCATTTTCAGGCTGATTTTGTGGATTTTGAGCTAAATGTTGTGTGTGTAAATGGGCACTCATTACTTGGAGAGGTTGGAAGGAGATCTACATTTCTTCCCTGTTCAAAAACTGTTGCCTTTTAATGATTATAACACTAAATGAAGACATACCCTGCTTTACAGGAACCAGTGAAGGAAGACTTTGCTGATAATCAGCCAGCTGTGTGTCATCAGTGTGTACAGATGAACAGTGTTTGGCTTAACCTGGAGCTTTGGTTGCTGGTGGCACAAACACCGTTCATCTGCTCACATTTTGATACCACACAGCTGGCTGAATATCTGCAGAGTTTCCCCTTAAATTCATTCCATTCCATTTTGATGTACAGTTTGTCGGGGTTTGAAAGAAATCCAGCTGCCACACCAGGCTTTTGTTTCAGTGGTCCTGCACATGAGGCCTCCTCCTTCTAATGTGCTCTCAGCCTGCTGTGCTCTAACTCAATGGGGGCAATCAGTATATTGATCACGTTTCAATAATGTGTAATAAATAAAATGACTAGGTAGGAAAATCAAAGTCCTAAACATAATGTCATTTTTATCTTTTATCTTGTGGCCATGAACAGTGATATGAATCAATCTGAAGAAACACAATGCACAATATCTGCAATAACCCGGCACAATAGTTTTTGCCTTTTTTTCTGGATAAAAGACTCTAAAAATGAGGCTTTTAACCTTCAGTATTAGAACTTAATAAGCAGCAATCGATGTTGAAAATATAATAGTCATAAACTCAGCTATGTGCTTCACCAGGACAGTTTGGTTTGATCATCGCACTTTTCCAACTTTACTCCAAAAAAACAAAACAAAACAAACAAACAAAACACCAGCACAGAAAATGGCGTGTTGATATAGAACCCCATCACCAATAGAAACAAATCAAGAAAATACATTTTCAGGGCCTTTCCAAAACCTTGACATCCTTTTTCCTTGTTGTATACTTCCAGTCATGTGCAGAAACCTGCTCTTTATGTTACCACTCTCCTCTTGCCCTTCTCAAAGGGCTGGGAGCTGGGAGCATCTCTGGACCTGATAGAGAGTGTATGTATTGCACAGTGACTCTTCAGCAGCACCTTTCTGACCAATCAGACTCTTTATTTAAACGTGCAATATGTAATTTTCTGCCGCTAGGGGTCTCAAACCAAAACAATAACAGAAGATGGAGTTTGATGACATCACGAAGTAGCGTGGGATCATTGGTGCTGTAGTTATATAACAGATGCAGATCGCTTCACACTGCTCTGCAGCATAGGCCGCTGGCCGGAGCGCTGGAGCTCCAGCAGGCAGCAGTGCTTGCAATACACTGGTGAAAATGAGCATCACAAGCATCTCTTTGCATCTACACCACGTCAATTGTGCTGGATTCAGCATTTGAGCTGACACTAGTTCTGCTGCAAAAGCCATAGCTCTCTTTTTTAGTGACTGTCTTGCTAACCTCAGTTATTTACACTCTATTCAGAAATGCTACTTACTTTAGCTGAGCGGTTAGCAATCTGCTAGTTATTTGAGCAAACTGCTAGTTACTTAGCTTTACAGTTAGTGATGGCTTCTCTACGGTGGCCGAGACCCGCCATCGCTGCAAATAAAAAGAAACGCCGCGATACAAATAAAAAAAAAGCATTGACGCAAATAAAAAAAAGCAACGATGCAAATAAAAAAGCCACAACGGAAGTGAATTACCGGGGACTATTATTGCCGATGCACATGTTTTTTTATGTGAAAGAAGAAGAAGAAGAAGAAGAAGAAAGTAACAAGAAGACGAAAAAGAAAAAGAAAAACAAACGAAAAACTAAGTGTGTTATATATGGTTAGGCCATGTAGCCCCAGGTTTGATATGAAGCTGAACTGGAGGATGCTGGTGTTCCTCTATCTGTATACTATAGACGAATTCGGTGATTGATTTGTGTATGCCGCCATCTTGCGGCGGCACCATTGCTGCGGTGACATGTGTCAGTCATCAATTCATGATGCTGTCATTGTGAACTGACTCTCTACAATGACAGCATCATGAATAGCTGGGTTGATGTTAGACAGTGGCCTCCGGTAACTGATCAAGGTATCTTAAATGAGTTCCGATATTAATTTAGAAATTAATCATCTGTTTGAGTGATAAGCAGGAAAGATTAGAGTAATAGGGAGATAATAGACTGCATCATTAAACGCTGTGTAATATAACGTTAGCATATGTTACGTGTGCTGACATTAGCAAGCTAGCAGTGTGACATTTAATCATTATGGAGAGGCTACGTGACCATCACATCATATTGAAGGTGATCAATATTGATCGCCTTCAATATGATGTGATGGTCGTCTAAAAGGTGATGTAAAATTTGCCCGACCCATCCGGAGCTCAGGTAATTTTGACCCTCAATCAGAAACCTGTAATTGCCGTTTTTCTGGTCATTGGAGGCCACGTGATCAATAAAATATTCTTGAATACCTAAAACAAAACACAAACACGTGTTGTTGTTCTTGTTGTTGTTTTTAGTCACGTACCCTGTCCATAATGATTAAATATCACGCTGCTAGCTTGCTAACGTCAGCACACGTAACGTATGCTAACGTTATATTACACAGTGTCTATTGTCTCCCTATTACTCTTATCTTTCCTGCTTATCGCTCAAACAGATGATTAATTTCTAAATTAATATCGGAACTCATTTAAGATACCTTGATCAGTTACCAGAGGCCACTGTCTAACATCAACCCAGCTATTCATGATGCTGTCATTGTAGAGAGTCAGTTCACAATGACAGCATCATGAATTGATGACTGACACATGATGACTGATTGCTGCCATTGCTGATGCAATGGCGCCGCCGCAAGATGGCGGCATACACAAATCACTCGCTGAATTCGTCTATGGGTGATTCTTCAATTAAGGGAGTTTTTCCGTCCCCAGGGTAGATTTTCAAGAAAAAAATGTTTTTTAGAAAAAACAATTATTGCATTTGTTAAGGTTAGGTTGTAGTAGCTATGAAAAAAATACCTGTGTCTCAATGATGACATTTTAATACTTTTTCAGAGTGTTGAAAATTCAAATGTGCAAGAATTTCACTGTTTTGGGCTTGTCCCCAACCCAGACTTTTTGACATCCCTTCTATGTTAAAGCAATAAAAAGTGCTAAATTCATTAAAACTTTACTTTGCATTTCCTCATAACAACTTAAAAAGACATCTTTCAAATTCATATAGTTTAAATTTGTTCAATTTGCAATTTATTTATAGCTAAATATCGCTGTCCCTCATACATCTGTCATTACCATCACACTCAACGTTTTAGAGAGCAATAAAGTTTTTACAAACAGTTACTTACATTGTTGCATGCAAATTAGATGCTCCAGAGGAACATTCCCAGACATGAGGCAGAAGCCTGATTTTTGATGCCCACATATGTAAGTAATTTGATGTTTTATACATCCTGATCTGAGAGTATGTTTATTAGGCGTCATTACCAAACAAGTTACTATTTGAGTATTTTAATTCATTAATAGGAAATCTCACTTTATTTACATATATCAGTGTACATTGTATGCTAGCTAACCAATTAGCTTAGCAAGTCTAAAACTTAGCCAACATTTTCTGCAAAGAGTGAAAATTGTCATTACCATCACGTGTCATTACCATCACACAAGTGACTGTGATGGTAATGACAGTCAGTGATGGTAATGACAATGTATCTGTTTATTACCTTATAACTAGAATATATTAGCTTAATTTACTATTTACTATTTTACTATGATACATAATTGAACGGTGACCAACCGTAATTTATATTATTTTTGTTTGAAGATGTCAACATGGCCCCAGCTAAATCAGCTCAACGGTCAAAAAATACAGAGACAAAATCAAGGAAGATCCTGAGAAATATCTTGTTTGATCCTTTTTCATGTCAGAGACGAGCCAGCCGGCCCGAAGAAGATATTATTACATAAGCAATGCTGTGGTAGTTTACCAAGTGATTAATTTTAATGGAAGGTTAAGTGTTCAAAATGTGTTGTTTTTAAAAAGTAGTATTTTCTTTATCTTTCCTTTGTTGTAAAAAAACAACAAAATAACACCAGTGTTAATTTTTATGTCATTACCAAAACATGTTGTCATTACCAAAACATGTGGTCATTACCATCACAATACATTTTTTGATAGAAAATGTTGCTTTTTTGTTAACTTTGGTTTTACCTCAATCATTGTGGTAATGTTTAAAAGTCTAAATTTGCATTTTCTGAAAAAATATACATTGCAATTCAAATATTCTGATTGGTATGCAATATTTCATTGTTGAGACTAGGCAATATATTAAAAAGTTAGAGAGAACATGTTGTTAAAATGTATTTTAAATATACTTACAAATATTTAGAACGTGATTCTTAAAGACCATGTTTTGTACTTACTGGAATGATTGTGAAAACTTTGCTTGTCAAATCATTTTGTATTAAAATCAGTGTTTTGTTTTTGTGATGGTAATGACATTTTGCTGTGACAACTTTGAAAAAAGCATCATAATATCAAAATTATCATGAAGTAAAATCAAAGCTACACTCAGATCTTTGTTCCAGACCAATTGATAAACCTTTTGAAATAGAAAAAACAGAGATTAAAGAACTTTTTTTTTTCAAAATTCCAAAAGTCAGAAGTAACCCGAATTGAAGAATCACCCCTATACTATACAGATAGAGGAACACCAGCATCCTCCAGTTCAGCTTCATATCAAACCTGGGGCTACATGGCCTAACCATATATAACACACTTAGTTTTTCGTTCGTTTTTCTCTTTATTTTTCGTCTTCTATCGTTTCTCTCTTCTTCTTCTTCTTTCACACAAAAAAAACATGTGCATCGGCAATAATAGTCCCCGGTAATTCATTTCCGTTGTGGCTTTTTTATTTGCATCGTTGCTTTTTTTATTTGCATCGCGGCGTTTCTGTTTAATTTGCAGCGTTTTTTTTATTTGTAGCGATGGCGGGTCTCGGCCACCGTACTTCTCCCTCTGTGCTGCTCTCTCTTGCTCAGTGGGTCTTATGTTTAGCTATTCCTCCTTCCTGTGCTTCTTTTATATATGCAGTTCATTTACATCAGCTCAACATGATAGAAACCTATCGTTAGATGTTGTGGTTAGCCAGCCTCCGCTCCACACCGCTCAGCAGTGGAGGCCGCTGGCTGGAGCACTGGAGCCCCGGCGGGCAGCAGTGCTTACAATACACTGGTGGAAATGATTAATATTTCCGTAACATCAGCCAGATCTTTGTTTAGACCCACCAGGAATCTGCAGAGAAAAAGTTTAAATTCCGCGGAGCATAATCCTGAATCTGCGGGGAGGAATTCTTGATTCCGCGGCTTGAAAGTTAATATTCCGTGGGCATTAAAAAACACATTTTTTAATGTAAAAAATTAGATTTTTTTTCTACCAAAACACTGTAAAACAGTGTTTGTTGCTGTACAAGCCTTGATCCATTCCATGCAAACCTGCCAAAACAGAATGCAAACACAATGCATTGTTTGTCTATTATGAATTAAATCATGTTCAAATTCAACAGCAGCATACCTTTTCACGTTCTTCAGCAGCAACTGTACGCCTCCCGAGTGATGTTGTTATTGTCGTTTGTCTTTTTAAAGCCGCGTCCGTGGGAGTTTCAGACTTTCTCTTCAGATGCGAAGTGGAAGACAAGTGGTCCTTTATTGTTGAATTTCTTCTGTGATCGATGACTTTGTTGCAGCTTGTGCAGAATAGCTTTCCTCCATCCTCATGTAGCTCTTTATATTGTTTTGCTCTTTCAGCTGCGGTAATAGTCGCAAGCTTACACTTACTGGTCGTCGGGGGGGGTTGATGGAGGAATCGCTCCATAACTGAATGTTTACTTCTTCTATTAATCCACGTGGATTCACTGTCTGCTTCTTTATCCGGCCTGGCGTTACTGCATACGCGCGACATCTAGCGGCCGGGAGGAAAATTACATGTAAAATGTAAGTTTTCTGCACCGGGCATTAAAATTGAAATTAAAATCCGCGGAAGGTCCGTGAATCCGCGGACAGACGTGATTTCCCCGAAAAATTCCGCGATCGCGGAATCACGGATTCCTGGAGGGTCTATTTGTTTACCTGTCTAGTAGAACACCCGCAAGGTTGGTGGTGAATTGTAACGTTAGTCCTAGATATTCATAAAACTCTCTCCATCTCGAAAGGCCACACCAATATTTATCCTGAATTTAAGTTAGCTCTCTTCTTATCCCAAATTCTTCTGGGATCGCTTGGTTGACCTGTACGTTTCCGTTTTACCGGATTGTCTACCAGGACAGCTTCGGTGTCAGAAGATGCAGCACCGTCAATGTATAACCATGATCCATGACGAGTTAGCTTAGCCTAGCAACGATAGCGTTCATTCTCTGACGTCACATCCGGTCTGCTTCTTCTTCTCCTTCATTTAATGTCTATGGTAACTGGAGTTACGTTGCCATTGACATGCGCCATAATGACACGGTCCGTTACTGTTATTAATATTTCATATTTATCTGGGTTTGAAAAATTGTTGGAAACATTTCTGATAATCAAAATACACAACTAAACAAAATATATAATACTGGTTTAGTCGTTTTTAGAAATTTTTATGTGGAAAAACTACATATTATATCTTTAAGAGTGTGTTTATTTGGAATGTGCACCATTTAGTAGTTACAACTCACATGCCAGACATAAACCACTCAAACCTCTGAGAGCTTTAACAATGCCCAGGCTGCACTCACAGTAGCCTGGGTTCAGCTGATGCCTGTGAACTCTCTGTGGACGTCTCTCAAATGTCTCAAATGTGACTGTTAATCTCTCTTCCATTCCAGCCGAGCACAGGGGGAACCCACGTATAGAGGCTGCACTCAGAAACAGGATATTGTGAGAGCCCTTTTGTGTGTTTGAATTTGACAAAGAGAGAAGGAGAACAAGATAGTTTCTCACCTGCCATGTCCATGTTGGTGGCTGAGGTGATAAGGAGAAAGCCTTAGCCCCCCACTGTGTGGTACAGTGGGGGGCGGGAGCTTTGTGTCCTTGTACATGTGTCATTATTCATAACTAGTGCAGTTCAGAACATGCCAGACAATGAAACTGAAGGGAAACTTTGGCAATTTTCAATCAGTTGTGTATCATCACAGAACAAGGAAGAAAGGTAAATCTCCCTCCAACCTCTTCAGATAACAAGTATCACCATTACATGTGCCCCAAGCACAACATTTAAACATGATTAGCTTGATATCCACAAAACCAATGAGTAGGTAATGAGCAGAAGTGGGAAGTAACTAATCACATTTACTCACGTTACTGTAATTGAGTAGTTTTTTTGTGTCATTTGTAATTTTTTCAGTAGTTTTTGAAATCTGTAGTTTTACTTTTAATTAAGTAAATTTTGACTTGAGTATTGTACTTTGCTACACTTGAAATCACATTCGTTACTGAGTAAAGGAAAAAAAAAATAAAAATTCGGCTAAATGGAAATCAAAAGGGTGAATCTCAGAAATCTCAAATGGAATTGACCCAGACCTAGCGGCTGGTGCCAGTGAGTGACTGGAGAGAGAAATGGAGGAGGGTGGCAGTGCGAACGAAACAAAAGAAAACCCAAACACTGCCATTTATAATTATCGGTCAGAAAAATGCTCTTGTGTGCTCACCTGTGTGTGTGTGTGTGTGTGTGTGTGTGTGCGTGTGTATGTGTGTGTGTGTGTGTGCATCGGGGCCGAACTCCACCATGCGCGATACAGAGAGCAGAGGAGGATTGTCAAGGTGCGACCATGTAGACACAGAAATGACATGCCGTAGTGTAAACAATGTAATCATCTTGTTATAAAGTGAAACGTTTCACCGTATAACACCATAAATAGTATATTGTTATGTTATTATATGAAGCGTCTGTCCCTCAAAATAATATAACTTTAGTTTATGAAGGGATCAGACGGATCCCTCTCCTCTCCTCTTATATGCTTTACTTACAAGTGTGTGAATTGACCTGGATATGAAGTGTCCGTGGCCCCAAATAATATAATGGTAGTTTCTAAAGAGCTAAGACAAAAAATAGAAAAATAAATCAGCAGCAGCAGTCATATTTCAGCAGCAGAGCACCACCGCTGCTAGTTACATATAGGGGAAACACTTTGGCTCAATGGATTTGTTCTGTTTTGGAATACACAGTATTCTTCCAAATTAGTGTTAGTGTATTTTAACATTCAGAATTTTGCTTCGACAGGCTCTCTCTTTATTGACCATACACCTGTTTGCATCCCTGAGAATAATGCCCAACAACACTGCTCAAAAAGTTGCTCTGTGTATCATCAGTCTAACAGTTGTGCTGGTAAGTCAAAATGAATGAGGGTTGCACAATATTAGACAAAACTGACAATGCCACAATTTTGTATACGGCGATATGTACTGCAATATGCAGTGTATTGCAGTAACTTGAATAGCTTTATTTGGAAAGAAGTCATCATTTGGGCTTTGGAAAGGCTGTATTTCCATAAAATATACATTTTACAATCAAGCTGTCATGGAAATTGAGAACTTCACAACTTAAAGTATTAACCAGCAAAATAAGTATGGCATATTTTCTTTGATTAATATTATATTGATATGATCAACTTACCGATATCTAATCTTCCCTTTCTTTCAAAGATCCTTGAGAAAATAGTCGCAGACCAGCTGTGTGATTTTCTCCATGATAATAATTTATTTGAGGATATTACAGTCAGGGTTTAGAGTGCATCATAGCACTGAGACAGCACTAGTTAAAATTACAAATGACCTTCTGATTGATTCAGATAAAGGACTCGTCTCTGTACTTGTTTTATTAGATCTTAGTGCAGTGTTTGACACTATTGACCATCAAATTCTGCTACAGAGACTGGAACACTTAATTGGCTTAAAACGTTCTGCACTAAGCTGGTTTAAATCTTATTTATCTGATCGTTTTCAGTTTGTTCACGTTCATAATGAATCATCCTTACGTACTAAAGTTTGTTTTGGAGTTCCGCAAGGTTCTGTGCTCGGACCAATCCTATTTATTCTATATATGCTTCCTTTAGGTAACATCATTAGAAATCACTCTGTAAATTTCCATTGTTATGCAGATGATACACAGTTGTATTTATCTATGAAGCCAGAAGAAAGTAATCAATTAACTAAACTTCATAATTGTCTTAAAGACATAAAAACCTGGATGAGCTTCCTGATGTTAAATTCATCCTAAAACCAGACTGATATTTCTCTAAAAAACTGTTTCTTTTTAAAAAATCATTTACTTGGTTAAAAAACAGTTTTTCTAAAATCTTACTTAAAAACAGTAAGTTGGATACAGGTCGGTGTTGGGATTCACAGGACCACAGATGATTTATCATTTGGTAAAATCCTCACTTGACAGTTTAAAGGCTTTTTCCTCTGCATGCTCTTTGTCTTCAAACAAAGAGAGCTAAGTGGCACCCATCTCCACAGGAGGCCTCACCTCACACCTCTCAAGTCCCAAACCTTGATTGGAACTTTACAGTGACATGTGACTCTGATGTCACACGCCTCTGTAGATTTATGCTCCCTTCCACAGAACTCTCTTTTTTTTCTGCTCTCTTGCTCCAGCTGTTCAACAGCTAAGACCTCTTTCTGATTGGGCCTGGAACAGTCCAGAGGCCTAGACCCTGGCTCAATAGCCCAAACCACTAAAGGGAGGGCAACTGATCACAGACTCTCTTGCAAACACAAGGTTTGCAACCAGCTTTACAGCAACAAGGAACTAAGTGAGTTAGCACCCAGGGTCTAACTCTTTAAGGGCCCTGAGCGACCATCTTCCTTGGATCAGAACCTTTGGAACAAAGGACACCACAAAGACTGCAGCTGAAACCACACCTTCCCAGCCTTCTTCTGCTGGCTAACAAAGCAGCACCACCAAGTGACTCTTTCTTCCATCCATTCAAGGATCGGTGGACATAGCTTATCACAGCTTTACAGGCTAAGCAAGACTGTTTAACTTGTATGTGATTTAATGCTGTCTACTGAGTTATTGTTGTGATAGATTGCAGTTAGGTCATTGATTGGTTGGCTTTGCCAAAGCTAAGTGTTTAGTTTGCCAATGCTGTTCACAAACAGATTCTTGCACACAACTAAACAATCTCTGCACTAATCCAGACCGTTTGCAACACAAATCACATTCACATAGACTCATTAACAAAGGCTTTCAACGGAGCTACACCCAAACAGGCATTTCAAAGTTCCCGCTTCTTTTCCTTTGTCTTTGTCCTGATCACACGGTCAGACAGACACCTCCCCCGACCGGAAGCCAGCCTTGATTCAGCCATTTTGTTAGTTCTCTGTTGTCAGCCATTTTGTTTTGTAGGCCAAGCGGCTACTTGATAACCACACCCGCCTTTGTCTTTCTCTTCTCTCTCTCTGTCTCTCTCTGTCTCTCTCTCACACACACACACCAAGCGTATATATAGTTAGTTAGAATTTGTGTGTTTTGGTTTGCTTTGCTAAGTTGTGAATAAATATAATTCTTTGGAATCATACCTGCTGTTTGTTTAATGTTGCACAAGAGTGAATGAATAGTCAACCTCTGCTGCATCAAGAACTCCAAAATCCTTCAGGCGTTACTGTTAATTTGGTTGTTGTCATTAATTTAATTATTAATCAAACTCCAAATTAATAGTTTAGCCTACTTTATGAGACTGATATCTTTAACTGGCTATCATTTTTCCCTTTACGGGAATGGTGCCCCACGAGGTGATTTAATGTTAATTAAGTCACATTATGTAACATAATTATTAATTATTAATAATAATTATTAATTATTTCCGATAGCCAATTAAACCCCAACATATTTGGTACCTCCATGTGAAGCCTAGTGTGTTGACCCCAACATATTTGGTGCCATCGTGTGAGGTCAATATGTGTTGATTCCCAATATATTTGGTGCTGCCGAGTGAGGTAAATATATGTTGATTACCAACATCAGTAATCATTAAAAATGTTGGGATCTAAATTACTCTTCTGCAGAAGGGGTTTCACCACTGCCGTTTTGAAGGCAGCGGGGAAGTAAGATGGACCACAATTACGGCTGGAATACAACGAAATGACTGACTTCTCAGGCATTCTGGCGTGTATCTGATAAGGTTTTTATTTCACTCATCTCAGCAGCACATAGACAAATCCTCCCGCAGTCCGACCAGCAACTCCCAGCAAGCTGTTAAAATGGCGCCTTTTATGCTGTGTTCCTGCTCATGGCTGCGGGTGATCTCAATGACATGGATCCACTGTCTGCGCAGAATAATACACACTTTTTCCCCCAATATTTTCAAATACAAATTATCACCACGCTATATAACACAGAATAAACTTCTTTAAACCCATGAAATACAAACCCTCACTAAACCCTATTGCACTGATAAAAATAAACCACATATTCCCAAATCACCCCACACCAATTTCCACTTGGTTACCCCCGGAACCATAAAAGATGGGCTCTGTTGCCTGGGGAAGCCTTTTGCCCGAACAACCTGGAACAAAGGACTGGTAAGTACACTTTTCTCATGTTGCACCACACACACTCTTAAGGCCAACAGGTTACACATTTAATCAGTCACATCTTAGCTTAGCTTTGCTTTATGAAATACAACATGGCTGTATATTTATTCCATGGTTGCTCTCTTCCCAGGTAAAACTGCGTGGCCAACACAGCACCTGCCTGCCAATCACATTTAAACAGGACAACCTAATGGAGACAAATATTTGAATCAATCAACTGTGCAAACAACGCCATACAAATGTGCAAAACTACAATGTGATTAAAAATGTAATGTGCAAATATTCAATAAAGTGCTGTTGCCTCTTAAAGTGTTTGTGCAATTATTTATGTGCAAAAATACCAGACATCCCATCTAATGTGCAAGTGAAAAGCTAATAGTCAGGTGATGAAGGGCTCTTCGTCACAGGGGAAGACACCTGTCTGAAGAGAGTAATTCACTATATTTAAAATCTGTTCCTCAAAGAACCCATAAAATGTTTTTAAAAGTGATGTGGGAATCGGATCTAAAAGGCAGGTTGTTGGGTTTACCTGGGAGAAAACTCAACCAAGTGTCCTTCCATCAACCAGGACAAAACTCTCCAGTGTTTCCTCAGGTAAAAGCAATGATCCAGGTGTGTTAAAAAGTTTATTCTGTTGGGATAAAAGACTGGATCTGATATCATCGGTTTTACTTCTGAAGTGGTCTGCAAAGTCCTCGCAGAGGGCGTCTGTTGATATGTTGGATGGTTTATTAAAATTGGTGCTGGTTAAAAGATTGAAGGTGGAGAAAAGAAATTTGGGCATTTTCTTTTCAGTCTTCTGATGTTATCGTTTCTCCACGGGGGTGTGGGTTTTGTTATGGTTTTTGTTAAAAGTGGAGCCACTGAGTGAAGTGCTGACTTTAATTTACTGTTAAAATTGTCCACAATAAAATCACAGGGTGCAGGTAAAATTTCGGCAGGAGTGCTCTGTAAAATCTGGATAAAATTTGCAGCCACTTCAGAAGTTAGGTAGCGTTTCCTCACTGTTCTCACCGGGGCCTCCTGATGGCTAAAACTGGTGATGTTAAAATACACACAGTAGTGGTCAGACACAGCCAGGTCAACAACAGAGGACACACCAGTGGACAGGCCATAGGTTATGACCAGGTCCAGGGTGTGTCCTCTGTTGTGAGTTGGCTGTGTGACGTGCTGTTTAAAATCCATGCAGGTTAAAAGGTTTAAAAATTCTCTGGACATTGTATCCGAGGTATTATCAACATGTAGATTAAAATCACCAGTTATTAAAATCCTGTTATAGGTGGTGTGCATGATTGATAATAATTCTGAAAAATCAGTGATAAAAGAGGTGGAATGTTGGGGTGGCCTGTAAACTGTGATACAAAGGATAGGAGGACTGCTAAAAACAAAGGCATGATACTCAAATGATGAGTAGCTGTTAAAAGAAACTTCAGTAGAGTGTAGTGAATTTTTAGTGATTGAAGCAGTTCCGCCTCCTCTTTTACCCCCCCTAGTAGAAAATAAAAAATTAAAATTTGGTGGGCAGGCCTCGGTGAGAACAACAGGTGCATCAGTGCCAAGCCATGTCTCTGTTAAAAGAATACTGTCCAACTTGTTATCTAAAATCAGGTCATTTATGATAAAAGTTTTATTTAAAAGGGAGCGCACGTTCAGCACTGCCAGGTTAATGTTCGTGCTGAATGTGCGCTCTTCATCACAGTGTGGTGAGTGTGAAGCAGGTGTGACGGGAACTAAGTTTTGGGGGTTGCTATTGATCCATGGTGAAGCTGGTCTGTTAAATCTGTTTGAAATTCTGACTGGGATGGATATGGATGTGGCAGTGGGTTGGGGATGAACCAGAGAGGAAACCAGGGGGGCGTGTGTTTCCAATGTATGTAACTATCAGTCACATGGGGCACACTGAACAGCGTGCTGAATGTTAGCTGCTAACATGCAGCTGCCCAGCCTGCTCGGGTGAAGCCCGTCAGCCCTGTAAAAAGAGGACCGGTTCCAAAATAAGTTAAAATTGTCAATAAAAGTGAATCCATAAGTGCTACAGGTACCCTGGACCCATTCATTAAGGGAGAGGATCCGGCTGAAGCGTTCTGCTCTGCGGGACAGTGTTGGCAGGGGACCACTGATAAAAACCGACTTACCACAGTTTTTTAAAAGGTTAAAAGGAGCAACAAAATCCATTTTTGTCAGCTCTGAGTGCCGGCGGGCCGTGTCGTTTGAGCCCACATGGAAAATCAGTCGGTTTATGGAGGAAGGGAGTGAATGAAGCAGTTCTGGAAGTTTGTCAAGGATGACCAGGACTGTGGCTCCAGGACAGCAGTGAGTTGTGGCGTTGAAAATACGAATATTCCTGATGATGCTGTCTCCAAACAACACGGTGGAAGGAGGGAAAAGAGTACGAAGAGGAACACGATGGGGATTGGGGGACTCACATGAGGCAGGTTGCAGGAGGCAGTTTAAGACTAGACTTAAGACTTTCCTCTTTGATAAAGCTTATAATTAGGGCTGGCTCAGGCTTGCCTTGTACTAGGGCTTTGACTCCGAACTTTGTTACTTGAATATAATTCGAATATTTACAAAAATAAAGATATTCGAACGAATATTCGGCAGCCCTTAATATTCGAACCTGATATGGGCATTGTTTTTTGTAAATGTGTTTGCTTGTAAACGTTGTTTTCAATTTAGATTCTGAGGCTTTTTCACGCCTGGTGAAGCTGTGAATTGCGAGCTCATTAGCAAGGCTATTATTATTATTATTATTATTGTCATTTGGAACAAGAGTCACGGCAGGCAGTGCGAGATAAGGTTCAGAGGGAGCTTGCCGAGCTCAGCGAGGAGACAAGCGGAGAGGAAGGCCAAGAGGAGAACGCCATGGCTACGGAGCCACAGCAGCGCAAAAGAATGCTCTTAGCGCGATGGGGGACCTCTTTGGCGATGTGTACTGCCAAAACTCGGCAGGAGGTAATAATGATGATATTATTATCAATAATAAATAATACAGACACGTTTAAATTATCGAGTGCCTTTCATAACAACTCAAACTCGCTATATAGCCCTACATTGGAAATATAAAAAAGTGCATTATAAAATGTAGCCTAAACAACACATTAACAAAAACTAATTTATTTTTTAAGTCAGACCGAATGAAGATGTGCTCCAAAGAGAAATGATGGCCTATGACAGTGAGCCCCCACCCCCGTCTGACAGCAACCCGCTGTCCTGGTGAAAGGAGAGAAGCCTCAAGTACCCCCATCTCGCCCAGCTGGCACGCGGCTACCTGGCAATATGTGGGACATCTGTGAGGGTGGAATGAGTGTTTTCCACAGCCGGGAACATAGTCAAAAAGCAACGCTCTTCTCTAGAGCCAGAAAATGTGAATCACCTTGTCTTTCAACCTAAAAAAGTCTGCAGCCAGATAAACTGTAGCCAGCCAGAGTTCTAATTTAGCCTAGGCTTACATGTTTAATTGTTGGAGATATAGCGCTGCATCTCGAAGTGTTCTAATTTACATGATTGATGGGGATTGGGGAGGAGAATGCATCCCGAGTATTTGATTTACATCTCAAAGTGCCTTGTTCTTGGTAATTGCTGTCAGCTCACTAATCGCTGGTAGGATGTGCTCGTTTTGAATAGGTTTACCAAATAGGGCCTACCTTTATTTATTTTTTCTTTTCTGTACTTAGCCTGACTGGCTTATTTTTTTTTTTTTTTTTTAACTTTTAATAAAAATTAAAAAAAAAAAAAACAGTCGTTGAGTGTTTTTCTTCTGAAAACATCATTGCCTGCCTATTGACATTGATAGGTCTTACTGAAGGCATTTGATGGTCAAAATACTATTTCTAAATATTCAAATATATTTGAATATTCATACTAATAAACAAACGAACTTCAAATATGATTTTTGGCCAAAAGTCAAAGCCCTACCTTGTACCAGCCCCGAGTTAGGCTGACATAGGCCTAATCTGCCGGAGGACCCCCTATAATACACCAGGCACCTTCTCTCTCTCTCTCCCTCATGTCCTATTACTGCATCTTGCTAACTCGGCCGTACTGCATGTCACTAACTCGGCTTCTTCTCCGGAGCCTTTGTGCTCCACTGTCTCTCAGGTTAACTCGTATTGCAGTGGTACCTGGATAGTGTGACGTGTGTGGTTGTGCTGCTGCTGTGGTCCTGCCAGATGCTTCCTGCTGCTGCTGTAATCATTAGTCATATTTCTACTGTTATTAGACTCCTGGACCATTTTTACATTGCATAGGAGTGACCCCTGTAATACTGTGAGGTGGAAATAACAGGGTGATACACTGGGACCAGGGTCTGTTTAATGCCATTTTCTCTCAGAAACAACCTGAACTCACTGGATGTGAATTGTGGTCCGTCATCAGAAACCATTTCTTCTGGCAGACCATAGAATGCAAAAATGTTGCGCAAAACTTAAATAGTCTGAGGTTGTTGTTGTCATGTGAACCACCTCTAGCCATTTTGAGTGGCTGTCCACTAAAACCAGGAAATATATTGTTTGTCCTTCTCGAGGAAATGTGGATATTTCCAACAATGCAATGGGGCTACTGCTGGAAGTTGTCTCACTGCCTGGCATGCACTGCACTTCTGTACTGCCAATTCAATGTCCTTATCCAGATGTGGCCACCACACATAACTTCATGTTAAAGCTTTCATGCGACAAATGCCCAGATGTCCCTAGTGTAGGTCATTCAATAGCATTTCTCTGTGAGCTGTAGGAACTATGACCCTCATTTCCCAGAGAGCACATCCTTGTTCCACAGAAAGCTCAGTTCTATGGGTATAGAATGGCTTGAGTGTCTCATCATTTATGTGGTTTGGCCATCCATTCAGAATGAACTCTTTCACTCAACTGAGTACAGGATCTTTGTGTGTACTGTGTGCTTTATCGCAGGCTTTCACAGGTCCATCCTCCATGAGTGAGAAATAGAAGATGTTTCCTTCCTTTGCAGTGCTGTCTCTGCTTTTTCTCGGCAGCATGGATAGCGCATCTGCATTTGCATGACCTGAGAACTAGGTGTACGCCATCAGTATGAGTGCCCACTGCTGCATCCTCAAAGCAGCCAAAGTGGGAATAGCTGACTTGGGGCCCAGGATTGCCAAGAGTGGTTTGTGGTCGGTAATGAGGGTAAACTTCCTACCGTAAAGGTATTTGTGAAACTTCTTCACTCCGATAATAGAGAGCGCTTCCTTCTCTATTTGGGCATATTTGCTCTCAGCCTCTGTCAACGTGCAAGGTGCAGATGCTATGGATTTTTCCTCCCCATTCTCCATTACATAAGAGATGACAGCACTGACACCATATGGTGATGCATCACAGGCTAGCCACAGCGGCTTCTTGGTGTCATAGTGAACGACTGCTATGCTCTGCAGAAGTTGTTTCTTTGCATTTTTGAATGCTTCCTCGCACTCAGGTGTCCACTTCAAGTGCTTTCTTTCTTTAACAATACATGCAAGGGTTGCAGTTGAGTGGACAGATTTTTCATGAATCTTCCATAAACTGTTTCAACAGTCCAAGGAATGAGCGGAGTTCCGAAACATTGGTGGGACTTGGAGCATTTACAATGGCTTCCACCTTCTCCTCTGTAGGATGGAGCCCTTCACTGTCCACAATATATCCCAAATACTCCACTCTGTCTGTCATGAACTTACATTTTGACTGTTTGACCCTTACATTGTACTTTTCCAGACAACTCAATACTTCCTCCAGTTTGTGCAGGTGATCTTCTCTGGAACCTGTAGTGATCAAGATATTGTCACATGATCAGTTACTTGCAGGATTTGATCCATCACTGCTTGGAAGATGGATGGGGCACTTGAGACTCCATAAGATAGGCGATGCTTTCCATATAATTTTGTGTCAAAGCCACAGGGAGCCACTGGAGATGGGCTAAAGAGCCACATGTGGACCTGGAGCCGCAGGTTGCCTACCCCTGCTCTAGTCTATCAAGGTCTTTTTCAACAGCCTCTCTTAGAGCATACGGCACAGGGCTGGCTTATTTGAATATAGGCTTGGCATCTGGCCTCATTTTGATAGAAGCCTTGAACTCATGGATGGTACAAGGGCCTTCGTCAAATACCCCCTTGTGTCTCTGCAGAATCGCCTCCACATCTGGATCAGCAGCTCCTCTTGTTGCTTTAACTTGGAATATTTTTTTCCAGTTCAGTCTTATTTTTCGTAGCCAATTTCTGCCCAGTAGTGTTGGACGGTCCCCTTTGACAATCACAAAGGGTACCCTTGCTCTCTGTTGCTCATATTTAATGTCCACAAACACTTTTCCTAACACTCGGATAGATTATCTGGAAAAGGAGACCATTTTACATGGTCGCAGCGATAAGTGGTAAAGTTTTTTCCAGTACACCTTCTCTGGTGCCACTGCGTTATGTGATGTCATCTCCATGGCTAGTGCAGTGTCACATGCACTCTTGAATGTTACATTAGTCTCTGCCACTAATTACCTCAGTATGGCCTCTACTCTCAATCCATTCACGAACCAGTCACGTAGAGCTTCATCGAGGTGTGGACCAAACTCACAGTGAGACAGTTGTTTTAGTGCAACCACATAGGCAGATACTGACTCGCCCTCATGTTGATTTCTCTTCTGAAATCGAAATCTCTCTGCAGTGATGAGTGGTTTGGGCTTGTAATGGTCACTGAGTGCCTTTGTCAGCTCTGCATAATCTTTCTCACTTGGTTTAGCTGGCGTGACTTTATTTTTCAAAAGTCTGTAAGCATCCGCTCCAATAACTCAGAGGAACACACTGACCTTCTTTTCTGTCTCCACCTCATTTGCATTCATCCATTGTTCCAGTCTCTCCAGGGAGGATTCAAAATCTTCCTTACCCTCCTTGTAGTTAGATATGCTGCCAATCGGGAACATTGCTTCCCGTTGTTGTTAGCTTAGCAGTCACGTTAGCCTTTTTAGCTTGTTTTGTTAGCCACTCCAATTGTGCTACAAATGTCCGTTTGTGTGATCTGCCAGCTGCAAAACTTATGCCGCCCGTCGACAGGGATGCTGTGTCCTTATTTCTTCTCTGTAATCCCATCCTTGTCGCAAAATTGTAATATTGTGGGGTGGAAATGACAAACCAGACGGAGACCAACATGTGCATGGAGACTGCAGTACTTTACTGTGCATCACTATTATTGGTCCCAGGGGAAACACAACTCTTACAACCAAAACTGGCCAGTAGATGGCAGTGTAAGCATATAAATCATTCCCAATACATATAAATTATTCCCAATACACTACAACCCCCCATCAAGTTGTTGGAAGTAACTAAGTAACTTTTACTTGAAGTACATTTTAAACAAATTACTTTTTACTTTTACTTGAGTAGATTTTAAGATGGGGAGCTTTACTTGTACTTAAGTAAAAGTACCTGTACTTTGATGAAATTCTACTTGAGTAGAATTTTTCAGTACTTTTTCCATCTCTGGTAATGAATACTGAATCATTACCTACTCATTTTGATGTCTCACTTTACTTTAGGGTACGCAAAAAGGGTAGGTAATGATTAAGTAAAAGTTAGTTCCTTATTCGTTCCTCATTAGTTCCTCAGTAACTACTCTAATTTTGTGTACTTTATTGTAAAGTGTTGCCAATATGTTGATCGATCAATCAATCAGTCAGTCAATTTCATTTATAAAGCCCAATATCACAAATCACAATTTGCTTCAGAGAGCTTTACAGCATACAACATCCCTCTGTCCTTAGGACCCTCGCAGTGGATGGTAGAAACCTTAGGAAGCAAAATGCCATACTCAAGGCTGCAGCCGTTTCTTATGCAGCAGGCAACACCTGTAGTATAAATTCTGAGAAATTCCACATCTGGAGGGAGAAAGTGGAGGTAGATGGGTCAAACAAACTCTGAATTTTGATCCAGGAGCCCACTGATCATGTCCTGTGTGAAACCAAGAGTTATTTTAATAACAATGTAGCGTGCTAGTATGTGTAGCATGCTCCATTATATTACAGTGTTGGGAACTTCACTTTAAAAAAGTAATTAGTTATTTTTACTTGTTACTTTCCCCAAAAAGTAACTGCGTTACTGTAGCAACAGAGTTACTGCACTAGGCTATAAAAGTAACTAATTACCTGGAAAAGTAATTGTAGCGTTACTTTTTAATAAAATGCTCAAAGATGTCAAATTGCTTAGACACTTGTCCATATTTCGCCCACTTGTTTTCAAAATAGTTAAAGAACCTCCATTAATCGCACAATTTAAATACGAAAAGTCTCATTGGCTGTCACCTTTGTGTATGCGGAAAAGGAGAGGGGCGGAGGGAGCAGAGCTGTGGAATCATCCAGCAGTTGGACATACTATCATGCGTTTAAATAACTCATTAGACGGATATATAGAGAGAAAGGCAACATTTAAAGAGCAAGCCCAAATAAGCAACTCCACTTTAGAAACAAGCCCAAAAAACCACAACCCCCCAACTACCAAGTCACAGCTAATAAGCGGACCTGGCAACCCTGCTTGTTTGCTTGTGAATACCCGCCTTACTCTGCCTCTGACTGGCTTATGATGGAATTTTACTCTCCCTAAGCCAATCTTTATCACTTATGCAGTTGTCTCTCCCTCCCTTCCACCTCACCTGCCCTCACCAAAGGAAAAAAACTGCACTGCTAAGGAGGAGCTTGCTTGGGTGCAGGGCCGTCGCAACTGGACAGGCAAACTAGGCAATTGCCTAGGGCCCTGAGCTGGAAGGGGGCCCCCCAGAGACGGCTGACATTGGTCCATATCAATGACAATATGATGGAACCCCTATAGACACTGCAACAACGACAACACTTTGGAATCCCCCCTAATGGGGCCCCCTACTAGCTGCTGCTTACGAGTGGCTAAGTAGGGTGACCAGACGTCCCACATTGTGCGGTATCCAGTGACATTTCAGGTATTAGCTAAGCTATTGAGTATCTTTTAGCAGTGAAAGTTATTATTTATTTCTTTTTACTTGTAGGTTAGATTTGTTTATATATGCTACAGTGATTTGTTCTCCACAGAGCTCTACGGTGTGAGCCTTTTACTCACATTTGCGACTAAAAATAGTTTTGCGCAAACAAAACAAATCATTCAGGAGCACGCTGTGCAAGTACAGATTTCAACCAGCAGCAGAAACAAAAGGCGAATCCTGACGGAGGTCAGGTAGGTTGAACAGGAGTCACAGACGTCGTATTTCTGTCAAATACAACGCAAGATAAGGGCTTACCGGCGATGGAGAAGTCCGGCTCCAGGTCCAATAATTTCTTCCTCATGAATTTCATGACTGCCCAGAAATACCTGAACAGCCGAGCCGTGGCAGCACACAGGTATGTGATGTGTCAGAGGAAGGTGCCTCTTGCATGGGGCCACCAGAGTGTCTTGAAACAGCCCTGCTTGGGTGAAAGCCTCTTCAGTGAACTCAAGTAAAGCCGAGTAACGGCACATTTTATTGTGAGTAACGGTAATGGTGTTATAACAGGGGAGGCAGATTTGCAAACAACTTTTTTGATTACTCATCTGAAAAAAGTAGCGCCATTAGTAACGCCATTTATTTATAACGCCGTTATTTCCATCACTGGTAACAACCATATTTATTTTAAGCCACACCACAGTGTTTTTTTCTAAACTTAAACACATGCTTTTGTTGCCTAAACTTAAAGAAGTAAACCTAAAAAATGAAGTGTTCTACCAACATTTTAAGTTTATTTTGAAAAAGACAGCATGCATTTCATGAGCGGAGACTGTACATTTATTTCCTGTGAAAATGGAAGTGTATTTTTGAAAAGAAACAATGCATGTAACAAACCTAATTTGACACTATGTCCTTGAATGTCCAAAACTGATAGTGAAAAAGCAGCAGTATTGGTATGAGAATGTGTCGGTATCACAGTCTTCATTGTCTGCATCTATGCTGAAGTACATCCAGTAGTAACATACTAAAATCAAGGGTATGAGCATGCAGACACATTGACACACGCATATTCACACATGTACACACTTCACATACACACAGACACACACCTACTTCCACATTAGAGATCAAAAATGCAAAAGAAAGCTCCTTTGTTGAATCTGGCTGAATGACTAGAACTGTGACTTCCTCATGAATATAGGAATAAAGATGGGGAATATAGCACATTAGGGGTGGGGGAAAAAATCAATACAGCATAGTGTCGAAATTTTTTTGTGTAGCAATATTGTATCATCACACAATGCTAAGTATCTTTTTTTAAATTATATAATTAATGATACGGTGTTTCAGTCCTCTAGATACATTTTGCTGCTGCTGCTGCAGAAAAAAAAAAGAACTGAAGTAAAATGAACAGATGTTAACAAGGCTTCCCTTTAGGACATTATTTGCAGTTGAAAAAAAGTGATAAATCTCAGTATATCACAATATATTTTATGGCAATACTTAGCATATTGCAATATATTTCTAATCACAATAATAATGTATCAGGACAGAAGTATTGTAATAATAGGTCATTGTATCGTGGATCCTATGGGGATTCCCACCCCTACAGCACATACATACAGTACATGAAACAAGTGTCCAGTTTGATTTTCTCATGCATGTCCAGTTGGCAGGCTTGTCTGCACAGGTGCCTTCTGCAGACAACAAAATTTACGTCACACAGACTCTCCTGACCATTAATACCACATTACTGTTCACTGCTGTTTTCAAGGTCAACATTGAATATGCAAGCTCAACCTTTATGGATTTCAGAATTATAAGAAATTACAACTCAGCAAGCTCATCCTGCTCATCAGGATCATATCATGTCATTAAAAGCTCAAAATCAGCAAGCGGCATAAGATGGCTGTATCAACTAATGTGATGGATTACATGTCTAAAGTTTCAAGAGTCTGCTTGTAGATGTTCCTCAGAGAAATGAATGGAAGTCAAAGGACACCTGGAGTGAAGACAGCAGCTGGTTAACTGGTTAATTATTATAACTGCCGAAATCTGCAAAACCACTGAGTTGGTCCTTTAAATAGAAAGCACCAACTGGAGCTTGTGTCTGAGTGTGAGTACAACCACATTTTGGAGACTCAATGGCTGAGTGAGCTATTTCTGAATCTGTGGAAGATCGGAACATTTTTAGCTGTAAAGAAGTTGTGTGTGAGAGTTGGACTGACTTGCCTGAGAACCAGACTGGATGGCTTTATCACGGCTAACAACACATCCGATGGTGGCAATGTGAAACCAGTCTGTGTGTGGGAACATGCTTCAGATTTTTGTGTGTATGTGCTGTTGCTGTGTTTATCTGCAGGTTTTCTGACGAGGTTGGCACTCATCAGAGTGTGTTTGTGTATGTTTGTGTGTGTGTGAGTGTGTCTGTATTTCTGAGGAATGTTAATGCATGCAGCAATCAAGACAGAAAGCTGAACAATGGTAAATGGATAAAGTGGGAGGATAAAGGAAATGGCAGGCCAGATTAATGAAGCTAAACAATGCATGGCATATATGTTGAGCCTGTGAAGTCTGTGTGACTGATATACTCACAGACAGTTTAATTGTTCTTAATCACATGGACTTATTGTGCATTGAATTTTTGCATCAGTTTTGGGAAGACTTTTCAAAGGCTGTGGTCTCTGGTCTGTTCATCTGAATGTTGGCCAAAAAGTATAAAAGTATTCTACAGCCCTGCCTTTTGGCTTTTAACTGCATAACAACTTTGTGTAAATATTTAAGGCTGCATTGATTCGTTCTTTGGCCACTTGGGCACAGTGTAATGAACTGAAGACACCACACTGACACTTTATCAACAATTTAAATTCATTTTGAGTTGTATGTCAGTCCCATGGACTGTAAAAATAATGAACGTAGCTACCGTTACATCACCCATTAATTTATGGACTCCCATTTGAAGTTTTGAGTTTGGCCTTTTGGCTGTCACTATCTTGCTTTTTTGGAGCCAGAAGTGACCAAGGACACTATTGGCAGACAGCCTGTCACTCAAAGAGATATGCTCTTAAATATGTGTAAGTTAAATCCTTAATAAAATGTTACCAGGTGAGTTATTGAATAATTCACCCAGTACAGTAGTCATAAATGTTGAGATTAGTTATAGAGACCAAAACTGTTTTTTTGTGCCACACTGTAGACATGTTTTCTGCTGTAAAGTTGGACATTAACATGGAGGTGTATGAAGATTGACTGGCTTCTGGAGCTACCCTCAAGTGGCCATTCAAAGAACTGCAGGTTTTGGCACTTCCTTGTTTCATTTTTCAGCTCCGGAGATTGCTGCTTGGTTTGTCCACCTTGTAGATGTTCATAAATGACGACCAGCTGTGGATGATTACTGTGCAACACTTATTAACTTTATTAGCCCTGCTGGCTAGCTGTGCTCAACACTCCACTGAAGGTGCCCAGCACTTCTAGCACCCTGACGTCATCACGCTGGGATGGTACTATGGCAAGTGTCAACACAGTCTACATATCTGATGAATGTAATTCTGATATTCACTCTCCTTTTAGCATTATAATTGTGCAATTCTTGAATCTAGTTTCTCTCAAATTCTATGGGTCTCTAGACACACCACACACGTTTTCATGTTGAAAAGCCATTTTCAAGTGCATTTTGCATAATATGTGACGTCTAAACTGTGAAACGCAGACCACATTCTTTGATTGTCTAAACATAACCATAAAAAAATGTAATCGTGCTTTAGTGTCTACAAGCAAATATTGCATTAGATAGATGCATTTATTTGTCCTTTCAGGAATTCACAATGTACCTCACAGCAATAAGATGAATTTAAAAAAAGAAAGACAACTATAACACCATCAACAAGAACAACAACAGCACAATAAGCAAACATCAAAAATAGGCACAGCTATTTCATAGTATATATAATATGGAGGAGACACGTAATATTGGCCTACTGCTGCTTTAAAATTTTCAATGTTTCCAGATGGCTCTGGTGATCAAAGGTTTCTGAATATGGAATGATTTAACTGACCACATACTTTTCTTGAACATGGGTGGCAATGATCCATATCAGGAACAGGACAGCAGCTCACAATCCCACTGTTGCACCAGTCCTTATTCACTGTAAAGCACATGCCTCCTCTTCTTCTCTCACCAGAGTCCTTTGCTCTGTCAGATCAATATATAGAAATAAGACTCACCTGGTTGAAGGGTGCTGTCCAGGATTTAGCCAAGTTTTGGTGAATCAAAGGATATTAGAGCTTTTGATATGATTTCCTGATGCTGCACAGAAGTCATCCAGTTTATTTCCAAAATGGCTAATGTAAAATGTAAAATGGCGAGCAGGATGCTAATTTAGCTGGTCATCATTCTTCTCCATCTTTCCTCCATGTTTACTTATGTTTATATTTGAAAACCTCAACCTGGCTAGCTAGCAGAAGTTCACAGAAGCAGCAATTACAGACTGGTGAGTTGAACTCTCAGCAGCACGCCAACACTGACCAACACCAACCACAAAAAGCACCACTAAGACTTGCAAATAGACATTAGAGCCTAAATTTAAACAAATTTTGCTTAAGTGACAGAGATGTGAGAAGAAATGTCAGTGCCTACTTTACCACTGGTGATATATGTATATATGTGTGAATAAAATACTCTAAATGTACCACAACATTTCCAATGAAACCTTTTGCCTTTCCTGTAATATTTTGCTTAGATATAAAACAACATTACATGCATCAATGTAGCTAATGATTGATTGAATGAATGATTAGTTACGAGCTAAACTGTAGTGTGTAGACGCAAACTGAATGGTAATAAATCACTGAAATCATGGCTCCAGAGAATGTTTCGAGCAGCCCTGTGGGAACACAAGTGGATGATGATAATCACCCAAGCACAAGTGAAACAGTGAAAGTGTCAGTTCTAGTGTTACCTCTTTGTAATGCATGGCTGTGGCTGACTACAGTCAACAGTAATCTGATTAAGAATAAACATGACCCCTGCGTGACCATAGCTGAACAGGGTAGGCCTATGCCACTGTATTATATCATCAGTCACAATGGTGGTACTTAAAGACACAAATATTTTCTGAGGTGGTACATGGTGTAAAAAGCTTGAGAACCACTGACCTAAAACTTCTGCACAGTTTGGAATTATTTCACTTTCTTGTCACTTAAAAAAAGAAAAAGGCCATTATTACCCCTGATCTCCCTACCACTTCCAGCTTTGTGAATATGGGGAAGAGCAGAGAGTAAAACAACTCCTATCATTACCACTCCTCCCTTCATTTCTCACCGGAGGAACATCCTGAGCCCAACAAAGGTCCCAGGAATGTCTCCACCTCACTCCTGAATGCTTTAGCCTCAGGAATGTGGAGGAGGTGGTGGGAGAATTCAATGAAAAGATGAGAAAGGGAGGGAAACAGGGAGGAGTCCTGTGTCTTGTCCCCCTCCTTGTCGAGGCAATCGTCTTCAGTTGTCCCAGCGTGAGAAAGAACAAAGTGGCAGAGAAGGAGAGCATGTCGTTTCTTCAAGGCCCCATGCATCTTGTTGCTAATTGCAGGAATGAGAGGAATGGAATGATGGAGTCTTGTTGGATGCTGGTAGTTTATTGGTCAGTCTGTGTAATGATGGCAAACACAAACTGTTCGAGCTGCATACTCCAAGGCAAAAGACAGAGACAGTTACAATTCTTAACAGTAAAGAACACGGGTGGAAATCATCCAAATGTATTAATGCGGCGGCAAACATGTGGTGGGGGAGGTTTAATATTTTTTTAGCAAAGAAGTGATAGAACAAAATAGAGATTTATTGCCCACCAAACATAGCTGTGAGCATGAGACTTGAACCTGACCCCTGTGAGATCTACTTCCTTGAAACCTGACTCGCAAAAGAATAGCAAAACAGGTGAAAATCTTGCATTTAGAAGATTTAGACCATATATAGACAAAATAAAAAATAATGGATGTTTTTACTGTGATGCCACCAACTGGTTTGTAGATCTAATTTTGAGGCCTACAGTTTGGCATTTTGGCAGTAGTCTTGTTTTTTTTTTTTCAAACCAGCATGGTCTCCGATCCTGCGGCCAGCACACGGCCGGAACGCTGGTTCAACACCATCCAACCCGGCAAAAACCCTTCCTTGCCCGCTCTTCCCTCCAACAACCCTGATAATCGGCGACTCCATCACAAGGAATATCCGTTTCTTCAATGCCACCACCTGTTTTTTTCCCCAGAGCTACAGTCCCGGAAATCCTGGGAAAACTCCCTGGGCTGCTGCAGTCACTCCCATCCTCCATTACCTGCATCGTGGTGCATGTAGGGACCAACTGCTTTCACCTCCCTCCTGGACCTCCTACGCACTTGTGGAAAGTCCGTTTTTATCTCCGGTCCCATTCCCACACTTGGTTGCGGGGACGCACGCTTCTCCAGACTTCTCCTGCTGAATACTTGGCTCATGCCTGCCTGCTACGCTCAAGGCTTCAACTTTGTGGACAATTTTAATCTTTTCTGGAACCGTCCCTCGTTCTTCAAACATGATTGCATTCACCCTACCACCCTGCGAAGCCGCATGCTGGCAGCCAATATTCAGCATGCTATACATCACACGCCATGTGCATGACTATTTACATCACACGCCCCCTCCACTGACACTCTTCCTCTCCCCATGAAAACAGCAGCACAGAGCACAGCCCTGCTCACCAGCGTCCCCGTCCGACCATGTCTATCATTATCCCTCCCACCTGAGACATTCCCCATACAGTCCATCATAAAGCACAGACCACCCCGCCCTTGCTGCCCTAAGACTGTGCATAACAAAAACTTGTGCCCCATCTTCTGCATTCCTGCCACCCCCTGTACTACTCAAACCCAACAACACCTGAAACTGGCTCTACTCAACACCCGCTCACTGACCAACAAAAGTGTCATCCTACATGAATTCATCACTGACAATAAACTGGACTTCCTCTGCCTCATCGAAACCTGGCACAAACCCCTGGATTACTTCTCCTTAAACCAGACCACACCCACTGACTACACCTACACTGACAAACCCCGCCTAGATGGACGGGGTGGTGGCGTTGCTGCCATCTACAGGAAATACTTTAAAATGTCCACAATCTCCATACCTCCTGCTCCGTCCTTTAAACATGTTGCCCTCAAACTGTCTGGTCCCACTTCCCTGGTCATCACCATCATCTACCGCCCTCATAAACCTAACAACTCCTTCCTCTCAGACCTCGCCAAATTCCTCACCCAGCTATCCGCCGTGTCCCCCTCAATTTTCCTGCTTGGGGACTTCAATATCCACATTGATGATCCAAACTGCAAAAGTGCAAAAGACCTCCTGGAACTCCTCCACTGCCTTCACTTCACCCAGCATGTCAACTTCCCCACCTATTGTCGCGGCCACATCCTTGACCTAGTATGCTCCTCTGGTCTCATCCTCCACCAACTCTCCAGTACCAACCTTCACATCTCGGATCACCTGGTCATCACTGTGGACTTCAAGACCCCACTCCCTCCCCCAAAACTCACACGCAACATATCCTTCAGAAATATCAAGTCCAGTTTGTATGTTTATCCACAGTGTGTAATGTATTTGTTCCTTTTGTCACCTTGTATCTGTCACTTATGTCACCTTGTCTGAAGTCCAATTTCACTAATAAAAAAAAAAAAAAAGAAAAGAAATATCAAGTCCATCTGCCCCTCAGCTTTCTCTGACTCACTGGCGAACACGCTGTCCGCATCCACCACCCTGCTGACCCCAAACCCCTCTGACCTGGTCACCCACTACAACAACACACTGTCCCTCTGCCTCAAAAAACTGGCTCCCTTAAAGACCAAAACTGTCTCATTCACTCACTCATCTCTCTGGTACACTCCTGAACTCCGTCACATGAAAACTACTAAGCGCCAGCTTTAAAGACTTTACAAAAAAAAACAGTCTCACAGTCCATCTCCACACTTATACAGACCACCTTTCAAACTACAAAGACGCCCTCACTGCTGCCCAGTCCAACTACTACTCACAACTCATTCACTCTGGCTCCAAAGACCCCAAGACTCTCTTTTCCACTGTCAATAATGTGCTTGCACAGCCAGGGCCCCTCCTACCTCATGGACATGCTCCACCACCACACTCCCTCCCGCAACCTTCGATCATCTGACAAAAACCTCCTCTCACCTCCACACAGGACCAAGCACCAAACCTGGGGCGACAGAGCCTTCTCCATAGCCGCCCCTTTCCTTTGGAACACCCTCCCTATACACATCCGTGACTGTCCAGATCCATCCACCTTCAAATCACTTCTCAAAACCCACCTTTTCAAATCTGCTTTTAACCTTTAAACATTAGCTTTTCATTCTCTGTTTCTCATGTAGCCCCCCCCTTTTTTTCCTATGCTTTTGCACCTTGTTGTTGTATATTGTCTTCTGTTTATCTCTTCGCACTTATATGTATATATGTATGTACTTCTTTTCTTTGTCTTAAATGTAAAGCTTCTTTAAGAGCTTTAAAAGCGCTCTATAAATAAAATGTATTATTATTATTATTTAACATAACATGTTTTCTAGCACTCTGTTTATTCCCATAAGTGAGAAGTAATGCCAGTCACTTCACTATATGCTCTGGGCAAGCACTTATCCATAACATAACCACAACAACATTTGCATTTTAGCCTTATTTACCATGCTTGGGTTGTAGGCTAATGTTATGAAGGTAACGTTACGGCAGGGAGATTGCTGAGCAAAATATGCAATGATCACTTACCATGTCTGCTTGTTTTGTGATGCTGACAGATGGTATGACAGTATCTTTCAAGAAAAGCATTTGAATTATTCCTGAGCTTCTGCGCTCCATCCTTTCACTGTAGTCCTCTGGTAAAAAATGGTTGGAGCAAACAAACATTTTCCAGACCATTTCTACAGCCGTGTTGGGGTGGATATCCAGCACAAATAGCCATTGTTTCATCCCGTCTGTATTTTTGGTTGGTACCAGTGTTGGGTAAGGGTTACTGTAGAAGTAATCAAAGTACATTACTGCGTTACATTTTTAAAAAATAACCAGTTACTTTACTGCGTTACTCCCTGAGTAAAGTAACTAAATTACTTTAAAAGTACTTACAATGTTACTCCCTGAGAAAAGTAACTCAAGCACTTTTAAAGTACTTTTGAGTATTCTACATTTCCTATTGGGCCATGGACCACAGGGCGCTAAGCCTACATTTTTTTTTGTCTCCAAAATTAAAGTTATGGACCACTTGCCCTTCACTGAGATCCAATTCTCCCATCACAGCCGTCACTTTGACCAGCAGAAACACAGAATGATCCGTGCCGTAGACAACTGTATGACAACAGCACCCCAGCGTTTTTAATATTTCCTCTAGGGATGTTACCACACAGAGTAAAAGGGGGAAATGATGGTGTGAAACAACAGAGGCACTTTGTCAACCCGCTGAGTTAACGTTACTGTCATTAGCATCAAGCTAGCAAACAATGGTACATCCTCAGGGTCGGACATAAAGTAATAATATTAACAAATAGCGGCGGGGCATTTACTCACCACAACTGCAGAGGCTCCCAGCTTCATTTGAAACAAACTACATTATAGACGCTCCGTTATTTATTAATCCCGTTGTGTGTTTATATAATGTTATTTACTTTTTATCCGCTCCGTTGTCTTTGTAAAGTTAACATATCGCACGGTCATTTCAAACTCAACATTTGTTTCAAATTAAAAGCCTTATAACCTCAGCTGAGAGAATCCCTCCATTTTCTAAATAGGCTTTTATTCTGCAACATTTGTCAGAACTTTCTGTGGAAGATACAGTAGGTTGACAGTTTACATATGGTGCTTCAAATGTAGCTCCTGCCATCTGCTGACGCTTTTAGGTGACTACAACAACATGTCAGCTGGCACATGAACAGACACAGTTCTGACTCAAATAATAGTGAAATAAAAATAGGACAAGAATAACCCGATGACATCACACATGCCGTGAAAGACGACCGGGGATAGTTGGTGACTACCAGCATGTAGTGTGTACCAGGCATAATGCAAGTCCTGAGTCTGAAATATGTCTGTCAGCGAGTCCTACTCCACCTATTTAGACTCCACCGTAGACAGCGGCAGCATTTCTCTGACCACGTAGCGAGCCACAAGCTCCGTGACTTCTTTCAGACTGATAGGTTTAACGTTATCTCCGTTATTAGAACCAAACGACAGCTGTTGCTGTTTCGGAGCGTTCTTAAAGTAAGGGAAGTAACTGATGTCTTGTTTGAAAATGTACTTAAGTATCTGATTACTCAAACAGCAAACTAACGAGTTAGATTACTCGTTACTGCAAAAAGTAATCAAAGTACTCAAGTGCCAGTCAAAAAAGCACCAAGCAAGAAAAACAACAAGAGCAAAACCAAAAAGGGCGGCATGACGTTTGGCATGCCTCATCCGGTCCACAGTGAATCATTTCGACTCGGATGAAGAGGAAGAGGCGGCACCATGTCGTATGATGAGAAGCATCAACTCAGCCTCGACATCAACAAGCTGCCGGGTGAGAAGCTGGGCCGCGTTGTGTACATCATTCAGTCCCGTGAGCCCTTGCTCCAAGACACCAACCCAGAGGAAATTGGTTACTTTGTAACGCGTTATACCCAACTCTGGTTGGTACTACATGAAACTTCACTCTGCTCCATGTCTTCGGCTTGTTACCACAACCTTTTACAATACATGTGTAAATCATTATTTACAACAACACTCTGTAAACTTTTCTCAAACTTTCTGGTGCGTCCAGCTGATGATACGCAAATGCAAGGCTGCATGTAATAACAACGGCACTGTCTCAGGTGCGCACTGTGTCACTCTGCCTAGTGGTTTACTCAAGAAAGTAGTTCCGAGTATTTGCTTCATGTGTTGTAATGTTACTTAATTATACATTATTATTTCATAGCGTGGGGAATGCGCAAGTCATGTGTTGTCCACTAGGGCGTTTTGGAGTCATTTGATGGTGTATTTGACTAGTTTTGAGAGAGAGAGGGGGCTGTACCGTTCACCTCCATTTCAGCAGGCAGCTCTGCCCCACCGATCTCAGGACAGCAGGCACTAACAATTAAAGGTAATGTACCTACTCATATGACTATAGGGATTACGGCAATGGGCAATATTTGCCAAAATGTCGAACTATCCCTTTAACTTGCATTTGTAGATGAAGTGATGAACTGTTATCTGTGATGTGAAGACATCAGATTTCCACGCAGTTCCACGCAAGTTTTCAAAAAAGTTAAAGTGTGTGTGTGTGTGTCTGTGTGGAGGAGAAGGAGAGAGGGAGATGCTGGTAGAGAGATAGTGTGTGTTATTAGATACGTAATGTTGTGAAGTCCGTTGGACGGAAAGGAAGAAGCAGATCCGCGGAGCTGATTGGTTAATTCTTATCACATGACATGCGGTGCGCTTGCTGCATTCGAAAAAGTTGAGATTTTTCCATCTCTGTGCGACGCGGACGCGCACCGGATGCACGCCGCTATGGTGTCGCTTTGAATTGTGAGCGCGCTTAGCGCGCGTCTACATTGAAACTAATGCATTTGTGCGCACAAAAGACGCTGCATGTGAACGGCCCCTAATAGTGGTGTGCATTACTTTTTCCAATAAAACTGTGGAATGCTGTCAGCTCCTCTCTGCCTGCACACTTCTTTTCTCTCATCTGCTTTTCACTATCAACCTCTCATGTGTTTCTTCTTCTACTTCTAGCCCCTTTCCCCCTTCCTTCCATTTCTTGTAATCTCTCCTCCGCATCTCCCTTTCCATCATTTCGACAACTCCTGCTGACTTCTTCACTTGTTTCGACATGCTGCTACTCCTTAAAGTTTCTCTCCCTCTCATCTGTAATATTTTTCTCCAGCAGCCTTTTGATCAAAGATGTAAAGCCTACTTGCACTCTTTTCCTCATATCCTGCCTGTCTCCAGATGAAGATGAGAAATGTTTGGATCAACAAGAGTTGCGCTGCAGAGGCATCGGCACTCTGCCTTCACCACTCGGTGGAAAGCCACAGAGATGAAGAAGGTACTCGTCATTTACAACCTCAAGCCTGTCTGGGCGCAGGCTGCTGCCAGGGAACAAAGGCAGAGATGATAGAGTGTGTGTAGATATCTTTTATATTTAGAGACCCAACAACCAATGGGATCCATCAGGGGAGTTAGATGTGAAAAGAAGTGACAGGAAGCATTTGGTTTGATCAGGTGTACATGTGGACTCTGTTACAAGACAGCCATGCTTCATCTTTGGCCGTATTTTACCTTCTAATGATGAAAACTCCCCTGGGTATGATGGAGATGACCTTACTGTCGGCATTTCCAGGGTGCACTTTGCATAACAAAAGCCAAGAGGCTGTGCTGCCTTTCACAGGTTGTGTGTGTGTGTGTGTGTGTGTGTGTGTGTGTGTGTGTGTGTGTGTGTGTGTGTGTAGTTTCCTTAGGCCAAAGAGTACACTTTTCATCTGACCACCACTCCCTTTCCTCCCCTGCTCGCCTTCAGGGACATATTAACCTATAACACACACACTCCTGCATACACACACACACACACACACACACACACTGCCTTTGCCGGTGTCACTGATGCCTAAAGGGAAAGGGTGTAAGAGTGTGGCAGTGTTGATGGAGCAAGCAGGAACCAGAGGTGAACTGCGGGAGTTATCTGTGCATGTGTGTGCGTGTGTTTGTGTGTGTGTGTGTGTGTGTGTGTGTGTTGTGTTTGTGTGTGTGTGTGTGTGTGTGTATGTACATGTGTAAGAAGGCAGGGGTCATTACAACAGCCCCCTGGATCAGAGGTTCAGCTGAGGTCCTGACAGAATGCTTGATAAGACTGCAAAAACAGGGCAAATACACCAAATACACAAATACATTTGTCTATATCTGGCTGAGAAACAGTTTTGATGATGAGGAGACTTGTCTTTATTCCAATCTAACCTCTAGAGAACTTACAAATAATAACTTAAAAGAGTTTTATATGGCAATCAGTGCATAAGTATGATTCCAGACTTGGATTGCCCGCACACGGCTGTCAGCATGAAGGTATCTTAGCCAGCAGCTAACATCTAACAGTGCAAACTGTGCAAACACAGGCTGTTCTGTCCTGTGTTCGGAAAAATGTCATTTGAATGCTGTTTTTAGCCTCATTGTAGCCTGTAGCTCTAACTGCCTCTCTGTGCCTTGCGTTCACATGTCCACACTTGCATGTGAGACCAACGGTAGCACGCGAACACACATGACTCATGGTTTCGCGCAAGTGTGCACACGTGAACGTGGTGCACAGAGAGGCAAAAGTGGTAAAGCAATTTCATAGTGTGGTTATCAGGTATAGGATCTGACCACATCTTTCTCCACAGTTTTGGGACTGATTGTAAGCTTTTTGCCAAGGCTAATGTTTAATTTCTTACCTGGATGTCGCGGCAGATGGAAGTGGTCTCGCTGGTGTTGAGGAGGCTGCTAGTTCTGAGCTGTGTGGGGTCGATGAACGTGGCGCCTGCGAGCTATCTTTTGAGTGGCAGAGTCCTCACAGTCCGGGGTCTGCGTTGTTCGCGCTTGAGAGCGCCGCATCTGAAGCAGAAACGTAACAAAAAACATGAGTTAACTACATCCAGTTTTACAACCTAAGTAGACATAAGTAGAATCCAACACTTAAACACTAAGTTAACAGCAAACACAAAATACGACATAAGGGTGATTCTTCAATTAAGGGAGTTTTTCCGTCCCCAGGGTAGATTTTCAAGAAAAAAATGTTTTTTAGAAAAAACAATTATTGCATTTGTTAAGGTTAGGTTGTAGTAGCTATGAAAAAAATACCTGTGTCTCAATGATGACATTTTAATACTTTTTCAGAGTGTTGAAAATTCAAATGTGCAAGAATTTCACTGTTTTGGGCTTGTCCCCAACCCAGACTTTTTGACATCCCTTCTATGTTAAAGCAATAAAAAGTGCTAAATTCATTAAAACTTTACTTTGCATTTCCTCATAACAACTTAAAAAGACATCTTTCAAATTCATATAGTTTAAATTTGTTCAATTTGCAATTTATTTATAGCTAAATATCGCTGTCCCTCATACATCTGTCATTACCATCACACTCAACGTTTTAGAGAGCAATAAAGTTTTTACAAACAGTTACTTACATTGTTGCATGCAAATTAGATGCTCCAGAGGAACATTCCCAGACATGAGGCAGAAGCCTGATTTTTTGATGCCCACATATGTAAGTAATTTGATGTTTTATACATCCTGATCTGAGAGTATGTTTATTAGGCGTCATTACCAAACAAGTTACTATTTGAGTATTTTAATTCATTAATAGGAAATCTCACTTTATTTACATATATTCAGTGTACATTGTATGCTAGCTAACCAATTAGCTTAGCAAGTCTAAAACTTAGCCAACATTTTCTGCAAAGAGTGAAAATTGTCATTACCATCACGTGTCATTACCATCACACAAGTGACTGTGATGGTAATGACAGTCAGTGATGGTAATGACAATGTATCTGTTTATTACCTTATAACTAGAATATTAGCTTAATTTACTATTTACTATTTTACTATGATACATAATTGAACGGTGACCAACCGTAATTTATATTATTTTTGTTTGAAGATGTCAACATGGCCCCAGCTAAATCAGCTCAACGGTCAAAAAAATACAGAGACAAAATCAAGGAAGATCCTGAGAAATATCTTGTTTGATCCTTTTTCATGTCAGAGACGAGCCAGCCGGCCCGAAGAAGATATTATTACATAAGCAATGCTGTGGTAGTTTACCAAGTGATTAATTTTAATGGAAGGTTAAGTGTTCAAAATGTGTTGTTTTTAAAAAGTAGTATTTTCTTTATCTTTCCTTTGTTGTAAAAAAACAACAAAATAACACCAGTGTTAATTTTTATGTCATTACCAAAACATGTTGTCATTACCAAAACATGTGGTCATTACCATCACAATACATTTTTTGATAGAAAATGTTGCTTTTTTGTTAACTTTGGTTTTACCTCAATCATTGTGGTAATGTTTAAAAGTCTAAATTTGCATTTTCTGAAAAAATATACATTGCAATTCAAATATCTGATTGGTATGCAATATTTCATTGTTGAGACTAGGCAATATATTAAAAAGTTAGAGAGAACATGTTGTTAAAATGTATTTTAAATATACTTACAAATATTTAGAACGTGATTCTTAAAGACCATGTTTTGTACTTACTGGAATGATTGTGAAAACTTTGCTTGTCAAATCATTTTGTATTAAAATCAGTGTTTTGTTTTTGTGATGGTAATGACATTTTGCTGTGACAACTTTGAAAAAAGCATCATAATATCAAAATTATCATGAAGTAAAATCAAAGCTACACTCAGATCTTTGTTCCAGACCAATTGATAAACCTTTTGAAATAGAAAAAACAGAGATTAAAGAACTTTTTTTTTTCAAAATTCCAAAAGTCAGAAGTAACCCGAATTGAAGAATCACCCATAAACAGCCACACACAGTGGGTCACTAGTGGCTAGTTGAGGGCTAACAATAGCTCACTAGTGGGCGGAACTGGTTAGCACGCAAGTCAAAACAGTAAAGATTCCAAACACGTTTGCACAGTAAACCGTAACAATGGTAACAGTAAAGATTAAAAGTGAACTTAGATTGCAAGTAAAGTACATGGCTTACACGTTAGCTTAATGCAACAATACTTATTGTCGGCCACCAGTAGGAACTCTAGCAACGCCGTTGCTGCCATTCTGGCCATTGTGGTCCTTAATCCTCCTACAGTCGCTTTTGAGTTTTTTGAGTTTATTGTAACACTGTTCGGCTGTCTGTTGGAAACTTTGCTCTGCCATTCAATGGCATACGACCTGGAAAACCTTTCTCACAGCGCTGTCCAGTCCCCGTTGGATTTCCTTTTCTCCAATGATGGAGAGGAGTGTCCGCGCCTCTGTGGCCGTCCAGGAGACGTTGCTTCACACTGACATAATAAAAACAGACAGGCTGAAATGCACATGATCCATCGCACTGAGGGCCGAATTCACAAAAGGATTGCGTGGCTTTTGCCGCCGCTAAGCCAGTAAAAATGGAGCAAACAGATACCGTCTAATTCACAAAGCACACGCAGAAAGTGAAATGCTCCACTAACTGCGCTGCCAAGCAGATTGCGTCTCGGTGCTATGCTATTGCTCGGTGTTATTTGCACATATTTAAATGAGGTTATATGCATATATTTGGCACAAAATTTGGCCATTTCTATGCAAATTAGCCGCATTGATAAACAAATTCACTAACACCAGCGCTAATAGCCACACGCAGTTTGAGTGAAGTAAATAACATCTTTAGAAAGCTGGTGCAAACTGGGCGCTCCTCTGTGGAAGCCTCTCGCCCAGACTTTCCAGTGATCGTGGCAGCAGTGATCATCTGTTAAATCAGTCTGTGAATAATATTTTGGCATTATTATTATAATCATAATTACTTTAATGGCATCTGAAGATACTGATGCGTTAAACAGGTGACAGTCTGCGGTCGTTCTCAAAACACACTTCTGTCACGCACTTCAAAAGCAACTTTCAATAATTTATTTTACGAAACGGGGGAAACAAACGTGAACAAAAACGGTTCCATAATTCATATTAAATTCAAAACTTTGTGGGCGTGTTTGCGCTGTTATATCCTTAGGGCAATATCCTTTGTAAATAGGATGTTAAGACGGAGCAAACTGCGGGTGCAAATGAAGTGCAATTTAAGGTTCTATCAGCGGCTGCAGTTTATTCTTTGTGAATTCGGCCCTGAGTACTTTGTCGAGCAAAAGTGACAATTCTCTGTTGACCAATCAATGGACTGCAGTGTTCTTCCCATAACGGACCATTTTCCTTTTAGTACCGGACCTGTGTGCTAGGTACCCCAACAGAAGGGGTACTATCTACAAATTTTCGCAGTGGAAACGGTAAAAAGCGGACCAAACTCAACCATACTGTAGCATACTGCTCAATGGAAAGGGGGCTTTTGATTGCTGATTTTCTCTGTGTTATTGAAGGACAGAAATGACCTATATTTGGAGATGTTCTTCAGCTGGTGAAAACAAGACTGGTCCATGTTTTTTACATGTTGCTTCAGGGTCAAATTACTGTCCAGAATAACATTACAGATTTTTTACACCTGATTTTATGATCAGAGGAAGGGGGCTGCTGAGAGGTTGAATATGTTTTGAGATATTTTTCGTGTCAATGATGAGAACAACTCTTTCCAGAGTTGAATTTTAAGAAGTTTTGGGACATCCAGCTTTTTATATTATATAGGCAACTACGAAGAGATGCTAATTTACTGGTGTCAGAGCATTTAAAAGACAGGTAGAGCTGTGTGTTATATGCATAGCTATGGAAAGAGATGTTGTGATGCCGTTTTATCTGGCCAAGGGGTAGCATGTAAAGGGTGAAAAGAACAGGTCTCAAAAAAGGTCCTTGTGGTATTCCATATTTTAACTGAGCAGTTCTTGAGGAATATTCCCCAACATTGCCAAAAGTTTCCTGTTGGTTATATATGAAGAAAACCAGTCCAGAGTGGTTCCTGTAATACTTGCCCACTGAGTCTGTCTATAAGAATGGAATGGTCAACAGTATTAAAAGCTGCACTGAGGTCAAGCAACATTAACACAGAACATGCACAGGAGTCTGTAGCCATCAGTAACTCATTTGAAACTTTATGGAGTGCAGTTTCTGTGCTATGCAGCTTGCGAAAACAAAACTAGTTCAAGGGGGCTTAAGTTCGAGTAGGGCAGGTGGGAGGGGTGGTTTATGGGCCCAACAACCACTGACTTTCACACAGGAGGCCGGTGTTTGCTTCCCATGTGATTGTAAAGCCAAACTTAGTTCTTTTTTTTCTGAACCCAACCATGTGCTTTTGTTGCCAGAACCCAACCATGTGCGTGTTTTCCTGAACAGAACCATGTGCATTTGTTGTTGAAGGAAAAAAAAACTAAATTTGCAGTGATGTACCAACATAGTGCATTTATTTTGAAAGACACTGTGTGAAAACTGTACATTTTCTGTGAAAAGTGAAGTTTTTAAAAAAAAAAAAAAAAAATCAGACAAAGTTGTAACAGGCTTAAGTTGGCACGATGTCCTAGGACGTCAACAACCAGCGCACCAGGGGTATCTTGCACATCATATGTCGAAGTGGAAAGTTCATGACCAAAAGTCAATATACATGTAAAACACAACACCAGACAACGAATTACATTTTGCTTTCTTGCTCTATGGTCAATTGTCATGTCCTGTATCCAATTTTTGTCTTGTCTGTACTGTCTTGTCAGTGTTCTGTCTTTTGTCCTGCAATTAATACTAATAAAAAACAAGTCATGATCTCCAAGTTCATTAAACCAAAAATAAATTATTTAGTTTTTTAATTAATCTTAAATAAATCTCTTCACCTTACTCAGGTTGTTCCTAACCTCATCTGCAATTATGCATAATGTGAATGAATTGCAAGGAAAAGTGAAGGCACATTTTCTTCCTGAAGTACCCCACATTACATACCACTATTTATCGACCCCCTAAGCCCCACACTGACTTTTTAAGTGACTTTGCCACTCTTGTTACACAACTTTCCACTCTGTCACCTAACATAATACTTTTGGGAGATTTCAACATACACATTGACAATAAAAATCTGCCCCTCACCAGAGACTTTTTATCATGCCTCGACAGTTTTGGACTCCATCAGTACATTTACTTTCTGACACATACCAAAGGACATACTCTGGATTTACTCTGCTGCTCTGGCCTCACCCCCTCCAACTGCACCCCCGACGAACTTCCCATAACGGACCATTTTCTCCTCACATTCAGTGTTGCACTCTACCTCTCTGCAATCAAACCTCCACGTCTCATCCCATTCAGGAATTTAAAGGACATTAATGTTGACACACTCTGCTCCAAAATTGACAGTATTTCAATCCCGGATTTTCTTTCCAACCCTGATGATCTTACAGCGCTCTACAACAATGGTTTAAACAACATCCTCAACTCTCTTGCCCCACTGAAAACTCGGACTGTTTCCTTTTCATCATCTGCACCTTGGTACCCCCCTGAACTCCGGACATTGAAAACTAAAGGACGCCAACTGGAACGGCTCTATAAAAAAAAACTGGACTCACAATACACAAAAACATGTACAAAACTCACATTCTTTATTATAAAGACTCCATTGCACACAGTAAATCTGCTTATTACTCCGGTCTCATTACATCTAACAAAGGAAATGCCAAATCACTTTTTTCACTACTCAACAACATCCTCCAGCCTCCCCACTCCTTACCCCCCTACCTTTACTCTACTGACACCTGTAACTCCTTGATGCTATTCTTCAATATTAAAATCAACTCCATTCATCAGCACCTCTGTTCACACCCTCCTCCTGTCTCCACACCCGAACCCTTCCTCCACAGTCAGCCTTTTTCCTCCTTTCAACTCCCAATTGCCTCTGAAATATCCCACCTCATCCGCAAATCTAAGCCCTCCACATGCCTGCTGGACCCTATCCCCACAACCTTGGTCAAATCCTGCCTCTCCTCTCTGCTTCCCCTCATTTCTGCCATTATCCACTCTTCACTGTCCACCGGTATTGTCCCTTCAGCTTTCGAAACTGCTGCTGTCAACCCAATCCTGAAAAGACCTGGTTCAGATCCCAACGACTTTAATAATCTCTGCCCTATCTCCAACTTACCATTCATCTCCAAAATTCTTGAAAAAATAGTCTCCTCCCAACTTCACGCACATCTCACTCTAAACAGTCTGTATGAACCCTTCCAGTCTGGTTTCCGTCCACGTCACAGCACTGAAACTGCACTTATCAAAATCACCAATGATCTCCTCACTACAGCTGACACTGGTTCACTCTCCATTCTCATCCTCCTCGACCTGAGTGCGGCCTTTGACACCATCTCACACCCCATCCTCCTCAGCAGACTCTCCTCAATTGGCATCACCCACACCCTCCTTCACTGGTTCCATTCTTATCTCACAGACCGCACTCAGTTCATACAGCTTAAATCTTTCTCCTCTGACCCTTCCCCAGTCACCACAGGTGTGCCCCAGGGCTCTGTCCTGGGGCCCCTCCTCTTCATAACCTACCTCCTCCCCCTCGGCCATATCTTCCGCAAATTTAACATTAATTTCCACTGTTTCACGGATGACACCCAGCTCTACCTCTCTTCCAAACCTAACTCCACATTCCCACCCGCCTCCCTCACATCCTGTCTTTCTGAAATTAAATCATGGTTCACCTCCAACTTTCTAAAATTAAACAGCAATAAAACTGAATTCCTACTCATTGGCACCAAATCCACCCTATCTAAAGTTGACACCTTCTCTCTCTCCATCGACAGCTCCTTAGTCTCTCCCTCCCCTCAGGTTAAGAGTCTGGGTGTCATCCTCGACAGTACACTATCCTTTCAATCTCACATTAATAGAATCACCCGGTCTGCTTATTTCCACCTGCGCTCCATCAATCGTCTCCGCCCCTCCCTCACCCCCCACACCACCGCTATCCTCGTCCATAGCCTTGTTACCTCCCGCCTTCACTATTGTAATTCACTCCCCTTCAGCCTCCCTCAAAAGTCCCTCCATAAACTTCAGCTGGTTCACAGCTCTGCTGCCCGGATCATCACCAAAACCCCCTCTTCCCACCACATCACCCCCATCCTTCAGCAACTCCACTGGCTCCCGGTTAATCAAAGAATCACTTACAAAATCCTTCTGTACACTTACAAGTCTATCCATAACCTCGCCCCTCCTTACCTCTCTGACCTCCTGCACGTTGTCACCCCATCCCGTGCCCTCAGATCTTCCTCCTCCCTCCATCTCACCGTACCCGCTGCCCGCCTTAGCTCTATGGGGAGCAGAGCTTTCAGCCGCTCTGCTCCCCAACTCTGGAACTCACTGCCACCTGACCTCCGTAACTCTGCCACCCTGCCTATCTTCAAATCTAAACGCAAAACTTATCTGTTCAGACTTGCTTACTCTCTCTAAACTGCTCCACACGGTCCACACCTCCCTTTTATTGTTTGTTGTCTTTTATCTTGTATTTTATATCTTTGTTTTAATATTTTCTGTACAGTGACCTTGGGTGTCCTGAAAGACGCTTTCAAATAAAATGTATCATTATTACTATTATTATTATTATTGCTCAGACAGCTGATTAAGCATTAAGCAATCCACCTTGGGTGCTGAAGTCTGTTCCTTTCCCCACTGTGTTGTCCACATGTGTGCCAACTCATCTGCATCATTTTATTTTTATTACCGAACAATTTAATTATGAACTTGAACTTTCTGTCTTGTCTTGTGTTTTTTCTACCCCATTCAATTTCCATTTTATCTCTGCGGCTGTGCGCTCACAGCCTCGCACACGACTCACTCACACTGACACCGGGCCAGCTCTCTGTCAACTGAGGATTGTTCCATTCCCCAAAAAGTTTATGTTTGCCCACAAAACCAGGCACAAACAATGTCAAGTTCTTTTGTGACCTTATCAACAAACACAAATGTGCATCACAATTAGGGGCACAGTGCCATGGGGGGAAAGGACCTTTTTACTCTGCCATGTTTGGAAATTAAAATAACTTTCAAGCTGGCACTGAAAGTGGCATTTTCTTTCTCATGTGACTGAAACAATAACTCTAGTCTACCTATTAATTAAACCTGTGGTGCAGTCCCCCCAAACAGCCTGTCACATTTGCGGTTTTCTTTTTTTTCTTCATACCACTTAATACTGTCAGCACTCTTTCTCAATCCTCGAAAGTCTTGTGAGCTTAACCCCTGTGAATTTTCTCACAGTGCCGTACAAGGCATTGCTATCCCTCCAACACCCCTACACAGCAAAACTGACGCACACTAAAGTGCAATAACAAAATTAAAGTGCAATAACAAGGGGACCTTATTTTCCTTGGCCTACCCTTTTGCTTCGTAATTGCAAAACAAAGAGAGATGAAGAGATCTGGCTTGAGCGGCTCCCCTCCCCCACCCTGTGTTGTTCTCTACTACAGCAACACAACCAAGAGAAAAAGCTAGAAAGCTGAGGTGTGTGTGCAGGAGGGAGGGTGTAGGGTTATGCATGCTGAGGGGTCGCAGACCTCTCCCCTTCCCCTCACCCCCTGCATTTCTTCACCCCAAGGCCTAAAATAAAGTGGTCATATGGGATGCACAGCAGCAAGGTTACACGCAGGGAAGTGAGATCACTGGTGAAAATGACTATCACTGACATAGAGATTATGTTTGACAGAGGAAACAAAGCAGAAACAGAGCAAAGGACAGATAGAAAGCTTTAGTGAAAAGAAGGGATGGACAAGACAAAGAGTTGACAGGTGATAAAAGGAAGATGAAGGGGAGACAGGGATAACTGAGCCAGAGATTGGAAATGTGAGAGATCAAACCCTCTCACATTAGGTAGAGAATAGGTTTATGTGAGACTGTCCTCCCAAGGGAAACATCAGTGTTGCTTTCCATCAAAAATGCCCAATAAAGATTTATTCATTGGGTTAGGTCTTGTTTGTGAGAGATACATGCTTAAAGTAGGTTAGTGACAGAAATAACATACTGCACAGACTGTAGTATGTAGCTCCTCTTTGTAAACAAACAAACAAAAAAAACAACAACAAAAAAAGATGAACTTTTGGCAGAGAAGCTCTGAATAACTGTGTAGATTATCCCATGTCATTTCTCTTTGAGGATAAACAAGGAGAAAGTGGGATCAGTCCAAGACAGAAAACAAAAAGGGATAATATGTTAAACTAACTGTTAAATCCTGCAGACCCCCCCCCCCACAATAGAGAAGAGAGGGGGGACACAGAGGACAGACAATAGGTGAGACAAAATAAAAGTAGAATAATGAGAGGGACAAGGGACCCTTTTTGAGATAGAGGATGAAAAGAGGCAGTCTTGCCCTAATCTTGCTCTAAAGTGCCAGAGAGATGGCACAAAGACCTTTTCTCATGCACCTTTACATTTTTACACAAAACCAAACGACAGCGACATCATTACACTTGTACCTCAAAGTTGTACTTACTAAGTACAATACAGTATTTACAGAGTAAGTATTTTTGTTACATCTGACCAGCTGATGGCTCTAATAAACAGGTGTTAAAAGAAGAGGAGGAAGAAGAAGATATTTGACCACTATTATACCATTTTATATGCTGTAGTGTGTGTGTGTTCAGATTCAGACAGCTTAGTGTCGATGTGAGAGGGGGAAAGGACAGCAACAAAGCAAGGACAAATGTTGGGAGATAAAAGGAAATATAAAATGGCATGAAGAGTGAAGAATGTTGTAGTATCTGTGTTACTAATTCAGAATGCAGCAGCACGTCTACTAACAGGAACTACGAAACGAGATCATATTTCTCCTGTTTTAGTTTCTCTGCACTGGCTCCTTCAACATATTGTACCACAATAGCCAGAATTACAACTATAATATTACTACTTTCATTAATGTTGTTGTAAGCTACTCTCATCCTCAGTTGCTCTTCCTGAGGTTTCTACCGTTTTTTCCCCTGTTAAATGTTTTTTTTTTTTGGGGGGGGGGGATGTCGTATGCTGTAAAGCCCTGTGAGGCAAATTGTGATTTGTGATATTGGGCTTTATAAGTAAAATTGATTGATTGATGATTGTCTTTTGTCCCCTTTATCTCACCATGCCCTTCTCAGGCTGATTACGAACTGACTAAACGTGGTCTGATGGGTCAACGAGGCACTAACGTGAACATTTACCTGACACTGCCACACCACAGTTGGACACATGAGACATGTGACGGAGGGCAAGCCAGAGGAGGGCTGAGAGACAGATAGGTTTGGGGAAGGAGGAGGAGATAATAAAGAAGAGGAAATGTGGGTGAGAGAGAATTGAGGTGAAGGGGAAAAGAGCATAAAGGAGAAGAATCCAAGTAATTATGTAATGCCAGAAAATAGTCTTTCTAGATAGATAGATAGATAGATAGATAGATAGATAGATAGATAGACAGATTTGTTATACAGACAGACAGGAAACCATCAGTGGCTCCAAGAGGCCTGGGAAAAAGCAGGCCAGCTAGTGAGTATAGGTGTGTGTGTGTGTGTGTGTGTGTGTGTGTGTGTGTGTGTGTGTGTGTGTGTGTGTAAGTGTATGTGCATGTGTGTGTGTTCATGCACATGTGTCCGGAGCCCTTTTGTCCCTTTGTTGATCCCACACTGATAACGTCTGCCGGGACAGGAAGCAGTACAATGCCAGGCAGGCCCTGAGGAAAGGCTGGATCTGAACCACACACACACACTCACACACACACACACACACACACACACACACACACACACACACACACACACACACACACACACACACACACATTTTCTCTCTCAGACATAAACAAATACAGATGCATACACAAAACTGAAACACATGCCTCACCAATTCTTTCTTAAGCTCACACACATGCAGGTGAACTTGCCCTCCTCTTTCTGTCATACACAGCCTCATACAAAGTAAAGTAACAACACTGACTTCATGCAAACCATCTTGACATACACACTCTTACACACTCACTATCAAAAAAACATACAATGTCTTGCATGCCCTCTCTTACACACACACACTAAAATATCTCTTTTTGTCACTCTTTGTCACACACATTTTCACTGAAGCATGAGACCACAGCGGAGTCAGAGGATGTGACAGCATTAAAGAGCACAATAGTTCTTGAACTACAGCAATGTGCTGAAAACAGTGAGTCACTTGTGCTTAAATGCTGCAACCTGGTTACACATTCCAGGAAATGAAACGATAGCCAGAATATGCTGAAGCATGAATTAACATCAGATTATTTTAATCTGCATATGTTTTGGGTCAAACTTGAGAGTGGTCAACTTTCAATTGACTTCTTTCATGACTTACTGCCAGTTGCGTCCCCAAGGGCAGTGGTATGCCCCCCTCCTGGCCCAATATGCTGACCAGTGGCAACTTCTCATGTGTGCACCTGCAGGATTATATTATCCAAACACTCATCTGTGGACTGAGAGACATAATGACCTTCTTGCATGATTGTCTTTGAAAGTTAGGCAGCCAAAGCATTTTGAAGGTGGAAGCTTTTCACCCAACAGAGACAATTGCTGTAGGTGATGTGTGCATGTGTCTGTGTAGAGAACTCTAATCTTCAACCCTAACAACAGACAGTGTTCAGGAATGGACTGCCCACTTCCGTTTGAAAAGGTCAAGGGAGGACATAGGAGGAGAACAGAAAAGAAAATACAAATGGATTTAACAAGAGAAGAAAGAAGCGGTGTGCACAGTGTTGATTCCAGATCATCTGATGTCATCCAAAAACACAAATGTAGCAGAGCTAAGGATCAGCCCTCAGAGAGAAAGGAAGAATAAAGGGGTTAATCCATCTGTTAAAGCCTACAGACAACCTGGAGAGAGACAGAGAGAGAAGAAGTGAAAAGCTTTGTCACAAAGTATATCTCTATTGTCACAGCAACTGGGTATTTTCTGTGCAGGAATGCTTGTTGCAATACAAACAGGCTGTCAGCAGGTTATTCAGGGGTCAGTCAGTGCTGTTCTGGATATCAGACTTAACAAAACTGTTGAAACAAAATGAATATCCAAATATTGTGCATAGCCATTGTGCATCAAAAACAGCCATTATTTCTGCAGCTGAATGTAAATGGCTGAGAATGCCCGATACCTCATCTTGCTTTGCCTTGGGGCCACTTTTGGGGCCATAAACAGACATTAATAACATTTATCAGTATGTATAATAAATTATTTGGATGTTTTAAAGCTTTCAACATTTGCTGTCCTCACTAATCTTTGCCAAGCGAAGCAGTAAATCCAGTTGTAGCAGCCCCGCACAGCTCAGGTAAACCCTGTCTCACTCCAAAGTCGACAAATACCGGTGCTTGGGCAGTGACTTTCGGCATCAGACAACGATGAAAAAAGCCATGCTTTCACATTGGCACAATACACAACTGGTTGCTTTTACTCTGTAATGGCGCCAGGTGGCGTCAGGGGCAAAGGTGTCCAGGCCAAAAAGTAAATCGGGAGGGGCAAAAGTCTGAGTGTTGGTGGATTAGTCCAACAACCACCAACTTTCAACTGGGATGCCAATGTTCACTTCCTGTATTAATGTAAAGCCAAACCCTGCTCTTTTGTCCTAAACCCAACCATGTGCGTGTGTTGGCAAAACGTAACCATATGCGTTTGTTGTCGAAGGGAAAAAAACACTAAATTTGCAGTGTTGTACAAACATAGTGCATTTATTTTGAAAGAGACTGTATGCAAACTGTGCAAACATTAGTGTATTCTGAAAAGGCACAATGCATGTAACAGACTGTTGACACGGCATCCGAGGATGTTAACAACCAAGGTACCCAGGGTACCTTGCACATCATATGTCATCCTGGAAAGTTAATGACCAAACATTGATATGTGACAAGGTTAGTGTTTTGATCAGGTATACGCAGGGGCATTTCTAGGAATTGAGATCATATAGGTCTTAGCCTCAACTTCTGTAAGGGGGGTCTGTGGGGTGAGTATTACTGCCTTTATGTGACACAAAAGGGGGTTCTTCACAACAGTGTGCAGTATAATTTCTAAAGTTAGAAACAGGACAGCTCAAGGGGTGAACACACTGAAAAAAATTTGGAGTGTTATTTACTTGGAAAAACCTAGGAAAGTTTTTGCATTTAGAAATTGTAAGTAAATTCTACAAGGGCGAACATCAAGTAAACTTTACTTGCGGATGTAAGTTTCTTTTACTAGCAAACCTCAGGTAATTTACTGATGATTATTAATATGATGATTGAATTTTACTCTCTCCTTCTATGTAAGTTTTACTTAGACTCTTGACTGGACCAAATTGAAAAATGTCACCTAAAACCAATGGCTTTTCAAGGTAATTTTAAAATGCCCTTTCTAACCTTTATTTATGGACAATATTTAAGAAACATTTACACAACATTTTACATAATTTTTCTGCAGTTTAAATTGCCTAAATTTGTTCTTAATGTGTTTGTTTATTGAAACAATGACTTTGAAAAAATGAGGCAACTGTTTAATTTAACAACACCTTTATTTTTCTTAAGTGAAAAAACATGTTCACACTTGTTCAAGGAAGGGGAGTGCGAGTTTGTTTGGTAAATACTGACAGTCTTGGTAATCTTTTAAAAGGATTCTGCCAATTGCCTTCCATGTTTCTGCAGGAAAATCATGCCGAATGAAGGGCACTTTAACTACTGTACCAAGTGTGCAGCGCTCATAGAATTCATGCCAGAAGCAGCTGAGAACATCTCTCATGACCCTGGATCCACTTCCTGCCTCTTCAGTGTTGTCTGGAAGTATGCGTTTCACATTCACTGCTTTGTTCAATATCTCTGCATCAGAGAAAGCAGTGATCATGTCATGTAAAGTGTTAGCATGATGTATGGTGATTGTTATCCCATCCTCTGGATTAGGTGGACTAGTGGGCATGAGAAAACCCTCATAGATCAATGTGTCGTCTGTGTCTTCATCAACATCATGAAGGGGACAAAAAGGTAATTTCAGCATCAACAGACATCTGCAAAGCAGACTGGACTTCATCAAAATCAACTATGGCATCTCCCACTTGTAGTTCTGCTGTACTGGTTTCATTGCTGCTGTGTGATGAGACAACAACCACATCAGATGTCTCGCTGGCATCATCTTCAGCTTCTTTTGGCCTGGTTGCAATGTAAAAGCGTAACATACTCAGCTTTGCAGTCATGTACATAATGCCAACAGACTGGCAAGTTTCATCGGTGAGGCGGTTCTGTTTGAAATCCCACAACTCAAACTGATAATCAGACACTGGTCCTTTAGGAGAGATCCCACCAGGAAAGAAAAGCTTCTGTCCTTCTTCAAGAATAGCTTTTAATCCAGCATCAGTTGGCAACTGTATCTTCCTAGTGACACCCCCCTGTTTTGTCCTCACCTGTTTGGCTCCATTACCATCATCATGAATCCATCCTATCTCTACATTTCGTGTAGTTTTTAGCTTCTTTTTGTCTGTTGTTCTTGTGTCTTCATGTAATGTCTTCTCCTTTGTGCTTTCCTTTCTGACTCTCATTTTCTCACAAAGTTTCTCCAAAAGCCCTTGCTTTTGTTTGGGGAGGGACTTTTTACTTCTGCAGAAATTGAAGACAGCAATTCGGTCACCGTAGGAAGGAATGTAATTTGCCAGAGTTGCATCATCCATGAGTACGATGACATCCTGGTCAATCTGCACAGAGGAGGACATAAAATAAGAGACAATGATTTTTTTCAATGTGCACATGCATGAATGTTGAAGTGATTGTTCTGTTTTTTGTTGTTTTTTTAAGTGAGGTTGTAAGAGATACTTGTACATATTGCATGCATATTACAAGCTCTGACTGTGAGACAGATTCCAGAGATGTTGCCTGCAATCATCTAGTTTACTGTATTCTGGACCCTTTCCATGCACGTAGGAAAAGCCTTTGTGTTGACTTAAGTGAAACTAGTGCTACTAAGTGTGACCGGTAGTGAAGGTCCCTTCCAGGCCACCGTAGGGTTTGACAGCAGTCAGCTCCTCCTACTAATCACTCCTATTATCACAAAGTGATATAAGCTGGCAGACAAGGTGTTGGCCTTCCCTTTGCTGCTGATGCTTCTCCTCAGTCCTTTGTGCGACAGATTGCCACATGTGCCGTGGTAAGGGGTTGATTGTATCTGTGTAAATGTTTGTAATGTTTTATGAGTGTGTATATGTGTGTCTTACTTTGTCTGGTACACCTTAGGTCCTTTTCCCTGGCTACCCTCCTGCTCCCGCATGTGAATCCCATGTAGGGTATTGTCAGAAGAGGTAAAATGCCAACTCTCTTACCACAGCACATGAATTACTTTTTTTTGGCAGAATGGTCATTCATTTAACTTGTTTTCTTTCATTTATTATAGATAGACTGCCACTGCTGTTTTGTTTGTATTGTTTTGTTTTGTTTATTTTATTTTGTTGGTTTGCTTAGTTTTTTTTTCTTCATTGTTGATCCAGTAGTTCTTTTTTTTTTAAAATTATTTCAATATTATCTTGCCTTTTATTATATTAGGTGGTTTCTGTTAATTTCTTTTGTCCTTTGTTATGTTAGTCCTCCGGGGCCTTGATTGATTTCCCCCAAGAGACTTTTAATAGATTATTGCAGCAGTTCTAGGTGTTTTTAATACATTTCTTGTTTGTCCTTTTCTTTGCATGAGTGCTGCAGGAGTGGTGATAGCGTGGCCGCCTGGACGGCGGAGGGATTGGTGTTCAGAGTTCCTTACCTTAGCTTCACACCCCCTTAAATGTGTGTGCGTGTAGTGGTAATTTTGCACGTCCTTCACACTTTATAGTTTTCCCTTGTAGTTTGGTTATTTTGCTGTGTGTGCATGTGTTGGGCACGGAGCGTGGTGAGTACTCTGTCCCCATTTAACTTTCCCCTCCCCGACTACGGCTACGCCCAGCTGTCCTGTAGTGCTCCTGCCTGTATTTTAAACCATTTAGATTAATTTAAGTATGGTTTATTTTAAATGTGCTGCTTAGTGCAATAAAGGTTGTAATCTTGGGGGAAGCTCTTTGTCTTTGACCATTATTTGACCGTCACTTGTATCATTTTGGGATCTGGCCTTTTTTTTAGATGGTTTAAGTGAGCCTTATAACTGAAATAACTTCAAAGTAACAAGCCAAACTTAATTCTGAGCCCTGATATGGCTCTGGCCACATAAGCATCTCTCAGCCTTGAGGGAATGGGATGAATAGAGCTAAGTTAAATGGCTAAATCACTTTAAATACATCTAACCCTTGTAAGCACTGTGCTGTTTATTGTTCAAACAACAAATTAACAGGCTAACTGATCCTAGGGAGTGCAATGCCTGCACCTGAATTTACATAATCATGAAGTCATGTAATGTCTTCTGATCATTCCCTTTTGTTGCTTGATCTAAGTCCTAATTGTGTTGTGTTAACTTTTCCTTTGGTTGAATCATTCTGTTACTGCTGCAATGTCTTAATGTAGCTAATGTTAGCACTGCCCAATTTACCTAGACTGCTGCTCTTCAGTAGCTACAGTAGCCTGCAGCAGGATGTTCGTGTTTCTGATATTATAAATAATTTGCACAGTAGATCAATTCTGGACTTGGAGTGTAAATAAAAAGTCTAAAAGGCTCTCTGTCTGCCTGCTATTAGAATTGTAGCTACAAGGTTAGCCTACATTACCAACATTGTCCTGCTGTTCTAATCCCTTTCAGACAACTGAGGAGGTTGGTATTCTTGGGGCGATCAGGGAAAACTGCCTATGGCTAAATTACTTGCGGTAACATAGTTCTGTGAGGGGATGCCGCAGACGGCATCGACCGGTGAAAAGAACCACTGCCCGGTGTAGACCAGTGTCGTAACTGTAACGTTAACTGTGGCTCCACACCTCTCACTTGGTAGTTGCTGCCACAAAAGCAGGCAGCGAGCAGCATTCCTCACAGCGGCAGATCACAAAATTGTAACAAAATGACAAAAACCGGGATGGACTCATGGATATTGTCCAGTAGCCCAACAATTTAAGCTAACAAACATGCTACAAGTTTACCTGCCTCTGACATCCTTCACATCTGCAGCTATTTCTTCGTTTTACAAAACACCAAGCACCAAAACAACACATATCATCTTCACTCACCTTCTGCTCTTCCATGAATGAAATGGCTTCCTCGGGGACCCCTCGAACACGCAAAAACTCTCTGAGGTCCGACATTTTTGGTACGCCTCCTCGCCTCTCCTCCACTCTAGTGTGCCACCGATACTTTTGACTTTAATCTCAGAATTCTGAGTATGTTTTAATAAAGTATTTTAAACAAAATTCCACACAAAATTATGCTAATATTGTATTTTGAAAAAAGTAAAGTTTTATTTTTACAAATGGAGCTTTTCCAAAATGGCCTTCATAAGAAATCATAAAATGCTAGTTTGGTGTTTCGGTATGACCGGGTGGGGTAAACACAGCTGTGTGTATACATTTTTTAAGTGCTTAAAGATCCAATCATTAACATGTATTTCATACAAGAGCCAATAAAAACAAATAGAGGGGTCTTACTGACATTATAGGTGTGTTGACTGATTCACTACATCAACTCATGCACTAAGTACCATGCAAGAACATCGCAGCTGCTGATGGTAGCCTTTCAGTGGCACAGTGAATGAAAAGGTCACAAAACATCTTTTTATTTTATGATTGTAGTTGACTAATGTATGTAAACTTTACATAAATTTTGAAACAAGCCACAGTTTAACCGTGCATGTGGACATGTGCACACACACTCATGAGTCATGGGTGCAGTACTTGAAAAAAACACACTTCACCCCTGTTCTGGGGCTGTGTGGCACATAAGTGAAGAATAACTTTGTTTCTTCAAAGTGTGTTGATTTTAAATGTCAGAACTGAACACACAGCTGTTGTTATTAACCTGGATTTGTCATATTGTATCTAAAATAAGAATTTTATCAGTCCACGGTGGGAGTGACTGCTGGTTATCATGCAGCATTTAACTGCACAGACTGCTGCTGTTTTTTGTTTCATCTGTTTTCAATCTGTCTGCACATTTAGATTCCAACCAATGTTGAAAAATATGAATTTAATGGAATTCAGACTCTACAGGCCACAAGTTATTCTGTCCTGTTTGTCTCCTGTTAACCCCAAATCAGTATCTGCTGGCTGTAGTTATCATCACTTTCTGCACTGTTTTGCCTTCTCCCTCTCTGTCAGTTCTGCGGCCTTTGGGACTGAGGGCCATTGACAAGTACTGACAGTTAATGGTACATTAGAAACAGACAAAGACACCCTGGGGCCAGAGTGGACGAGAGAGGAGGCACAGAGGACGATGAGAGTGCAGGAGGAATCCTGCCTGTATTGAAATAAGCTGGAAATAGTCAGAAAGATTCATGTTGAATTGACAGAGAAGGAGAGAGAGGAAGATGGAGTGAGAGAACAAATAAATGAGGGACAGAGAGTAGCGGAAATTAGGCAAGATGGGCAATGAAGGGAGGAAAACAAAAAAGGAGCCCTTTATTCCAGATGCCAGTGTCCTTTCCATCGATCTGTAAAGGAGAAAAACTGAAACACTATTCATCCTGTGAAAGTTGCAATCCAATAAGGGCTAATGAGATATCATTTGAATCCCAAAAGGACTGGGAGATAGTGGTGCGTTGAGGTGAAGAGTGGGGGACAGCCTGAATGAGTGAGAGTGGATTCCCAGGGAGAGAGCTGGTGAAAAGGGGCCGACCCCCCATGGGTCAGCGCTATTTACTCTACTCTGTTCGCTCCCTTTCTCACCCCTCTGCTGGTTTCCTCTCTCACTCAGATCCATTCTGCTACTCTGAGTGCTAATCCACCAAACGCAGTCTGAGAAACACTCTTATTAGCCCCTGTGTGTGTGTGTGTGTGTGTGTGTGTGTGTGCGTGCGTGCGTGCGTCTGTCTGTCTGTCTGTCTGTCTCATATGTCTCAAAGAGCAAGAGTGAGAGATTCAGTTGCTGAAATACAGATTGCACTGGCTGCACTTTATCTGCAGAAGGCTGGAATAACTGTCAATAAACCTGACATGTACATGAAACTTTATGATTTATATTTTTCCTTTTACTCAAGTAAAAGTACAGTAACTGTTGTGTACTGTACTGTGAGTAAATGTAATATTACAGTGAACTGACTGACAGAACAGACAGAAGAGAAAAGTAAGTTAATTTACTCAGAGTAAATGTCACTGTGTTACATTTTAAACAACTTCCTTCATCAGTATAGGCTTAATAGATTTTTACCCAAATGGAAACCAGAACTTAGAAAATTACACAAAAATGTCTGTCAATGAATAAAAAAGGCTACATACACTGTGGCAGGTAGAACAAGATATATTGAAGGGATACTCTGGAGTCGTATGGGGTACTTCCATAGTCAGTGTATTACATACAGTAGACATCAATTAGCAGTTTGAAGAAGCAGGTTGGAGTCTGATATGTAAGCTAAGCTATGTACTGCTGTGGAGGGGTCAGCAACAAAATGTATTTTTGCCACTTGAAAAAAAGTCCCACCTAAAAAAATCAATATCAGTTAACATGTATGCTGTATTAAGAGTATTGTCACTGTCAGTGAAGCTATTAACAGCTTCAGTCCCCCAACTATACTCAAAATAGTAATTTTAGCTCGCTGCTTTGATCATTTTTTTTTTCTTTTTTTTATATTATTGTGTGACTCTGAATGAACCCTTTAAAGCACCCAAGTCACACAATAACACAAACAAACCAGCTGATTGAGGCAGTGGTAGACTTTCAGCTCCTGTGTTCAGCAATATTAAATCACTGTTTTACTCATTGGAGTCTGGCTTTGAAGAGAGTGATATAATAGCTTAATTTTTCCACTGGAAATCACTGACTGACATTAAAGATATAATATGTAGTTTTTCCACATAAAAATGTCTAAAAACGACTAAACCAATATGATATATTTTGTTTAGTTGAGTACTTTGATTATCAGAAATGTTTCAAACAATTTTTCAAACCCAGATAAATATGAAATATTAATAACAGTAACAGACCGTGTCAGTAGGTAACTCCAGTTACCAGAGACATTAAATGAAGGAGAAGAAGAAGAAGCACATCGGATGAGACGTCAGAGAATGAACGTTACTGTTGCTAGGCTAAGCTAACTCGTCATGGATCATGATTATGCATTGACGGTTGCTGCACCTTCTGACACCGAAGCTGTCCTGGTAAACAAGCCAGTAAAACGGAAACGTACGGGTCAATCAAGCGATCAGGAAGAGGCCAAGTTGCATTTCCTGTAGGAATCTAACTCCTATCTCGAATAAATTTTCTAAATAGGCCTACACAGGTCTACTCTGGTGCCTGCCTAAAGAAACGTGCCATATTAAAGAACCGTTCAGCCCTGTGAAACGTAAAAAAGAATATTTTCACGGGATTCGAACCTGCTTCATTATGAGAAAACAAACTACAGGTGCACAACAAACAAGGTGCACCACTATTACAACATCATGTCATAGACAGATACAATAAAAATCCGACAACATACAGCCAGCTGTGTCTTCAAATTGGGAGGCAGTCAGATCAACTTGTGACCACGCTGTCCATGCACTGAGGAACATTTTACAATCTCACTGCTTTCCAATACAAAAACCAGCGGTTTAAACCCACTTAATTCACAAACCTAAAGTTTATTGTTGTGCTACAGGTCGATAAAGCCAATATTCATATACTCACGTGGAAATACTTTCTTTTAAATTAAGCAACAAAGCAGCAGCTGTATAATAGATATGTCTCTAAGATAAATTATCTATTTATGTTGTAGCATTAAGGCGATCAAAAGCGTACAAATATGACAAACACTAGGCTGTAGGCTATGTGGTATGAAAGTCCATTAACTCCTGCAAAGCGTTATAGAGTGATGTATGATTAACGTTACCCACTTGCGTGTTGTAAGGATGTGATTTGGAGTGTGATTGAATCTACATGCGTTACATTCTGCCTTTTTTTAAAGCTCAAAATATTAAAACACATCTGGGCGGAGATTCGAACTCACTCCGCGAAGGGAAAAAGATACAAGAAACCAACACGTTAGTGCTGGACATTGTAAGGAGGTGGTCTTAGTGTAGTGACTGACCTATTGTAGTGTAATGGGATACACAGTCAGCTGAGTCACATACAAAGGTGGTCAGATCAACTTGTGACCACAACATCTGTGCACTTAACCCTCGTAATCCCTCACGGACCTGATTTTGGCCGCCTATTGGGTTAATCCCAATATCCCTCCTCGACTCCTCCGTCCTCTATCCTCGAACACTTGACCCAGAAATCAATTCATACTTGCCATCTGGTAGGACGTTCAATTTATGTTTAAACATGCACACACCTGTGTCTCACCATATCTAAGTTCATATCCATACACACTGTATACTATATCCTCTTACCCAGACACCGCCACCCCCCGCTCCACAGATGCATGAGAGGACACGTCTGCAGTACAATGGCTACCAGCACTGACGCAAAGTCCCTGACCTCATACAGCAGCAACACAGGGCATTTTACACCGCAACACCATTTGGATGACTTTCCTCACTTAAGCAAAGTGCTTTTGGGCTGATTAGCAAAGCGCTAACGGTCGCGGCTATGCATTAATCACCTACGGGAGCTATCAGCTGAGGGGCGAGACAGAAAGCGTGAGAGAGAGAGAGAGAGAGGAAAGAGAGAGGAATGGTTGGGAAGATCGCTTAAAGAAAAACAGCCTAATAACAATGTCCATTGAATGGCTGTGTTGCTGTTTCCCTTGGGAAAGCTTGACAGTCCTTTCCTGCTATACAGACCGCCAGAGTGTGTGTGTGTGTGTGTGTGTGTGTGTGTGTGTGTGAGAGAGAGAGAGAGAGAGAGTGTGTTTGTTTCTGTAATTTTGATTTCTGTCTGTGTGTCAGGTGTGTGTTTGAGCTGTGTATGTGTGTGACAGTTTCTGTTGGCCTGTTAAATGTATTTATGATTTATGTTAACATGTACCCATTGCATGTCTGTCCTTTGTGTGTGTGTGTGGGTGTGTGTGTGTATGTGTGTGTGTGTGTGTGTGTGTGTGTGTGATCTGATCAGATTTCAGCTGCGGTCACAAGTCATAATTATTCACTTTGAACAAGCTCTCTCTCTCTCACGCACGCACGCTTCTTGCCTTCTCACCTACACCCCACCCAGCTATCCAAAACACATTTATTCCAGTGACTTCAAGGGCATCAAGTGTGTTAAAAACCTGCCAGAGGTAAACTTCTCTTCGTTTGAAGCTGACACAGGTGGAGGAAGCCACAGACACACACACACACACACACACACACACACACACACACACACACACACACACACACACGCACACACACACCTGAGAGGAAAAAAAAGCTTTTAACAAGAAGGAAACCCTAGTCCTAGCAATGTTATGACATGTAAGGACAAAAGGCCTCGACACTGTTTTACTCTAACAAAGGGATACAAAATAGGTGTAGATTGCATGTGTTTAAATGCTGACAGTCATGAATACCATGCCATGAGTGATGGCTTCTTCTGTGTAAGATTTTGTTGTCATATTTGGAGTGAATGAGTCTTTCTCGTGTTGCTGCAACAGTAAATACACCACTTTTAAATTTCAAGTTGATAAAGAGCTCACAATCCAAGGTTAAATGTGAGTAAGAATGTAAGTAGTTACTGGCTGTTTTTTATAATAGACATGAATACTGTATTACATTTGAAATTTCAAACACACAGTTTAACTACACAAACGAAGGAAAACAATTACATTTGAATGAGCTTATAAAAATCAATGCTATGTTTACCATGATGTGTTTGCACACTATCATTGTGTTTACTCAGCATCAGTACACAGATTAGTACAGTGGAATAACACTGATAAAAAGCTGGGTCAAATAATCACAAACTGACATTCCTGGTAGATTACTTTGTAATGTGAATGCTTTGATGTCACTGTGTACCTCGCAAACATCCAGACAGAAAATAAAATGACTGTCACTGTGATACTTGAGTTGTAAAATCTTTCCTCGTAATATTATAAACCGCTGTGTATGTTTTCTTCTGGATGAAAGCATGAAGTAAAATGCTTTAAAGTGCAACTTGCAGGTTAATTTTAAAAAAATATATATACATGTCCTTGTCTGAAAATTACGGAAGACGAGAACGGCCATGTATTATTCTTTTTTTGTGCACTGTTATCTCGTGACAACGACTTATTAATTCATTATCTCGAGATAACAAAGACTGTTATCTCATGATAATGAATTAATTAATTCTGGACCAGTGTTGCCAATATTGTATACCAATATTAGCTACTTTTCAGACCCCTCTAGCGACTCTTTTTCAAAAAAGCGACTAGCGACAAATCTAGCGACTTTTTCTGATGTTGTGGAAGACTTCTGGAGACTCTGTTGTGAGAACACGTCATTCTTATTCTTCTCAACGAGCAGCAGATGCTGCCGTGGGCTCCTTTCTTGCCCCAGAGCACTCAAAGGCGGCCCAGTCCTCCCTCCCAGCAGCAGTCAGAGCGGGAGATGTTAACCCCTCCACGTCCACCGCCGCTGGCTGATCCCGACCTGGTTTACAGTCAGGGCAGGATGTAAATGTAAAATTTTCTTTGTCTAATGTAAATCACTGAAAGAAGGTTCATTTGTAGTTCTAAACATATTCAGGGTGTTTTTTTACTCAGTTTGTGTCTCTCCCACGACGTTATTCCTCTCTCCTACATCGCCAATTACATGCATAAGGACAATCATGCAAATTAGACGATGACGTCATTTAGCGACTTCTAGCGACTTTTAGGACAGCTCGTAGCTACTTTTCTTACTGAGGAGTTGGCAACAGTGCCCTGGACTGTCGCTCCGCAGCTTTCCAGCAGAGTGGCACGGCTGTTTCACAGCAGGGAGAGCAGCTGAGTTTGCAATGTCCTGTGGGTGCCCAATGGGCTGGTTCGCTGCAGAAGGCCTTTGGACTGGTTAGGAGGACCACTGTGGCAAGTGGCTGGCAGCCGGTGCTGGTCTACTTCGTTCTGGTTACTTGCTTATAATAATGTGATAACAATATCGGTGGCTGTTCAATATTGCTGTCAAAGTTATTATTACGTGCAAAAATGTTGTAAACACTGGAGATAAAAGAAAACTGGATCGATAAGTTCAAAATAACTTTGCTCATGAGCACAAAGGAGTTAAAAGCGTAATAAAGGAAATTACACACAACAAAAAGGTAAAATGCGATTAAGTGGTTCTCCTCACACCACAGCACTATTTCTCTCCTGTGACCATTATTTCTCCTGACCCTGATCTGTTCCTGGTCTCTTGGACGCCTAGCAGGCTCATAACTATAAGACTGTGGGCTGTCATATGCATATGAATGTACATTTTCAACCTCAAAACTAGTACTGGGATCCATGTTTATTAATGTTACACTCAATTGAACTCGCCCAGACTCCCTTACGCTACGTCACTTCCAGTTAGTGGGTTTTTAGACATGGAAGCAAAATTCTCTCACAAAAACGACCCAAAAGTCACTGTAGTGTGTATATGTTTTTGTTTTTTTAATTTTAATCGAGTTTCTACATCATTTTCCAACACATTTATTCACCGTGGTCTCCAATCTGCAAGTTGGGCTCTAAGTATGACTCCAGACTCTAGTTGTTGAGTCACTGGCAGTAGAACTCAACAGCTGACCCAATGGACATAATAATCATCATTTTAATCCTCACAATGAGTGAACTAAACCTCATGTGTAAATGTCATCTGTATATTAGTCAAGTGCAGAATTAACATTTGATAATAACTTTATGTTTTCCAGGAAGTTGTTTTGGTAACCAATCTTTGTAATCTTAACAGTATTTTTCTGTAACATTTACAGTAAGATACTGTGAACAGTGCATACATTATATTACTGTAGCATCTATAGCAAATGCTGGACCACTACTGTAATTCCTCTCTACTGAGAAACAGCTAACAGTAGTATGTCTGCCCACAAGAAACTGACAAACGGTGTGTGTCTCAGCACTCTCAGGAGGAGTCTTTGGTAATGTCAGCTTGAATGTTGGAGCCTTTTTCTTCTGGCTTTGGATACTTGCTCTGGTCCAGACTGAAACATCTAAACAACTGCGGAATGGATTGTGATGGCATGTGGTTCAGACAGTCATGTTCCCTTCAGGAAAAAAATTGTAGTCATTTTGGTTACCCTCTGAGTTTTTATGATTGCTTACATCTTTAATGTTAAATACTGATGTGTAATTGTGAGTAATTGTAATTAAAAATAAATAAATAAATAAAATATGTTGCTCACCTGCACTGCAATTGGATTTTTTTTCCAGGAATATATTGCTAACAATTTCGTAGTAGAAATTGTGATTTTAGTTAGGCAATGTAAATTTGTTGATAGTGAATGAAACAAATTGTCAATTGAAACAAAAAAAACAGCAATGATATTGTAGTAAAAAACAGTTCACTGTACATGAAAATACAGTAATGGTACTGTAAATGAAATACAATAGTGACACTGTAAATTAAAATACAGTAATAGTACTGTAAAAAAAAACATGTAAAAAATATATTTTCAATGATTAAGAAAATGGCACTAAAATAATAAAAACATATTACAGTATGAATTCTAAATGAGATGGATTTCTAAATAATACATATTTAATTAAATATTCAAACATATTTTATTTTAAAAGAAAAAAAATCTTATTTAAAGTAAAGATTAGGTTGAAGAGTGCTGTTCCCAGTAGAGATTTTGGTGTTTAGTGACTGGAGTCGTTTTGCTGAGGGGAGGAATATGAGGGTTGACCTGGTGGAACGTGTCGATTAGAGACGGAATCTCTGCAGTGGGGCTTCAAGGATGAGAGCAGCAGAGGGAAGCTTGGTTCCACTTCTGAGGCTGTATGCACTTCTAGCTGCTTTCCTCGTGGACTGGTGCTACCATTTCACTTTTCAATAACACATTTTTACAGCACAGCTAAAACTGAAACATCTCCTTTGGGCAGGGCTGTAGCATCAAACTTTGGGCCCTATGCATAAGCAGTCATGCTTATGCAAGGCATGGCTGCCTTTAGAAACGAATCCTTGTGCAGCAGCAGACTAAACCATTTTGCTTCTTTATGGGGTAACAGGCCTCAGAGATCTTCTACTTTTATTATTATTATCATTATTTTTATAAAAAGTAGTTTGAACGATTGAACGATGCTGCACCCAAAACGCCGTCTCGTCAACGTGAATTTAGTTTTTTTTCCAGCGGATGTCTTAGTTACAACATGATTGAGGTAACTGGAGTAGTTTCATGTTGTATCCGACAACGGGAGGCTTATAACAGATGACGTTCTAATGTTAGCTTTGCTAACTGTCCCTGTCAGCTGTAGCCACTGATGCTTTCTAGACATAGTGATTTCCCATAACTGAATAAATACCGCACATAGCAACACAAAACTGCTTTGCTAGCTCAATCATGTTAGCCTGAGTGTCAAACTGAAGCTCCCAGAACCTTCAGTCTGACATCACCTCCACTGAAGACGATTTACAAGGGGGAGGGAATTAGATTTTTCCCTAACCAATCAGTAGAGATCAACAACTCAAACAGAATCTGACGTTATTAGTATCCATGCCTCGGGGGTGCTGAAAAAAAGCGAGCATTGCCCGTTTAAAATGTCAAGTCAAGTCAGGATTTATTTCTAGAGCACATTTAAAATGATGGCAGTCGACCAAGTGCTGCACATTGGGAGGTACAGGGTTAAGACAACATCAATAATAAAAACAGAAAAAATGTAGAAAACAACGATAAAAGGACAGAGAAAACAGTGCAAACATTAAAATAGCAATTAAAAAAAAAAAAAAAAGGCTGAATGATACGCCAGGTGGAAGGGAAAGGTTTTTAGGGAGGATTTAAAAGTCTCAAGGGACTGGGACGATCGGATGTGAAGGGGGAGGCTGTTCCAGAGCCTGGGGGCAGCCACTGCGAAGGCTCTGTCACCTCGGGACTTTAGTCTGTTTTTTGGCACCACCAACTACTGTTGGTGGTGCCACACCCCAACCAGGTGTGGCGCAAAAGGAGCTCAGAGAGGTACAGAGGGGCCAGGCTGTTGAGGGCTTTAAAAACAATTAAAAGGAGTTTAAAATCAATATGAAAACAGACCAGGAGCCAGTGGAAGGAGGCTAAGACTGGCGAGACGTGGTCGCGCTTTTTCTTGCCCATGAGGAGGCGAGCAGCAGCGTTCTGGATGAGCTGCAGACGGTTGAGGGAGGACTGATCCAGGCCAACATAAAGGGAGTTACAATAATCTAATCTGGTGGTTATGAAGGCATGATCACCCTTTCAAAGTCTGCAGCTGAGAAATAGGGCTCGGTTTTGGCTAGAAGACGTAGCTGGAAAAAGCTAGTTTTGACAACAGCACTGATCTGTTTGTCAAATTTGAATTGGCTATCAAAAACCACTCCAAGATTCTTTACAGAGAAACGAATGTTGAGGTTCAGGGGGCCCAGGAAATCTCGGAGCTGCGTGGGGACATGTGGCCTCCAAACAGGATAACCTCTGTCTTGGACTCATTAAGATTTAAGAAATTAAAGCTCAACCAAGATTTGACATCACTCAGACAATCCAGTAGAGGTTGCATTGCGTCCTTGCTTAAGGACCTTAATGGCAGGTAAATCTGGACGTCGTCAGCAAAACGATGGAGTGAAATCTTGTGCTTTCTAAAACATCACCTAGAGGCAGCATATACAACAAGAAAAGAACAGGGCCCAAGATGGAGCCTTGGGGGACTCCGTGGGTCAGTGGGGCTGCAGCAGAGGAAAAGTGACCTGACTGCACAGAAAAAGTCTGATCTGTCAGATGAGACCTGAACCAGCTAAGGGTGGAGCCTGTAATGCCCACGGACTGCTTGAGGCCGTGTAACAGGATCGCGTGGTCAACTGTATCGAAGGCGGCTGACAGGTCTAAAAGCATCAGGATGACAGAGTTACCTGAGTCAGCAGCTAAGATCAAGTCATTAAAGACTCTCAGCAGGGCAGTCTCGGTGCTGTGTCGAGGTTTGAAGCCAGACTGGAACTTTTCATGAATATTGCGCTGAGCTAAAAAAGACTGCAATTGGTTAGATACTGCTCTCTCTAGAACCTTGGATAAATAGGGGAGCTGAGATATGGGCCTAAAGTTTGAGAGGATGGAGGGATCCAGATTTTTCTTTTTGATTAAAGGTTTTACCACAGCATGCTTAAAGGCTACGGGGACACAGCCTGAACTGAGACTGGTGTTGATCAGCAGTAAGATGCTATCTCCAACTGAGTCAAATACTTCCCTGAGAAGATGGGGGGGTATACTGTCTGAGGGGCATTTTGTAGGCCGCAGATGATTGACTACATCAGAGAGTTGGGAGAGGGACAGAGGCTCAAAGTGGTCAAGCATAGCAGGGCAGGGGGTAGAAGAGTCTGAGATGGGCCCGACACAAGTGAGGGTGGGTCTGAGGGCAGAAGCTTTTTTAGAAAGAAAGAAGTCATTACAGAGGGAAGGCGATGGTACAAGGGGGGAGACATCACAAGGATTAATGAGAAAATTAAGAACATTAAACAAAACATGGGGCTTATGGCTGTTATTAGAGACTATGGCAGAGAAGTAAGCAGTTTTCGCAGTTTTGACAGCTCTCTGGTAGTCAGACAGGCAGCCATGGAGAATTTGTCGGGAAACAAGGAGCTTATCTTTCTTGCATTTTCTCTCAGTGTGTCTGAGGGCGTGTGTCGATTCATTTAACCATGGCTGACTAGATAGTTTAGTGCGCTTTAACTTGAGAGGAGCAACAGAGTCCAGGATCTCAGTGCATGTGGAGTTGAAGAGAGACAATTGATTGAGTTTACATGGGTCAGAAAATCCTATTTACAATCAGATTGAAAGGTCAATCAGATTCGAAATGTCTCATGTAAACACCTTAGCCAATCTGATTCACCCGGATCTGATTGTATTTCGGGTCGGATTGTAAGAGGTAGTCTACGCCGATTGATAATCCACTCCATGCTCCATGTAAACGGCTGAGTGGAGCAGATTGGGTTGACAGAGAGGATTGTTCAGTCTGCGCAGGCGTCTGCGCAGGCGCTCACTTGGACTTGAGCCTCTTGACTCGAGAAGACTTGCGTCTTCTCATAAAAACTGAAAAAATAAAAATAAAAAATAAAAATCACACGGCCGCGCAGATCTCAGTTCATCTGCTTCTGCAAAAAAAGCGCCAGCACCACATGCATGCTGAGAGCACGCGCGCTGCCGGCTGGCAGTTTTGACTGGGCCCAGGACAAAGGGCCGTCCACACCAAGAAAGATAACTGTAACGTTAACTATAACGATAACAATGGCAGCATCTACACCAATGAACAATATCGTCGTGTTGCTAGGTTACGCCAAACACACACTGCTCGGTGTGGTCGGCAGGGGAGCATAGTGATGGATAAAATGGATATTGATGACCTGTTATTGCTGTATGTTGCGAGATAGAAAAAGAAAACCAATTTGCCGCTTGCTCCACTTGTCTGTCTGTCTGTAAGCTCCATCTGTCATGAGACAAACATGAATGAAGACGTGCAGTTTATTGTGTTTCACCGGCGACGAGCTGTCATTACACGCGACAATTACGCACGGCTGCACACTCTGTATAACTCACTGTGTGAACCTATGTTGCATAATAAAGATTTGCCCCCCTCAGTAACTTCATCCTGGCTCCTGAATTTTATGAATGGAGGGGAAAAGAGGAGACGCATTCCCCTGCAAAATGTATTTTATTGCAGTTATTTACCCGGTATTTGCAAAACAAAATCACTGAACTTAAGGTTCTGTCACAAAACTATATTGTTCCGGATCTTTGCACGTTTAAGTGGGTGTATGGAAATCCTGGAGCTTTCTTAGTGGGTATACATGACGTGATGAATGTCTCGACCTGTCATTTCAGATGGATTTTGATTGGCTGTCAGTGTTTCTATCTTTCATCAAATCGCTCTGAAAGTGATCCAAACGATATCGTCCACCACTATCGTTGTCGTTATAGTTGTAGTGTGGACGCTACCAAACACTTGAGTTTAGAACGATTTTTAAAACTGTATATTTATAGTTATATTTATAGTTATAGTTCTTGGTGTGGACGGCCCTAACTCTCTCTCTGTCTCTCTCCACCCCAGCCCTCTCTCTCTCCCTCCCCCTCTGTCTCTCTATCCACCCCTCCCGTCTGTCTCTCTGTAACTCTCTCTCTGTCTCTCTCCACCCCAGCCCTCTCTCTCTCTCTCTCTCTCTCTCTCTCCCTCCCCCTGTCTCTCTATCCACCCCTCCCATCTGTCTCACTCTCTCTCTGTCTCTCTCCACCCCAGCCCTCTCTGTCTCTATCTATCTATCTATCTATCTATCTATCTATCTATCTAGCTATCTATCTAGCTAGCTATCTATCTAGCTATCTCCACCCCTCCCCTCTCTGTCTGTCTGTCTCTCTCTCTCTCTCTCTCTCTCTCTCTCTCTCTCTCTCTCTCTCTCTCTCTCTCACTCACACACACACACACACACACACACACACACACACACACACACACACACACACACACACACACACACACAGACCAGTCTATATGGAGGCATTCCAGTTACGTATATATAGTTTTTCAGAAGTGAAAATTTTGAGGAGTGAAGATTTTATTTGACGTTTTAAGCGCTATCTAGTTCTGTCTCGTTCTCCCATTCTCTCTCTTGCACTCTCTCCACCCATCCATCCTAAAGAAGAAAAGACATGCACAGAAAATAAAAGGAGTGTGGAAAAGCCTGGTTTGTTAAAAAAAAAAGTAGAGATGAAAAGATTAAGTTATCTGGTTGAAAAATGTAGGCTAAAAGGACCCATGTCTATTTGAACGTTCTATTTGAATTTCTTGAATCTATTTGAATTTTATTTATATTTCTTACTGTATTTGGTTAGTTTTTGTATAAAAAGAGGTTTGAATAAATGCAGATCTTACAGACGTGCATGATTTGTTTAAATTTTATTTCTCTGGTAGGAGGACTCGAGATGACTCGAAATTAAAATGGTAGGACTTTGACTCGACTTGAGACTTGTTGGCCTATGACTTCTGACTTGACTTGGACTTGCCTCGTCTTTGACTTGACTTGGGACTCGAGGGCAAAGACTTGAGACTTACTTGTGACTTGCATAACAATGACATGTTCCCACCTCTGATAATTACACATCTCAATAGCAATCATGAAGTGAAACAGTTTTGTGTAGATATGTATGTATTATTATTATATGTATGTATTATTAACTTTATGGTTAACTTATTTACACTTTCCTCGCTCTGACTCAGGCTCTTCTTTTAAAGATAAACGTGTACTGTCTGCTACACATGTATTAATATCTCTACATCCACTGGATTAAAATGGAGGCGCTGTCTTTTATTTACCTGTTGCCATGGTGAATTGTGGAGTCGGAGCTCCATTGATGATGGCTTTTTATTTTCTGCTTAACTCAGAGTGAACATACTCAGACTAACTCAAATCAGCTGTTCTGGAACCGCTAACTCAGAGTTTCCCATCTCAGGGTAAATCAACTCAGAGTTCAGGGTTAGACTCAGGGTTTGTTGAACCTCCCTCAACACTTATTCCTAATATGAACTGTTTCACATGAAACCTCAAATGCAAGACATTGATTGGATGAGATTAACTTTGTCTGTGTGAGTTTGCAAATGGCAGCCCGTGTCCTTATGTAGTGTAAACATACTATTTCTCATCAAACTGTGATAACTGTGATCAAATTCAGTATATATACGTCTGCCATATGTTGCCCCTCCTCAAAAATTCCTGCCCCCCTCTTGCCACCCCATAAATATTTTTCTAGATCCACCCCTGTGTAGTAGTAGTAGTAATGAGTGGTGACTCAGTTATGTTATTTCATGAGGGTGAGCTGGCTATAGCTACAGGTGTGACAGATGTTTTGAATTGTACAGGTGATATGTAATGTAGCCTACCTTCTAGCAATCTCAATTGCCTCTTGATCAGTTGGTACACGGATGAGCTCTCTAATCGGTCCATCCACCATGGTCTTACAGAAAAGATAAACAAATTTCTTGACGGTGCTTTTATGGACACCAAATTGGTTAGCAACGACCCTGTACTCCGCACAGCTCCCTAATTTGTAGAGGACAATGGCAATTCGCATGTTAACTGGAACTGGAGCCCTTACAGTTTCAGGCTCTGGGGCCATATACCGCCCCATTAATGTGGACAACTTCACGAATGACCGGCGGCGTGTCATTCGAAAATTCGCCTGCCATTCTCGATCCGTGAACTCGGTGAGGACCACAGTCTCCCACCAGTGCTTGCTGCGAACTTTCATCCACTGGCTCCGTGTTTTTGGCGGAGGAAAGGGCCAGCTGATCATTCTGGGTAACGAATTGTAAATTCTCCTTCTCCACCTGTCCAAATATCGCTTCAGGACGATTAACTGCTGTGACTTCAGAGCCTCAAATAAATGTAACCACAACACAATAAGCGTCCCCAACAAAACACGACGTGGATCCATCTTTCTAGAGGTAAACAGGAAGCAGGAAGTGCACCTCTTCTTCTCTTACACATTTGCAGGTAGTGGCAGAGTGACCTTCTGCGCATGTCAAAAAAAACAATACAATCGGATTCAGCTGGGGCCATGCAAACGCGGATTGAACGTGGATCTGTTTACTCAAAGTTCATGTATACAGATCGAATCAGATTCACTTAATCCGATCGATTTCAATCAGATTGAGGAAAACTACCCATGTAAACGGGGCTAGTATGTCGTCAGCGCTAAGAGAACATTTTTCATCTAGTGTACATAGCGGGGAGTCAGTAAAAGCAGCAGAAAATTGTGTTGCAGTCGTGGGGGTTATAGCGCGCCAGCAGCGTGCAGAGGCCGTAGGTTTATCCGCCGAGCCCGGCAGAGATAAGGTGAACAGCACGGGTAGGTGGTCGGATATATACATGCTGTTGCGCAGATTTCATTGACAGAGACAGACAAACCATAGGACAGGACAAGGTCTAAAGTATGACCCTTTTCATGAGTAGAGTCAGTTATGCACTGGGTAAAATCAAAAGAACTAATCAGGTTTAAAAATTCCCTGGCTAGGATGGGATTGGCAACATACGTGGATGTTAAAATCACTAGAGATTAAAATGTGGTCATATTTCACTATGATCCCAGACAGAAAGTCCGCAAAGTCATTTATAAAGTCTTTGCTGTATTTTGGTGGACGATATACAGTGACACAAAGGACGGGAGGTGGCATATTGGTGACAAATTCAAAAAGCTGCAATTCAAAGCTGCAATAGCTTGGCACAGGCTGGGACAGACGGCACTGGAGATTGGAATTGAATACAGAGGCTATGCAGAGCAGCCTGGAGGAAGAAGTTCCGAAAACGGGGTATCGTCACCAGCGGGGATCCAAGTTTCCGTCACGAACATCCAGTTTGCGGGAGCTGAAGAGGTGGCTGCTGGTCTTTCAAACAGGGGAAGTTCACTTTAAGTATACATCATAAAATTTGTCATATTGCAGCGAGGCAGTAACTTATAAAAGGAACATTTAAAGATCTATCTATCAATCTATCTATCTATCTATCTATCTATCTGTCTATTCTCAGCAGGTTGTAAAGGAATGCAACAACAGTTTTGAGTTTGATGAGGTTTATGTTCCTACGTGTCTAATATTCAGTCATTTATGTTATGAAAGTAACTATTGATCACTAAATAGATATCCTTGTTAATTTATGGTTGACCAGATGGGTTGAATCAAACCAAGCAATCCATCCAACCCTTTTTTATTTGGCATGAAAACTGAAAAAATTACTACTTCATTTACTAACATGGTCATGATTTGAGTTGTAGCCTGTGCCAGTGAGCCACGCATCTGTAAACCCAGTATATTTCATCTTCTGCACATACCTCAGGTGCAGTGAGGGCTAATCTCTGACAGATGCGGTGGGGAAATGAAAACACTGCGGCATTAGTTGGAGCTGTGGGAGCTGTCAGAGCTGTGCCTATTGTTCAGAGCCATGAGGGCAGTTGTTCCAACAGGTTAATTTTCTGTTCCCACAACAAAACATCCTGTCCTGGATAGCTTGGTGCCATGAAGACATCTTGTGACATCCATCGTTCCAATCCGGTGACCTAGCCTTTCTTTTCCACCCCCAACCACTCACCACGAGCCAACACACACTAAACACACACATAGACACACTCATGCTGACAGGGTCCACTGTGTCTGGCCCCCAGCTGTTTGGCCACAGATGGGTGGCTTCCTGTCTTTTCCAGATGTAAAAGGTTTGTCCTTTTCTCTCACTGCCTTTCGTCTTCTCTCTTTCCCTCCCCTGAAGTGTTCTGTCTGTTTGTCTTAAATCAGCAAAGCTCATATTTCCAATCAAATAGAATAAAAGTTTGTTCTGTGTTTTCACCTCGTTGCTCTCTCTTTCACGTCATCATGCAGTGTTTTATGTGCCTGTTCCACATCACTACATCTTCTGTTTAAATTTCAACGAAAGAGTTTTCTTTTATTCTTTCTTTTTCTTAAAAATTATATTTCCTTCATATGGCATTAGAAGTTACTGTATAATACTTAATACATTTCATAAAACAATGCAAACAAGAGCACTCCTGCAGAGGAATAAACAAGCATTTTACAGTGTATAATGAACATAATACCACTGCTTGTAGCTGTAGAGGTAGTGAATAGAGGTACAGGCCTGTACTCAAAGGTTCAATGGTTTGATCTGTGTGAAAGCTAATTTCTGTATTTGTAATACTATTGTTGTTGAACAGGACACAGAACCATTCATTTCCTTCTTTACAAGATGTATGGAAAAAAATATGGAAAAATCAGTGATAAAGATATTTGATTAAATATTCATAATCAAACCTTCCCTGTCTCTTTCCAGCCAACCTGTTATTTTCATTTTATCTGTTCTCCCTCTTCAGAATCAGGTGACACAGACAGGACCACACTGGCATATGGCTTAACAATAGCCAAGAGTGTTAAAATATTAACTTGCTCCTCCTTATTAAGGCTCTCTAAGTCATGAAGCCCTTCTGTGAGGTAGCACAGTCCAATCCCTGGCCCTCCCAGCCCTGATGTTAGTCAGGTTAAAGCAGCAGCAGGATGTGTACCCCTCCTGAAGCTTTGACAAAGGCCAGTATGGCATCGTTAATGATGCATGTTGGCTTAAGATCGACCTGCAGCTTAGCAGGAGATGCTCTATGAAATGGCGTCTATAGAACCTACAGGGGGGCTAGAGTCAGGGGTGTTTTGAGTATGAATGAACGTGTGACTCTGTGTGTGTGTGTGTGTGTGTGTGTGTGTGTGTGTGTGTGTGTGACTGTTAAAGTGACCCCATATGTGTGTATGTGTTAAAAAAGAAAGCTTGGAGCAAAGTGGAGGTGGAGGTGTGGTTGGGGGTTCTGAACATATGCGCACTTTGTACAACAGGTCATTAACACTATCCCCACCACTAATGATTAATTAATGACAGAACGCTTCCTCGCCATTGATGAAATGTTCCGGCAATCTATGTTTTCACTGTTATAAGATAGGGACGCTGTTACATATTTGCAGCACAGCACTGCCATGTCCAAAAAGAAATGAAGATCTGCTGGATAGAAATTGGAAGAAGACGTTGTTTACAAAAATGTAGCGGCCTATAAACTGCATGAAAATGCCGGCGCAGACAGGAAAGTTTACGGTTGCTGATGTTGATGAACTAGACTCTGACAATTCCTGTTTTGATCAACATTCTGAATCCAATTTGAACAAAGTAGCAAACGAGTTTGTTGGGACAAAACAGGATTTCCATGATGGTGACAGTGACACAACAACATGACTGCAGAGGAGAGGGAGACTACAGAACACTGAATAATCACTTAACATGGCAATACCTCAAAGAGAATTTTATTTTCATTATCATTATTATTGTTGTTATTAGTAATTTTGACATAAGGAAATGATAAAAAAAAAAACAGAAAAATGTAAATGTGAAACTGACTTTGTGCTTGAAAATGCTGTTGTTTTTTCTATGAAAATGCACAGATTCAAGTGTTATATAAAAGGAATAGGATAAGATAGAATAAAATGGGTTTTCTTTTGTGTTCAAAAACAGAAGGTCTCTTCTCTCTTCGTTTTCATCTAGACACTGTTCACATATTAATAGAATAAATTATTCTGTGGGTCTTGAAAGATTAGTGAATATGATAAAAAATGCTGATAGTGGCTGGCAACCTAAAAATAATACTCTGGCGGGGAAAGTGTTAAAATATTACATACAATGAGACAAACACAACTGTTTCCTTTCAGTGAAAATATTTTTAACTTCACTCTTTATGCTTCTTTGCTGTGGCCAAATCTACCTAGCAGGAAATGTCTGTCTGTTTGTCTGTTTATAAAAACACATTAGTTGAAAAAAATTGATTGTTGAAAAAAATTAAAAGAAATTTTGCTTGATTAAACAATATTGTATTAATTATATATTTTATTTTGAGAAATGAGCCACCTTAACATAAGTTTATGCTTGACGCAGTCGCAAATGTGCAAGGTTCGCGCGCCAGCTGCATGCGTGCCGCTTAGCTCAAAATGGATGAATTTAGTCTATGTCTTCATCTACAGCCCGCATTGGCTTCACACTACACTACACTACACTTCTCGCTACATGTAATGGGTGGACAGACCTGAGTGTTAGGTGCGACCCACCACAGGAGATTTAAAAAGTGTGTGGTAGCAGATGGCGGCTTACTCAAAGAAAAACAGCAGCCAAAAATGTCTGCAAATTGGGAAAACAATGAGGTCCAGAAGCTTCTTCCCCTCTGAGCAGAGGACGAGATCAGTCACCATATAACAGGGATGGTACATGATTTTTATTCCCATGTTATGCCATTATTTTTGTTTAGAAAACACTGCCAATGAGTATGTTATGTGTCACACTAGAGGTTGACGCTGTTGTGTTACATGTCACACCTCTTGCTCCCGTGATGCTGGCATCTGAAATCACACACTGGAGTGGCATGATGCTGCCATTGTGTGGTTCTGTGTAAAAATGCAAAGGCAGCATAAAGAAAGGACTTTGTAGTGGCTCTATAGCTCAATCTCTGTGTAAAAAGGGCTTAGGCTGAAGGTGAGGGGCAGGTGGAGCATGAATGACTGACATAAGTTGAGAGCACAGTTTATGAACAGTTTCATAAATGTCTTAAATATCTTGTCATAAATGACATAATAGGTTAATAAACAGGTAGACATGGGGAATATAGCAGAGTTGCAAATGACTGTGTTTATAATGCTGCTGTTATCATGAAAAGAGCACCCTCAGGCTTGTCAGGGTGACAAAAGAGATCAAGGAAGGATCCAGGATGTCCCTGGTAAAAACCACAGGAACAAACCTTCTAATCTACTTGGTACCAAAGGCCTCTCCCCAATGGCAAACATGCAGATGATGCTACATGATAAGACAAGCTGGCCATCAATGAGCCAGTGGGGTGGTGGGATCCTGGAGGCGGACACTAAAGGGCTTTCATTGATGAGATTGACTTGAGAGACATGGAAGCCGAGATCTGGGAAGGGATGCAGTGCAGTGCAATCTCTACCACCTGGTTCATGCAGGCAGTCTGGCTGTTGACTCGTACAGATGAATGTATTGAATTTCTTTCCAAAATGTAGAGGCAAACCTGGGACCTCAGTTGGACACAGTATCTTTGAGCAGGCCATTCAATTGGATCACATGTTGCAGAACTATTTCAGTAGTGTCCTTTCAAAGGCATCGCTTTTTAGATGATTTAGAAAAACAATCAACTGTCAAAATGGCGGTATTACCTTCAGAAAGGAGACAGGTGATTAAGTACAGGTGGCTGTGAGACAACAGATGATGAGGGGCAGGAAGTGGAGTGTAGCTGATGCAGGGATGACAGGGGGGACGGGACAGGTTTCCCTAAAAACCTGCAAGCAGAGAGGATCGAATACATAAACAACTGTAAAATATTAGTGAGACTACACTTGTGCTCAAGGATCTTTCACCCTTCAGGGGTAGGATACAGCATCGGTCTTGACACCTTCGGAACTAGGACAGTGAGATGGGTTGAAGACAGTGAGATCAGGTCTGCTTTGTTAGGGAGGAGGATCCATCCAGGTTTCAGGGCCTGAAAGATAGCTAGGTTTTGGTTAGTCTAAAAGGCATTACAGCTTAAAGTGTCCATTGGGAGCGTTAAAGGCCATCTGTCCTTCACTTAGCCCTGATCAAATCATAAACGTTCCTGGGGTAAGGTTTCATAAAACTAGAGCCTTGTTGCAGTAATTTGAAGAGACAAGATAGTCAAGGCCAAGATCTTGGGTTTAAGGCTCTTACCTTTCTGTTCCTCAAAGAAACCCCCCCAGCTCTAGCAGGATACACAAATCAGACCTGACCATGCATCTATCTCATCTTTTTCCCTCTCCCTTCTCCTCCATTACTCTTTTCTTTTCTTCCCTCACTCCTTGCTCCTCCTCCTCTTTCATGTCACTGTTCCCTCTTTTTCAAGGCTCCTCCCCCTCTTCATGACCCATTGTGCGGGATTTAACTCCTCAAGCATCAATCAATACCACTTTCTTTCTCTTTTCTCCCCACCTCCACCTCTGCCATCTTCACCTTTTTCCAGCCTTTTAATTGAACTTTGGATCTTGCATGGAGGTGTTCCAGATGCAAGACGGTGTTCCGAATCGGCTCGAGTATGCTGCCTCTCTGTTTAGCCACATTGATCTGTGAAACATCAGGTCAATCTTGATTTCTATTTACAATCAGGCTCAACAAACAGGGGCAGTCAGGCAAAATAAAAAAGTACAATTCATCAGTAGTAATAATATAGGTCAGAGGTGGCTGGCAGCAGAGGCAACAACATCGAAAGGATAAATGCAGGCACGAAGATAAAAGAAACAAAGGGCTGTGGCTAGAAGGCACAACAGAGTTTTACTGGAGGGCAGGTATGTATGTCTCACAGCTCCAGTACCATCCAAATTTACTATAGCCAAGAACCAAATCCAAAACCCTGGAAAACACTTTATGTAGGGGCTGGAGCATTGGGTTGATGTTAGTACTCTCAACATGAACATTTTTTTACTCCTACCCATTTACCCAATCTTTGTAACCTCCTAGTGACAACCGTCCTCAAAAAGTGAAATATATTCTGTAAATCCTCCCAGCATGGGCTCGTACTGTGTCTCTAACACAACAGCTGTTCTTTCAAAGAAACTTCTCCTCCTCCTCCTTCCCTATCTCAGTCTCTTCTCCACCATCACTCCCCCTGTCTCCACCTCTTCCCTGTCACTGATCCCTGCTTTTTGTGAGGCTCCTTCCCCTTTCCATGAGCATGGCTTGGGGATTAACTCCCCAAGTGTCAATCAATACTGTTTTCCTTTCTCTGTCACCCCCCCTCCACCACCTCCACCTTTCTCCAGTCTTTTAATTGAACATTGAGTCTTGTGAGTACAGGGAGGATGGTGCTTTTCCCCCCACTATTTCATTCCAACATTCGATGCCTCATGTCCTTCTCTGCCTCTTAATAACTACCGCTCCACCTCCTTCTTTTGGGCTGTTTGCTCAGCTCTGGGTTTGCTGAGTTTGGAAATGGAGGGATGAAGAAGAAAGGGAAGAGGAAGAAAAGAACCGCCAGGAGGACTAAAGAAGGAGGGAAAGAAACCCAAAGTGCAGAGGAAGGTGTAAAAGTTTTAATAAACATCAAGAGCTCTCACTTTTGAGAGAAGGATGAAGGGTGACGATGTGTTTCTTGCCTGTTTATTTTATTACTTCAGTGTGTGTGCTGGTATGTTGCCCAGCGACTCAACTTCTCCTTCTCTCTCTGTTGTCCTCCATAAACCAGGCACTTTGCCTTGTTTTCAATTATTCACCATGATAAACGAGATAATCCGCATTAATACACCTATGATTTGTTCACACATATTTCGTCATACATGGATGACAAGGTGCAAATCCGGCTGAAGTGACAGCTTACAGTAGACACAAGGGGAATAGCGCCTGAGTGTGAGAGACGGAAACCTTTATCTCTACCTCTGTTGTTGAGGTGTGAAGCAAAAAGAAAGAAGTGTAACATAAAATGTTCCGTGTTCAGTCAGGAAACAGAGTTGTGTTTACATTCACAGACTTGAATGCGTTCTGACCCTTTCATGTTGTTTCTTTTCAAGGGACCAAATATTTACTTTCTACTTTCCAAAAGTGATTTCATTTTTCATTTTCCCACTATTTGACACTTTATGTTTGAGTTGGCTGCTCGTTTTTCTATAGGAGCGGGAGAGAGAGTGTCTTGTGATGTTTTGGCTTGAAACAAATACTACTCTGAAACTAAACAGTTTTAAACACTCTGTATATACACAAGCAATGCCGTATACTCTCACAGAAATCAAATCATGGACAGGATGAACAAATAAAGGCCAGTTAAAAATCATTGAGGAGTTGGACCTAGTTGAAGCCAATTATAACAGGCCACATGGTAAATTTAGTATAATGTACATTTCTACAGCCCTAATTGTATCAGTACAACAGTCACGTCATACTCACTGCTCTGCTGTTCTGTTTTTCTGTTTGACAGAAATACTAGATTCATTCACAGATTCATACTATTCTTGCCATTTTTCTTGAGTGATGTTTGACTTCCTCCACACTGATGCAGGACAACCACTGCTCCACCCAGTTTAGTCTTGACAGGGTGCTGGAAACATGAAGAAGTTTTTTTGAAGAAGATTTCTGTATACTTACATCTGTGCAGTGTTTTACTTTATTGTTGAGCTTTTGGTCTATCAGACCTTCCTGATGTATGCTCTGATGAAGGTCTGATGGACCAAGAGCGCAAGAGTAAAATGAAACACTGCATAGATGTAAGTGTGTGGAATTTTTTCTACCAGTCACTTTCTTCACATTAAAAGCTTACCAATAAAGGGAAGGATGGGAGAGAGATTACATTGCAGTGCGGTCTCTCTATCTTAATACTGGACCAGTTTAAAAGATTGTCTATTTTTCCATTTCCACTGTGAAAATCTGTGCTGTAGATAGTTCCAATAGAGCCGTTTCCATACCGTCACCATTTCAAGACCTTTCTGTTGGGGTATCTAACACACTGATCTAGTGCTAAAAGGTCTAAACACTGCAGTGTGTTGATTGGTCAATAGAGATCTGTCACTCTTGCTTAGGGGTGACTTGTGGCTGGTTTTGAAGGCTATGACCCCTGTTCATACTGTGGCAAGCTTTACATACATTAGTAGACTATAACTACAAAATGAAAGGATGTTGTGCTGCGGCAGCTAACAGCAACTTTTAAAATGTTTACTTGCATGTCACTCAATGCATGAGCGGGCAATGTGAATCCATCAGCACACCTTAAATTTTTTACTATGGCAACTTTTACTGTTCCATTTGTTTTTATTATTTCTCTTGAATGACATACACTTAAAGTAATGATTGGACCTTCAAGTGTTTGAAAGTATGTACATGAATTTCGACCAGATTATGTGAACTGCATATATTCTGTTTTCTCACTTTGAGAAGAAAAATGGCTGAGCATTATCCCAGTGCACTCTGGCAGCACTGCACTCCCACTCTTGCCTGTAAAGGACCTGACACACAAACCTGCTATATTTAAATAACCCATGGCGAGACACTCACTGCAGCCTGGTCTTTTTTTTTCTGAAAATGTTGGCCTGCAACCCATCATGCACAGAGCATGATAAATGAGGTGCATCCCTGTTGAAGAGGAAATATAGAGAGAGCTGGACAAAGCAGTGAGTGACAACAATCTGGCCTAGAATACTGTGGTGAAAATGTTAATTCTACAGTCTAGGTACATGTTTGTAGGGGTTACTTTTGGGTCTAAATGTACTATACTGAAAGTTTTTGGTGAAAATACAGCTTTAGATACAAAAACATGGGAAAATAGGGTCCAGATTAAAAAATACCAAGTTTCCATGTTACAAAAGCCTGTGGGGATTTTTATGATATGCAGATTTTTTAAAAATGTTTTTAAGAGCAGGACAAGAAACATGGACTTAATATTAGGGATGATGTAAAAAAGATCTTCAATGCCAATTGCCAATTGCCTATGCCAATTTCTGTGTTCTGACAAAAACCTCTATCAGCTTCCTCATCTTACTTCCTTAGGGAATCAATTTGATCTCTTTCTCTGCTTTCTCTCTCTCCTAGACTCTCCTGTGTAATAGGAAGCTGACACTTCCAGCTAATCATAGCTGACCGCTATCACATAATCGCAGTATCACATTCTCTTTCACAGGAATCTGAGGTCTGCAGCAACTGCACTAACAAGACTCAGAATCAGCTTTATCACAGCACATCTAACCTTCCCTTTGATTTTGGACCTTCTCCTACACAGTCTTGTGTTACAGCTAGCAGAAACACACTTTCATTTCAGTCTCCCCACAGTGATGACCACCAGCAGCATTAGCACTACGTAGCTCTCAGACAGAGGATTCAGGCTTGGCTAAGCTTAAACACGGTCTGGTTAGTGCTCAGCCTGTTAAGAACCCTGATAACAATCAATGGAGGATCAATAAAAATCAATGGAAGCTAATGGCGAAGGGCATTTTTACTCTTAAAGGTCAGAATACTTTGTGGGTTGCTATCAGACCATCAGCAGCATCACTGGACCATTAACCCCTGAAGGGTCTCCCAAGAGACCCCAGATTACAAAACAGATGTGTAAGTTCATCACCTGGTGATGGTGATGTTCATTGTGTGGGCCAAACACTGCCAAGATAAAATGTTTCTCTGAGACTCTTCCCTTAAAAGAAACAACAGTATTTGTCATTTGTTCAAATTTTTAATATGAACTAAATTAACGTTTACCTGACTAAGACCTCTTGCAGTTTTCTGAAAATGATTCTTGTTTGTCAGGAACAAAGGTAGAAGTAGTGTGACAACGTAGGTTGAGGTGGATGGCAGGGTCAAAAAGGTGTGCAACTTTAAGGCTAGATTCACACCAGTAGTTTGTTGTTTTAAAACACCTAGGCTGTTGCTAACAGCAAAGTGTTAAAGACAAACTAAAATGAAAGCTGTCTGTATGTAGGCTAACATTTTATCTGAAGATGCAGCCGACCTGCAGACAATGAGTGTCCTCAGTAAAGGAGGAACAGAGAACAGGACGAATGATGGATGCTAATATTTGTCTTCATGCTAGATAATGTGACTTTCTTCACCCAGTATTTTGATGCCAGAAGAAACAGGCCATTTATTTTATTTGACATGTTAGATTTATATAGTCTGATATTTTATTATCATGACAACACTAGCAGTAATAGGCCATCACTCGCTTTTGTTTCCACATTTATGTTTAAAATAGAAACGTCAGTTTGAATAGCCTGCATGATTGATTATCATGCAATTGACAGACAGTGTTGATATTGGCATTGGTATCAGCTGACAAGATATTATAAAACGGCAGTGACAAGGCCACCCTACTCACTGTACCTTGCACATGTTTAAAATAAAAACATGAATATATGAACCTGTGTATTATTTGAATATCATAGTTTTGAATGCACAATAACAAGGTACGTTCATACATGGTATTGGGCACAGTTTAATATAAAACACAATTTAATATACAATATATATAGCTGGGGGTCCATGCACCATCTCTCAATCAGTTTGGGGGTCCTTGGCCTGAAAAACGTTGAAGACCTCTGGTTCAGACGATAGAAACTGACCAGTGAGGAAAGTAAACAAAGGGCTAATGTGAAGAAGGAGTAATACCAAATCAAAACTTGTTACATAAGGTAAGATTATTTATCTTTATCCATTGAGCCAAGACATGTGTGAGGCAATGCAACAGTTGGCTTTCGTCGCTGCTAGTTCTTTCAAGTTAGGTTGGTGCATCTGTGCTTTAAAATGTTGGCGTATTTACCTCAAAACTGTTTTCCACCTTGACCACCAAGTGTTACTCTCAGTTCCATTGTGTCGTAGGTCTAAGCAAAGAGATCTCTGGTCTTTTTGCCATCTCTGTAATATTTTCTGTTACTAAGCAACCAACTGCAGAGTAGACAATCTACTTCCTGTTTACATCAACGCATGCATTCCAAGTGTGCATGGGTGGTCATGTGATATGTGTTTCCAGGCATGTTAGCATGGATGGAGATTTTTTCTGAAATGGTGCTAAAATGCTCGTGTGTACTTAGATAAGCTTCTTTTCTTTTCTTTTTTTTTAAAACAACAACAACACACGCCTAAAACAGGAGACGACTGTTAGTGTTCACAAATCCTTCCAGTATCATTGGTTTCTTTTATTCATGAACACAATCTTTTCTCTGTAACACTTTACTTGAAGGTATCTACATAAGGGTGACATGACACTGTCATAACTATGACATGACACTGTCATGAACTTGTCATAAACATTATGTCCATGTCATAAATGTTTTGAACGTCTTGATTGTGACAACTTGACATTAATTAAAGTGACATTACCAGAAGTTGTCTTTGTCATGACAACTTGACATTAAATTTGTTTGGGATGTCCTTGTTATGACAACTTGACATTAACCAGGATGACATTACCAGAAGATGTCTTTGTCATAACAACTTGACATTAACTAAAAAATGCATCTCTTTTTGTGTTCATGACAAGTTGACATAATGATTATTATAATCAGATGTCCAAGGTTACAGACCAATAACAGACCGAACACTCGGTCAGATAGATGTCTGGCAGGATACAACACAAAAGTGGCTGTCATGACACCATTATGATGGTGTAATGAATAAAATTATTTCACCACAAGTAAAGTGGTACCATTTTGATTTGTCATTGAGATATTATGAAGGATAAGACTAGCTGTCATGACAGCATAACAGTTTTGTGTCGTATCCTGCCAGACATCTATCTGACCGAGTGTTAGAATCGGTCTGTAACCTTGGACATCTAATTATAATAATCATTATGTCAACTTGTCTTAAAGACAAGACAATATGCTTTACTTACAAGTGTGTGAATTGACCTGGATATGAAGCGTCCGTATCGCCAAATAATATAATGGTAGTTTCTAAAGAGCTAAGACAAAAAATAGAAAAATAAATCTGCTGCAGCAGTCATATTTCAGCAACAGAGCACCACCGCTGCTAGTTACATATAAAAAACACTGTTGCTCAGTGGATTTGTTCTGTTTTGGAATACACAGTATTCTTCCAAATTAGTTTCAGTGTATTTTAATATTCAGAATTTCGCTTCAACAAGCTCTCTCTTTTTTGACCATACACCTGTTTGCATCCCTGAGAATAATGCCCAACAACATTGCTCAAAAAGTTGCTCTGTGTATCATCAGTCTAACAGTTGTGCTGGTAAGTCAAAATGAATGAGGGCTGCACAATATTAGACAAAACTGACAATGCCACAATTTTGTATACTGCGATATGTATTACAATATACAGTGTATTGCAGTAACTTGAATAGCTTTATTTGGAAAGAAGTCATCATTTGGGCTTTGGAAAGGCTGTATTTGCATGAAATATACATTTTACAATCAAACTGTCATGGAAATTGAGAACTTCACAACCTAAAGTATTAACCAGCAAAGTAAGTATGGCATATTGTCTTTGATCAATATGATATTTATACTGCAAGTCTTACAATGTGACTATTGCACAAGAACACATTGCGATGGTGATGCTCTAATGATATTGTGCAGCCCTAAATTGAATTGAATTCTATGGTTCATCATAGAAAAATAACCACTTTTTGGATTGGATTTATGACCCCTGGACCATTTTTACACTGCATAGGAGTGACCCCCATCAAGTTGTTAGAAGTAACTAAGTAACTTCTACTTTAAGTACATTTTAAACGAATTACTTTTTATTTTTACTTGAGTAGATTTTTAGATGGGTAGCTTTACTTGTACTGAAGTAGAATTTCATCAAATAAAAGGTACTTTTACTTGAGTAGAAGTATTCAGTACTTTTTCCACCTCTGGTAAGGAAATGTTAAGAAAAAGTGATGAAATAAATTATTTAAGTACGTTATGTAGCCCACAAAAAAAAACAAAAAAAAAAAAACAGTTCCCCCCAGTCTGTTGCAAGGCAACACAGCACACACGCCAGGAAATCACAAGCTAGCCTACTTTGTATTTACATTGATGTGCAGCTGTGTAACTTCGCCCAGTTCGGCTGATGAAACGTTGGCACGGGCGGATTCAGCTTCAACTCTACCTCATCCTCATCAGTACCTCATCAGATGATCATTGATAATTCCTTACCATGTTCGCTTGATTTTTGCTCCTTTTTGCTTTGTTGAGGTCGGCTGATGTTACACAAACACACCGGGAGGTCTGCACAGAAGAGTCCTGGCTTTCCTTTTCCTCGTCCTCTCCTGATGACCACTCATAATTTAATTCAAAGGTAATTTTGGGGAAAATATCCATCTTCTTGGTGTAACACTATAGTGCCCGTTTGCGTCAACGTAGCGAGTGTGAGAGTTGGTTGTATTTATATTTATAACACCTGTGAGCGTAGTGATTTTACTGTTACATGTCCCAGTGATGTTATACTCTATATCAGCACTCACGGAATGCCTCTCATCCAATCAAATTACTCGGTCGGAACTAACTGTTGTATAATGTGGCGTGGCACACACTTCCTGGGAGTCTTTTCTTGAATATATTCATTCTGTTGCTCTCATTTGTATATCTGAAAAGCAACTGAAGTAGACAAAACATAGCTTAAGATAAGAATAGCCATTAAAATAGGGGATATATGGGCAAAACTTTTGAAAAAATGACAATAACCAGTTTTTATCAATTGCCTTTTTTGTTCTCTTTAGGCCACCATAAGTCTCTGTGGAATATAAAAAGGTTAGCTTTTCATCAGGCACGCACAGCCTGAAAATAGAAGAATATGTTGGCACCACACTTCCTTCAGTGGAAACAGAAAAATGCTGACCCCACACAAACTGCTGTAGCAGAACAATAGAAAGTAGAACAACCAATATATATTTTGAAAAAAATACACCCAACAACTGATGGAGTGGTTGAGACAGAAAGAGGAAAACAACAGCATCCTCTTCAGTAAGGCCTGCTACAAGTTTCCAGCAGTGGGAATCAAGTGGGGTTGACTATATCCTATCAAACTGAGGGTTTATTTGATGATGAAAATGTCAGTGTTATTTAGTAGAAATAAATGCCCCTATATATGTGACCAAGGGGGTGAAAAAAATGTCACCCCCCCAAAAAAAAAGCTTTCCACAGTGACAGAGTGCCTCTGTAATTCAAAGACCAAACAGACCTGTAACTCTCCAGGTCACCGCCAAACCTAAAAGGGCCGGATTGCTCACTGTGTGTGTGTGTGTGTGTGTGTGTGTCTGTATGTGTGTGTGTGTGTGTGTGTGTGTGTGTGTATGTACCTTCCTTTTAACACTTGGTCAAGGTGCGAAGGTGCTTAATCCTGCTGGACACAGCTTTGTGATCCTCATCTCTGAGCAAACACCAGGGAGAGGGAGGTCTGCAAATAAACACACATCTACATGTGCATGCAACACACACTCACACATACACACACACACACACACACACACACACACACACACACACACACAATAAATACATGCAGCATAATGAACAAGACAAATGGTTTTTTTTGTTGTTTTTTTTTTACTTATTTAAATATACTTTTATTAATCCCCGAGGGGAAATTTTCACTCTGTTGTCAATTACACACAGGTCCGAACACACATGCACAAACTGGACCTATACATGCACTAAGTGGAGAGATGTCAGAATGGGCTGCCCATGACGGGCGCTCCGAGCGGTTGGGGGGTTTGGTGCCTTGCTCAGGGGCACCTCGACAGTGCCCAGGAGGTGAACTGGCATCTCTCCAGCTACCAGTCCACACTTCATATTTTAGTCTGGACAGGGACTTCAGAAGGCGACCCTCCAGTTCCCAACCCAAGTCCCTATGGACTGAGCTACTGCTGCCCCAGTAAACTGTAAACTGTAGCCACTCACAGAAAGGAATAAAGTCGGTGAAGATTCTCAGTCATCCAGGTCATGGTAATCGTAGGTGCTAATATCATAGGCAGACTTGCTTGTGTTTCTTGAAGATGTTTCGCCTCTCATCCAAGAAGCTTCTTCAGTTCTAAGTGACTGGTACAACATTGCAGGCTTTAAACCCTGTGTGGGTGGGAACCCTTGCAGAGACCTGACCCTAACGATTCACATGGTGGCCAGGTGGGTCAACGACCCACATTGTGACCTTAACGATTTTGAAACTAAGAGCTCCATACCACAAACTTAGAACTGAAGAAGCTTCTTGGATGAGAGGCGAAACTACTCCAAGAAACACAAACAAGTCCAGTTGCCTACGATATTAGTACTTACGATTAACATTAACACTGCATCCAACAATTAATTACATCAAAACCATACATACACAACATTAATCAATAAACTCAAATGCCAGGTAAAACAAAACAACATTAAGGATGTTCAGTTCACCTAAACATTGGCAATTAAAAAATACTCAAAGGAATCTTTTTATTTGCATTGTGATTCTTCCCAATGTCACTTGCCAAAGTGAAGCTAACTAAACCACTAGCCCTTTTTACACAGTGATGGTGCTATAGGGCCGATATGAAGTACCTTCCTTACGCTGCCTCTGTATTTTCACACAGAACCAAACCATGGCAGCATTATGCTGCTCCAGTGTGTGATTTTAGACAACAAGCCAAGCAAATGAGGCGTGACGGGTGTGACATGTCACACAAGAGCACTGGCCAATTAAATAGAATACCCCTTTACCACTAAAATTAGCTCATGCATGTGAGTGTTGTAAACATGGGTAAACCCGCTAAAATAGGGGGCAATTGACTCCTTAGGCATTACCAGTAGATTAAAGCTGTGTACATGGCTCTGCAGCAGACAAGTGTGCCTTTCTGTTTGTGTGTGTGTGTTAGTATTTTTGGTGTGTCACGTTCCACGTCATGGACAGGCTGGAAAACAGTATAGTAAACAGTGGAAAGCAGAAGGAGGCCAGTGAAAACTTGACGGTGGTTCTAATTCTTTTTATCTCCTACTTATGCAGTCTGTCTTTCAAACTTGGTGCAGACTAATTTGGCTTTGTGTTTGAGTGCGGCTTGGATGGGGTAGTGCAGAGGTCAGCTGTTACTATCATGTCTGGTTTGAAACTAGAACTAGGTAGCTCAAGGCATTCTGTGTGTGATTTTAGATAGCATGCCAGTGTTTTGGAAGCAAAAAAGCCATGATGTGTAACACAACAGAATTGTTAACTAGTGTGTGTGTGTGTGTGTGTGTGTGTGTGTGTGTGTGTGTGTTTGTGCGTGTGTGTGTGTGTGTGTGTGTGTGTGTGTGTGCATGTGTGTGTGTGTGTGTGTGTGTGTGTGTGTGTGTGTGTGTGTGTGTGCGCGTGCACGCTTGTAGTAGCAGGAGCTGTGGACAAATCTATAACAGCACAAGAGAGGGCCACTGTAGAAGAAAAGAGCAGGAAAAGATGCACGACGGTTCTTTGTTTGAATGTTTACAGCAGCTGTGTATTGTCATTGTGCACCATGTGTTTTGTTTTCTGTGTCATTCTTGTCTTGGTTATCTGATTAAGGGTGTGTTTTGGAAGGACACACTTGTAGAGCCCAAACCAACTGGTCATGGGCTCTACATGGGCATAGATAATGGATGAATGGAAGTATTGCACTTCTACCTGACCTCATTTTAACAAATGTATGAACCATACAATAAACATTCATGGCGTAAACCACACATGAACATACATGCAATATACACAAGTTCCTTTATGCACAAAAACATGCAACAGCAGTGTTGAAGCAAACTTCCACTGCCCACTTTGAGCAGTATACACGCTGCTAACCTGCGATACACACTCCTGACAGATTAGAGCCAGCTGCAGGTTACAGATGTGGATTTATGTGCTCATATACCCTTGAAATGCTGCATTACATACAAAGGGTCTAAATACATCAGGGACATTCATTTACACTATATATGGAGTTTGGCACATGTTAACATACATGTCACAAAATGTGCACACACACAAACACTGCATAGCATGTGACAAAACTGCAGTGTTTGTGTGCGCACACACACATAAACAGCAGTTTTTTCACATGCTATTCAGACCCATGAAACATGTTTGCAGATTCTTTACATAACTTTACATAACTGTTGAATTCATGCAAACACCCACATACAGATGACGTAATCTATTTTATTATTGCAAACACACACACACACACACACACACACACACACACACACTTGAATTTACACTTGAGGGTAGCTCTGTTTTAACTTTGTCATTATTTGGCCAAGCATGTTGTTACAATGAAGCCATTTGTACAGGCGGGGAGGGGAGTGGACAGATGTGGATATATGCAGGACTGATTGGATCCAGGCTAACTGTACTGATGATCAAATGGCTGAAACTATGATGATGGTGCACGTCAAACGTAATTCATAGAGTTTTAATAAGGAACCCCTGATGAGGAACGTTGTTTCAGTATGTTGGGAAATTATTCTGGTGTCGAGGGAAAGAAAACTGGGAATTACTGCAAGATAACATGAGCTCATTAAACATAAATTAGCACAACACTAAGAGTAGTGCTGTGCAGTCTTGGTTAGCACATTGTTTTGCACTATGTGTGTACAAGGTAAGAAGAGTGAGGACCTAAATGAAGACACTGATTATTTTTACATGCACACTAATATTTAACTATTATTTTATTTTACTTTCTTTTTATTTTATATTTTACTATTATTAGTATAACATTACATATTCTGATTTTAATTTGAGTCATGTAAACAGCATATACCATTTGGATATTTTCAATTAGCCCTTATTCCAAATGAAGCATGTTCTGATTAAGCCGTGGAATATTCAGGTTTTCAGAATATGCATCTAAACTGGGGTTCTTATGGCAGTGTGCGATACACGGCCGCTTGTCTGTTTGTGGTCAGCTCTGTGTGTTGTCATGGATACCTTGTACAGAGATGCCTCATGTAACTTTATTTCTATGTGTGGCCTGACTGTGTATGTACACTCACTAGCCACTTTATTAGGTACATCTTGCTAATACCGGGTTGGACCCTGTCTTAGATTCAACAAGATGCTGGAAACATTCCTTGGAGATTTTGGTCCATATTGACACGATAGGATCACGCAGTTGTTGCAGATTTGTCGGCTGCAAATCCATGATGCGAATCTCCCGTTCCACCACATCCTAAAGGTGCCTTATTGGATTGGGGTCTGGTGATTGTCGAGGCCATTGGAGTACAGTGAAGTCATTGTCATGTTTAAGAAAGTTTGAGATGATTTGAGCTTTTTGACATGGAATGTTTTTCTGCTGGAAGTAGCCATAGAGGATGGGTACATTGTGGTCATAAAGGGATGGACATGGTCAGCAACTATACTCAGGTAGGCTGTGGTGTTTAAACAATGCTCAATTGGTATCAGGCAGCCCAAAGTGTGCCAAGAAAATATCCCCCACACCAAAACAACACCACCACCAGCCTGAGCCATACAGTACAAGGCAGAATGAATCCATGCTTTCATGTTGTTCATGTCAAATTCTGACCCTGTCATCTGAATTTTGCAGCAGAAATTGAGACATATCAGACCAGGCAATGTTTTTCCAATCTTCTACTGTCCAATTTTGGTGAGCCTGTGTGAACTGTAGCCTCAGTTTCCTGTTGTTGGCTGACAGGAGTATTACCCTGGTCTATGAGTTACCAAATATCACATCTGATGCACCCACCTATAGCGAGGCCACTGAGTGTCTTTTTCTAAACCAAGAGGAAGTGTGTTGGGAGAGGCTGAGCTGGATTAGCAGTGTTGTAAACACAAACACAGAGGTATCAGATGGATGAAAGGAGAAACAGAATACAAGATGATAAGAGTCGATTCAAAAGACAGACTTAATCCTCTTATCTCATTGGCCAGGAATTCAAGATTCCCATCATGCTCTGCTTGATTTTGCTTTTAACAACTGTGTCTTAACAACTAAATGGGGCACGGAGTGACATAATGTATGTGTTAATCAATCTGTAGCTGTGCTGATGGCAACAGAGGAGGATGTTGCAAGAAGTGAGCCATCAGTATCACATCATTTTGAAGCCACATCATTACTACGGTGACACACACATCTTTTATCTGCCACTACACAAACCATTGGCTGTGTTCTTTACCTTGAGAACAAATGCACCAACAATTGTGGGATTTTTTTCTGCCCACTACATTACTTCTGACCTTAAAGTAAAAAAGCACTTGTCCTTTTTAAAGGCCAAGGAGAACAAACTAAGATGTTGGAACTCAAACTGCAAGGAAAAGAAAGAGAAAGAGCAATCAAGTGTATGTAGAGAGAGACAGGCAGAGTGTGAGAGAGAACAATGGGGCAAAAGGTTCCCGTCACCAAAGTCTTTAAAGGCTAAGTTCGGTTTTTTGACACCTGGGCCTTATTTTTAGGAATAAATACGCTCGTAGACTCACCCAGATGATTTTGGTGGAGCTCGGAGCCGTTTTCGAGCAATTTAGATCCATCCGACAGCGTCTTCTCTCATGCCATAGAAGCGGATGGGGCCAGACATCGAAGCCCCTAAATTAGACATTATCTGCTGCGAAACTCGCTCATTTCACCTACATTTTATAAATGAATGGCCAGTGTTATCACCATGTCCGCTCAACTTCCTTGTTATGGTCATCCGGGGCTTTACAACGATGGGTCACTTTTGGTGACGTCATAGACGTGCGCCGCAGGAGCGCAGCTGAGTTCCGCCGGCGCTAGGCTATACAGCTACACAGCTATTCTTGTGCAACATGACGGAATATTTATCCGATGTAGAAGTGTCTGATGACGACTCTGAGTATGATGGATGCCCGTATCGTTTTGAGCCAGAATACACCGACAAGGAGCTATTTGAAAGGAGGATGCAGAGGGAAAGAGCCGAACAGCTGGCCAGAGAACAAGCGACCACTGCACGTCCACGAATGGGGGCTAACTGGTGTTGTTGTTGTTGTGGACGCTGCACGCCACAGACAACAAAAGAGGAGAGCTTTTGCTGCTCAGAGTGGGACTTGAGACCAGAGGAAACACGTACTGATGCCCCCAAAATACGTGTCTCACTACACTGGAAGATTTTTCTGCCATGACAAACCGGGCTGTGGTAGAGACTTTTTTTATGTCCCGAGAGTCAACTTGCAGACGCAGCCGAAGCCAGCAGGACCGAACGGACAACTTTCGATAGAGTAAGTAGCCCATACAAATGCAAAAAGGGTATATTTTCTATGAGTGTTTGCTTTATAAATAAATAACGGTCGAAACAACTGACAATTAGTTTTGGAGAAAGCATATGACTACTTGTAAGTGTGCGCTAACACTGCAGACCCGCAGTGATTGCAGCTCGAGTCACAATTTATTGCCTGCAGAGAATAACCATATCATATGCATTGCGAGTTAGTTTTTCAAAAACTAGCATGGACTAGAGTAAATTATATTGCGTTACAGTGCAGTATTCTTTTGCAGGAATGTATTTTTAGAAGGCTACTCCTGCTCAGACATAACTAGGTTGTGAAGACAGCTATTCATTTTATACAAGGAGCTTTATTCGCTGGCCGACGTGCACTGGTTATCGACCAATATTATTACATCTTCAAAAGAAATGCATTACCTCCGCTGCGTCTGTTTTGCCCTCTGAAACAATCGGGATGGCATTCCTCCTGAGGTACTGACGCTGAGCTTCCTCGCCTTTTATCTTTGTCGTCTTCGTAATGAAGTCTTCTGGAGCGAAGTGAGCGCTGCAGACCCGGTGACTGACCCTCCTCAGTTCTTCCATAGCAATATTCGGGTCCATTTTCAGGACAACAAGCAGAGTTTTAGTAACTTCGGGTTTTTCAAAGGAAGCCTGTGGAATGTGAACTTTGTCCACCTTGTCATTTTGTTTGGACAAAGTGGAAAAACGCAATGACAAACCATGTTTGTACCCGTGTAGCCGTATAGCTCCTAGCCTAGCGCCGGCTGTACTGCGCTCCTGCAGCGCACGTCTATGACGTCACCAAAAGTGACCCATCGTTGTAAAGCCCCGGATGACCATAACAAGGAAGTTGAGCGGACATGGTGATAACACTGGCCATTCATTTATAAAATGTAGGTGAAATGAGCGAGTTTCGCAGCAGATAATGTCTAATTTAGGGGCTTCGATGTCTGGCCCCGTCCGCTTCTATGGCATGAGAGAAGACGCTGTCGGATGGATCTAAATTGCTCGAAAACGGCTCCGAGCTCCACCAAAATCGTCTGGGTGAGTCTACGAGCGTATTTATTCCTAAAAATAAGGCTCAGGTGTCAAAAAACCGAACTTAGCCTTTAAGGGGAGGAGGAGGAGGCTGGCTGGTCAGGTTAGGTCAGCTCTGTTATCATAACAGCAGCTAAAGCAGCGCTAATGTGAGAAACATTACAGAGAGGTGAACAGAAGCATGCAGGACACCAGCAGCTCAGAACTCAGATACCAGCTGGTGGACAAAAAAAAACATGGATGTAAAAGGGCAATTTGATACAGCGTTGGAGGCAGGGCCTATGAAAATTGCTTATTGGTGCATGAATCCATCTATCCTTCCATCCATTTTCTTAACCGCTTAACTTCTTGAGGGTTGTGGGGCAGCTGGAGCCTATCCCAGCTGACATAGGGCGAGAGGCAGGGAACACCCTGGACAGGTCACCAGACTATCGCAGGGCTAACACATAGAGACAGACAACCATTCACACTCACATTCACACCTACGGACAATCTAGAGTCACCAATTAACCCATCCCCAACCTGCATGACTTTGGACTGTGGGAGGAAGCCGGAGTAAACCCATGCTGACACGGGGAGAACATGCAAACTCCGCACAGAGTGGCTCCCTCCTGGGTACGAACCAGGAACCCTCTTGCCGTGAGGCGACAGTGGGGCCCATAAAGCAGTGGCTGACTTCTGCTTTAACCCTCAACTAACTTGAATTGGGATTAAAATGTTTATTCTTAAATGAATTAAATCCTGATAGTGCAATGTCATATCACGGGGGCTGTGAAACTCAAAAATCAGTGTCCACTGATTTACAGACATCTCTTTAACACTGTAAGTCTATGGGAAAAAAGTCTTTTTGTTGGGGCACTATGTCAAATTGGCTTCAGGCCGAAGCTCTTCCTAGGGACTTGGAAAAAAACCCCACCAAATGGAAGCAGACAAAAAGATGAGAAAATAAGCATAATGAAAACTTAATGTTTCAATACTGTTTAATAAACAACATGAGAGTAACACTGCGTGTACTCAGAAGGCGTGGTGTGGGCAGTGTGAGCAGTAGCTTCAGTACTTTATCTGTATCCACATAGGATGCATTCAGGCACAGTATTGAGTATAGGTTACTTAGATTTGGCAGCACTTAGAGCCTAATACATAATCTCGATAGAGACTTAAAGCATAAATAAAGCACTTGCGGGTATAGTGTGGTTGAAATTGGAGCTGTTATGCTTCCTCTGTAGACAGCTGGATTGATTAAAATAGAGCATATCTGTTCTGTCTGAGGTGTGAGAAAGACAATTGAAAAGTGCAAATGAAACACTGTCTGTGTCCTCTGCTAAAGGGGGAATCAGTTGTAGTAACAACAACAACAACAACAACAACAAAAACACACCTATTTGTAAATTATCTTAGAGTTCTTCATGGGACTGTAACTCTTACAACTGAACCCAGCTTGTACCTGCAACTGTAAAACCGACTTAAAGCAACTGGCAAATTTGAGAACCAAAGCCAACCCAAGACCTGAAACTATATGTATTTTATCTCACTAAGCTATGTCTTTTCTTTCTTTTTTTCATTTTTTACAAAGATTAATGTTTAGATGCAACCCAAGCTTGACCCGAAACCTGCTGCGATATCACATCAGGTAGCTGAGGTCTATCTGGATAACAAACATATGAAATGTTTCTGTAATTTTTAGTATATCTTCAGCAGGTGGCAACCTTCAGGGGCTGAAAAATGAAGCCAGATGGAGGTGCCAAAAACTGCAGTTCTTTGAATGACCACTTGGCTGGCTCTAGAAGCCAGTCAATCCCCATAGACCCCCATGGTAAAATGCCCAACTTTGTAGCAGAAATAAGCATGTTTGTTTAACTAATTTTACTGTCTACAATTTTCTCCTAATCTTGGTTAGTATGAGAGGTTGATGATTAGGAAAAAGCAACTGTTATTGCTAGTTTTAGTCTCAGACGGATGCAGTTGTCAATTTCACGACCAGCGCCTACGTTATGTCAGTAGCAATTGGACTTGCACCCATCTGTGTGTTCATGGGTATGTAGGTCTTAAAATGAGGTGTGGCCAGTCGCATTGATTGCTATTTTGAAGCAGCAGAAATTGATTGCGCCATTGACCAACAAAAACCTGGTCTTAAGTCAGAATGGGGAAATATTTTCCCGATATTTAAAATGGGGCATAATTCAGATAGTAAGATACACCTACACAAGTGGGTTCACAGCATGCATGCACTCTGCTTGTTACATACACAAGCCTTAGTACGGGGGCTAAATGGGTATCAGAGGGCGGCATGGTGGTGTGGTGGTTAGCACTGTCGCCTCACATCAAGAGGGTTCTCAGTTCGATCCCAGGAGGGAGCCCTTCTGTGCAGAGTTTGTATGTTCTCCCCATGTCAGTGTGGGTTTTCTCCGGGTACTCTGGCTAACTCTAAATGACTCTAAATTGTCCGTAGGTGTGGATGTGAGTGTGAATGGTTGTCTGTCTCTATGTGTTACACCCTGGACAGTCTGGCAACCTGTCCAGGGTGTACCCTGGCTCTCACCCAATGTCAGCTGGTTAAGGCTCCAGCTGCCCTGCGATCCTCAAGAGGATAAGTGCTTATGAAAATGGATAGATGGATGGATGGAATTATTAATTATATTAATGTGACTTAATTTACATTAAATCACCACCATTCTCAAAAAAGGAAAACTGATGATATCAGCCTCATAAAGTTCATTAAACTATTAATTTGGAATTTTGATTAATAGTTAGATTAACAGTTATTAGTAGTTGTGTATGTGGGTGTGTGTATGCAAGAGAGGGAGATGGGGTAAAAAAAGGCTGACAACAGAGAACTACAAGACCGCCCAATCATAGGTGGCTTCAGATCAGGGGAGGTTTTGCCTGACAGCGTGGTCAGGACAAAGACAAAGAAAAAGAAGAGGGAACTTTGAGTTACCTCTTTGGGTGTAGCTATGTTGAAAGCCAATTTAAAAATGTGTCTATTTGTAAGCAATATGTGTTGCAAAAGGTTTGGTTAGTACAGAGGATGTTTAGTTGCATGCAAGACTCTGTCTGTGTGAAGCATTAGCAAACCAACATCACTCAGCTTTGGTGAAGCCAACTAACCAGTGACCTAACTACCAACAATTGCAACAGTAATTCAATGAACAGCATTAAAATTGACAAAGTTAAACAGTCTTGCTTTTTTTGTGTAGGTGCATCTTACTATCTGAATTATGCCCCATTTTAAATATCAGGAAAATATTCCTCCATTCTGACTGTGTCCTTATTCCAAAGGTGCAGATCAGACGAGGCCGGTCACTCGGTGTCCTTGCAGCATTAGACGTTGGGGTGGTAACTCAACTTGGTTCTCCTTGTTGCTGGAAAGTGAGTTGCAAACCTTGTGTTTGGCACACTAACTTCTCTGGTCTCCAGGTTGTGCTCCTGCTGTGGGCATGCAGGGGTGAAAACTGGGAAAGGGCATAGCAGGTCCTCCTGCCTACATCCTAGCTCAGTCCTGGTCCAGGAGACAGAGAGCAAGAGTATGAGTCAGAGCCAGTCAGCGGCTCAGGAGAAAGAGCCGGAGCAAGAAAGTCTGTGGAGCAAGTGCCCCCTTCAATGGTTCAGGGGCAAGAGCAGCAAGAGAGCAAGAGAGTTGGAGAGTAGACGTTTCTCCTTGAGTTTGCTTGGTCACATCACAGGGTGACATGTCACTGTGTCAGTAATGCCTAATCAGGTTTGAAGACTGGTCTCTCAATTAGGTGTGTCAATGAGGCACCCTGTGGAGATGAGTCCCCTTTTGTTTGAAGATCAAAGACTATGCAGTCTTTTACCATTTCAGGTGGCAAGACCCAGAGGAAAAACCTTTACATGTCCAGTTTAGATCCTCACAAATGACAAATCATCTGTGGTCAAATGAATCTCAACACAAGGATGCGTGGATGGGTTGTTGGTAAGTGAAATGATTAATAATTAATGAGGAAAACATCAATGACATTCTCTAAAATGTGAACATAGCAATCATTTAGTAAAATAATTCCACCACAGACACAGAATTAATTGATGTCATAGGTGACGCTGACAGTGGTGTCCTTGGATATGGCAAGACTGCCCAGTGGTGCTGGCCACAGCTGCCTCAGCACTGTGTATAAGTTAAGTTTAAGTTAAGTTTATTTACTTTATTAATCCCCCTGAGGGGAAATTCAATGTTTTCACTCTTGCTTGTCAATTACACACAGGTCCAAAGGACACAGACATGCACAAAGTGGAGAGATGTCAGAGCGAGGAGGCTGCCCTAGCAGTGATCCAGAGCAGGAATGGGACAGCATTTCACATTTCCATTAGGAAACCCCATTAAAGATTAAAAGAGGTGCTGTGTACATTTTTACACAAGGAGCAGTGTAAGTTTTTCTCAGAAATTGAAAGCCATGTAACTAGCAAAAGTGGAATTGGACTCGTCCTCAAAGCCTCTCAGACGAAAGATGACCAATGTGAAAGAAACGCTGTTAGAACCTATGTCACCCAATCAACCAATAGAAATGCAGCATGAAATGCAGAATGAAATGACGCACTAGCGCTAAACCCAAACAAACAGATGGATAGCAGCTTGACATGGAGGCAAAATGCAGTAAAAGAAATGTGTGGGATTCCAGCAACGAGGAAAACCTTGAGGAGTTGTGGCAGCAAAAGACTTGCCTGTCTAATGTGTCATCCAGTTTCTTCCAGTTTTTTTTTGTGCACTTAGTATGGGAAGCTATTGTATCATATGTCGTAGCCTGTGATTCAGTAGGCCCTGTCATCATACAGTCTGCATACATCACACTTGATGTTGAACCCGAGTTTATCAGATCCATGTTGCACAGTGTAGCTTGCATTATACTTTTAAGACTGCTGAAGTCTTATAGTCTGTATGAGGCTTAATGTGCTGGCCCATGCACTTCACACCATGTGCTATAGATTGTTTGAACAATACCTTCAGTGTTGAACTAAAATACAGATGAGGGAACTGCGAATCAGAATCAGAGATAGTCAGAGCTCTAGTCCCTGGTATGGAGCAAGCTCCAAAAATGCTGTGAACTACATTTCCCATAAGCCCTGTTTCCACCGAGCAGTACAGTGCAGTACAGTTCGGTAAGCTTTTTATCCATCTCTACTATGAAAAGTTGTGGATGGCACCAATGGAACTGTTTTGTACCGTCCCCATTTTTGGCACCCCTCCTGTTGGGGTACCCAGACACAGACCTGGTACTTAAAGATGTGACTGTGATGCACTGCAGTGCAGTTGAGTGGTCAATAGCGGACAGTCACTCTGCTCAGGGCTGAGTTGTGGTTATGAGGCTCATGTAACCACTTTTCATACTGTGGAGAGTTTTATTACTCAATGCATAAAGTGAAGACGTGAATCAATCAACACGCACATTAAATAATCCATATGACAACTCTGGTCAACCCTGCCCGCATGTAATTGTACTGTTTGCGGTGGAAATGCTATGGTCTAGGTCCCATGTCTGAAGGGTTACTTTTGATTCCAAAGGTACCATACTGAAAGTATATGGTGGGAATGGGCTATAATGCTCTCTTTTTGTTTTGTTTTTTTAGACCCTCCTGCCTGGCAGAAATGTGTTTCTGTTAAAAAATTGCAGTATCGACGTTCAAGCCGACCCTCGTGACATCACTATGACATCATCAGGTTATTTCCCCAAGACATGACAGAGTTCTTCCAAAACCACAAAAGACATCATTCATCTTTTTACAGGCAAAAAAGCAAAGTGACCTTCAATTGGTGAAATGCCTCTCTAAAAATGAGACATGCTTGAAAACCACAGAGACAGTAGCAGAGATTTTGGTCCAATGAGCAGTTTGTTCTTTTTGCAGCTGGTTTTCTTTTGACATGCTTAAACTTGAAAACCGATAATAAAAATATGTCCAAGGCTGACACTTTCTTGGACTGCGCTGACTTTTTATGAAAAAAATACAGATTGTAACAGAGGATAGGATAACAAAAAGCATGATTAGACCCTCTGTTGGACAGCACATTTGTACAGGAAATCTGATGTGAAAAAGACAAACCAACGTTGGCTCCGAAGCTCTCAGTTTTTATGCAAAGGTAGCCATTTCTCAATTGTCAGCTGAGGTGAGATACAGAGAAATGCTCTAAGACCGATTGACAACAGGTGTTAATAGCTATTATCGCAAGACTGCATCACAGCAGCAAATGTTAATCCCCATAACTAATGCTACTACATGCGTACAGGCTATTCTTCACTGCTGCATTAGCTGGTATCAATAACTGCACCCTTTGCCTTATAATTACCTTGTGGGGAATCATTCATGATCTAAAGTGTAACTTAATGCACGGTAGCAACACCCACAAATTTCATGCAAAGCCCAGGGCTTTGAGAATGTGTTACTATAACCTGGGCACGTATCATTTTAACACAAGGCTTTCATAGCTGGTCATTCACTAAACTTGATTCAACACTAACTAACTGACCATAACAGAACAGATTTTTACCCTGCTAAGAAGTTTAAATATGTATGTGTAAGGGATGAGCCAGTACACCATTATCTGTAGCTTTGTCTGTATCTGTTCAACTCATTAATTTATCTGTATCTTTATCTGTACATTGAATTGGCGGAGTTTAAGGGCTCATTTATGCTCAACGTTAGATACGAGATAGAAGGAGTCTTCTGTGTGTTCATTTTGTCCGTATTTGTGCATGTTTCCTGAAAGCTTACAAATATGGATGAAATGGAGTAGTACACCCAGAGATTGTGGAGGCAGTGCAGCATAGTTCAAGTAAGATATTACCACAGGAGACAAAGAAATTTGAACAATGGTGGAGCAGAACGAGTCTGTAAAATTATTCATTTCAGGATGTAACATTAATGGCCTTACAGACCACTGCCGTCTATAACGCTGCCTCCATTTAAAGGTAAAATATTACAACCTCCTCCACCATTTTCTCATTTGTTGTGAAACTTTTGACTTTGCCCTCTAGTGCCATCTATTGCCTGTATCTATGCCAACTAGGGCTGTCAAAATAACGTGTTAAAAAGATTAACACTAATTAATCGAGTGGCTTTGTCACAAGATGGGGGCAGATGAGACGACACTGCTTGGCCCCATGAACCGAACATTTAAATTTAAAAAACACCCAGAGGGAACTTCTGCAGTAAGACATTTTCATGCCATTGTATTACTTCAAGACTGAAATATCACCTTAATGCACAGCATTTAGCAGTAGACCTGGAGGTCAGAGCTAGCACAGCCTCTAATGGAAGTGCTAGCAGCCATACTCGTCAAGCCACTCTTGACCAGGTATTCAGACACAAACTGAGTAAGTCTACTGGCGACCAGCTTAACAACTTCCTCTCCAAAGCTGCAGATCAGCTTTGGTGGTGGAGGATAGGGGTACAAATGTGTGCAGCTTTACTATGACATATCTGCCAAAATTCATTCAGTCATTCATTCATCTTCTAACCGCTTCATCCTCTTGATGGTCGCGGGGGGGCTGGAGCCTATCCCAGCTGACATCGGGCGAGAGGCAGGGTACACCCTGGATAGGTCGCCAGACTATTGCAGGGCTGACACAGAGACAAACAACCATTCATGCTCACATTCACACCCATGGACAATTTAGAGTTATCAATTAACCTAGTCCCCAAACTGCATGTCTTTGGACTGTGGGAGGAAGCCGGAGTGCCCGGGGAGAACATGCAAACTCCGCACAAAGGGGCTCCCACACCCGGGATCAAACCGGCAGCCATCCTGCTGTGAGGCGACAGTGCTAATCACCACACCACCGTGCCGCCCCCTGAGCACAATGTAAGTGGAGTTCATATCGAAAGTGGGTGTGACCTGAGACTGATATGGATTGATCCGAAGTTGCTGTATTTATTAGAAAACTATTTCCACAACAATCTCAGAATTGAGCTCCAGATAATTTTTGATCAGCACTGAAAACAGCAACCCAAATGCAGAGTTTCCTTCATCATGAGTACGTATTTTGACACTTTTTTCTTGTATGAAACTTGTACTTGTAAAAAGTACTTTATCTGCACCAGATGCTCATTTCATTTGTATTCTTTCGAGTATTCAGCAGAGGTGGAAAAAGTACTGAAAAATTCTACTCAAGTAAAAGTACCTTTACTTTGATGAAATTCTACTTCAGTACAAGTAAAGCTACCCATCTAAAAATCTACTCAAGTAAAAGTAAAAAGTAATTCGTTTAAAATGTACTTAAAGTAGAAGTTACTTAGTTACTTCCAGCAACTTGATGGGGGTCACTCCTATGCAGTGTAAAAATGGTCCAGGGGTCATAAATCCAACCCAAACAGTGGTTATTTTTCTATGATGAACTATAGAATTCAATTCAATTTAGGGCTGCACAATATCATTAGAGCATCACCATCGCAATGTGTTCTTGTGCAATAGTCACATTGTAAGACTTGCAGTATAAGTTGATCATATCAATATAATATTAGTCAAAGGCAATATGCCATACTTACTTTGCTGGTTAATACTTTAGGTTGTGAAGTTCTCAATTTCCATGACAGTTTGATTGTAAAATGTATATTTCATGCAAATACAGCCTTTCCAAAGCCCAAATGATGACTTCTTTCCAAATAAAGCTATTCAAGTTACTGCAATACACTGTATATTGTAATACATATCGCAGTATACAAAATTGTGGCATTGTCAGTTTTGTCTAATATTGCACAGCCCTCATTCATTTTGACTTACCAGCACACTGTTAGACTGATGATACACAGAGCAACTTTTTGAGCAATGTTGTTGGGCATTATTCTCAGGGATGCAAACAGGTGTATGGTCAAAAAAGAGAGAGCTTGTTGAAGCGAAATTCTGAATATTAAAATACACTAAAACTAATTTGGAAGAATACTGTGTATTCCAAAACAGAACAAATCCATTGAGCAACAGTGTTTCCCCTATATATGTAACTAGCAGCGGTGGTGCTCTGTTGCTGAAATATGACTGCTGCTGCTGATTTATTTTTCTATTTTTTGTCTTAGCTCTTTAGAAACTACCATTATATTATTTGGCGATACGGACGCTTCATATCCAGGTCAGTTCACACACACTTGTAAGTAAAGCATATAAGAGGAGAGGAGAGGGATCCGTCTGATCCCTTCATAAACTAAAGTTATATTATTTTGAGGGACAGACGCTTCATATAATAACATAACAATATACTATTTATGGGATTTTACGGTGAAACGTTTCACTTTATAACAAGATGACTTACATTGTTTACATGACGGCATGTCATTTCTGTCTCTACATGGTCACACCTTCACAATCCTCCTCTGCTCTCTGTATCGCGCACACACACACACACACACACACACACACACACACACACTCACTCACTCACTCACTCACACACACACACACACACACACACACACACACAGGTGAGCACACGAGAGCGCGGCTCGGGCCACATTTTTCTGACTCACACGGGGCTGATGCACATGGGGTTTTCTTTTATTTTGTTCGTTTCTTCATTCATTTCAACTGCTGCGTCTGCTTGTGCTTTGGCAGAAGCACTCCCACCCTCCTCCATCTCTCTCTCCAGTAACTCACCGGCACCAGCCGCTAGTTCTGGGTCAATTCCACGTGAGACCTGAAAGACGCTCGCAAACGAAGAATCTGTCTGTCCAGAGAAAGCTAGGACTAGGACAGAGACAGAAAGAGTGAGAAAAAAAAGCCAGCCAATTCACTTTTTCTCACTTTGAGTCTGACTTTGTACAAACAGTTTGCTTAACAAGTAGAAGAGGACAGACATATCAAGTGTCGAACAGCATACATGCTCTGGTGCCACAACAGTAAACAGTCAGTCCCTTTTTCCAGCCTCAGTGGTTGGCTCTTCTTCTGCTTTGGATTCTCTGTCTACAGAGCATCTTCAGACTGTCCTACACAATGTTTCTCAGATTTTGATTTATCAAAAGTTGAGCCTACAGTGCATCAAAATGTTTGACTGTAAACAGAACTGTAAACATATACATGCAAATTCTTGCTAAATAAATTTTTAATGTTCATGAAAAAAACGACAAGATTCTAGAGTCATGGTAGATGATGTGTGGCAAATTTCAGAATTTTATCTCAAAAACTGAATTTTTGACAGCATTTTGAATTTTGCTCTCATGTGAACAATTGGAATCAATGTGGCAAATTTAAACATCAGTTTTTCACTTATGGAGCAAATCAGTCATTGTTAGAAACAAATTACCAACATCTCCATGCTGTCTAGATGCAATATGTGTATTTTCAGATTTTTGTCTTAATAACTGAATTTTTTAACAATGGTCTCAAATCTGCCTTTCCATGCACAGGTGGCTGCTTTCCTACACAACAGTGAATGGCTTACTCAATTTGTGAGTCCAACATCATTTTTGCGTATTCATACACTGAGGCAATATTAATTTCGGTGACCTCCGACTGGCGTAACCGGGTGTCATTGCCGCCGACGTGAATAACAATCTTACTGAATCTACGTTTAGCTTTAGCCAGCAGCTTTAAATTTGATTCGATGCCGTCCGCTCTGGCCCCAGGGATACATTTGACTATGGTCGCTGGTGTTGCTAACTTCACGTTCCGCAAAATAGAGCTGCCAATAACCAGAGTTTTGTCCTCAATGGGTATGTCGCTGAGTGGGGAAAAGCGGTTGGAGACGTGAACAGGCTGGTGGTGAGCCGTGGGCTTCGGCTTGGAGCTACGCTTCTGGCGCACATTTATCCAATGTCCCGGCTGCACGGGAGTTACCGGAGGACCGCTGGCAGGGGCTAAGGCTATGTTATGTGGCTCCGCACCGGCTACAGGGGACTGGCTAACTACCGCAGCTACTGAATGGTTTTCCATGGTGCGGAGCCGTGCTTCTAATTCACTAAGCCTCACCTCCAACGCAGCAAATAAGATACACTTGTTACAGTTACCACTGTCGCTAAAGGAGGCAGAGGCATAACTGAACATTTGGCACACCGAGCAAGAGACAGAAGAGGGAGAAGCCATTGCTAGCAGTAAAGCTAATGTAGCTAACAAGGCTAGTAACGTGCAAACAACAGCTAAGAGATTAGCGAGAAAGTCATAGAAAGGAGGAGAGCTATAAGTGCTTAAACAGAACTAGTGTGGGTTAGGACTTGGAGTAGACGTTAAAGCAATTGAGGTGAGAAAGCAGAAAGCAGGCTAGTAGAATTCACCAGAGCAGCACAGAGACGCTGTCACAGAAACACCGGAAATGACACAACTCGCTTACCGCAATATGTCAGCACGTCAACATATTTAGATGATGTGGTTTGCTATAGTTCTTCGTGGTCTGATCTGAACAAATGGAGGAAAAGAATGGAACAGCGGACTGGTTTGCCAGGCACGAGAAATAATACAGGTAGGCCAGCTTACCAGGTTAGTGGTGTGGTCACAGCTGCAAAATTGGGAACAAACCGTCTGTAGAAGCCGCACATGCCAAACAGGTGCATTAGTTGGCGTTTTGTTTTTGGAACAGGCAGGTCTAAAATGGCCTGTACCTTGGCAGTCCTTGGTCTCACAGAACCTTGGCCTACCTGGTGCCCCAAGTATGTGACCTGCCCCTTTCCAATCTCACATTTGGGCAAGTTGATCACCAACCCCGCTTGCCTCAGACGCTCAAACAGCTGTTTCATGTGTGTCATGTGATCAGACCACGAAGAACTATAGCAAACCACATCATCTAAATATGTTGACGTGCTGACATATTGCGGTAAGCGAGTTGTGTCATTTCCGGTGTTTCTGTGACAGCGTCTCTGTGCTGCTCTGGTGAATTCTACTAGCCTGCTTTCTGCTTTCTCACCTCAATTGCTTTAACGTCTACTCCAAGTCCTAACCCACACTAGTTCTGTTTAAGCACTTATAGCTCTCCTCCTTTCTATGACTTTCTCGCTAATCTCTTAGCTGTTGTTTGCACGTTACTAGCCTTGTTAGCTACATTAGCTTTACTGCTAGCGATGGCTTCTCCCTCTGCTCTCTCTTGCTCGGTGTGCCAAATGTTCAGTTATGCCTCTGCCTCCTTTAGCGACAGTGGTAACTGTAACAAGTGTAGCTTATTTGCTGCGTTGGAGGTGAGGCTTAGTGAATTAGAAGCACGGCTCCGCACCATGGAAAACCATTCAGTAGCTGCGGTAGTTAGCCAGTCCCCTGTAGCCGGTGCGGAGCCACATAACATAGCCTTAGCCGTGCAGCCGGGACATTGGATAAATGTGCGCCAGAAGCGTAGCTCCAAGCCGAAGCCCACGGCTCACCACCAGCCTGTTCACGTCTCCAACCGCTTTTATATTTACTTTTTATACTTTATATTTGCGATACCCCTCCCTAATCTGACCTCTGATGACATGTTTAGCCGCATGTCATCATTTAATCGCTGGATGTCCAGGTGGTGTCCAGCAAACGATGTGGGTTTCGTTAATAATTGGCAAACTTTCTGGGGAAAACCTGGTCTCATTAGGAGAGACGGCATTCATCCCACTTTGGATGGAGCTGCTCTCATTTCTAGGAACCTGGAAAATTTTATTAGTAAATTAAATCCCTGACAACCCAGAGTTGAGACCAGGACAGAGAGTTGCAGTCCTATACGCCTCTCTGAGCTTCTAGTTCAGTTACCCAGCCATAGTTTTCATAGTTTTATACAAACGGTGTCTGTTCCCCGACCACCTAAATTATCTAAATCTAAAATTAAACAAAGAAGAGCATAACAACCTCATAAAAATTAAAACCTCTTCTGTGACAGAAAGACAAAACAGGAGAATTAAATGCAGACTGTTAAATATCAGGTCTCTATCGTCTAAAGCAGTGTTAGTAAACAAATTAATATCAGATAATCATATTGATTTACTCAGTCTCACTGAAACCTGGCTGTGTCACGATGAATATGTCAGTCTAATAATACCCACATTCCTCGAGGCAGCGGCCGAGGAGGGGGAGTTACAGCCATTTTTAACTCTAGTCTGTTAGTCAGCCCTAAACTTAAACTAGACTATAATTCATTTGAAAGCCTCGTTCTTAGTCTTTTACATCCGACCTGGAAAACCTCACAGCCACTTTTATTTGTTATAGTGTACCGTGCTCCTGGCCCATATTCTGAATTTCTATCTGAATTCTCAGAGTTTTTATCCAGTCTTAGTTCTTAAATCAGATAAAGTTATTATTGTAGACGATTTTAACATTCATGTCGACGCTGATAATGACTCCCCAGCTACCGCGTTTATCTCATCATTAGACTCCATTGGCTTCAGTCAGGGTGTACATGAACCCACTCACTGTTTTAACCATACCCTCGATCTAGTTCTGACGTATGGAATTGAAATTGATAACCTAACAGTCTTTCCACAGAATCCCTCCCTATCAGATCATTATTTGATTTCTTCTGATTTATTTTTACTCGATTACACACCACTCAGCAACAGTTACTATACTAGATGTTTATCAGATAGTGCTGTCGCCAAATTTAAGGAAATGATTACTCCGTCGTTAAATTCAATATCAAGTCCTTCAGTAACAGAGGTTTCCCGTACCGACTTTAACCTCTCCCGAATTGATCATTTTGTTGATAGCGCCGTAGGCTCGCTGCGAACAACACTCGACTCTGTAGCTCTTCTTAAAAAGAAGTTAACAAAGCAAAGAAAGTTCGCTCCTTGGTATAACTCTCAAACCTGAAAGTCAAAACAAACAGAGCGAAAGTTTGAAAGGAATTGGCGATTAACCAAACTGGAAGAATCTTGTTTAATCTGGGCAGACAGTCTCAAAACTTATAAGAGGGGCCTCCGCAATGCCAGAGCAAACTATTACTCAGCTTTAATAGAAGAAAACAAGAATAAACCCAGGTTTCTTTTCAGCACTGTAGCCAGGCTGACTGAGAGTCAAAGCTCTATTGAGCCTTGTATTCCTTTAGCCCTTAGCAGTAATGATTTTATGAGCTTTATTTAATGACAAAATTCTAACTATTAGAGGCAAAATTCATGACCTCCTGTCCTCAGATAGTACCTATCTAACCTCAAACACAGCTGTAAGACCTAACATATATATTTAGATTGCTTCTCCCCAATTTCTCTTCAGGAACTGACCGCAATGATTTCCTCATCTAAGTCATCAACGTGTCTCTTAGACCCATCCCAACTAGGCTACTCAAGGAGGTCTTACCTTTAGTTAACATATATTACTCATATATTAGATATGATCAATGTATCCTTATTAACAGGCTATGTACCACAGTCTTTTAAGGTAGCTGTAATTAAACCTCTACTAAAAAAGCCCACCCTGGATCCAGAGGTGTTAGCCAACTATAGACCAATATCTAATCTTCCCTTTATGCCAAAGATCCTTGAGAAAGTAGTCGCAGACCAGCTGTGTGATTTTCTCCATGATAATAATTTATTTGAGGAATTACAGTCAGAATTTAGAGTGCATCATAGCACTGAGACAGCACTAGTTAAAATTACAAATGACCTTCTGATTGCTTCAGACAAAGGACTCGTCTCTGTACTTGTTTTATTAGATCTTAGTGCGGCGTTTGACACTATTAACCATCAAATTCTGCTACAGAGACTGGAACGCTTAATTGGCCTAAAAGGTTCTGCACTAAGCTGGTTTAAATCTTATTTATCTGATTGTTTTCAGTTTGTCGACGTTCATAAAGAATCATCCTTACGTACTAAAGTTTGTTTTGGAGTTCCGCAAGGTTCTGTGCTCGGACCAATCCTATTTATTCTATATATGCTTCCTTTAGGTAACATCATTAGAAATCACTCTATAAATTTCCATTGTTATGTGGATGATACACAGTTGTATTTATCGATGAAGCCAGAAGAAAGTAATCAATTAACTAAACTCCATAACTGCCTTAAAGACATAAAAACCTGGATGAGCATCAATTTCCTGATGTTAAATTCAGACAAAACTGAAGTTATTGTTCTTGGCCCCAAACAACTCAGAGACTCTTTATCTGATGACATAGTTTCTCTAGATGGCATTGCTCTGGCCTCGACCACTACCGTAAGTAGTGGTAGTAGTGGTAGTGGTCCATGCTTTTGTTACCTCAAGGCTGGATTACTGTAACTCTCTATTATCAGGTAGCTCTAAACCCTCCAGCTAATTCAGAATGCAGCAGCATGTGTACTAACAGGAACTAAGAAACGAGATCATATTTTTCCTGTTTTCTCCTTCTCTACACTGGCTCCCTGTAAAATCCAGAATTGAATTTAAAATCCTACTGTTAACTTATAAAGCTCTAAATGGTCAAGCTCCATCATATCTCAGAGAGCTCATAGTGCCATATTATCCCACCAGAACACTGTGCTCTGAGAACGCAGGGTTACTCGTGGTCCCTAAAGTCTCCAAAAGTAGATCAGGAGCCAGAGCCTTCAGCTATCAGGCTCCTCTCCTGTGGAATAATCTTCCTGTTATGATCCAGGAGGCAGACACCGTCTCCACATTTAAGACTAGACTTAAGACTTTCCTCTTTGATAAAGCTTATAGTTAGGGCTGGCTCAGGCTTGCCCTGTACCAGCCCCTAGTTAGGCTGACTTAGGCCTAGTCTGCCGGAGGACCCCCCTATAATACACCGGGCACCTTCTCTCCGTCTCTCTCTCCCTCTCTCGTATCCTATTACTACATCTTGGTAACTCGGCCATTCTGGATGTCACTAACTCGGCTTCTTCTCCGGAGCCTTTGTGCTCCACTGTCTCTCAGGTTAACTCATATCGCAGCGGTGCCTGGATAGTGTGACGTGTGTGGCTGTGCTGCTGCTGTGGTCCTGCCAGATGCTTCCTGCTGCTGCTGCTGCTGCTGCTGCCATCATTAGTCATTAGTCATACTTCTACTGTTATTATACACATATGATTATTATCACACGTGTATACTGCCAGATACTAATATATACTTTTAACATATTGTACCACTGTAGCCAGAACTATAACGATAATATTATTACTTTCATGAATATTGTTGTAAGCTACTGTCATTACCGTCTGTCCTGCATCTCTCTCTTTCTCTCTATCTCTCTCTCTCTCTTTCTCTCTCTCTCTCTCTCTTTCTGTCTCATTGTGTCATACTTATTACTGTTAATTTATTATGCTGATCTGTTCTGTACAACATCTATTGTACGTCTGTCCGTCCTGGAAGAGGGATCCCTCCTCAGTTCCTCTTCCTGAGATTTCTACCGTTTTTTTCCCTGTTAAAGGGGTTTTTTTGGGGAGTTTTTCCTTATCCACTGTGAGGGTCCAAAGGACAGAGGGATGTTGTATGCTGTAAAGCCCTGTGAGGCAAATTGTGATTTGTGATATTGGGCTTTGTAAATAAAATTGATTGATTGATTGATTGATGAACATTTACATGTCCTTCTCCCTGACACTCATCTGTCAGCCACATGGCAACCACATCATCACTGCATCAGAAGACAAAACTGCAAAAAAGTGCATCTGTTGAGTGTGCGTGTGTGGTGCCAGGGGCCACAGTGGTGTTATCATGTGGATCAGTGTGTATACATGTGGTTGCAGAGGAATCTTTCTTATTGATCAACCTCCCTGAGCATGACTTGTGGAAATATACTCATTGATTCAGAGAGCAACACAAGCATCTTTATACTTCTGATTTGCTATTTGTCTCTCTTTTTCTACGCTACTTGCTTTTTGCCTTTTTTTTTTGTGGCACACTTCCTCTCTGATTCCTTTGACCACCAACTATCACCTTTTTTATTTTCTCATTTCTTTCTTTACCCAAAACTTTCCATTAGCCTCCCTTCTTACCTCTATGGTGTGCTTCCCCTTCTAATTTGCTCTCTGTTTCAATCTGCCGTGCCTTAACAGAGGGGGTAAAAAGGCATGATTAACCTTGAGGAAGTTTGAGGTAGAGTGAGGTGGAGTGTGAAGTGTTAATGGAGGCTGAGACTGAGCATTAGTGCCTATCCAAACTGGGAACTGGAACATAGCTTCTGACGCAATAGTTAGAATTCTTTGGAGGCACAGACAGAGTGTGAGGAATAAATATCATGGAGGAGTTTTAACATGATCAGGCTGATGTTTGACTGGAACTGAAATCAAAGGAAAGAGAAAAACGCAAGGTTTTAGCCTGTTGAATATTTTGTTGAAATTAATGTTGTTTAAATGTCAAGTTTCATACTTAAGGCAAAATAAATGTGTGATATTATTTAACATCACTTAAAGTCCACCAGGCAGCTGCCATGAATAGAATTAGAATTCTTCAGGAGAAGTTGAGATTAATACACCTTTCTGAAATAAACACTATCTTTAAACCCTAACAGCTCTCAGTGTATGGAAAGCTAATATGTTGTTCAAAGTGTCTGCTAAAAATCCTTTATGACACCAGTCTGTTTTCTGAGTGTAACTGCACTGCAGTATAAATTCTCACAAGAGCTGTGTGGAGGGAGCAAAAAGGGCTGAATATTGGCAAGAGTGTCAGTTGGCTGGTGTTTCTGTGCATGACCAGGCATGAGAGAACAAGCTCAGAGCGAGACTGAGAGGATTACTGGCTGGGATGAACCTCCAAAGTCAGGGTCAAAGGTCATGCAGCAGTTACAGGACAGGCAGAGGACGGAGGAGGACAGTGATATTTTGCGTGCATCTGTTTTTGAGTTTATGTACATGCCTCGAAAAGAAGCGGTTCATACAACATGTTAATGTCATACAACAAAAGTGTTCATAGATATTAAATAGAGCTACATAATATGTAAAGTATTTGTCAGCAATTTTACAGCCCAGTCACCAGGAAAAAAAAGATGGCCTTTGAGGCATTTATTATTTTAGTTTATATGAGCCCTGGTTGTTTTTGAAACAAAATCTTAAAACAAGAACATGATGCAGCTCCACAATTGTCAGTGTGTTTGAGCAGTTATTTCAACAGTGAAGCACTGAACCACCACATCATTAAACACAGAGCTTAACCACAGATGTATTTTCACTTTCCATCCTACCAACCACTCACCAGCTTCAGTGTAAAGCTTCTTCTGATTGGCTTGTCAGTCAAAAGCAGTCAGTGTGATGCTCTTCAACAGTCATCTCGGCACAAATGCTTTTTTTATATTTTGATGCTCACCTTGCAATGGTATATGTATATTTATAAAAATGTTTTGCATTGCACACAGCAGAAGCACTCAGGAAAAGTCATTACCCTGTGGAAAACTGAACAAGTAAGTATGACTTTAAGATCATTTTCATCATCAGTGAATTGAAAGAGACTTGTTTTGGGCCTTGATTTCTCAAATTGGCTTTGTAAGGGTGGTTTCAAATGGAACCTGTTTGGTGCAGTTCAGACAAACTCTGGTGTGTTTGTTCATTTAGGTTTACAACCAGACTACCTCTAGTTTGTTTGTGGTGCAAACAAAAACTGGACCAACCATTGGATTTTGCAGTGGCAGAGAAAGCGTTCTCCTAGGTGATCTGTAACAGTGATGTGTATTTATGGGCATCCAACAATTTTTGTAACTGTCTGAAACAATCATGCTCACTTCACACAAGAGCTTCCATCACTTTTTCTGTGTACAGGTGCAACACTATTACTGTAATTGAGTACATCACACTCCTTTCTATGACAGGGTTTTCACCCCTCTTTTAGTGTGGCATTTAGAAACAGCCATACACACTTCTGTCTTTTGACATGGTCAGACAACACTTGGTATGGAGTACTTTGTTTCCAGCATACCCTGGCCTAAAAAAAAGTATTTCATTCCTGGAAGGATGGTCTTTTCACAAAACCTGGCTGTTTATAAAGTAGAAACCAGTGGTTTTGAAAGTGGTGACCTGAGAAAACAAATAAAAGGGCTTGGGTGTTGGTTTTTGCTCAAGAGATAGAAAACCTTCAACTACCAGAATCTAAAGGACCAATAAACCCTCCTGCTGGTGGGGAACATAATGCAAGCTGCTTGCCTGAAAACATCATGGCACCTGGCAACAAACAATTTTGTATTACAGTTAAACAGCAAGCAAAACTAAGTTTCTGAAACATCTGAGGCCAGAAATCTGCAACGCAGTAACAGAATACTGGTTCATATTTAGCATGCATAGTATTAGGCATTGAAAATTCAGGACATAGTCAACTTTTATTCTATATGTTTTTGTTTTTTTATCTTTAAATTAATCCAGTGAGGCCAATTCATGTATCAGAAATTTGAATTAAGATTGTATAAAAATTTTGTTTAGACAATATTTTTCTATAACTACAAATAATTTCTGCACACCTGCAAACTGTAATTTCTCCAGCAGTGCTTGACAGGTTTAAGGGGTGATTTTCAAGCACACAATTACTGTTCATCATTGAAATGCTCAACATCTCTCTATTTATGCTCTCAAAAACTTAAACACTACAAATAACTAATCTGAGACAACTATTTGTAGTGGGGTTCACTGTAAACTCTGACTCAATCTCACTGTTAGGAAGCAGAAAAATAACTTAAAGCAGCTGTGCAGAACTTTTTACCATTAATAAAACTGTCCCTAGTTCGTATCACCCCCCCTTGGAGATACGCATATTTATTTGAACCCAACAGCGACAAAAAAGCCTTTCTCTATATGGCTATTTAGCATAGCCTAGCTCGGGTCAGACACACAGTGGAAGTCAGCAAACCAGAATACGGTATCCGAGGCAGAAGTGATTCTGCTCGCCTGCAGCGGCCCGCAGCGATTAAACCACAGAAGAAGAAGGAGCCGTGTTTACAGTGTTCAGTATGCAATGGGCATTGCTGAACACATAACACCTAACAGTTTTACCAGAGATGTATCTATGAGGACTTGGTTGTACTTTTGATGTCATGGCAGATAATGAAGGAGCATCATGTAAAATTATCTGTGACTGTGACCATCAACACAAATATACAGCAGGCAGTTGTCCTCAGTTTATAAGAAATTCAGAGCTACACCAGAACATTTATGAACAGGTCTTACTTTACTACCAACTTAGCATGTTAGCATGTTTCCACTAATTACTTGGACTGACCTAACGTTAGTAGTGTTAGCTTTGCAAGCAAAGGCTGCAGGGGTCTGTTTCACAAAACAGGTTTAGTGAAAACTCAGAGTCTGTTAACCCTGAAATGAGGGAAACTGAGTTTTCCGTTTCAAAAAGGGAGGTAACTCAAATCAGAGAAAGAGGGGTAACTCTAGCCTGTTTCAGAGACAGAGGTAACTTAAGCTCTCGGTCAGTTACCGCAGTAACAGACTCTATGAACCTAACCTGGTCGGGACAAGGTTTTTCTCAATGAACCTCGAGTTTCTCTCTGTCTCTGCCCTCTTTCAGAGCCACACACTCCATTTGATTTCCTCATTCATTCAGTCAGCAGGCGAGTTTTGGCGTAGCCTAGTTCTGCCGTCTGTCATTTAAAAAAATAATTTAAAAAAGACCGCGCATAGTATTTCCAGACAATTATCTTTTTGAGCTGTACCGTTTCACGTCGCAGTCCATCGTCTACATACACAACCTAATTCGTGCTTACATTTGCACCAATCGTATGCACTCACATCCCAGCAGATAGTGTGTGTTGCGCTGGGTTTCTTTGCAAATGGAAGTTTTTTGTACAATGTCGGAGATGCTGAGCACTTGAGTAAGGCAACTGTAGGCAGGGCGGTCAGAAAAGTGTGCTCGTTCTGCCTTCTTTCTGTTGGCTGAGTAGAAGTCTGTGTTAGTTTAAATAAGCTTAATTATTTAACAGAACATGATATAGATGAGAAGACATTTATGTGTGTGAAAACAGCATTATGTTGGGGATAAAACAACTGCACAGTCAAACAGCCACTTAATATTTACTTTACAATGTAAAACGTGATCAAGATGAGGTACCCCCATGAGATTATGCCGGGGTCTTACCTGTTTGAACATTTTTTTATATGTCATCCTAAACTGCTGCCAAGTGCGCTTCTCCCCTGCGGGATTGCACCTAAATGAAATAAATTAATAGGCTACCATTCAAGCAGTTTTCCCCAGTTATATTATTGTGATTGCAAAGCCTACATTTAAACTTATGCACTTCTTTATGAAAACGTGTGCAAACTCGCAGTATGAGCGCATTAAGATTTCTAATTCTAGTGGGGTGAAAAACGCAGCCCTCCTCTTCCCCGTTGCCATGGTGACTCGTCGAATCGGGGCTCCATTGATGCTGGCTTTTTATAGTTGTGGTGCACGCGCTTAACTCCTGGTGAAACTACTCCAAGTTGATTAAACTGATTCAAACCAGCTGTTCTGGAACCGGAAACTCAGAGTTTCCTATCTCAGAGTAGATCAACTCAGAGTTCAGGATTAGACTCAGAGTTTGTTGAACCTGCTTTGTGAAACGGACCCCTGGTAACAGCTTTGCTGTGTTAGGATTATGTTATGTCTTCACTGTGTATCTTCACATAAAAGAATACTCCGACGATTTGGGAGTTTTGCCCTCTCATTTTCATATTGAGACAACATGCTCAATATCTTTTTTGTGTCTGTACGTCCAGTGGCTGGGTCTCAGCGGTTAGCATTGTGCTTATAGAGGATCAGTACGCCCTGCGCTGTGATCCGCGGAGCGATACATTGGTGAGCAGGCACAGACGTAACTTGTAAACAAAACTCAGCTGTTTATTTAGCCTAGCAATATCTCCGGATTTTAGTAGCTGCAATGGACGACTTCGAACGCGATTTTGAAGAGTTTCTTGTAGCGGACACAGATCCAGAGCCATACCTGTTTGAGCCAGAGCAGATGAGGAACTCCATGTGTTGAATGCTGAGCAGAGATGAGAGAGGCTGAATCCTCCGCTACTATTTTCCTGCACATAGTGGGATTCGGTGCTGCCGTCGTTGGGGAGATATATCATCAGGAGGAAAACCACCGCAGAGAGTGCATCACAAGGAATGAAAATTTAGCAGCAATCACTAATCCTGGCGTTATTTAAACTTTTTTTCATGTTCCTAAGATTAACTGGAAAAAATGCCCCAGTCCTGCAGGAGCTGATGGACAGCTTTCAATCGGGTGAGCAATATCGTCCGTGTCGTCTCCGAGTGACCTGACGTACCTGTCACAGAGCCAGCTGCAGCTGCTCACCGGAGTATTCTCGTCACATAATAATGCAGACTCAGCAGATGACTTGTTAACTGTTTAATCCTCCTTACACTGAATATACACAGCTGCTTCTCATTGTTTCTCACTAGCACAACAACGGTTACTACATTACCCAGAATAACGTGAGGCTCACACTACTACGGTAGCCTTAGGAGCTCAAAATACACAACAGATTAGATTAGATCAGAACAGAAACACGTCAGGAGAATTTACTGAGTAATTTTGCTGTTTCCACTATTTACTTGGACTGACCTGACGTTAGTTAATCCTCTCACTCTCCAAAACAAATGCGTGCGGTAATTGCCGGCTTTAGGACACCAGGCTATGGGTGTCATACCGCTTCAACCAAAGGGGCGCTATAATCAACGAAAACGAAAAGTTCCGCACAGCTGCTTTAATTAAAGCCTGATTTATTTCTTAATCTGCAATATGTTAGTCTGGAAGTTTAAACTTGTGTCCTCTCACAGAGTTGGTGATTAAACCTAATCTTTCATCTCTGTAAGAGAAAACTCAGGTCACTGAGATCAGACTGTTTACTTACAGCACAGCTACACTCACGGATAACCGAGCCTCCTACCTGCCTGTCAAACAGCATCAACCCATAAACCTTCAGTCTGGACTGAGTGGAGTCCTGCCAGGATCAGCTGTCAAGTCTGGCGGCCGGTGGCTGCTTGCTCCGCTGCTGTTCAGCGCCAGTTGCAACATTCTTGCTTTAACTATTCACTGAGGTTTTATCAGCCTGTCACTCGTGCAGCATTTTGAAGATAATTACAAGCATGGCCATCCTCGGCTTTCAATGCCAGATAGTCCACCACCAACATTTTCATCACGTTCCATCTCGTCAACAAAAATAAAACATAGATTTTGTCTTGCTCATCATCGTCTTGTTTTTATTATGGATAAAAGGTCGTTGACAAAAACTTTTAGTCAGATTTGTCGTCAACAAAAATTAACACTGCTTTTGAAAACATGTTAGGTGAGAAATAAACAACAGTAAGAATCTTGGTTCATATTTGCACTACCTAGTTTTACCATTTAGTCTGATTTTGAGAGAGAGAGAGTGGGGCAAACCTCTCTCGTGCGATCTAAAGTCTTTGTGTCCATGCTGGGGGGCATACAAAAATAAGGAATCACAATCTATAGTTCAACTAACAGCCCTGGAGCCAGCAAAAAATCTGCCAGATGATGCATTTCAAGCAAATGAGCAGGGGGATCTGGGTACTGGTAAGATGGAGGGAAGTTTACCATAGTTTTTTTAAACATACTACCCACATTGTTGTGCTACAAAGCTGATTGAAAATCAGCCAAGTATCTCTTTAGGACACATGGAATTGGCTTTACATTCAAGCACCACACATGATTTTGGTAGGACAAAAGCTGGATGTCCTCTTCAACGGGTGTATCCAAAGACTTTGAAGACCTTGAAATCATTTAATCAAATTCAAGACATTTGAAGACTTTGTTAGGATGTGCAGACAACCTGGTATTCACAAGATGTCTACAGCTTGTATTTGAAGGAGGCAATCATATGTTTTCCCCTCATCTGTTAGCGTCTGACTAAGCCATACATCAGACAAAACTGTTACTTCCCCCCCATCTTATAGCCGTGACCATCCTTCCTGTGATGCTCTTCCAGAAGTCTGATGGCTCCACATGACGTTATAATCATGTCATCCAAATCGAATCCCCATTTCTTTTCTTTTTTTAATGAGCGTTTCGTGACATCGTGAAACACTTAACCGCAGCACTCTACAAGAAAATCCACTTCGCCTATCATCAGCTATCTGGACATCACATTTGTCTCTCTAATCAACATTCAAGGGCCTAATGGACATTCCTTGGTTTCTGCAAGACTATCAAATGAGAGGAGGGGGAGGTTTTAATCTCCCCAATTACTCTGTATCTCCTGGTAATACAATCAACCCGCACCGGCACAATGGCAAACCTTCAATGACTGCAAATTAAAAACAAATGCCTGGGAATCGGGTATTGTCTGCTGTTCTGCGCTCTCAGCTCTTTGCTGAACTGCTGGTGGAGAGAGAGAGGGTTAGGGAGGAAGCTGAAGAGTAGGAAAAGAGAGCGATAGATTAGAAGAAATCCCTCAGCAAGCCAGATGAGGGAGTCGATAAAAAGTTTTTTTGGAACGGAATTCCACACCACCATGAAATAGGATTTTCTGCCCCGAATCAAGAAAACGCTGGAGCTCCAATCACCATTTTTCCCTCCTCCTTCTTTCTTTCTTTCATTTGATCTAATTTGAAGGTTTTAATGGGAGTAAGGAAACGATTTGGGTTGCTGGATATCACTCATCTCTTAATGCCTGAACACTCATAGATGTGACTGCGATCCTGCATTTATGAAAAGTGCTTTCTTAGCTGGCTTCTTTGCTGGTGAAACAGTGGTTTTGGATGTGAGACTGTGAGGTGGGCCTCTTCTGGCACAGTTGTCTGGCCAAACCCTTCGCTCTTTACACCCCATCTACTGACTCACCTCACACCAGAGCCAGAACCACAGAGACGATTAGAAGCAAAGAGTGCAAAGAGAATGTTAACTGAGGGTGTAGAAAGATGGAAAGGAGGGGAAAATGGTAACAGAGAGAGGAAAAACAGACTGGCAGCAAATCAGATTGTAGTTTGACTGCCCGGCTGTTGCTCTCTCTGCCTCTCCAAGTCCCACTTTCCTTTCCTGGAAATCAGATGCTGTCTGTATGACCCTCTCAATGCTGGAGCACTTGCCTCTGGATTCAGTTGGATCCGACCTGTAAGAAATTAAATCTAGCCATCATCCCTCCCTTCTTTCCCCTCTGCTCACTTCCTTTCTTCTCTGACCTTCCATCTCTCCATCTTAACCCTGCTGTCCCTTTAACCTTCTCCTGACTCTACTTCACACTCAGGAATGGCAACATAAACCACAATTATGTGCTGTTGGAGCATGCCACAATGACCGGGAGAGAGCGGGGAATTAAAGCAACACTTACCTTTCTGGAAATTTTATGCTTTTCTTTGTTTAGATTAAAATGCTATTAATGAGCTGATGGTACTCTAAAATGTGAGTGAACTCACCAGAGATAAAAACTCATAATTATACCATTTTCATATTGGTTTTATGATTGATCGGAGAAAACTCTGATGATTGGCCGAGTGTCTGTCTTCCCCACATGGAGGCCTCCGACTGACCGCTAACCGCTCACATAACACTCCCGTTAGATACACGGAAGGGGGGGCCCTTATGAAACAACAACAAAAACAAAACAATCACAAAAAAAAACCCATCACAAACAAACAAACACCTATTTAATTAAGTAATCTATCATTTGCATATTAAAACATGAAATTAAAAAAAAAGAACTTGTGATACAAAAAGTCATTTTCTTAATGTAAGTAATCAACTGGAGAAGTTTCACTGTTTAGTATCTGATTTATGCTCTAAAAATATATGGAATTTTACAATACATATTTTTCATATTTTTTTTAATTTTCTCAAAATGTTTTTTTTTTTTTTTTTTTTGGTGTCTCCACCTTGGTAGCACTAACATACTCCAAATGTTCCAGTTTGCTTTCTCTATAACCTGAAGGTATTTCCAGAGGGTTCTATTCATATATATTTCATATCTTAATATACAGAACTTTTTATCTCTAAGAACATGGAGAAAATTGTTGTTGTTTTTTTCGTATGGCTGTTGACAATGATTTGTGGAGTGATAAAATCAGATATCCAAAATTCCCTTCATAAAAACCTTTAGTATGTGAAAGTGAAACAAGAATTTTGAACCTATTCAGTTTATGTTCTGAAATGTCTGCTAATCAATGTATATTTGATTAGATAATGCCTCATTTGGATATTCAAACATAAAGTTTTAGAAAACTTGTAATACAAACATATTAGCTACTGTAAATAATTAACAGGGAAAGTTTCATGTTAATGTCTTCTCTGTAAAATTTTACCCTTTTCACCTCCGATGTCTCCCCATGAGGTTTATCTAGGTTTGTTAAACTCAGATATGATTTTTATGAATGGAAAATACACATACCCAGAAATTGTCCCCAAACATAACCAGGAATGCACATGTAAAGTCCCTCTTGAAAACAGAAAAAGAGATTGCTAACAGAAGGAGCTGTAATTAAAACAATGAGAGAAGTTGAGTAAAAGAGAGCTGAAGGAAAATTGTAGAGGAGAAGGTGAGAGATAGGGAGGTTGATTGTACATGTGGAGGGGATAATTGACTAGTAACCGAGGCGACGGTGGCATAGCTCCAGGTGATGCTAATTACTCCCATCCGTCTTCTTTAGCGCCGCTGCTAAAGGCCCTGGAGCAAGTCCCACAGACAGAGTACAGGTAGATAAATAAATAAATGCTTGATTTAGAGGATAAATCTTCTTCCTGTTCTCCTGGGCAGAGAGGTGGCATCATCATAACCACAACCCGGCCTGGCTTTACAGCTCTGCGTTTGTCATCCTGCCGAGTACAGCATCACCATTAAAACGGCTGACGCTGAGGTCGCTGGTTAAAAGGGGCTATTCTGGTAATTTTAAAAGCACACATCCATAAAGTTGTGGTTCTCAAAATTAGAGTAGCAGAGGTGGAGATATCCTGACTTGATTTCATTAGTACAGGTCGAACGGGATCCTACACTTCCCATAATGCAACTTGAGTCAGCTTGCAATATTCCTGCTTGGCAAATGTGCAAGCTTGTAAAATGTTCATGCTTCCAGTTTGTAATGTAACTTTTTTTTTTTTTTTTTAATAATCTCCTATTAATTTGGTGAGAACTTCCACTAATGAAAAGAATCATGATAATTTAGTATTAATTATAGGGAACAGCAATATCCTTAAAGGAACTGCTCCATTTAAACCTAAGTTTATATTATTTCATTATTCATTTATTATTTAAAACATCATCTGCATATCTCCTAACATTTGTGATTGAGCACTTAGCACAAAGAAGGGCTCATGCTGATGGAAATGTCATTAATTTTACAGGTATTAGGTTATAAAACAAAGTGTTTTGACCTGATGATGGCATTAGATCAAATCAGGAGTCAGGAGATCACCAAAATTAATATGAATCTGCTGGTGATTATTAATGTCTGTACAAAATGGTATGGCAGTCCATCAATTCCATGTTGAGATATTTCACATAAGTAAAAACTTTGACCTGATGAGGAGCAGTAAAAGCCAGGGACCATTTGTAGAAAACAACACAAGTTTTCTCCTTTAGTATGACACTAATGGCTTTTTTTCTCCTTAGCTGAGGGACTTAGACAGTTGCACAGAATCCCTTAGAAAGTTTCCTTTGTTAAGGAAAAATGTTAACTCATTTACTGCATTAAAAGAGATTTTACAGCAGTAAAATAGTGAAAAATGGCCAAAAAAAATGGCAGAAGAAAAGAAGACAAGAATACCATATTGGTCAGTGGAGGAAAAAAATATATACTTCTGGAGGGATCCAATTATAGAAAGCACATACTACAAAGTAAATTTAATCCCCAAATACCAGAAAACAGAAAACAATTGTAGGAAGAAATAGCAACAAAAATCAATTAAGTCAAATCTATAGTACAACATCAAAATCGTATCCATTCGGTTCTCCTGGTTGCAGACTGTTTGGGATGTGTTTTTTTTCATTTATACCATAAACTCAGTCATGTTGCAGTTAAGCTAGAGTCAAAGGTACCCTTCCAAAAAGATGCACAAAAACTATTCCAGGCCAGATTATTGTAATTTCTTATTATCAGGTTGCTCCAGCAAGTCTGCAAAGACTCTCCAACAGATCCAGACTAGAGCTTAGATCAGGCCCAAAAAAATCCAGCCCGACCCCACCCGAACCCGTGTATGTTATGTCCGAGCCCATCCCGGCCCGTCCCTTTAACTGTAATTATGTGCTCAAGCCCGGTTTAAACCCAACATTTTTTTTCAGGATACAAATGTAGACATTGAAGGCTTTCTTTCCATGGCAAGCCTTCATCATATGTCTCTTAAGTGTCGAAGTCCCTGCCTTTTTGCTGTCATATAGCAGCATCGTGCTGCACTTGGTACACTCAACGAAGCCGACACACACGTTGTCACTGTCGATAGCTCATGTGTGCGGCCAGTGCCACGGTCAAGGAGGGGGGCGCAGCCCCACCTCCAGGTGTGATTAGTAGTTGGTTCCATAGCCTAGGTCTATTATGAGGAGCCCGACCCATCCAAGCACGAGGACAGTGGCGGGAAATTACGGCCTGACCAGCTCAGGCAGAGAGGCTCTAAGCTCTAAACTCTAATCCAGACCGCTGTGGCACTTGTACTTACGGGAACTAAGAAACTAGATCACATTTCTCCTGTCTAACTTCTCTGCACTGGCTCCCTGTAAAATCTCAAATAGAATTTTAAATCATTCTCCTTACTTAAAAAACTCTAAATGGTCAGGCTCTGTCATATCTTAGAGAGCTCATGGTACTATATTATCCCACCAGATCGTGGTGCTCTGAGAATGCACAATTACTTGTGCTGAGTTTCTAAAAGTAGAACAGGAGCCAGAGCCTTCAGCCATCAGGCTCCTCTTCTGTGGAGCCATATTCCTGTTTTGGTCTGGGTGGTAGACACCGTCTCTATATTAAAGAGCTTACTTAAAGTGGAAATGAAACACTAAACAGTATGACTGCAATCAAACTTGATATCCACCTAGATTTGCTAGAAAACTAGATTGTATTTCATGTTTTTGCCAGCAGGTAAACTTTTTACTGTAAAACATGTTCTTTCCTTTAAATGCTTTTTTGTTCTGACAATATTTTTTACAGCCAGTGTATTAGATGCTTTGGGTAGAATAATGCACAAACGCACACAAAGTCACATAGGAGTGGAGTGGCGTGGACAACAGGAGTTTGGGATTACTTAAATGGATATACAATACTGGGAGATGAGCCATTACGAAAGCGGTGAGGAATTAACAGAGTAAAACTTTTGGTTTATAATCTAAGGCAAAGCTAACATTAGCAACCAGCCTGACATTATAAGCTGATTCTGTTGGTGAGGAGGGAGCTTCTCATTTCCAAAACTTTACCAAAAAGCCAGCAAGATCTTGGTGTTAAGGATAGCAGTCCGTTAACAAATAACTGTTATCACCAATCCTCTGTTGGGGTATACACAGCTCACAGATATGGTACTAAAGGTGGAACTGTGAACACTGCAGTCCGTTGATTGGTCAAGAGAGAACCTTCACTCTCAGTTGTGGCTGATTTTGAAACTTTTTTGCAATTATATATTTGTATCCTTCTAGCCCAGGGGTCAGCAACCTTTACTAACAAAAGAGCCATTTTTGGCCAAAACATAAAAAAAAAAAATCTATCTGGAGCCGCGAAACATATAAACAACGTACTGTAATAAAGGTAACACAGTCTTTTAAGTTGAATTTAGCCCATCAATATTACTGACTCTAAATCTAAAATCTAAATGAGCCTTCATCAATATGTTTTAGCACAAGGTAGCTACTCTGCAGTGGGCTAATTTTTTTTTTTTTTTTGGTACTTTAACTTTGCAGCATTGTCGATTAAAGCAAACAAATTTGTGCACACACTATTCAATTCTCTATTTTTCCCCTGAGTCTTTACCCTTTTTGGATTTGGAATCCACAACTAGCCTAGCTCAGGAGACTCAAGAATACTGTAACCATTGCTAGTGATGTTTTTAGAGGAAAAGACGCCAGGCTACAGATGATGCAGATTGTAGTTGAGTTTAGTTCAGTATTTTTTAAAACAGGCTATGCATTTTTACAGTTGAAGAATGTAAGACTCATTTTAAGCCTACAACAACAAATGAAAATTAAAATAAAAAAATAAGTTGTTCACTTCCATATAATTTTGTGTCAAAGCCACAGGGAGCCACTGGAGATGGGCTAAAGAGCCACATGTGGCCCTGGAGCCGCAGGTTGCCTACCCCTGCTCTAGCCCATTGAATGTAAACTCAGGCCATTGCTGTAAAGGAGCTTAATGCTCAGTCAGTTTCCCCCTGAATAAACAATGGTTGATGATGATGATGATGATGAACTTATGTAATCACTGTTCATATGGTGGCAAGTCTTACATATATTAGAAAACTATAACTTGAAAATCAAATGATGTTTTGCTGCCCTTCGCAGCAGCTTTAGTCTGAGGAAAATAATCATTGAATTCAACTTTTAAGGTAAAACGTTTACTTGTAATGTTACTCAATGCATAAGCTGACGATGTGAATCCATCAACACACCTTAAATTTCAATATGACAACTTTGACCATTCCATTTGTTTTTTTTATAGTCCTTATTGGATGACATCATCATCACGTGAACTGCATACATTCTAATCCTCACTTAGCAAAAAAAAAAAAAAAAAAAAGCAGCCCATTGGTCCAACATCCCATTGTTCCGACCATATTAAACCCATTGTTCCGAAGTCCCGTTGTTCCGAAATCATCATGATGCCCTGTGGTTAAGGTCTGGTTAGGTTAGGTTTAGGCACAAAAACCACTTGGTTAGGGTTAGGAAAAGATCATGGTGTGGGCTAAAATGAAAAAGAAAGTGGCAAACACATAAGCCGTGAGCCTGCTCCGCCTCAAGCCTTTCCCAGCTGACCCAGAGCCGGTTGCGGCGCACCATTAAGGCAGAAATACGCCCGCTGGGAGCCGTTCAGCACCGCAAAAAGCTCCCCACACTACCCAGACCCCAGAGTTAATAACAGGAGTTTATAGTGTTTCATTCTCTCCTCTCTATGACAATTGGATCTCGACCAGTAGCCTACTTTTGTTGCGTTGCTGATCCTCTATGGTACACAAATACAGTAATAATCACATATCGGAACAACGGGACGTCGGACTAATGAGAGGTCGGAACAATGTTACGGCACCAATAAAACATGAGCTTAGTAGATTCTCCGGGGAAGCCCTCTCCCCGCAGTTAGGGACCGTTCTCCAAGGTACCACTGCTTCTCTTCTTAGTTTCTTTTCTGAAGTACACAGTAAACTCCATAGTTTTGAAAGAAAATAGTGTGGGTGTGCGCAGGTGCAAAGATGCATTCTGGGTGGGACATGAGCAAGCGGAACGAAATTGGAGTGAGAGATAAGGTTCTGCTCCACCTTTTAAAAAAATAGCTGCTCCTTGCTCAACACAAAATCCTCCCGCTCCCTGCTCCAGCTCCGCTCACATGCTCTGGTGCAGATTTACCTCTGTGTAAGAGTACCATTTGCAGTGGAAATGCCAAATGTACCTAGGGTCTTGGTACCATGTCTGAAGGGCTGCTTTTGGTTCCAAAGGTACCATACTGAAGAAATGGAGATATAGTAAACAAACAAACCAGTGACGTCATAAACTGGCTTGTTGAAAGATGTCTGCACCCTGCTGGCGAAAACATGAATTATCTTGTTTTCTAGCAAATCTAGGTGGATATTAAGTTTGATTGCAGAATCAGTGACGTCAATGTGCTGAATCAATGACGTTGCTACATCGTTGCCGTGACGCCATCATGAACCCTTCGAACTTCTCCATCACTCCATTTTGTCACGGTGCAATTCACCGCCAAAGCGGTAAGGGGCTGCGTTCCTTTCCTGAGTGGTTATCGTCGTTTCTAGTTGATTCTTTGTTTAGCTTCCGGCTTTTCCGGTCACAGTGAACAATGGCGACCGAGAGAGAGAGAATTATTGTCACACACATCTATACTATCATATGTTACTATATACATATACATGTACTACTTATTATTCAACTTTCCAATATTATTGTTACTTGTTGTTACTTTTTTGTTGCTGGTCATCTCTCTCTCCCTCTATATATCATTCTGTCAAAGGGATCACTGTAATTTTAGTACTGATCTGTTCTGTACACACAGCATCCCCTACATATCTCTCTGTCCCGGTCGAGGGATCCTTCCCCAGCTGCTCTTCCTGAAGTTTCTAGCTTTATTTAGCGTAAGCACACAGATGCTTACGCTAAATAAAGCTAGAAACCTGATAGTTTATCCTTGACTAAGTGAACGTACTTGGGCGTACTATAAGCGGAGCAGACTCCGCAAGGAATGTCCACAGTCATTCGGGCTTTCATAGTCAAGCGCACTTCCGAGTTGTAGTTTCCTGTAAAATTGTCCGTGAAAAATCCCCCGATGTGAAAAATACATGCCGTCCCTGGTGCGCGCGCGGTCGTGAAATCTGAGCTTTGCACGCACAGGTCTTGCGGATGTCCGCTTTGAGTCTGCGTGGACCTCCGTAGAGTCTGTTCCGGGTATGTTCCGCCCGAGTATGTTCGGGCCTTCACAGACACACATCACATGTGTGTTGATACTTCACTTTCCTCCGCTGTGTCAATGTGATGACGTCATCAAATGACTTGTCGACTCGACTTCGACTTTATTGACAGATAAGTCGACCTGAAAAAAAATCAAAGTCGTTAATGCCCTACTGTACATAATCACAGAAACTGTCAGTGTGTCATTCTGTCAGTCAGTCATTCTGTCTGTCCCACATTTTTCTACTCACTGACATGGTCAATGTATGTGACACTGCACGTAGGCATTGAGGACTGGCATAGGTAGAAGGTGACAAAGCTACCAATGGATATAGACTAATTTATTAATAATTAGCAGTATGATGACCCCCAAATACCTGCTGCATTTCTAGCCCTAAAGTCATAACACAAGGTCCATCCCATCATATATTACACATTATATAGATGGGCACTTTCCACCAACACAAACTCTCATTACTGCTCTAGTGAACCGCCTGGCATTTACAATGACAAATTTCTCTGAGCACAGGCCCACCAAGACCTGCAATAAAGATCTCAGTGCCCTACACATACATCAACATCTGCTGCAACCTGCAGCTATTGTACAAGTTTACTACAAAATATCCACTTTGAGAGTGAAAAGTGACATCTCTCAAATATCTCTAATTTTCAAACCAGGAAATGCGATTGCTAAAAACTCATGCCATTTCCTGAAACTGGAAATGGTATTTTTAGCCAGCAATTAGGTTATTACGCTGGATACCTACTTACTTTTTAAATGATTAATAGCTAAAAACAAATTAGGAATGATCACTCAACTTTTGATAAAATTGTTCTGTGAGTTAATGTTAAGGTGTTTTATATTGCCAGTGCTGTAAGAGCAACAATTTGATTAATAAGGAGTTACAGAGGGGAAGGTGGACCTGGAATAGGAAGATGATATTTTGCTATGCTTCCATTTGTCAATTACAAATCCCACTTCACACAGTCTGTGGACCAATTGAATTGTCTTCCAACAGAAAAGCTCCAGAATCTACTACTCTATGTTGATTGATGTCACTCAAGTATGTGAAGGAGGAAAAGCGCAATTGATGTATTTGTATTTGTGTGTGTGTGTGTGTGTGTGTGTGTGTGTGTGTTTGTGTTTGTGGAGGTAGAGAGTGGGGGTGAGGGTGGGGGGCACAGTGTAATTGAGTTAAAGTCTCCCTAGGCCTGAACTGAATTGAGAGCATATAGATAGAGGCCGAGTGCTAAGTGTGTGAGAGTGTGTGAATTTGTGTACCCCTTTGCATCTTTGTATATGGGGGTCTGAACTGCTGCTCTGTGTGTGAGCATAATGGTATTGAAAGATGATATAAAATGTGGTTTTATTTCATTAAAATGCACAGCTACTTGTGGGAAAATGTACTTATAAAACAATAAATTGATATTTTAGATATGAGAAGGTGAAACTTTAAAGATCCGGAGGGGGGTTCACTGCAATAGCAGTGTAGAGTACAACAGATAATAATTAATACCGGCAATTCCTATTCAAAGCTGCACTGATCAATATTTTTTTCTATTAACAATGCATCTGATGACTGTTATGCCATGATATGACATCATGGGGACATTTTCAGGAAAATTTGACAAAGGGAAAGACAGAAGCCTTAGCTTTCTGCTGCAAAACGATTGAATGATCTAGTTATTATGGTTTTTATTTCAGATCAATACTGGATTGTGCTAATGTTTGCACAACATGTAACGTAAGGTACCATAAGGTCATAATATGAGGATGGGGGGTCAGAAGCCTTAGCTTTCTGCCCTACTTTGGTTCTTATTTTTTTCAGATCTGTTTTTAAAAAAAAAAAAAAACTCATACAGACAATGCGCACAGCCATCTACAGGATGTCCATTTTTAAAGGGTTGAGTTAAAGTTAGCAACAGAGTACATTGAAAATCTTGCATTCAAAATTGTACTTACCCGTTTAATCCCACCGGCAACAGTTGTTGCCAATTGTTTTTTTTTTTTAACTTCTGGAAGCTCTAAAAAGTGTTGTTTTTGGCTTTGGGTAGCAAATGCAAGTTTTAAACAAAACAATAGGTTGTCTCCTCTAAATTGTATCAATGTCATGCAACTAGTATGAATGGTCACATGACCGGGCCTGTTTACTTCCTGCCTGCACCGCTAAAAGGACATGTCTACCTCAAACTGGTACAAAAGGAAGCAAGTAAAATACCTTAATTAACAGATATAACTAAAATATTTTGTACATATATTCTTTAAATTGCCTACTGCTGATATATAATGAGAATTATATGCCTGCATTCATATTTTGATCATGAAGTTAAGTTAAGTTAATATAAGCACAGCAACACATGTTGCCACTAGCATAACACAGGTAGGTTAGCCAAAGGTTTGGCTGTTTATCCTATTTATCTTGTGGGGGGGGTTTTCTACACTGCTTAAAACTATCTGAGATTTTGGACTTTCTAGACTCAAATGAACTCCAAAGTGCTGTATGCAACATTACAGTCATTATAGTGTTCTCATAAGGGAGTAGCAACTGCAAACTAAACACCAAGGTAAACTCCTCCAAAATGAAGGAATGAGTCATTGTAGTTCAGTTGATAACTTTTACTGTTGACTCTTTCATGATGACATGGAGTGAAAACTGAAAAATAAAGAACAGAAAATGAGTCCTGAGTGATCTTTTTAACACTTAGCATGAATTGCAAGTATGAACTCCACTGTACATACACAGCAAATTTTGCAGTGTTAAATCAACACTTAAAGAGTTGAATTTAACACTGTGTCCGAGTCTATTTGGTCCTTATCAGAATTGGTGTTAAATTAACTCTTTCCATAGTGTTAAAATTTCAGAGTAAAAATTAACTCAAAATTGAGTAAAAAATTAACACTGGCTAACACTGTATAGTGTTAATAAAACTTAACACTACAGGTTAAACAACTCTGGAGAGAGTAAATATGACTCCCAGCTTTGTTGATCATTTACTCTACTGTGGTAATAAATCAACTCTGACTCAACCACTCTTTAACACTGCATTGAGTTATAGCCGATTAACACTGGAGGCTCAAATAACTCTGATAAGTGTTAATTTTACACACTACTGTGCAAATGATTTACTCTGGTGCCGTGAAAAACCAACTCAGAAAGAGTCAAATCCTAACAGTCTTCAACACTGCACAGATGAATATGTAGTGTTATTTTTACACTTCTGCAGTGTCAAGTTGCATCTATCCAGAATAGCTCGATATTGCTTTTTAAAATGTACCATTGAATAAAAACAAGTTACCATAAAAATGCATTTAATAACTTCAGTTTTTATTGTACAAAAGTACTTTTTCAAGATGCATTTAACGTTTGTATTTTCAACTTGTAGTTGTACAAAAGCACTTAATAAAAAGAATAGTTGTGCAATGCATGTGCCTTCCGTGCCAAGCAACCCAATACAACAACTTGTTCTCATGCACCACTTTAAAACCTTTGGAAAAACATAAGCCACAATGTAACAGTAACAGTAAGGTTGTGTAACGGTGTACTTGCCGTGCCAAGCACCCAAATACAACAACCCATACAGATGGGTCACACTACAGGGCTCCAAGTGAACTGTAAACATAACATTTATGAGGTAGATGGTTGCAGGTGTGCTTGCCGTGCCAAGCAACTCTCATCTCAAACAACATCTCAAATCTGCATAAAAACATCATATAAAAAACAAACGCCACTACTTTAAAACATTGACTCTAGGTCTGCATAAAATGGCAATATGGAACAACATATAAAGAGGTATCTGTCGTACCATACTTCATTTGAACATCAAATGGTTTGAAGTAAAACAGATCATTTATGTCCAACACCTTAACAACCCTGTCTGGATGCAGCTTAACCTTAAAGGCGTGGTAATGGTGATCAAAACTCATGGTTTCCATCAATTTTCCACAAAGCAAAACACAGTCATCTTTTACAGCAATTGTCTCAATCTTACAAAATACAGGCATCTCACTTGCTACCTCAGTACAGATAATGAAGTCATGACGGTACTCTGTACCATGATATTTTATCCACTTGGCAGAAAACACACTGGTAGACAATACAGTTCCAAATTTTGCAGCAATCACTGCACCCTGATTTAACTCATAAAGTGTCACCATCTTTCCTGGACCTAAAATTAATCTTTCCTTGCTAAAAGACTCATGATACATTGCCATATAACTCTGGTGCTTTTTGGCTAATGTCTTTGTGATGTTTTTAAAGCTTTTTAATTGTTGCTTGAAGAAATTATGTTTGGCTTCATAACGCATGCACCATGTGTGCAAAATTGGACCAATGTACCTTATACTACGGGGATAATGTATCATGAAGTGATGCTTTGGCAAGAGATTTATTTCAGGAAATAATTGCTTGAACAGCCGATGATGATCAATGATTAAATGTTTGAGGTATATGGTCATGCCGTCTGACAGGACTGGTGAAAATACAATGTTAACAATATGCAGAAGCAAAAGTAGGAGATGCCAGTGTTTATCATCCGTCTCGATCAAATCACCAAATAGCAAAGGCATATTGCGCAACAAGCACCAAGACTGTATGGCATTTAACCCCAAATCATTACTTCCATCTAGCACCTTATCTGTTGGCAGAGGTGGACGGTTTCTCTGCTGATTGAAACCATAGTCATAAGCATGTATTCTACCAGCCACTTGTTCAGCACTTAGGAAGTTTCTTTGAATGTACTTCAGAATGAGTTTCACCTCAAACTGACCAACCCCCTCTAAAATATCATGCATTATATCTACAGAGAAGTTGTTAGCTGTGTTGAAATACTGAAGTGAATTCAACAGACAAGCGCGTTTCACACCATATACATGAGGCAGCCGAGGATCTGTTTGTACAGTTTGACAGTGTTGTGCATGCGTATCAACAGTTCTTAAAACAACTTCAGGATCATCTTCACAGAATACAGTTTGAAAACAGTGTTTTTCTAGGAGACAGAAACGACAGCAATATCGAGCCCCAAACGACTCCACAAAACCAAACAGACCATGCAAACCAAGATTGTCCCCAGTGACCTGAACTACAGTGCCATGAATGGCATGTTCAAAATTTGAAATTTGAAGTCCCTCTGTCTCAAGTACTTTCAGATCATTAATAAGTGGCTCAAGTATCAAATTAAAGCCATATCGCTTGATGTCCTGTGCATGGAATAGAGCACACAAAAGAATATTAATCAACGATGAATTAAAGATTGGGGGGAAGTTCCTGAGAGTAAAATATATAGCACCTAACTTATGTAAACCCTTTTTAGGTCCCAAGACATTTGCAGTTTCAAAATCATCATAGAACAGCTGAATCTGCAAGGCATCTTTTTCTACAGAAAATAGGGGATTTTCTTTAAAATAGGTGGCATCTCTCAAGTCTGCATACACACCTTCATTGGGAATATACCTGGGCTTAAACATGTCTGCACATTCTGTTTTTTGTAAAATACTCTTCAGTGTGTCCAAAATGGGAACATATGCAAACGTATCAGTTACAATGACTTGGTCATATGTCCCAGTAGTTTTGTTTCTTCTGCTGTCGAATCTTGTGCCAAGCACTTTTTGAACAGGCTCAATCAGTCCCCATTTCTCTCTTAAGTGTTTGTTTAGTTTTGTTTCTGAATTTAAAGATGTGAATGGATTTTGCAACATTTGGAAGGACTGTTCTATTTTGTTCCTATTTTCTGTATCCTGTGGAGACAAGCACTGTAAAGCTAAATCCTTAGCCTGACTGTGAATCTCAAAAATCACTTCTTCCATGGAAGAGACAAACCTCTTAACATTAGACTGACTTAATCCAGCTGCTTTGAGTTGTGCGACAGCAGTAGCACACATATCTAAAGTGCTATTGGACGGTGTAGATGTTGTAGCTGTCTCCTCTACATTTGCTGTCACCAGCTCTCCTGCATCACCAACGTCTGCTGTGCTTGAATTGACATCATTGTTAACTTGTTGGTCAATATTATCAGTGTGTTTGGTGTTTAAATGTTTCCTAAACCCAGAAAAAGTTCCAAGGACATGGCCACATCCAGACTGAGCACATTTAAGGCGAAGATTTTTTCCATCCAAGTAACCATGAACTAATCGTAAATGCCTAACAAGTGTATTTGCGCAAGTTAAGTCAGTCTGACAAACAAAGCACTTCATGTCAAACAGATCCGTTCAAGTACTAATGAAGCAACCTAGCACGAACTTCTGCAACACGGGGACTCTCCTTCACTTTGCCAACATCAATGTTGTACACAGTGGTCTGGATGAACGTGAACATGTTGTGCAGCATGGGGTTGTACGATGTGGCAAAGACATAGTGTGCTTTAAACAACTCATCAAAGGCACCAAGAGAAGAGGATGACTTGCAAGTGATGGCATTCTTGTCAAGGATGATGAAGAACTGGTGGAGTGCTTTCTTCTTAGGTCCAACAGCCAGGAGATAGGGTTGTGTGCTGGTAGTGATGGCATCAAGATGCTCTTGGATGTTGGTTCCTGTCTGAAAAGACAAAACACAAATACATTGTAAGACATTTACAATTATATGGATGTAATATTTCACAAAAAAACAAGACTCCATCAGTGAAAAATCCCAATAATAACCTTCTTGAAGACCACGAGATGTTTCTCTGCTTGAGAAGCAGACACCTTTCCTGGTCTCTTACGACCCTGGGCAGAGGGTGGAATCAGGTGTAAGAGCAGAAAAATAGATGAGAGGTCAGTGTCCCAACCTGTAACAACACAAATTTAATGGTAAGTGGATCAGCATCAGCAAAATTGAGTGAATTCTTAATGCTATTCTTCAATAGCATTTGTTTTTGTTGTTTGTTTTTTACAGAAAATACTAAAAACACACTAGTTATATATGATCATAACCTCTATATTTTTACTCACCTATTATTCATTTAATATCTAAACTACTATGCAAGGTTGTATGGATGAAGTCGACCTTTTCAATAGTAAACTAACCAGCCAGTTAGCGGGTGAGACAACTTCATTGAATGTGAGTGGAAGGGAGTCTCTCCCCCTCCCCTCAGGCTGCTGAGCAGAGGTGCATGATGCAGCCAAGAGCCAGAATGGAGAGGTACATAGATGGCTCGTATGTGATAGTTACGGAGTTTTTTCTTGATCGAAACTTTTCCACTAAGGTCCAATATTATATTAAAAGCCCCTGAATTGAGCATAATAGGGCCTCTTTAAAGGCGCCAACACCTGCATGTTGCTGAAAGTTCATTGCACCTTCCTGGTCATCGTATGTTCATAGTACGTTGTTGCTCTTGGGAACTATTACTACCTGGCATACTGACCCTGGTATGAGTGTACTGCAAACTAAGAACTTAACACTAACATGGGTTACAGTGAAGCACACATGACAAGTGCAGCCAATGGAATATGGAAAAAGTCATACTTACCGATGTCGATATCCTCTTCAGTGCCATCCTCTGGAGGATCAGCTGCCAGGAGGAGATCTTCAAGCTCACTGGTGGATGGAAGCTTTCTGCATTGTTGGATGATCTTTTTCTTGAATGTGGTAGTCCATTTCTCCAGAAACTTGCCTGAGATATCCTCCCCAAACATCAGAACAAAATCCTGTTCCACCTAGGGTGAGGATAATCAGTGAGAATTTCCAGATTTCACCGCCAAATGAATTGTGTTAATTGTCTGACTGTCACTAAAATACACACATACTTTTTGTTTTCTTTTACAAAACTATGAAACTGTCAAAACACTGTCAAAATAATTTAAAATGGTTACCAAGCCTTTGACATCTTTGAACCGTGGAAAGACAGACAGTACGTTGCTTGACTGCTGGGGTCACGGACCATGTTGCGGCGGAAGTCAAATGTCAGCTTCATCTTCTTCTTGATTGTGTCCTCATCAGCTGAATGTTTCATCAGTGCGATGGCTTCCTTACACTCATCTTCACTCAAGACAGTCTCTGGAACAAACTGGGGCTCTCGTCTGGCAGCTGGTCCTCCAAGCCCATCTTCATGAGATGCTCCTTCGGATGATGCTACACAATATGGGAAAATACCATATTTTGACAACCATATAAACTTACAGGCAAAGAAAAAAAAAAGCTTCAGATCTTCATCCAGTATTATTATAGCATTACCTCCAGATGATGATTGTCTGTCTCTGGCACTGGATCTCTGTATAGTTTTGATCCTCCAGGCCAAGTACCCAGTGCCACTCTCGCCATCATAATAATGCTCCTTGGAGGTGAAAAGATAACAAAATTAGACACTCCATTAATAAGATTTTTTAAAGTTAAGGTGTTTCAAAGTTATTCTGGACATAACAAACAGAAAGTGAGATTCTGAATATGAATTCATCACTCCTCCCTCTCTGCTCCCCACATCCTTCCTGTAGCCCCATCCTCTAACACATTTTGAGCCGGAACCACTTTCCAAACGGGCAGAGTGATTACCATTCACCTCCATTGTGTTCAGTGAACAGCTCACATCTCTGCCCCACAGATCTCAAAACAATAGGCACTGATAATTAAAAGTAATGTAAACACTCATATGACTATAGGGATTATAGTGATAGGCAAATTTGACATTATATTGAACTATCCCTTTAACATTTTCACAGCCATTATCTTGTATGACTTACATAACCGTTCCTGGAGAATGGATCACTGAGGTAGGGGAATAAGCTCACAATTCCTCGGGCATACATTTCTTTCACCTGTCTGGGTGGTGATGTACTGCAAGATAACAAAAAAAGTAAAGATGTCTCAGTTGTATGCACTGGATTTAACAAAGATTTGAATTTACCTAAAAGCTGCACTTAGCTGACTGAAAACTTTTTACAAATTACCCATTCTTCTCCGTCATGTCAGCTGCCAGTATGTTCACCATTTTCCTTCTGGTCTCATCTGTGAGGGACTTGCTTCGATTATATTCATTTATTATGCGTTCCCCACCAGGTCTCTTGGTAAGAATGGATTCTACCAACTTTAAACGAAGAGCAAAACAATTGAGCTTGTGAATAATACATCCCAGTAATACATTAGTTAATACTGGTGAAAACATTAACTTCTCTTCCTAAATAGGGACTTTAAAAGATTCTTAAAAACAAATGGTTATTAAGTTAACACTATTTTCTTTTTTATGGCTTTGGGGCCTTAAAAAATAATTCCTGTTCTGTTCTGGTTCTCGTGTGTTATTTCCTGTGTTACTTCTTACGTGCTTGGCTTCTGTGTCCAACCTCAGCCGTTTACTAGGAGGACTCTCTAAAAGGATGACTGTATCTTGAGAATCAGACGAATCAAGGGATGGTGGTCCAGACTGCTCAGGCGATGGTACCATGGAGACAGATTCTGACAATGATAGGAGATGCAGATGGAAGGAGAAACATTAACCACAAGTAGTATGTCCATTAAATAATGTAATAGAATTTACAAATGTAACTGAAACAAACCAGTGTCACATTTGATGGTTAGCACTCCATGTGATGGATCCTTAACTACATCCTCAAATACGTCATCATCCAACTCAGTCCCCGAACTGTCAACAACCTTCACACCTTCTGTCACAGCTGGCACACCAAACTTTGCAAATGCTACAAGAAAAGACAAATGCTTGTGTAAACCAGACTTATGACTTCATGTTGGTCTAATACTCACAAATATCCAATGAATCTGGAAAATTACTTTTGAACAAAAATCAATAAATTAATGAGTGAAATAAAACTACTCATAGTATTACTACTTTTTAAACAAATCATGTATTCAAAGTTACTCAGTGTGGTTAGAGGAGGTAACATCTGTGTTCAAAAATTACTATTAGTTACTATTAGCACCTTAAAATGAGCTGTATGCAAGACTGTGGCCAAAAAGGTTACTGCAGCCAAATTCAAAACACTTCAGCATGTTGTTTTAGTAGCGTCAGACATTTATAATCCAGAATGCTAGTAACTGGCAACCTCCTGAAACACTACAGACTGTATGATAGGGAGACAGCGGTGGGTGGAACAACAGGCCAAAACACGTCTGGCTGTACATACAGTAACGAAATGCAAATATTCTGGCTGTGGTGTTGTTGTCAGTGAGTGTCTGTATGTTATATTAACATAATTCCTTAGTCTATGGTGACATATTAGGATGATTTCACCACTATTTGCCATAACTTTCTTACATACAGCTCCTTTAAAGCTTCCAGTGCAAAGCTTGAGTCCCATGTCAATTTCTTACCTGCAGTCAAAAACTCTTTCAGATCCGGCTCTGTTATTCTAACAAATTTTTGAACATCACCAAGCCTGGCCTTAATCAACATGGTTCCTGCAACACATAATTCTCTGTCACAATGTTACATGCTTAGTATGATTTAAAAACAAAACAAAAATATAACAGCAGGTGCACGGTGTTCAACAAAGCAGCCCTGCAGCAAGACCAACTTTTATGAATAATGTTCAATTTTAAAACAAGATAGAGTCTTGTTTGTTTCAGACCACCAAACAGCAGACAAATGATCAACTATTTGCAGAAACGACTAGCAGTGATCAGTTTTACTTATGTTTAATCACGTCAGCTTATTAACTAATCAAATCGCATCACAAATGCTTGGTCTGGGTTACCTGTGTCCACCGCAACCACCACTCAAACAGACGACGTGCCTCAGCGCGTGTCAGAAATGTGTGTGTTTTTTTTAGCACGTGTCTTCACTTTAACGTGAACGCAACTGAGAAAAACAAAGTTAGAGACCAACCGCTGCTGTGACTGACGGTACATCACGTCACTGCTACAGTTAGCAGCATTTCACGCTGACAACTTCCTCTTTCTCCTTCAAAATAAAACACATGAGTCTGCGCTGTTAACCTTACCGGAGGCTAGACGAATCACTCAAAAAACACAAATATGATGCCACTTTAAGGTCTGCTGAAACAACGTTAAGAGCGCCTAAACCGATTTACATCACAGAGCAGACCGGGCTGCAGGGGGCGCATGCAGTCAATTTCTCAAACATGTGCAAACTGCTTCCCAAAACCAAATAAAGCCTTATGTTACATCACACCATTTACTGTAGAATATAATGACGAAAGTTAATATGTTAATGCTTTGGCCGCTAAGTAATTTCAATCACCGTGGAACTTATATCAAGGCTAAACACAAACGTTAGCTCGTTTAGCCAACTCTTCACACCAACACTGGCACATTCTGATATAGCATTAGCTAATATGAAAGTAGCTAATTACCTTTGGTTGTGGATTTGTTTGGTCACTAGCTAACGTTAGTTTGAAAAAAGGCGCACATGCACACATTCGTTACTGTTGATTTGAACCGAACAGCCATTCAGCCAATGGAGGTTATTTCTTCTCAACCCAGGCAATTTTACCAGAATTTAAGCCTTGTTTGACAAAACAAAACTATCCCTCAATGTTATATTGTGAAGTTAATTACCTTCTGTGGACAGGGTCAAGTTGGACAAGCGCGCATTTTAAGCTAGGCATTCACTCTCAAGTCATTCACATTTTGAATTTGGTGTTAAGATACCAACACAACCCGCTGCAAAAACGGTCGACAACACAGTATTCTTCTAAAATGCAATTTCTGTTCAAAGGCCAACATGAAATGGGGTTAATATATATTAAGAAGAAACTTACCGCAGTTGTGCCTCACTGAGAAGTAATGGCGGTCAACGGGCCACAAAAATCTCTGCTGGTTTGAAACGGTTCGAACGTAGGCGGGGCTTCCCAGAGTCAAATCAATTCCGCATCTTTAACTATGGAAATTTTCACCAACACTAGGGGGCATTCTACTCAATCTGTTGTTGTAATAACTCTGAAAGAGTCAATGAACTTTGACACTGCATATTTAACACTGCAAAATTTACTGTGTAGCTGTAAATAAAATCATTTTTATCCTAAGTTATTCAATGCAATTTTTAACAAATGATCCTTAATATATTGTCTTTAACATGTAAATAATTAAATATGATCACTTACGACAATGATTCATCTGTCTTTTTGAGAGGATGCGAAAGGGTTCAGCCTAACTAGTATTACATGTAGCTCCACTGAAACTCTGCCATGCATCGGGTCAAACAGGATGTGCAGTACGGCTAACAGGATGTGATGCGTTCTAAAGGACGTAAACTATGATTTAATGATGTCTTTTATCTTCTACACTCTGTAAGGTGACCTTGGGTGACTTGAAAGGCACCTCCAAATAAAATGTATTATTATTATTATTATTAGTAGTAGTAGTAGTAGTAGTAGTATTGTTATTAACAGGCCATTTGCCAGCTAGACTGCTGAATGGTGAAGCAGAGGTGACCTATCTGGATGATGAGGAAGATGTTAACCTGATAGGTACAGACCTACCCCCAGACCACCATTTGGTGTTGAAGAAAACTCATTGCTGCTATTTGGTGAGTCTCCCACAGTGTCCAAGTCCAAAAAGAAGATGCCCTGAGGAAAATGAGACCACACAACCAAGGAAAAGGAGATGTCCTGAGGAAAATAAGACCCCAAAACACCATTAAGAGGAAAAATGAAACCCTGCAATGCAATAAAACAGAAAAAAATCTTCAAAATAAGCAAAATAGGGATAGGGTTTTTAAAAGATCACGGCAACCACCTGCATCCAATATACCCGAATTTGTGATCTATGGCTCAACTGCAGCAGATGCAGATGGTGAGTGAAATTCAACCAATAAGCCTTGTTGTGCTTAGCTCTTATGTCACATAAATCAGTGAAATAAATAATTTTTAAATGTTGAGAAACATTAAATACTTACCTGCACTGATTTGTATTTTTGCTGAATAATACTGTACACTCATCTTCTGGCCGTAAATTAATCAAAGCTACTTACACAATTTGAAGTTATTTTATTGAAGTTATATTAGTGGGTAAGTATGATGAAAAAACACTTTAGAATAACTACAAGGTACTTTCATTTTGGGTTGATTTTGGCTGCCCATACACCTTAGATTTTAATAATATGTACCACATGCCTGGCTCCACCCGCAAGTTCTTGCTCGGCTCATAGACATAGAATATTGTGATGATGTCACAGACCTTTAAATTGCTTTTCTCGGCTCAAAAAAGGTTTTACAAATATTAAATCTTCATACATCAAACAATTATGATAGCTTTTGGGCCACAGGGGATTTTTTCCCACTGCAAGACTGCGAGTTGCCACTGGGAAGCATTGGTTTCGAAGCTGGGGGCCTGTTCTATCCACCTTATTTTCAAACACAGAAGTAAATTTTGATCAACTTCCATTTTTTGTGTGTGACTTCTGGTCAGCCGCTTTCCCTCACGCTTTCCCTTACCGGCGCTAATGGTGCAAGCTAATTTTTTTTTTTCAATTTTCAGTTGTTTATGTTAGTCAATCAGTTAGTTAGTTAGTTAGTTAGTTAGTCTGTGTATTTTATATCGATAACTGTGCCCACGTTTCTTTCATAACGGAAATTTATTCCCTCTAAAAGCGAATAAATTGCACGTCAATCAAAAACTGATGAACCAAAAAAACACAATTTCTACTGAGACAAACTGCTTGATTCCCGTCTCAAGTGTACCAGCAGAGAACCTGCAGAACTGAATCAGCAAAAAACACACCGGGCTACACAGCCTCTCTACCGAGCAGCTGAAGCTACGGCTCGCACCCTCGACACACAGACACACAGACGGTGCTTCTGCATGCCAGCCAAACGTGTGTGCAACTGTGAGAAATAAATATGTGAGATGTACACTGCTTTTCTATCTTTTTTCCCTTTTCTTTCTTTCTGTCTTTCTGTCAGCGACATACACTCCTAACACACGACGGGTTGTTTTTATTGACTGAGTTGATTATTAAGCCATAGTGATGCTCGGATCGGCTCTGATAGCACCCGAATCAGTATACACATCATCCATCCAGCCGTTACAACATGATTGAGCTAGCAAAGCAGTTTTGTGTTGCTGTGTGTGGTATTTATTCAGTTTTGGGAAATCACGATGCCTAGAAAGCATCAGTGGCTGCAGCTGACAGGGACAGCTAACACTAGCAGCAAAGCTAACATCAGGACGTCATCTGTTAAAAGCCTCCCGTTGTCGGATACGACATGAAACTACTCCAGTTAGCTCAATCATGTTGTAACTAAGACATCCGCTGGAAAAAATTTTTTTTTCACGGACCGTTTATTGAGTTATTGAGTTACAGACATTGCTAATGGCTAACAGCTAGCCCAGCTAATCTACGATAACCATGTTATTAATTACAAACAAAATGTGCATGCAGAAATAGTAACGTTTGTTCGATCATTGTGTTTATAGATTTTACAAACATCAGATTAGTCTAAACGGTGATATAGTGACGTGAAAAATGTGATATATGTATATATATAGAGAGAGAGCTAAACACAACAAGGTAAACAACAAGGCAATTCCCATTTACACAGTGGTCAAGAGTGCTGGACCGGAAGTGTCGCACAAAAAAACGGAAGCTGGCTGCATTCTGTTTTGCCTCTGTGTTTCCGGGAAAAATAAGGTAGATACACGAAGGTGGTAGTGTTTCCTGGAATCAAGACTGCATTTCCCATGAGCACCACCCATTTGTGTTGTAAAGTTCTTGCTCTGGCTAGTGTGTACATTTGCTTGGTAAACAAGTGAAAAAAGGTGCAACTTGGTTTTTTTTTATAGCCTGTTTCCTATTAAAATACAGCTGTTTCAGATGCATGACATCTATGTAAGATTAATAACGGTAATATGATGAATCATCTCTCACAATGTATTTTAATAAAACAGACATACATTATATACCTATCTAAGAGGAAGAGGCCCACTTCATGTTTGGGTTGGTTTTGAATCCTTTCCAATCCCATAATTCTCTCCACCTGTTGAACGAGTGACCAATATTTACATGTTTTAGCCAGTGCTCTATCACTGTCTCTACATCGTTTTTTATCCTCTTGTCAATTCTTTTTAGTAAGGGACATTTATCTGTTGTACTCAGTAACTTTAGAGCAGTAAATGCTTAACAATGTGCAATTTAACAGATTTTTGAATGTAAAAAGCACAATATACCCTACTCTAAAATACAGCAGAGTTGGGGGAAAAAAAGAAGGACAGAAATCATGACTTAAAGTAGAAGTACGTCTAAATGGTACTTAAGTACCATCCTTGAATAAATGTTCTTGGTTACATTCCACCGCTGCTTAGCTCAGTTGTTGTCAAGGCCTGTGTCTGCGCATGCATCCTTGGGTGTGTTTGAATGACTATCTACTTTGAAGTATGACCCAGCTGCCCCATTCATGTCTTCGGTGCACACCAGGTGCCTTGGGTGACAAAAAGAGAGAAAAACAAGGCTCTCTCAAAGTGCACTGCTCCTCACAAAGGCTTCACATTCACATACAAATCTCCTAGCAACCAATGTCTGCTGCAATCACTGAGGTCAAGAAGAGAATTCTACGAACAAAGCATGGATAAATGTCTAGCAATCAAGCTAAAGGGGAGACATATTAGATATGTTTCTGTTGTTTGTAACAGTGTGGGTTAAGAGAATAGGCCTATTTCAGCCCTGCTCTCAGACTTCTCTGTTCTACTGCAGTGAGAGGAAAATCACCTACAGAGTGACTAATAAGCATAGGCTAATATTAAGAAGCATCAACTTTTATACTGCAGTAAGCACTGATGCTAACTTCTGATGGAGCGAGAACGTGAACATAGAGGAGTACTCAACCTTTTGTGACTGAAGGCCCACCTCTGATTGTTAGAAAATTTCCAGGACCACCTTCCCAAAAAAAGACAAAAAGAGAGGCAAAATAAATGGGTTGTAAATATGTGTTATGCCACTGTTAGCTGTTCAATTAATATCAAAAAACTTTATTTGTCCCCAAGGGGCAATTTACAGAGGCATGTAGCATAGGCTAAAGCAATACTCCAACAATTTATGCCCTTTCTCTATCATTTTCATATTGAGACAACATGATCAACATCTTTTTTATGTCTGTACATCCAGTGGCTGGGTCTCAGCGGTTAGCATTGCAGCTTAGCTTCGCGAATACAATTGAAGTCTATAGGGGGTCCCATTCTGTGCAGCAAAATAATTCCACCTCCGTAGGCATAGGTTGGCAAACCCCGCTGCTATACCAACCATCCTCCCCTGACTTCCGTCTCCCTTCAGCCCCTTGCTGTTCCGCCACTTCAGAGGACTCAGCCTCTCTTCTCGCCCACTCAGCATCCAACACCTGGAGTTCCTCATTTATATACTCCGACTCAAACAGGTATGGCTCTGGATCTGTGTCCGCTACAAGAAACTCTTCAAAATTGCGTTCAAAGTCGTCCATTGCAGCTACTATAGTCTGGAGATGTCGTTAGGCTAAATAAACAACTGAGTTTTGTTTACAGGCTACGTCTGTGCCTGCTCACTGGTGTATCCCTCTGCGGATCACAGTGCAGGACGTAAACACACTATACTACGTGTATCAAACTTCTTCTAAAATGACTAAAAAAGGACTCTCATTTTTCGAATTAATGTTTAAATGAAACTTGTATTTTAAATGCATGTGCAGAAATGCCAGCTTCAGGGTTTGTGTAATGTTTATTTGTTCACTTTTACCGAGCAGGCTACTGACCCCCTATAGACTTCAGTTGTATTCGCTAAGGCACAATGCTTATCGCTGAGACCCAGCACGTACAGACACAAAAAACATATTGATCATGTTGTCTCACTATGAAAATGTATTTACTTAGTTCACAGATAAGAAACAATAAATTGTGAAGACAGTAAGGCCTCCATTAAAATAGCATTTTAAGTCTTGTGTGCGATTTATCCTTCAGGGATTTATCCTGGCTTCATATGAGAAGAGGAAATCTCTGCTCATCGCTAGGCTAATTTATACAATGTAAAATGCCATAGGCTTGTGCTAATAACATTAGCATGTTGTATATTTGTGGGCAAAATGTGTCCGGATGTTTGTCTGTGAATGCTGCGATTTGTAGTGAAGCTGCTTTGTGTACTTGTGTTTGAAACTGTCTCTAATAAGCCATGTTTAATGTGTGTTTTGGGTGTGTTTTGAATCAATTAAACTTTACAGCACTTCACAGAAACCTCTGCCACCAACTAGTGTTTTGGAGGTGTAACTGCAGAGTGACACAGACACACCACCGCAGAAGTAAAAATGCTCACAACGGCACAGGCTACGTGCGTAGGCTCTACGCACAAATATCTCCTTTTAGTGACATGCAGTAGACTAGACTTGACTTTGACTTCATTGACCCCTTGAGGAAATTCTTTTCCACAACACCATCTCCATTCCCAGTGTCCACCACAGAACAGAACATGACTCATATTTTGAAACACACAGTAGAAAACAGACAAACAAAACAGTGTCTACACTTAACATAGTCCACACTTTGGCCTGTTCAGCGAGGCCTTTTGTTCAGGGCCACTATGACATCAGGGATCAGGCTTTTCCCAAGGCGTGCCCTTCTGTACCTCAGTGCTCTGTATCTGCGTCCTGAGGGGAGAGGGGTGAGGTGGGTGTTTAGGGGATGTGTGATGTCCTGTTCTATTGAGGTTGCAATACATGTTATGGCCCTGTTGTTTAAATCTGTTAGGTTTGGTGTGGGGAGACCAATTATGGTTGGTAATGGTTATGCTTGTGAGTCTGGCCTTGTTTTTAACAGATAACATGTTGAAGCAGGTGGAACAGTAGTAGTAGAGCTGAGTTAGCGAGATGCAGTAACAGGACATGAGCATTAGCAAAGGAGAGAGAGAGAGAGAGCTGAGGAGAGAAGGTGCTCGGTGTATTACAGGAGGTGTGTCATAGGAGGTCCCCCAGCAGACTAGGCCTATGTCAGCCTAACTAGGGGCTGGTCCAAGGCAAGCCTGAGCCAATTCTAACTGTAAGCTTTATGAAAAAGGAAAGTCTTAAGTCCAGTCTTATGTGGAGACGGTCTGCCTCCCGGGTTGAAACAGGAGGATGATTCCACAGAAGAGGAGCATGATAGCTGAAGGCTCTGGCCTTCAGCACGTAATGGGTCGAAATTATGTGCTGCCACCATGGAAACAATGCCAATGTAAAGTCAATTAGGATCCTCTCCCCTGGTGGACACACGGATTCCCTGATTCAATTATATCACGTCAACCTCGTTTTCCTCAATGATATCTTTAACATTCCCATATACAAACAAAAACGCTGAAGTATTCTTTATATTAAAATGGCAAATATATTCCTCTGTTATAATTTCCCACCAATAATGATAATAATGATAATAATGTGATAGTTCGGGTGTCCTAGATATTTGTTATAGCCTATTCCAATATTCAGTCCCAAATATGCCGTTTCTAAAGAACTTTCTAAAATATCTGAAATTAACCATCATGCCTACTTTTTCTTAACATCTTTCATCTAGGTGCAGTGTCATTACTCGCTCAGCTTTACTAGACATTTGATATATTCAGTAGATGTATCTTTTTACGACTCTATTTTACAACAAGCCGCAAAAAATCTACCGTCCCAAAAACGCAGTTTTTAGAGTACTATCTAAAATAACTATGATTAGCCAACATCCTTGCTTTTTTTCTTAACATAGTTCATCTAGATGCAGTGTAATAACTAATTTGGCTTTACTAGATATTAGATATATTCAGTAGATGTTTCTTTTTACGACCCTATTTTACAAGCCGCAAACAAACCTACCGTTCCAAAAACACAGTTTCTAGCGTATTAGCTAAAATATCGGAAATTAGCCGACATCTTTACTTTTTCTTAACAAAGTTCATCTAGATGCAGTGTAATAACTAGTTCGGCCTCACTAGATATTAGATATATTCAGTAGATATATCTTTTTACAACCCTATTTAGAACCCTACTTTGATACATATCAGCAACATAGTGGTAGTTCTTCTGATTTGCAAACTGCATGGCGCGGTCGTAGGGAATTGTAGTTTTTAAAAAAGATAAGTGTTTTTCCTAGATTTGGAAGTTGTTAATACTGAATTCAGAGTACACTGTGGACTTTAAGGGGATGCTAAACACACTTGTGTAGTCAGATTTTAAATATATAATTTCTAAATAGGTGAAAATTAATTTTATCCATATTTTACCCATATCTGACAGCACCCCCAGTTGTTGACTACACTTACATGATAGTTGAGGTCAAGAGCTCTCTATAACAGTTGGTCCCATGTCTGTAACCCCTTTAGTTGCTGAATTCTAAGCTTTCAAACATGCACTGAGGTCAAGATTCAAAGGTGAATGGCTGAAAGCAGGAGCCATGCAGAATCTTCATAGTCGTCGTCGTCCTCCTCCTCCTCCGCTTATCCGGGTCCGGGTCGCGGGGGCAGCAGCCTCAGCAAAGAAGCCAAGACAGTCCTCTCCCCAGCCACTTCCGTCAGCTCTTCTGCGGGAACCCCGAGGCGTTCCCAGGCCAGCCGGGCGATGTAGTCCCTCCAGCGTGTCCTGGGGCGGCCCCAAGGTCTCCTCCCGGTTGGACACGCCCGAAACACCTCCCAAGGGAGGCGTCCGGGTGGCATCCTTACCAGATGCCCGAACCACCTCAACTGGCTCCTCTCGATGTGGAGGAGCAGTGACTCTACTCCGACTCCCTTCCGGATGTCTGATGTCTCACCCTATCTCTAAGGCTGAGCCCAGCCACCCTGCGGAGGAAACTCATCCCAGCCGCTTCACACTCGGCTGTGAACTGTCCCAGCAAGAACTGGAGGTCACTGTTTGATGGAGCTAGGAGGACCACGTCATCCGCAAAAAGCAGGGACGAGACCCTCCCGTCACCGAACCTGACACCCTCCACCACTCGGCTGCGCCTAGAAATTCTGTCCATAAAAGTTCTGAACAGAACCGGTGACAAAGGGCAGCCCTGGCGGAGTCCAACCCTCACCGGGAACAGGTCCGACTTATTGCCGGCCACGCGAACCAGACTCGTGCTCCTTCGATACAGGGACTGGATGGCCTTTAGCAAGGGGCTACCAACCCCATACTCCCAGAGCACCTCCCACAGGATGCCCCTGGGGACACGGTCGTAAGCCTTCTCCAAATCCACAAAACACATGTGGACCGGTTGGGCAAACTCCCATGCCCCCTCCAGCACCCTAGCGAGGGTAAAGAGCTGGTCCACGGTTCCGCGTCCAGGACAAAAACCACATTGCTCCTCCTCAATCCGAGTTTCATCTATCAACCGGACCCTCTTCTCCAGCAACCTGGAGTAGACCTTACCAGGTAGGCTGAGGAGTGTGATCCCCTTGTAGTTGGAACACACCCTCTGGTCCCCCTTCTTGAAGATGGGGACCACCACCCCGGTCTGCCACTCCAGAGGCACTGCCCCTGATGTTCACGCAATGTTGCAGAGGCGTGTCAGCCAGGACAGCCCTACAACATCCAGAGCCTTGAGATATCCAGGACGAATCTCATCCACCCCTGGGGCTCCGCTGCCTCGGAGTTGTTTCACCACCTCGGCAACTTCTGCCCCAGAAATTGGACGACCAGCTCCCGATACCCCCGTCTCTGTTTCCTCACTGGAATACTTGCTGGTGGGATTGAGGAGCTCCTCAAAGTATTCCTTCCACCGCCCAACAATGTCCCCAGCTGACGTCAGCAGCTCCCCGCACCCATTGTAAACAGTGTGAGCATGAGAAGATCATCTGGACAGGTTCTTCCAGGCAGGTTCTTCCAGGCATTCCCAGCAGACCCTCACTGTTCGTTTGGGCCTGCCAGGTCTGCGCGGCGTCTTCCCCCACCATCTGATCCAACTCACCACCAGGTGGTGATCAGTTGACAGCTCTGCTCCTCTCTTCACCCGAGTGTCCAGAACATATGGCCGCAGGTCAAATGATACAACAAAGTCAATCATTGACCTGCGACCTAGGCTGTCCTGGTGCCACGTGCACCGATGGACATCCTTATGCTTGAACATGGTGTTAGTTATGGCCAAACTGTGACCTGCACAGAAGTCCAATAACTGAACACCACTCGGGTTCAGATCAGGCAGACCGTTCCTCCCAATCATTCCCCTTGAGGTCCCGCTGTCATTGCCCACGTGAGCGTTGAAGTCCCCCAGCAGAACAATGGAGTCCCCAGTTGGGGCACTGTCCAGCACCCGTCCCAGGGACTCCAAAAAGGGCGGGTACTCTGAGCTGCTGTTCGGCGCATAACCACAGACAACAGTCAGGACCCTTCCCCAACCCGAAGGCGCAGGGAAGCAACCCTTTCGTCTACCGGGGTAAACCCCAACGTATAGGCAGAGAGTCTGGGGGCTATCAGAAAGCCCACCCCGGCCCTCCGCCTCTCACCCGGAGCAACTCCAGCGAAGGAGAAGGTCCACCCCCTCTCAAGGACTTGGGTTCCAGAGCCGGAACTATGTGTCGAGGTGAGGCCGACTATATCTAGGTGGTAGCACTCAACCTCTTCCACCAGCTCTAGCTCCTTCCCCGCCAGAGAGGTGACATTCCATGTCCCAAGAGCCAACTTCTGTAGCCAAGGATCGGACCGCCAATGCCCCCACCTTGGTCTGCTGCCCAATTCACACTGCACCGAACCCTTCTGGATCCCTCCACGGGTGGTGGGCCTGCAGGGGGACGAGCCCATGTAGCCGGTTCAGGCTGGGCCCGGCCGGGCCCCATGGGTGAAAGCCCGGCCACCAGGCGCTCGCCCACGGGCCCCAACCCCAGGCCTGGCTCCAGGGTGGGGCCCCGGTAACCCTCTGGGCCGGGTACACAGATTCTTGCTGTTGTCCATCATGAAGGGTGATTTGAACTGTACTTTGTCTGACCCTTCGCCCAGAACCAATCTGCCTTGGGAAACCCTACCAGGGGCAAAATGCCCCCGACAACATAGCTCCTAGGGTCATTAGGGCACTCAAACTGCTCCACCACGATAAGGTGACGGTTCTAACCGGTTCTGAGAACCGTCACCTTATTTTCATAGTGACATATGTTACTCTCCAGGTTGAGACCTTTCCAATGATGTATTTGGTTTAGCTCCCCTACAAAGTTTTAATTTTTTCATTTTTTGGACACAAGCCATGCCAGGTGTAGTTTCAGAGAGGACTCTGAAGGCCCAGTGTATAAAATGATTTTTGTTTGTTTCTTTGCTTGTTTTTTATCTTTTTTACTGTAGATAGCTACTAACATGAGTCATCCCCAGACAATACAATACTGCTAAAGATTAAAAGAATAATAACAATAATGAAATAAGCAAAAATAATATTACAATTGTATTGAAATGTGGGCGGCACGGTGGTGTGGTGGTTAGCACTGTCGCCTCACAGCAAGAGAGTTGCTGGTTCGATCCCGGGTGTGGGAGCCCTTCTGTGTGGCGCTTGCATGTTCTCCCCGTGTCAGCGTGTGTTCTCTCTGGGCACAGTCCAAAGACATGCAGTTTGGGGACTATAGGTTAATTGATGACTCTAAATTGTCCGTATGTGTGAATGTGAGTGTGAATGGTTGTCTGTCTCTATGTGTCAGCCCTGCAATAGTCTGGCGACCTGTCCAGGATGTACCCTGCCTCTCGCCAATAGCGCTGGAAGCGGGGGGGCCAGGGCCACTTTTACCCTCCTGCCACATTATTTCTAAGCCGAATCAAAGGTCCCTATAATACATTACTTACAGTAAAAAAGACTTTCACTCTTCACTTCCACTCATACGGTAGGTAAAATACAGAGAGGGGCCATAGAGAAAGATAAGAAAAGAAAGAAAGATACAGGGCTCTAGTTTCCCGGCACAGCACAGGGTGGCGCAGGGTGGTGAAACCCGTGCAGAGCTAGTTTCGAGCAGTGCAACCCAAGGTGTGCTTAGTTTGGTAGTTTGGCAGACCGAGGTGCGCTGAGATGGGTGTGGCGGCGCAGCAGGGGGAGGTGTTGACAGATCCAGCTTGGCGCAGTGACAGTTTCGTGCCAAAAGGCTTCGCCAAAGGTGTGCTACAAGCTTGCCAACTGAAACTAGGTCTACTGTCAGTGCAGATGGAACGCAGCCGGTGTAAGCCAAAGTTTGGCTGACCGGTGGACAGTGTGCACACGTCACCAAAACCTCACAGGCAGGTTTCCAGAATGTCAGGCACATTAACAATGCAATAAATACCCACAAACACAACTATTCAATGCAACTATCTGCAATCAGCACATAAATGTATCTCTGTATCAACTGTCCGTCACATCTGATGTCAGATCAAAGGGGACTGGCAACGTTTGGCAGGCGTAATGGAAACCCAACCTGATTTGATTAACACAGTTGCAAACTAATGAGTTCACATCCCTCTCAGCCAACCACAAGCAGCCACAGCATCAGATAGGGATTATATATTCAGCATCTGTCATATTAGAAAAGTCAAAAGAAAAGAAACAGAGTGAGACTGCAAGAGAGAAAGAGAGAGCGCACGCGCACATGAGAGAAACGCAACATTGATTTACAATTGTGGTGACCTCCTCCCAGGCTACCTTTGCATCATCAGCCTGTGGAGGTCTGCTCACAGTTCTGTATATTCGGGCACTGCGAGCTTGGACCTCCCAAACCAAAACATCCGTTTTCTCCTGGGAGGAGTTTGGCCGTCTGACGCTGCCGCTCTTTTCTGTCATGGCGAATTGAGTAAACTCTCATTACGCCTTCGCGCGGCGCATTTAAGGGCGAGGAGAGGGGCTCATTTGATTGGTGTGATGTGTGTAAAACCCACTCCATGCCTTCTCTCCTCCCTCTTTCCGACTTGCGCCGGTAGGAGGGATGGAGGTGGGATAGAGGAGTAGCTGCACCAGGGCGCATGGTGTGCCAAACTTACAAAATCTGCACCCGGTCTGCGAAACTAGAGCCCACAGCCTCCAGCAGGCACTCAATCTTGCGCACGGACTCCTTCCTGCCTGTTACTGCCTCACCAGCCCAGTAAAGCCTCAAGCATCCTCGGCAGGCTTCGGGTAGACTCTCAGCCGTCTGGCTCTATCCAACAGCATCTAGCAGTAATCCCCACTAACCCTGGCACCATATTTTAAGAACTTCCCAGTTATAAAAAACAGAAATAAATCAAAAAGTGAGCCAAATTGTAGGTCTCTCTGGTTCGCAATCAAACATTTCTAGCGCTGGTGTGTTTTATTTTTTACTCAATGCCCCTCCGTGGCTCTGTAGTGCACAAACATAAAACAAAAAATAAAGAATCTGAATTTAAACTCAATTTGTCTGACTTACATTTATCTCTTTCATATCATGAATGCTTTTGATGTGATATGCAGCTTGCCTGACAACATAGGCTACAGAGGCCCTGGACCTGCTGCGCACAGAGGTGGAGCGGCGTTTTGATCAAGAGGGACTCCGCGTAGCTGCAGGGCGAGAGCAGGCACTTCTTGAGGCAGCTCAGGGGAAACGAAAGCGGCTAAGAGAGCTTAGATTGGGCCCAAAAAATCCAGCCCGACCTGGCTCGAGCCCGTGCACGTTATGTCCGGGACGGGATTTAAATTATGACGGGATTTTAATTATGATTTAAACCCGTCATTTTTCAATAAGATGGCTGTTATAATTATATTTATATATTATATATAATTGAGTATTAAACCATAATTCTTGTTATTTGAATGGCAGAAATAGGATAATGAATGGCGCAACAGCATGATTATCTAATAAAACAGGTGTTTCTCAAACAGGCATAAAATATGGCAACTGGACTAACCTCGTGTGAGTAGAAGACGTTTCGCCTCTCATCCAAGAGGCTTCCTCAGTTCTAAAAGAGTCTGGTGGGGAGTACCAGATATTTATCTACCAGGAGGCTAGTGGCAAAACAAGGGTCATGTGACCCGAAACCAATAGACTCATTAGGTGTTAATGTGAGTCGTTGGCCTTGATGGGCGGTCGTTACCCCTCCCCGCCCTCTTAGGAGGGTCGTTGGGGGTCACCTGACTGCAGGTGGGAACGATGGCTGCACTTCCTTGGGAGGGCTCTAAGGACAGCGTTGTAGGTAGGAGACAAGTGGTGTCTGAGGCCCCCTCTCTGTTTAAAGATGGCCGTTCTAGTTTGACATGAATGGCTTCTTTTACCCCTCTCTCAAACCATCTGTCCTCTCTGGCTAGAACGCGCACCTTGTGGTCATCAAAGGAGTGCCCTGCTCCTTGAGGTGGAGGTGGACTGCTGAGTCCTGGCCTGTGGTAGTGGCCTCCTGTGTTGCGCCATCCGTTTGTGTAATGGCTGCTTAGTCTCTCCAATGTACAGGTCAGAGCATTCCTCATTGCACTGCACCGCGTACACCACATTGCTTTGTTTCTCCCTTGGAATTTTGTCCTTGGGATGGACCAGCTTCTGCCCTCAGGGTGTTACTGGGCTTGAAGTGTACTGGGATTTGGTGGGTGTTAAAGATTCTCCTGAGTTTCTCTGAAACTCCTGCCACATAGGGGATGACAATATTGTTCCTCTTCCTGTGGACCTCGTCTTTCTTGTCCTCCCTGGGCTTTTTCGCTGTTTTGATAGAAGCCCAGTTTGGATAGCCACAAGTTTGAAGAGCAGAGTGAATGTGTTTATGTTCCCTTCTTTTCCCATCTGCTTCAGATGGGATATTTTGTGCTCTGTGTTTTAAAGTGCGGATCACCCCCTTGTGCTCCAGTGGGTGGTGTGAATCAAACAGGAGGTACTGATCTGTGTGAGTGGGTTTTCCTGTTTGTTTACACAAACGGATGGCGCAACACAGGAGGGCCACTACCACAGGCCAGGACTCAGCAGTCCACCTCCACCTCAAGGAGCAGGGGCACTCCATTGATGACCACAAGGTGCGCGTTCTAGCCAGAGAGGACAGATGGTTTGAGAGAGGGGTAAAAGAAGCCATTCATGTCAAACTAGAACGGCCATCTTTAAACAGAGGAGGGGGCCTCAGACACCACTTGCTCCTACCTACAACGCTGTCCTTAGAGCCCTCCCCAAGGAAGTGCAGCCATCGTTCCCACCTGCAGTCAGGTGACCCCCAACGACCCTCCTAAGAGGGCGGGGAGGGGTAACGACCGCCCATCAAGGCCAACGACTCACATTAACACCTAACGAGTCTATTGGTTTCGGGTCACATGACCCTTGTTTTGCCACTAGCCTCCTGGTAGATAAATATCTGGTACTCCCCACCAGACTCTTTTAGAACTGAGGAAGCCTCTTGGATGAGAGGCGAAACGTCTTCTACTCACACGAGGTTAGTCCAGTTGCCATATTTTATGCCTGTTTGAGATTTATCATGACCTGGATGACTGAGAATATTCACAGAAAACAGGTGTTATTTTAAGATCCAGGTGGTGAAGGGCTGTGTGCGCACAATGTTCCAACAGGGGACAAACCCCAGCATTCCGAAACATCGCCGTTCCGAACCAGCCCCACTCCAAAATTGATTTTCAATCAAGTTTGAGAATTGTATTGCGGAGTTTTGCACAGTGGCGACCGGATCTTTGCTCTCAAACCACAAAAACATGTGATGGCACAACAGTCTCCTTCAGTACATTATTCAGTGCTTGCTTTTGATTTTCACATTGGCTAGTCATCCTGTTTAACTTGTCTTCTGATTAAATCAGAACCGTTGAAACAAGTTGAGGGAAGCCTCTGCAAGTAATTGGTTGCTGGCAGATACTCTTTGCTGCAATAAAATGGTTAATCAGCAGTACCGTGCACTGTAGAGCTGATGCGCTGCTGGTTCTGCCGGCCTGAATACAATATAATGTCTATTGCCTACTGTTGTGTGTACAGTCTTTATAGACTGAGCTGAGTTGTGATGCGCGTGTCGACTTGTAACCCACGGGACCTGCTGCGGGTCGGGCAGCAGTGATCGTCTGTTAAATCGCTCTGTAAATGATAGTTTTACATTGTTATTATCATCATTATTATTATTATTATTATTATTATTATTATTATTATTACAATCATTGGGCTATTACTGTCATGGCATCCGAAGGTACTGGTGTGTTGAGCAGGTGACAGTCCGCTGGTCGATTCAAAACACACTTGTGTCACGTACTCCAGAAATTTGTTGAAACTTTAAACATTAATTTATTGTACAAAATGGGGGAAACAAACGTTGACAAAAACGGTTCCATAATTAATATTAAATTCAAAAGATAACGAAAAAACAGCTATATAAAAATATGTTAAAAAAAGAATATAGAATATATATTATTATATACACAAAATATAATACATCGAATATATTTTTTCCTCCCAAGAAGTTCGTGATTAAATACATTATCTGACTCTTTGTCTGTCTTCACCATCTTTTTACTGAGAGAGGACGAGCTCTAACTTGCTGCAAGATACTGCTGCTGTTGCCGCTGTTGCGCAAGCTCACACTCAACTCAGGCTGTACTTCAATCCCTGATCACTATACACCTTTAACTAGTCCCTATTATTAACTGGACATTACACAGGTAGCCACGCCCACATGGTGACAAGCCCCAGACGCACAGCGCTTTTTGGCCCCCCCACTTCTGAAATGAATCCGGTGCACCTGACTCTCGCCCGATGTCAGCTGGGATAGGCTCCAGCCCCCCCGCGACCCTCAAGAGGATGAAGCGGTTAGAAGATGAATGAATGAATATTGAAATGTTAAAATCTATTTACAGAGTGGAATGGCAGCTGAGTAGATAACTTAGATACTATTTATTATTGTTTAGACACTTTATTATTGCTTAGATACTATTTAGCCTATTATTGTATTTACTTTTAGCATGTTCTACTCTTGAGTAATTTCCGAGAAGTTATGATAAAATAAAATAAAAAAATACGGACTATAGAATAGGACTGAGAACCTCTCCAGTGTCTCATGTCAATTAATTAACACTGAATGAATGAATGAACATTGGAAGTGGTTCAGCCACAGTCCTGCCGGCTGGCACGGTCACATTGAGATTACATTTGTTTTTTATTACTAACAAAATGGTTTTTTTATTGACCGTATGGATGGTTTCGTTTTCAAATAAATATTTGGAAAGGAAAATATGCTTTGGTGTACTTTTACAGAGTTTTGCAATATGTATGGCCTACCTGTATCAAAATGTATAATTTTCAGCAGGGGTCTGTGTGACAGCTGCCACGGTTGGAGGTATAACCGGCAGGGCGGCCGCTGGTTCTGTGGTGCTGGCTTGGGGTCCACTCTCCCCTGGTGGAGTGGAGGGGGGCTGGGTTGCCGGGGGTGGACGGCTCCATGTGATGGTGTTTCCTCTCTGGTTCTTCCGTGCTCAGCCTTATTTTTCTCTTCTTATTTATTTATTAATTAGTGGCATTTGGATTCGGTTACAGCAGACGGAAGGCAATCTCAAATGGAATGAAGCCCACAGACGGCAGACAGTAGCTACAAAACAGTAGTGGAACGGGCCCCATCCACCCACAGCACAATGCTCTTAAAGCTCTACGCTATCAAAAGCTGGCAAAATACATTTAGTTTATTTTATGGCCTTGACATTAACCTGTCATATTATTGAGTTATCAAGGACACTTCCGCGTTTTTGTGTGTATCCAGGAATGTTAAAGATATCATTAACATCCATCCTAACTAGCATCCTAATTGACTTTACATTGGCATTGTTTCCGTGGTACCGGCACTTCAACCCATTACGTGCTGCCACCACAGAATGCGGTGTTAAAAGGTCATGGTCATTTCACGTATTTCTGTGAGATCAGGTTGGACCATGCAGGTTAAAAGGGACAACTGTGTGTCCGCTCCTTTTCAGGTCAGCAATGGAATCAAACAGGGGAGCATTCTATCTGTTATTTAAAAGAACGGTTCCCAGCTGCGACTCGGTTCCCATCGTTCATGTTAACGAGCCGTTCAATAGAATCGGTTTGTTCGTGAACGTCACAACACTATTTTCCATGCGCTGATGCAAACCAGAGCACTACACGACAGACGAGCGAGCTTGATAAGGTTGATAACTGCCTGAGTTATCAGTTCGGAGGACTTTCGTGCAAGGAAGAGAGGATTTTCTTGCCAAACCTGACCGTGTGGATATTGATTTTTATCGAGTGAAAACTCCGGTGAGTAAATGCTAGTAACGATTAGGGTAGCATGCTAGCGATGCCGACCACGGCTAATTACCTGCTTATTTTCTTCAATATGTCTCCACTCCGTATAGTTAGGCTTCTGTGATAGTATTTAAAAACCAACCTGAGACTGAAAACATGTGTTGAAGTTGAAAATGTATTTTATTGTGTGTTTATGTGGGAAAAAAATGATGTATGTGTTAATTGAGCTAGCACATGCTATACAGCTAAGAAAGCTGGTTGTTGAGGTAAAACACACACAGCTGTGTGCACTTGAGTTTACAGAAGGTAATTCATTTCATTTTCTTGGGTAAAACATGATTTAAAGTCATTCATTTCATGATTTGTGTACACTAAGCTGTGATGGGTTTAAAAACCATTGAAAATTCATATATACACACATAATTGTGTGTTGGCTGTTAAAAAGTTTTATGCAGCTGTATATGATACTTTGTCATTGAATAGTTCATGTTCACTGGTTTAAGATAAAAAGAGAGTTAATACTGTACAGTAAAGATAAATAGATAAAAAGATAAATGCATGAAGAAGAGAGATTAGAGATAAATATGAATTTATTTTAAAAAAGATACTACTACTACTACTCTATGCAGGTTGGTTTTTTTGTATGAGTGGATTCTGACGGCAAGCCAGAGCCTAGACTGGTGGATCATCAGACAGAACATAAAATCACACTACTGGTAGATGAACTATTACACAAACACACTGAAGAAGGATAAACTGTGAACACTGACTTAATCCAGACTTGACTTTTTGGACTCTTTTTGGACTTTATTTATCTATTTTTTTCATTTTTTTTTCTTGTTTTGTTTATTATTTTGGACCCATATTTACTAATTCATACTGTGAAGTGTTTTGTTGTTCTGTTAAGTGTTCTGAGGCATTAGTCAGTGCAATTTTCTGAGTCCTGCTAATTTATGATACAAGGAAAAAAAAGTTTCAGTCAGAGCTCATGGCCATTTGCACAGCCTCTTTGAGTATGTGCCATGCACCTGCCAACATTAGACTTACATATAATGTCATAAGGGCTTGGCTGTGTTTATCAATTAATGAGCCAAGTGAAAGGTCAGTCATGAATGAGTCATTCATAAATGAAGTTTGAGTTGAGTTATTAATCCCTGTGGAGAAATCCACCCAGTATTTGACCCATTCTGGCTATTTAGGAGCTGTGGGGAGATGAACCAATATCAAATCTGAGAGCTGTACTTTGGTTTAGGGCATTGGTAGGAGTATTCATGCACTTGAGGAAACCCACAAACATGAGGAGGACTTGCAACTCCAAAGAGAAAAGTGTCCCGAGCTGCACCTTATGTGAAACCATTCACGGATGTTAAAAACATTTCTTAAAGTCTCCTCTGACTTCCTGTTCTGACGTACTGTCTACAATGCTGAAAATATGGATGTTGCACAATAAGGCATAGGGAATGGCAGCTCTGCAGTAATGATGTCACTGTCCCACCCTGTATTTTTGGCAGAATCTGGGCTAGATTAGGAGTGCTAAAATCTGTTAGTCTCATTCACTCAGTTTAGCGTGTGTCTGGTTGTTCCTGGGTACACTCATACGGTTTCAGTCCTGCTTTGTCTCCACTGTGTGACTGACGGGGTACCACATCCACATCACCTGGCATGTGGCTGTAAAAATGTCCAACGGGGAATTGATAGAAAGTCTGTGTATGGGTGCGTTTGATTTTCGTGCGTCAGCAGCATGTGTCACTGAAAGAGAACCGTGGAGTGGCTGCCATGGGGCCATTGTCACCGCCAGATGTTTCCCTGAGCCACCCAAAGTGCTGCAGCCAGAGAGGAGAAAGGGGCCAAAACCGCTTTACGCCGTAAAGCCAGGCTGTAAATTTGCTGCATGCCACAACCTCTATTTGCACCTGAATGGGGCGGGCGGTTAGGCTCAAGTGGGGGGAGGGAAAGGAGGAGGGGGTTCCCAACTGTTGAGGACCATCTCACACACACACACACACACACACACACACACGCACATGCACACACATACAGTGCAATAGAGTGAGGAAACTGCATGCAGTCTCCCCCTCATTTGTAGACAGGGCCATGCAATAGAAAGTGCTTTTAAATGGTAATGAAAAACAAGGGATGTAAGGGTAACCATAATCTTGATATAATGAAAGATTTAGTTAGCTCTTCACTAAGTGTCCTGAAAGGTGTACTTACGCCGGATTTCCACCGTTGCGGAACGGCAGCGCTGGTTATCCGCTGCGTGCTCCACCGTCCATCAATACCCACCGGCTGCGTTTGCTGTGCAGAGCAGTGCAGCTCCGCCGGAAGACATCTCGGTGCACTGCCATGATGAATATCTCCTTGTCCATGGTGTCAACGGGGTGAAATGACGTCTAAAAACCTCTGACCTGTTGGCTTCAGGCCTGCCTCTGCCCATTATGTAGTTTTCAAAGTGTAGTGCAGGGAAATATGATCCGCCGTGAACACTGTGTATCTTATTTTGAGTATTAACCAGATGTTTTATTTTGTTTCTGTGCTCGACTTCCTGTCCCGCATGATCTGCTCTGTGCTGAATTGCTGCGTTGTGCTCCGACGTCCGGCAAAAATAGAAGTCCTGTGTATCTGTTGCGGAGGCCTCCGGAGTGCCGGAGCTGAGACGGAGCCGGAACGCAGCACTGCCGCAGCCGGTGGAAACACACACATTGACTAGAATTGAATCCTATCAGCTCCGCTGCCGTGCCGGAGCGGAGACGCAACCAATACGCATCTGGTGGAAATAGGCCATTAATGTAGTTGATGAAATTGGATTTGAAGCAGAGAAGCAGAAACAAATGCTGAATCGCATGAGCTCTTTGAAAGTTGAAGCTCTTTGAGGATTTGTGCCAGTTTTCAGGTCTCAGTATTATTTTTTGTTTTAAAGGGACAGAAGTCAAGAAAATTACCAGAAACTATATTCTAGCTACTCTGAATAGTCCGGCCGTGAGTGAGAATTCTGCAGTAACATAGTTTCTCAAACCTCATACAGTATGTGTAAGAAACATGGTCCAAAATTGTTTGGCAGGAGAAAACAATTGTCATTACCATGTATACAGTGGTGCACCCAGAAATTTTGTGTGGCCAGATGAGGCTTCTGAAAATCTTGTGGTGACTCACCAAAACGTCATAACTGAATTTCAAGAATCTGACTATGCTATTGAAGTATACAGGCTCGTTAAAAACTATGTCAATATTGAGAGTTAACAAGGATTTATACTTCTGCATCGAATATACACCGCACCTATGGCTTCATAGATGTGTATGCCACACCATAGCCTATGCCTTAGCCTTATGAGCACCCTCTAAGAAATGTAACTACACATCATGGTAACACTGGTCGCCTGTTTACTTTTGTAAACTGAAAACTGTTGCCTTCAGTAGAAATTAAGCTTTTATTTAATTTTCTAGAACATTTCAATGTTTCCCCCTCAAATACAACCTTGTGAGTTGAAATGGAGCCAAATTCTATAACATTACCTTTCTTAAATGTTACTGTTGTTCCTGGCTTCATATGAGTAAAGGAAATGTCCACTAGCTGCTATGCTAATTAATAATCTGTAAAATGCCATAGGCTTGCGCTTATGATGTTAGCATGTGTATTTGTGGGGTAAATGTGTCCTGCCACAGACAAGTGTTTTGTCTCTGAATTCTGCAAGTTATACTGAGGCCAATTTGTGTACTTGTGTTTGAAGTTGTTGCTGTTAAGCTATGTTTAATGTGCTTTGTAGGTGTGTTCTGAATAAATCCGACTTTGCAGCACTTCACAGAAACCCAACTAGTTTTTAAAGGTGTAACAGGAGAGTGATACAGACACACCATGCAAGAACTTAAATGCTCACATAGGCCAAAATAGGCGACATGAGTAGGCTACGCTGTATGCTCTGTGTAGCCAGCGCACAACTATAAATCTGCCTTCAAGGAATCACCTACTGATATACTGTCCTTTTCATTTCTTATTTCACAGTTAATATTACTAATTATCTGAAATGCATAGGTTAATAAAGGAACAGTTCCACAACAATCCTGTTTTATTGTGTTATATATCTGTACATGTGTAGGGCGATTTATTGTTCTTCAAATACACTGGTTGTCCTTTTCCCCAAAAAGGTAAAGATATAACTTTAACATGACAGAATATATTGATTGTAAGATGGCAGTTGAATCAGGGTGGCCGTAACAGCATCTGTCATGGTTCCAAAATAATAATGTGGAGATACCTTATCACTGACCTGATGCACATGCAAATGTGCCAGTAACCAGGGGACACATATATAACTGTTGCATACACACAAAACAAGACCTGAAAGAGGTGTCGCCACTTCTGATGCAAATGTTAGTTTACCAGAAAATGTGCGCACCTGTATGGACACTCTGACTTAACGTGCATACATGAACATGGAGATGGGAAATTGGCAATGCAGGTGTTGAGGTGGTGAATTAAAGATCCACTTTATTATAAACATTCAAGCCAGCCATATTATTTGTGCTAGTGAGCCATAACTTTTCCATAAACACCTCTTACTTGTACACTGAACAAAAATATAAACGCAACACTTTTGTTTTTGCTCCCATTTTTCATGAGCTGAACTCAAAGATCTAAAACATTTTCTACACACACAAAAGACCATTTCCCTCAAATATCGTTCACAAATCTGTCTAAATCTGTGTTAGTGAGCACTTCTCCTTTGCCGAGATAATCCATCCCACTTCACAGGTGTGGCATATCAAGATGCTGATTAGACAGCATGAATACTGCACAGGTGTGCCTTAGGATGGCCACAATAAAAGGCCACTGTGAGGTCTGATTTCCTGCTTGACTGCAATTCTTTCAGCAAACTGTCTTGCATGTAGGTCTAACTTAATATCTGGATAATTGATAAACCTGACTTAGAACAGTGGGCCTCATTCATGAAGCGTTCTTAAGAACAAATTTGTTCTTAACTCCAACTTATGAAGTTTTTACTAAGATTGTGGCATTCATGAATGTTTCATTATCCAGGATTTGTTCTTAGGTAAGAACAAATCCTACAAACACTTAGGAGTACTCTTATGCACATTTCAGTGCCGAAATGTTGGCACATTGGTTGTGTTGTCTTCTTTTGTGCAGTTCATTAAAATATGATATTACAGTGATATTTCTCACATATTTTTTATTCATTTATTTATTTTATTTTTTGGTAATTTGCAGTGCATTTTTTTTTATTTCAAAATAAATGAAATGTATCGACACTGTACACCTCCCTCACCATTACAGGTCTGTAGGATAATCATGGCCTGCTGTGTCCTACACAGCATTGTTATGAGGCGTGGTGTGCCACTTCCCCCTCAACCACTACACCATGAGGATGTATGTCCTGACACAATGATGGGACCAGACTGCAGACATGCTGTTCAAGTTCAGGTGCAATTAATTACCCGTTTATGAATAAAGTTGCATTAATATTACAATTTGAATTGGAACAGTCATTAGATTTTTTTTTTTTTTTTAACTAAGTGTATCACTTCAAAAATGAGGAAAGACCGGTTTCAGTGCACATCTTTATTTTTTAAATTCTCATTAATTTCTTTAAGTGAACTGGATATGGTTGAGTGTTGAGGCAATCTTATCGAGCGTGTCAGCTATCCTTTCTTGATTGTCCAACACTGCTTCCGAGATCAGGTGTGGAGAGGCACAAGACCAAGTATGTGTGGAGGTACTGCTACAGGAGGGTTCTGGTTCTGTTGCAGGTTGGCTCTGTGGGACTTCATCTGTGAATAAATCAAGCCATATTGTTGCAACCCTCAGTCCAATACTAAGATGTATTTTGATCTTATACACACTATGGTAAACTCACATGCATTCAATAAAGGTATTATTTCAGAAAAAAAAAATTACCTTCCGATTCCTCTGGAGTAGCAGCTGTACAGGGAGGGGATGAAAGCATTGCCTCGGGGCCCAGGTCTGTATCCAGACACTCAGTCGATGGTACTCCTAAAAAGTTGGGTGGGGAAATTAAACTATTAATTAAATTAAAAAAACATAGCCTACCTGAGAGTGCCGTCAGACAGGTTTTGGGTGTCTGCTGTTCCCCCTCCAGTCTGTTGCATCTCCCGTTGGAATTTTGCAATGTTTTTTGGGTAAGATTTGAGATCAAACCATTTCTTTTTCACCTCCTCTGTTGTGCATCCTTCTCTAGATACTGCGTTCACTGCATGTGTGATAGCCTCCAATGCTTCCTTCATGTTAGTGTTAGTGTAACCTGCACTAAGGCTACTAGATATAATTTTTTTCCTGCGGCTGATTTCCTGCAGCAGCACCTCCACCTCTGAACTACCAATTGATTTACTTGTTGCTTTGGGCATTTTGTTGTTGCTGTTTTCTCTGTATGACATCTATGTCTGCTCATGGCCCTGCAGTCTCATGCCCTTTTATACTTTTTAACCTATGCTAATCCTATGTTAACTAGACTTAGCTGGCACGCGCTCTCAGTTTACGTGGAGATGGGATTCATCAATTTAAGAACACAGCTGCGAACAATTCTGCGGTTTAAGAACACGATGATGAATCTGAGGTAACGTTTTCTTAAGAACCTTCTTAAGAACAGCTGAAGAAAGAATCTAAGAAGATTCTTAACAAGATATTGGTGAATGAGGCCCAGTTTTCACTGGAACCAGGACAGCCAGCTCCAGGTCTGATGATATGATGTGAAAATAACATGCAAATGTTAAAACAGCTGTTTATATAAAAAGTGCATTTGAGGTTGGGGGAATGTATGTCTTTGCATTAAATGTCTACAACTGGCATGTGTTTCCAAATGATGCACAATAGAGGAGCTTGATTAAAAGTAAAGCTGGTGTTTTCTTTTAATCACACTCTCTGGCTTTCATTTACTCCCTTTCTCTGTCCTATTCTTTCCTCCACCACACACCCACACACCCATACACACACACACACACACACACACACACACACACACACACACACACACACACACACACACACACACACAAGCACGTACGTATGTTTACTTTGCTCGAGTCGTGTACTCTCAACGCCACATTAACTCCATTTTGTCACTCATCACTGAGTAGTGTTAACGCTGTGACCTTTCAGCACGCAGACTGACATATCATTACTGATACCCAGCCACAGCCTGGCACTCCACACACCACAGCTCCCATTAGAAAGTCATCTAATGGCCTTCATGTAATGACCAAATCCCTCCCTTATGGTGTTACGCAGATGGTTAATGGAAGTGATTCACATACACAAAGACCAAAAGTCATTGCTTGATCTGGCTTTGAATCAGTTGACGCAAGAACAAAGGAATGCCATGTGAACAAGGCATAATAAATAAGCCAGGCAACAGACTGGGGGCTTAAGTATTTTTGTCATAGAGGGTATTGTTAAGTTAGGCATGTGAGTGTTAAACTACAGTGCATTGACATTATAGCATTATCAATTAAATTTTAGTTGAATTAGCGTGAATGAACTTTCTATCATGCTAACACTTGCCACCACAGTTTTAAAGATGTAGATTTCAACAAAACATATTTTGGGGCAAACAGAATGAACCTTTGAAAATGCTCCAACAACTTTACAAATTACAAAATCCTACAACTTTACAAATTAACTTTTTTTTCCATAAATTATGTCAGACACTTGTCTCTGAGTTGGCCCAAGGGTAAACAGAGAAATTAGCCCCCTGCATTAGTTATTATAGCTAACTTCACAGGGATCTACTTCACAGCTTGCTAATGAAACTAGTTGCCTACTCATCTGTTTACACTTTAAGTGGTTGGCTGCTGGTGGTTTAGCTTGTGTATGCTAAAGAAATGTAAGAAAACTTGTTGAAAATACAATAGTTTTCCTTTAAAACTCTAGGATTGAAGGTGTAAGAGAAATAGATGTTGCCTATTAGAAATGAGCAAGTACACCATTATCTGTCTATTTTTTTTTTTTTTTTTTTTTTTTTTTTTAAACAAACTAAATTATCTCTATCCATCTGTGTCAGTGTTTACGCTACATTCATTCGCCGCTGCTGAATTATTGCCGCAGCTGCTGCTCCTTCAGGAATATGGCGGCGCATGACATTACCGGCGAGGGTAGAAGTCCTGCTCCAGGTGAATAACTTATTGTCATGACTGCCCAAAAGTACCCAGTAGTACCTGAACAGCCGAGCAATGGCGGCACACAGTATGTGGCATATCAGAGGAAAAACGAGCCGTTCACATTTCTCTATCTGTGGCAGGTAATGACCCACAAAATGTCTGTCACCCCCGGCTACTGAAAAAAATCCCAGAGGAAACACTGTGTGTGCTCAAAAGGGGCAGGGCTTAGCGAATAGCGAATAGAGAATAGCAAATTTAACACCGCCCTGGTTTCCTCATCAAAAATGATTGAAGAAAATGAGATCTGTGGCAAGCAACCATTTATGATACTTACACATTTTGTTCAGCAAGATAATCTTAATAAATTAACACGTCTAGTGATGTTTGAACTGTAAACGCAGTCACCAGAAGTAAAAAAGCTAACGTTAGGCCATAAACAAGCTACACCATTGTTCCATAACCACAGCAAGAATGCTGTAAAACCAGCATGTTCAGCATGATGAAGTTATGTAGTCTCATTTAGCCACTTGTTAGCGATATTTTTTTGAAAATATGTTAAACCTTCAAAATTCAAATATTTACTTACGTAGTTTATTTTGTAGGACAAAACGTGAAAGTCTCTGAAGCTTGTGTTGACCACAGACCTTATTTCAGCTAACTAACCAAAAACCCACTCAAAAAACCTACTTCTAGTCAAGGTAACCGGAAGCATTAAAATACTAACTCATTTCCGGGTTTTGGGACTCATTCCTGCACCACTCTATTAGAAAACTATTTACAGAGAGAATTTCTGAAAAAAAGAGTAAGAGCTGATCATATGAGAATTTTCCTTCATCAAACGTATACGGACATTGACACATTTTACTCGGATGATACTCATACCTGTAAAAAAAAAAAATTCATTATCTGTACAGAATACCTGTAAGTATGGTAATGTGAACGCTGTATTAACAACCTCTGACATATTTAACTGTGTGCACAGATATTAGGCCTACAGCTAAGGAAACTAAGATTTTAATTTTTAATTTACTCATAGACAAAACATTTTTTATATTGCAATGTATTTTAGAGCAAGTGATTTCTATTCAAGGGGCTTAAGAATCACTGAAGAAGGCAACTTGACCCCCTTTTAAAGAATGACCAGAAAGAAAGCAATAATTTTTCTTAAATGCTAACACCTGGACAGGCTGAGCACAAACATAATAGATGACAGGTTTTTTTTTTTTTGGGGGGGGGGCCTTTTGAGGGGCTAAAGTTTGGTTAGACTCTTGAGATGCTCCCGCAAGTCCAGAGCTGGCTAAGGCTGGTTTTGTTATGGATAGCACACACACAAAGAATGGTGGGCCTGGAAGTGAGGAAGAAGTTGTGTGCACAATAATGTATGCCCACTGCTCCTGCTCCCAGTTTGGAGAATTTGCAAGGCTGAATACATATATTTTGCTAATTAATGTTTACAATTAATGTTGCCCTGAAGCAGCCACACTCAAAATGTTTCCCATTTAAAGTCCTGAACATAATGCAGCTCATTTATCAGTGATGGAGAAAAAACACAAGCTCACTGAAGCCACACTGAAGTCTACCACCTCAAACATTAATCAGGTGCTCTCAGCTAAACCAAATCTGCTAGTTAAGTTTTCTAATTCAAATCCTTCAGCAGTTTAAGTGGTGCGGGAGAGTTTTGGTGATTTCTGAGCACATTTTGCAGAGGGAGCAATATCCCCTCATAATTTAAAATCAACAGGCTCTGGACTCTGCAGACTAGACGTGGATTAGCTAGAAAAACAAATGCTTTAGCCCCTGCCCATGACTATCAAAACAGCCATTAGCACTTCCGCAGCTGCTAATCGCTGGCGTTGAGAAAACAAGGAGGAAGCCCTCTCGGCTGGCTTCCCACACATCGCTACAAAGTGGGCTTAAGCAAGCCTGCCACTCATGTCGGGAGATGTGCGCGAGCAGCTCATGCACACGCTGACTCATAAACAGCACACACACTTTCTTACATGCACACATATACACACCCAACTTGCTGGAAAAAAATCCAAACAAAAACACACATGGAGACATTTAGCTGTAGACATTCACACAGTCACACATGCTGTGTCACTGGATTCCATGCCCTCAGGCTAATGGTAGACATGGCGGGTTCCCAGGGGCAGATCGTGTTGGGCAGTTTAAAACTAGTAAGAAAATATTTAAGTCATCAGCATTGGCTCTGTGGAGGAGGAAAGGGAAATGACCAGTAATAATTTTAAGGGGGAAATAAGATTACAACCAGAACAATAGGACCTTCTAAGATATCATATTAGAAAGTCTATAGTTTCCACTTGAGGACAGATGTTTCCAATCTTAGAATGGTAATTGGTGCTGATGTGACCCTTTGCTTAAGCAACACACGTTAGGACAAGAGAAGAACTTTTGGTGTCATGGGTTCTAATGTCTGCAGTTGAGACATACTGGATGAGTCTGCATTTTTCAGTTTCTTTTATTTGCATACAAACAATTTGTCATTTTACATCTTTAAGTCTGTTTATCAAAGGCAGAGTTGGGGGACTCGAGTCACTTTTGAGACAGATGACTTAAAAGGACTTGACTTTTTTAATGTTTGTGTTTTTCTAGACATTGAGAAGTTACGTTTTGGGTAATTCTTTATGAAGGTACTGTAATAAGTGTTAAGCACAAATTAACAGTTAATGAGCACTTATAAGATGGTATAAGATGTTTATTAACATTAATAAGACTTTATAAGTATATAAGTTATTGCAGCATAACTGACAGTAATTATTGCTTATAGGAGCATTATAAGCACTTCATAGAAACTTTGGTAACAGTTTATAAAGCTATACTAAATATTAGAAGATTAATTATAATTTATAAGGGTTAATTATAGAATAATAACCACATTTATTACTGGTTTATAAGACACTATAAGAACCTATAAGATGAACTTAATAAGGTGTTTATTAACATTAATAAGACCTAATGAGTGTTAATAATGGTATACAACACATTTATTATTGGCTTATAAGATATTATTTGGTACTAGAACATCCTTAAGAGTTAGACAATTTATCATTATTAACAAGATGTTTATTGACATTAATGAGACTATAAGAAGTTAACATAAATGCCATATTACAGTTAATAAATGCTTAATTATGCACTTATTAATAGTAAATAATGATCCTTTGCAGCTACCGGATCTAAAGTGAGTGAAGTTAATAATTCTATTAATTATGCACCTATTGCAACATCCAGATATTAATCATTGTTTCAACATTAAAGAATTCTGATGTGCTCTTTTCACTCTATGTTAGGGCTGCCACGATTAGTCGACTAATCGATGACTAATTGACTATTATAATAATCGGTGACTATTTTAGTAATTGACTAATCAGTTTGAGTCATTTTTCATATAAAAGTACCCCAAAATACTCATACTGCAGCTTCCTACGTTCAGATATTGGCAGCTTTACACACTCTCCTGTGACAGTGAACTAAAACCCTTGGCGTGAGTATGAAACAACACATACACACACGTAATTTTGGGGTTTGGACAAGACAGACCAACATTTTTCAACATTTGAACACATTTTTCGATGAAATGATTATTCGACTAATCGAAGAAATAATTGACAGATTAGTCGACAATGAAAATAATGTCATAAACGTGGCACAGAAGGGAAACAAAGGCTCGATTCTTTTCCGATTTGACAAGAGCAACGTTTATTACCAAAAGACAGGCAGGGTTCGGTACACAGAGAATCAAACAAGACAGGCTAAGGTATCCAAATCGAGAGGCAAAGACTAGATCAAAGACAAAACTGATGTTACCGGCAAGATGAGACAAGAAAGAGTGCTGGGACGAAGACTGTGAGGTACGACGAACTGGCAACAAGACAGGGGAAAACATGAGGATTAAATACATGAGGTAATAGGGGGTGATGAGACACAGCTGGGGAGGAACAATCAGGAAACAGGTGTGACAGCGCCAGACAGGAAGTAAAACCCATGGAGACAAGGAGAGACAGGTGAACCTTCAAAATAAAACAGGAAGTACAAGACAAGACACAAAACATGAACACGAAATGGGTAACTAAAAAACAGAAAACAGGATCATGACAAATAATTGTTAGTGGCAGCCCTACTCTATGTTGTTGTTTTTTTTAGCAAAGGATCGTGGGAATCTCATTTCCTCAAAATGGCATACTAAGACAAACGAGTTATTTGAACTTAAAAAATTTGAGCAGATTGATTCAGAGTTAGCTGCTTTATTCACTCGTGATGAGAATTAAGCCCACCAATGGTGGTGAAAACACAACTTAAGGACATATTTCCTTTTCATATTGATTTTTAATGTAACCACTATTGTCAATAAGAGGAAAAAAGGACTGGAAACCCTAATAGTTGAGTTCTAAAAAAAATGACAGATCTGAGTTCATTTGGCTTTTTCAAAAGTTTTACTTAGATTGACTGTTCAGGAATACAGTGTTCCACAAAGCTGCCTGTAACCCATCAGTTCTCTGAAAGTGAGTGACAAAAGTCTCAACATCGTCCAGGCCAAAGGTGGCCAAGTCAGTGATGTCTTCAGGCCAGTTTCTTAATTCAAACATGGTGGCAGCAGCCTTCAAGATGCCCTCATCAAGGTTGCCAAACCGCATGGTGAGGTTGTCACAGAAGCCATTGATTAGTTTATCTTTCACTTCATGGAAGTCATTATCATCCACTTGTTTCCTTTTGAGTTTTACACCAGAGAAGGTGTTTCTGGGAAAAGGTCTCACTTCATCCAGGAACTGCTTCAGATGTAGCCTGAGTGTCAGACTGAAGCTCCCAGAACCTTCAGTCTGACATCGCCTCCATTGAAGGCAATATACAAGGGGGAGGGAATTTGATTTTTCCCTAACCAATCAGTAGAAATCAACGACTCACCCAGAATCTGACGTCATTAGGGTGCCAAAAAAAAGCGAGCATTGCCCGTTTAAAATGTCTCCGTCATCGTGCACGCCCAGCTGCATCACTGTTAAATACAGTTTAGCAGCTTCCTTAATTTGGTCCTCCATTAACACGAGTAGTGGCGAAATACCTCGATATTATCGTTAATGTGGTCTGTTGGATCTGCAACGGTCGCCATTAGTGTGTTGCTGATTGGCTAATCGCTAGACCCGCCCCCACCCCCGTTCATTGGTTCGTCCATCGTTTGGACGAGATAAATCGCAAATTCATTGCAGTATGCCAGACCAGAGATGCAAGCCTACTCAGTTGAGTGGGCAGGGTCTATAGTCTAGAACCAGGCTACTCAGATGCTGACCTGGGACTGTCTGAAATACAGAAGAAAGAAGCTTTCACTGTCACGATTGCTAAAAATACACCGTAGCATATTAATTCCTCTCCAGGGAGTTTATTTTGTTTACCTGCATGTCTACAAGACACCATCTGCAATGTCAGCCCATCCTTCCGAAAGAGAAGGCTCACGGCCTATTTCCACCAGTGTTGGTTGCGTCTCCACTCCGGTACCGCAGCGGAGCTGATAGGATTCAATTCTAGTCAATGTGTGTGTTTCCACCGGCTGCGGTTGTGCTGCGTTCCGGCTCCATCTCAGCTCCGGCACTCCGGAGGCCTCCGCAACAGATACGCAGGACTTCTATTTTTGCCGGATGCCGGAGCACAACGCAGCAATTCAGCACAGAGCAGATCGTGCGGGGCAGGAAGTCGAGCACAGAAACAAAATAAAACATCTGGTTAATTTTCAAAATAAAATACACAGTGCTCACGGCGGATCATATTTCCCTGCACTACACTTTGAAAACTACATAATGGGCAGAGGCAGGCCTGAAGTCAACAGGTCAGAGGTTTTCAGACGTCATTTCACCCCGTTGACACCATGGACGGAGATATTCATCATGGCAGTGCACTGAGATGTCTTCCGGCGGAGCTGCACTGCTCCGCACAGCAAACGCAGCTGGTGGGTATTGACGGACGGCAGAGCACGCGTTTGGTGTGAACGCACAGTAACTGTGCGTTCACACCAAACGCAGATTCGCCAATTCGTGCGTCAAGATTACATACAAAGTCAATGCAAAGACGCAATTAGACGCGAATTCGCGCCGGGCAGCGCGATGGACGCGTTTAGCGCGGTGCGATGGACACGATAGACGCGATGGACGCGGCGCGATAGACGTGAAATTTGCGTCCAACGCCTCATCGCTCGAGTTTGGTGTGAACGCACAGTAACTGTGCGTTCACACCAAACACGAATGAAGTGAATTACTCGCGCGTAACGTGAGTAACGCGCCGCCCGTAACGCCCGAGTTTCGATGCCTGACCATTTAGTTAATTCGCGTTATCGCGTCATTCGCACGAGTAGCGGGGAAGCCGGCGGCTGTGCTAACTGGAGCTAAGCTAGTGCTAACGTTCATAGTACAACCATTCTGCAAACTAATTAAAGACACATATTTACAGAACTTACCAAGTAGACCAGTCTCCTCGGCGTCTTTCACCCAAGCCTGCTCCTTTTTGTTGCAGTCTGTAGAGTAGACACGTAGTATCATATAGCTCCGGGTAGCCACTGACGACCATGGCTGAGATAACCACCATCGCTGCTTTGTACCTGCTCTTGAAGTCCACACATCCAGCTCGGCGAGTTTCACCACCTCCTCCAGGAACTTCGTCTGGATGATAGCTGCTTTCAGCGGTACTTCGGGCTGACTGGGGCCCAGTTTGAGGACCTGTTGGCGAGGGCTGGCACCAGGATCTCCCGGCAGGACACCAACTAGGCACTACATTTCAGCTGCGGAGTGTCTGTCAATCTGTCTCCGGTGAGTAGCAGTTTATTGTTGTGTCAACAACTGGATGTCAACCATGATGTAGGGAGAATCTCAACGCTGATTGGCTTTTGCGGCTCTGAGTCACGCGAATTCGCCTCAAAAGTTCAATATTTTCAACTCGAGCGATGAGGCGTTGGACGCGAATTTCGCGTCTATCGCGCCGCGTCCATCGCGGCGTGCTAAACGCGTCCATCGCGCCGCCCGGCACGAATTCGCGTCTAAGCGCGTCTTTGCATTGACTTTGTATGTAATCTTGACGCGCGAATTTGCGAATTCGCGTTTGGCGTGAACGCACAGTTAGAGTGATAGTGATAATAAGATTATTATTATTATTATTATTACCATTATTATAATTAGAGTGATAATAAAGCATTTACACACTGGGCCTGATACAAACCTCAATTACCACACAATTGTGCTTCACACAATTTACTGTCACTCTTGTATCTCAACCATATGCAGGACCATTTACCATTTACACACACACACACACATACACCTCTTCTGATTAACTGTAATGTTACCGTCATTATCATAAACATCAAAATTTAGAACACACAGTCACATTTTATAACTTTGTAAGGCCATCATGTACATAATTAGCTGAGTTGTTCGTGTTAGCTATCACATTGCAAAGAACTAGAACTAGCTAAAAATCAACAAGCCTATAGCCTACTTCAACAAACTAACTTACCACAGGGGCAGAAACAGATGAAACATTGTCTTCAGAGTCCTGAAGTGAAGTGTCACATCCTACTCCAACTGGAGGGCACTGGAGGAGCTTGCATCAGTTTTTTCAACCATCTCAGCAATGCTAGTTTCTGTGCTCTTATGTGGAGTGGCCAGCATAGCTGGCGAGTGGCACCCAGCGTGACCATCCTGCAGTGTGTTGAGTTCCGTGTGTGTGCATGCGTGCATATGTGGAGCCAGATCAGGTGCAGCAAAAGCCACTGTATTTTTGCTGTTAATAAGTTTTTATTGAAGTTATTCAAGCGACAAAAGCGATGTTCACATACCCATACGTAATGACGTTGTAAATAACACCCATTTCGATATTGCTTTGACTTTTTTTTTTGCTGTCCTGGAGTTGTCCCAGACACATCATCTTTGTGTCCCAGTAGCAATTTTTATAGTCCCCGGGACGTCCGGACACCGTTAGTTTCGAACCCTGAGAGCATATTAATAATTTATTAACCTTTACATGACACTGTTCCCGCTTTAGATCCGGTAGCTGCAAAGGATCATTATTAACCTTTAATAACACCTTATTAATTTAATCTGATAGGGTCTTATAGCGTCTTACAAACCAGTAATGAATGTGGTTATTATTCTATAATTAACCCTTATAAATCATAATTAATGTAAATAGACATCTTATTAATATTTAGGATAGCTTTATAAACTGTTATCAAGTTTCTATTAAGTGCTTATAATGCCCCTATATGCAGTAATAACTGTGTTAATTATGCTATAATTAACACTTATACAGTCTTATTAATGGTAATAAACATCTTATTCTGTCTTATAAGTGCTCATTAACTGTTAATTGGTGATTATTAAGCATTAATTGACGCTTATTACAGTACCTTTATATAAAGTGTTACCACGCTTTGTTTTTATGTCGCAGCGGGGGAGGACCCGCCGGCTGATATTTGTGCCCACGCTATCACTTTCTCCTGCCTGCAGCTCTCTTCGGAGGAATGGCAGTATGTTCAGCAGCATCATGAGCTTCAGCGTGTGCTTTTATCTTCTAGGTAAGTTCTATCTGCGTGATACATGCAAGTTAAATTTTCAACAACTCATTCAGTGTTGAATGTGCTTTGCAACCAGCAACACACTGTCAGCTCCAGGCTGTTCTCCAGGTACCGACCATGCACTGCTAGCTTGATATGCTCAGGCTCTCCTCTTATTTGTATAAGGTTGCTATACTGCCACAGTCCGTAATGACTGTTCCTGCCTACTGTCCCAACATAAATTCACTATCTATGCGTGTGTGTATGTACGCTTGCCATGCCATGTGCATCCGTGCTTCATGAGATAGTTTCCACAGTGACTTTTTTTGGTCTCCCATTCCTGCTCGGCACATATACAAGTGCCCAAAGTGACACCTTCATAATGTTTGTTTCATCCAACCAACAGTTCAAACTTCAACATAAAAATGAATTATTAAATAACAAAAAGCAAAACCAACATCAAAATCCTCACATTTGTGTAGCTGTAAACATGAAATGTGTTTGCATTAAAAATGACTTAACAATGATTGTCAAAATAGTGGCAAATTTATTTTCTGTCAATTCATTAACTGACTCATAGTTCCAGCTGTACTTGTACATTTATATATGTTTCAATTGGAAAATCTTAATTTGTAAAGTAACTAGTGGTAACTACAGCTGTCAGATAAATTTAGTGGAGGGGTAGACGGTGACATAAAATGAAAAGACTCAAATTTGTACCTACAGTACCTGAGTAAATGTGTTTAGTTACATTCCACCACTGGATGCAGTTTATGTTATATTATCTTTATGAGTTTGTGAGTGTGACTTGACTTGAGACTTGCTTGACCTAACCAATGACTTGACTTATGGCAAGGACTCAACTTGATTTGCTTGATTTTCACTATAGTGAGTTAGGACTTGCTTGAGACTCGAAGGTAATGACTTGAGACTTGCTTATGAAGTTCACGTGTGTGATTTACTCCCACCTCTGATGAAAGGCACATACTGTAAACATCTGAGCATAGAGCAAAGACATCAGAGTCAGCAAATGTAAGAAAATTGAAATAGTTGAAATAACTATGACCTCTTAACACTGCAGTATGATGGTGAAGGTATATTATAAGTAATAACGTCACACAGTGGGTGGTGGTTAATGTTACAACCTCATCAGGTAGTATAAAGAGTGAGAAGGTCCACGTAGGGAGGAGCTCGGGGTGTTGGATGGGTCAACAAACACCGGACTTTCACCTGGAAGACCACTGTTTATGTTCCATGTGAAAGAAAAGTTCAACGATGACTTCTCTTAACTGACGTCACCTTACAGCACATACACTACTTTACTTTACTGTCTAAGATACGTGTCATCTTGGACAGTGTCTACCACCCACTCCACAATATGCTGGTCAAACACAGAGGCACATTCAGTATGACACTCATTTCCCCATGATGCACCACAGACTACCACATAAAGTCATTCCTGCCTGTGGCCATCAACCTGTGTAACTCCACGCTCAGACTGTCAGACATTCTGAGTCAGCAGATTGGCCCTTGGACTTAATTCACTTACATGCAGTTATATTTCATAATTATCATTATGAACCTTGCAATAGTGACTGGAAGGCACAATTATTCCTCGCACACTGCCTTAACTGTGCAATACCGTGCAATGACTGGTGCAATAATTCAATTCAAAACTCTTAATATTCTTTAGTATACAAATTTATTCTCACCAACACCTCTTGAATGTATAAATGTATTCAACATATGATGTACATAACTGTACATATTTCTTATGTTCAATTAATGTATATATTGCAGTGAACATTATAGCATAATACATATTTTATAATTCTGAATGTAACATACTACTTTATACAGTGTAATGTAGCATATGGCCAAACACACCTTTATAATCCGTTGGGCATATAAAGCCATCTTTTTGATGTAATTACATGATTTTTTTTTCTTTTCTTTTAACAACAAATCTCAGCAAGCATGAAATAAAATATAAATCTGGTATGAGAATATTTTTTTAATGAACCTTCCTCAGCCTCCCTGAGTCCGACTATACCTATACACTCCCTTAATTGCACCATCGGTCATGGTTTGGCATTAACAGTGGTCAAAAACAAAAAGTAAAAAGAACACTCACAGCTGCTGTTAATTAATTATTTTGTAATTATTATGTTTGCCTAAAATGTTGTAAAGATAGACTGTGAATGATGTGTTAATGTGAATTAGGTTAATCAAGTCTGCTCATACGGACATTTCAAGTTGCTCTAAGAAAGGTCAACCATGAGGTATACAAAAGCAGCCTGTGGATTGGCACTTGAGTCAAGCGTTCTGCTTTTGAAAGAGGTGTGTTAAAACACACTTGGTACACACTGTCACTCATGTCACAAGTTCAGGGTTGTGTGCTCTTGCACCATCACCTACTCTTTGAACTGCTAATTGTTAATTACTTCAACATTTCTCAAACAGCTGAAAGGCTCAGAGAGCATCTGTGACTGATTGTGCCAGGGTGCCCTGTGTCCTTTGATGTTAATTCATTTCCTAATATCCACAAAGCAGAGTCAAGGAAGGCCTAATATCTCAAGATCACTGCTGTAGTGAAGGTGATTTCCATATCAAAATAGTTGTTTAACAGCTGTGCTACAGATCGAGTGAGCAGGGATTGTTTCCTCTGCAGTCAGGGCAAAGCATCAATTAAACAGTTCCAGCATGTATGGTGTTGGTCAACCATGTGAATGTCACACTAAAGACAGACCAAATATTGCTGTGTTTTATTAAGATGCATCTGAATACATTTTCACTGTGATAGGGTATGTTTTAAGCAATTCATCTTGAAAATTTCTTATTTTACTACAGAAAGTGAACTGCAGCCTTTTTGTGATAAATTTAGTAAATTGTGTCAAAAATAAATCGCCTGTTTTAAATGACTTATTAATTCAACAATTCAACATGACAATAATATCATATTATATGTAATGTATGTTAATTTATTGATTTTCATTTATTTCAGTGTCATGCCTTTTCTGGCCATCCTACATTGTATTATAAAACACCATCTTTTCATTCATCTTCCAGTATTGCACATTTGCACACAAAACAAAACATGAGAGAGGGGGGAAAAGAAGAAAAACAAACGAATAAAAAACCCAACAAAAAGCAGACAGTATCCAACATTAACGGCTCACATAAGGAACCACCAAATATTCACAGGCCATTTTGATAAATAGCCCCCTTACTCCTCTCCAGGCCTTCTCCAGAAAACTGCACAGTTCACAATAAAAAGGACAGTAAAAAAAAAAAGAAGATGGAACAGGTTTTTGTTTCGTTGTTTAGACCGCATATTGGACAAATCTGCTTTCCTTCTTCTAGATTAACATACTGTCCAGTTTCAACAGTCAGAGGTACTAGATCTTAGCTGAGCAGACAAATCATATTTACAACATAAATCTTTGTACCATATTCAGTTTTTATCATCATAAAAGTACACAGTTTTGGTTTAGTCCGTAGACTGCTAGCCCACTTTCCTCTGTCCTTAGCAAATATTCCAGAGATGGCACTATAGAGTCACTACAAAGTCCTCTTTTTATGCCACCTTTGCATTTTCACACAGAACCAAACAACAATGGCATTATTACACTCCAGTGTGTAATTTTAGACAGAATGCTGGCATCCCGCAAGCAAAAGAGGTGTGATGGACATGGCCTTTACCTCAACAGCATCAGCCCATAGTGTGACATAAAACAGATGTGTCGACAGCATTTCCTAACAGCAACAATGGCATTACCATGGCAATTATAATCATTTACCGTCCCTGTTGATTGGCAGCTGATCTCCTCTGCTTGGAGGGTAAGGAGCTCCTTGACCTCATTTTCAGACATATTCAGCAACTGCTCATAAGTTAGCTGTTTACTGCTATCAGCTACTTTCTCTCGCAGTGGGTCGCACACATAACACATTGTCAAAACATCACACCCCTATCACCCTGCCGGCTGTCCCTTTTACACAGACGCCATTTTGGTTCTGTTACTTACCACAAAGTATGACTTTCTTGACCTTAAATTTATGTTTTAAATTCATTAACGACATATTTGGATTTCATGTCACAACTCAAACGGGAACAAAAGATAATATTGCTCTCCCCATTCACTGCCATTCATATTTTTTCCAATCTAAGGTCCCATGAGCTTCACCGGAAGAGGCATGACTTCGGCACTCTATACAGGCCAGAAAACAGATTAGTAAACAGTTAAAGGCAGCATGGAGGCCAATGAAAATGTGATGGTGGTAACTGCTTCATATGTCTCTTATTTATTCAGTCTCTCTTTCAATCTTGGGCCAGGCCAATTTGCTGTTTGGGCAGAGACGGACAGTACTTTGTGGTGGCCCGTCATTGCATCATGCTGGCAGATGCAATGACTTTAATCACTGCCAATGGAAGGTGATTGGAGCTGGGGCTGATAATTTTCTGTGACTACTGCAGAGTCATTTGTGAGTGAATGCCGAGAGTAACCTTTCCCATGACAGAAAGCCAGATTTTAGCAGGCGTTAATTGGTTTTGGGGGTAGTGGGAAAGGGGCTTCACAAAATGGGGGTATGGAGTTTTAAAGGGCTTATACCAGGCTTGGGGGTTCTTCCAAAAATGGTATTTTGGGGCATTATGGTAAGTGTATGTACAACAATTTGCACGATAGCCTACAAATTAGTGCCCAGCGAATGATGTTGCATCCTTGAAGTAAAATTACGTAACTAGCATAAAGTTACAGAGGTTAGATTTAGGATAAGAAGCATGGTGAGGACTTATCTTAAAGTGACTGACAAAGCTCAGTCAAAGTTCACATAGTCCCAAATACTAGTCTAATTGCAAAGTCTATGGCAAAAGTCCTGAGTTTTGTGAACCATCCATCATCCTCCTAATTAGACAGCTCAGGATTGCTTCCTTGTTCACTCCTGTCAGTGTATGGGCCACATGACTGCAGCCTGTCAAAATATGTGGATTATACCCAATTCTATGGAATATGCACAAATTTTGGTGCATCACTTTGAAGTTGTACAAAGAGTGCATGAGAACAGCCTGGACTATACTGTAAATCTGGATATCTCGGTTTCTGCTACTTCAGTTATGACCATTCTGTATATAATCTCTCTCATGTGACTGCAAATATGGTAACGTTAACTATCAAGGAGTCCAACAACCTTCAGATTCAGTTTCCTGTCTGCAGGCATTATTACTTTTCACCATCCCTGGTTTGAGTTATGCAGCTATCCCATCATACCATGTGCTTCTCATAGACAGAATGAACCCAAGGATGTCTGACTCTGCAGCTACTGAACAGAGTGTCTGTTAATTTGTGTAGATTTGTATAAGCTTAATGTATAGCAAACTGTTACTAATATATGTGTCCTGTGAGTGTGCCTTGCCAAGCACTGTGTGTGTGCACTTGAATGCATCGGTGTGTGTGTGTGTGTGTGTGTGTGTGTGTGTGTGTGTGTGTGTGTGTGTGTGTGTGTGTGTGTGTGTGCATGAGTGCATCATTATGTGTGTGTGTTTACAGTAAGTCCAGTGAGATGGTTGAGCCATCTGTCTTCACCACAGTGGAACTGATAAAGCTGTCAGACCAGCTCCGTGTGAATCCCTCCCCCTCATCGTCACCTCGATGTAACTAATTACAACTTGCATGTGTGTGTGTGTGTGTGTGTGTGTATGTGAAAAAGGTTATTACTTTTCACTTTATCATTATTATTATTATTATTCGTAATAGTAGTAGTAGTAGTAGTAGTAGTATTGTCAAAATGAGTTTCTTATCGTATGTGTGTTATGTATTTAAAGCAACAGAGAAGTAAGAAACTTTAACTTTAATAATTGAGATATTATAAGAATTTTATAATTTAGTAAGAGATTTATCAAGATCCATGTGAACTTTGAAATCTTCTTTGTAGATTTTGTAATACTTTCATTATGTAATTAATGCACTGATATCCTGTCAGCTCTGTGTGTGTGCGTATGTGCTTACAGGTAAATGCGTCACAGATGGTGACATCACAGCAGGTGGCCGCACTCCAAAGCTGCTAACATAGCGGGGGAGGCGGTGTCGATGAGGGAACGGTGACAGGGTCGCAGCTACAGGAGACAGATATACCCTGACAACGTCCTGGATACAGACACACCCACTTCCTTCCCACCTCTCTCTCTCTCTCTCTTTTCTCTCTCTCTCTCTCTCTCTCTCTCTCTCTCTCTCTCTCTCTCTCTCACTCACACACACACACACACACACACACACACACAACACACACACACACACACACACTCACACTCACACACACACACACACACACACACACACACACACAACTGAGAAGGAAGCAGGGTGACATTTTCACATTGCTTAACCAATCCAGTGATGCTTACAAGTGTGTTCAGCCAAGATAGTGTGACTTCAGGGGTAGTTTAAGTTTCAGTTTTAACTTTTGTAATTATTTTGTAGTCAGCTTTTGGGATGGCAGGTTGAACTCACAGCCAGCAGCTTTGGAGTATGATGGTTTTGTTGAAGAGACTTATGTTAAGTCTGTGGTTCCTCTGGTTTTGAATCCCATTCAAGATGAGCTTGTACTTACAGGTGGAAGAAGAACATCTCAAACAGGGATACTAAGAAGCAAAGTACAAATGTGCTTACCTTTCCTTTGGAAATGGCATTATTCAGATAATCTGTCAAATTTGGTAACCTCTCAGTAAAATTGTGAAACTGACTCTTTTTTTATTACACCTGCATCTTTCTCCATGGAATCGCCTCCTGGAGGTATTGTGGGACCAACTAGACGAAACACTGATGAAAGAAGGTTCCCACTTGATGACCCCAAAGACGTGTTAGTTGTCACTGCTCACTGGTCTGTATAGTTACAGTTTTTCTCAATTGTTTACACACAAATACTGGTACTTGAGACACAATGACCACAACATGTAACTCATAAACCAACCCCCTGAACCAATTCTGCTAAACTACAAGCACAATTCCTGCTTTACACTCAAATTGCAGTTCTAAAACACACTTTTTTCAAAACATTACACACAATTCTCTGCTTTTGACACAATTTTCATGAAGAAAATCTCTTGTTATCACAAGGAACACACTGTCATTCAAAATTCTAACGTTAATTGTCCTACTATGCACACTGACTCATCACATCGGCAAACACCTGTCACACAGTTTTACAATTAGCAATCAGAGCTTTAGCATAAAAGGGCAACAGGTGAGCGCTTCTGTTTTGGAGCAATGGATGCCAACAGTGGAAACAGAGGCAGAGGCAGAGCCAGGGGAGTGAGAGTAAGAGGAGGAGGACGAGGAGGATGACGAAGGCCAAGGACCGTAATCTCTGCTACCCTTGGCCCCTACAACACTGCCCATCTGATCACATTCCTGGACACCCTACACAGTTTCCACCAGGCTGCTCTGGTTCATAACTGGTTCACGGCCCACCTACGCTTTTTAGTTGTTTATCTCCCTCCATATTCTCCATTCCTCAATCCTATTGAGGAATTTTTTTATGCCTGGAGATGGAAAGTGTATGACCGAAATCCACAAATGCGTAAACCCTTTTCTCCAAGCTATGGAAGACGCATGTGGAGATATAGTAGAGTTGATGCTTTCATGGCTGGATTCGCCATGCTAGGTGATATTTCCCCCGCTGCTTGGCCAAGGGAAAACATTGCTTGTGATGTGGATGAGGTACTGTGGCCAGATCAAAAACAGAAGAGAGGATGCAGCATAGTTTTGTTTTGTTGTTTTACTGTAACTGTATACAGTAAATTATTCTGTTGTTTTGTATGTAGACCACTGTATGTGCAACTTTGTGTTGGTTGGGATGTACACTGTGTACATTGTTTTTGGGGGAAAAATAAAATATATTTGTTACCGTATATTTGTGTGTTCTGAGTATAAAAACAATATTCTAAAATATTTTACAACACACTTATGTATGTACTGTCTGTAGTAAGTGTAACACTGAACAAAAAAGTCATTATGATGATGGAGAAGAAGTGTTTTCCATTCATCATAGTGTTTTACATTGAGCACATCGGTGTTCAACTGGTTCTTATAAATGTCGATTCATATGATGGTTTGTGTGTGTCATTTGAAAACAAAATATCATTTTGAGAAGAAATAACATTGTTTTGAATGTCAAGTTTCATTTTGCAGGAGAATTGAGGGGTTTTGCCGATTGTGTGTGTGTTTTTTGATTTGTGTGTAGAGTTCTGAGAGTATGAGGCATGCTTTCAGAAAATGTGTGTAAACAATCGAGAAAAACTGTAAACCTTGCCATAATAGCTTATCATAGGGCTTAGGAAGTTATTTACTGAGCACTAATCCTTTCACTAGACCACAAATTTCTTGTGTTTATTTGAACTAGCTCCTAAAGAGGACAAAGTTTTACAATTTCACATCTTTAAAGTAGGCTTTAAAGAGTCCCTTAGCGATTTAGCATTGCACTGCTAATAACATCATCTGACATCTCAAAATGGACAATTTTTTCAAAAAAACAATTGACACAGGAGGACCGGAGATAGTCTTTTTTATCAGGCATGAAAACGGGTCAGGGGTGAAAAAGGTGAGAAGGGCGCGCGGACGGACAGTTGGACGGACGGACACTGTAGGGCGCCTGCGGATATAATAAATGCGCATGCCAGCCTGTCACTTAATGTAACATTTACAAAACATATGAGGCACAGTGTGGTAAGGGCAGCAACATGACTTAATGCATTCTTACATCATGATTGACAGACAAGATTTTTTTTTTTTTTTTTTTGGGGGGGGGGGGGGGGGGGCAAAGAAACCACCCTATGAGTTTTCAACCATTATTGAAACAGAGACAGAGCATGCCAGAAAAAAATATGTTTGATTTAGAATCAAAGTTTCCCTTTTCCAATTTCACAGTAGCAAATGAGTTGAGTGGATGCAATAATAAGTCAAGCACAGGTTCTGAAAAAAATATTGTATTAACAAGGATTATCCCGCTTCTGGCTTCTGGCGGTCTGCACTCAGACTCCTCAATGGGCGCGCTGTGGTGTGCGCGCGCGCGCGCGGGCGGGTGAGCTCGCGGGCGCGTGCACGACCAGACTATCAATCACTCACCAAATTCAGTCCGGTAATGAATCCCGCTTCTGACGGTCTGCACTCAGACTCCTCAATGGGTGCGCTGTGGTTGTGCACGCGCCCGCGAGCTCACGCGCCCGCGAGCTCACCCGGCGCGCGCTTCCCCCCCCCCCCCCCCCCCCCCCCCCCCCCCCCCCCCCCCCCCCCCCCCCCCCCCCCCCCCCCCCCCCCCCCCCCCCCCCCCCCCCCCCCCCCCCCCCCCCCCCCCCCCCCCCCCCCCCCCCCCCCCCCCCCCCCCCAAAAAATACTTTTCTCATCGAATCTCCACGATTCACGTAGGTCACCTATTTTGCCTTCAAAACGGCGAAATTTCGCCGAAAGGTGAGTGATTTTCATGCCTGTTTTATGCCGTACCTTCTTCTTCTTGGTCAATACCTGCCACCTGAATTACCCACTGTGAAACTTAATCTCTGACAGTTTAGTCATAATTTCAGATGTTTTATGATAGTAGCGGCTAATGTAGCCTCAAGCAGAGATGAAGAGCGCTCCACAGAGGTCTGGTCTAAAGGACCAGACACACCAAACCAACTTCAGAGAGCCAGTGGCAATGTAACCTCAATACTGGGACAGTCCAATATTTCTGACAGCTGTGATGTCGGCCTCTCTGAAGCCCCTTTCTGACTGAACAAAAAAACCCACTAACAGCACCTAACATCTGGCTTTTGTCTTTAGTGAGAAAGGTTACAATTAGCATTCATTCCTGAGACAAACACTCTGCAGTAGTCACGGGTATTTATCAACTCTAGCTCTGATCAGCAGAGATGGAAACATGACACCTGCATAGATGTGCTAATTTTCGACCCCCTTTCTAGCGTAACCATTGGTAATTTCTAATTTTCTTTGTCATCTCAGCCTCACAAGTTTACTCTCACAAATTCCGTCCACCTCTGTCCAAGAGTTGCTGGAACATTGTGTCAAATTAGTCAGCACAGAGTATGAAAGAGGGACTTAATAAGTAACAGATAAAAAAAAAAAGAAATAACCACCGTGATATTTTCACTGGCCTCCATGCTGCTTTATACGTCTTACCCTGAATGCTGACACATTCATGACATCAAACGACACACCAGAAAAACAAAAAGGCTTACTCATTAACTGTTTAGCAAATATTGGTGTTTATATTTTAAACACCAATATAGGCCTCTGCTTGAAAATTGCATACCCATAATGAAATGAACACTGTAAGAAATGTCTGTGAAATTAACACTAAGATGCCGTAAAATCATGACATCAAAATTCTGTAACAAGAAAAACAATGAATCAGTGTATATTTTAAAGCAATATTTTGTAAAAAACAGAACAATGAATAATTGTTAATTTTACAGTTAGTATATGTGAAAAGGATCATATTTCCTTGTAGAATTTATATGTTACTGTATTATAAACAGAGAAAAATTGTAGTACTCGAACCAACGCAATACAGTTAAAATTACAATATGGCTTGTTTTAAAGAACTGAAATAAACTGTATACCATTTTACAAATTCATATGTTGTGATTTCCAGTTAAATGCTGTAACTATGATAACATGAAGAAGTTGAGAATCAATACAAACATGTTTAGAACTGAGACCTATTTAACAGCATAGGCTAGTAGAACTGTAGTCATGGTCAAAAATATATTTTGACACTAGATTGACAGCTCTTTATAGCCTGTGTGTTAATCAGTTCCCTATTTTTTGCATCATATTATAATTATATTAAGGTTACAATATTATTTTATCAGATATTTAGTCTTTAGTTTTAGTTTATACAGTCTGTGGTTAAATACGCATTTAGGAAATGGGGGGGGGGGGGTTCTTCCCTTTATACTAAGATGACCAGATTTCTGAGATGAAAATCAGGGACATTTTCAGTGCAGCTGTGAAAAATCATTAAATATTGTCATTATGAAATAAAAAATGGGGACAAGTACTTTTTCATGTATTTTGATCAGCTTTTATTACAAAAAAGGTTGCAATCAAACAAATGAGTGACATCACCAACCATCCATCCACTGAGGAAGACAAAAAATATCTTAATCTTCTTAGCTTGAGTAAGGATGGATTTTTTGGTCAAAGATTTCAACTCATACCTGAATACTGAACTGATATTTATGACACAAAAGGTGGCAATCAAAAAAATGGGTGACATCACCGTGATCCCCTCATTCATCCACCTCCGTAGCCTCCGTCTCAGGAGCCTGGGTAGAAAAAGAGCAGAGGAGAACATGAGAAAAACTGCAAGAACAGAGCCAAAAGTAAGTGAATAGTTTCTTAAAGAAATAACATCAGTTTTGGTAATATACTTATATAATTTAGTCATTGTGCTCTTTTTTATCTGCTCTATGTAATTTCCTCTGTTTGAAATGTGCTACATCAGAGGTTCCTAAACCTTTCAGACCATGTATCACTATGTACCAAACCAAATTTCCAAAGTGCAACTTTCTACTGCAGATATGATTTTTTCAAACAATAAAAATAACTGTATCCCCCATGCAACAGCATCAGCAAGGCTAAACAACATCAACAAAATGCTACTTTATTAAAATCAAAGAATAGCCTACATTTATAAAGTGCACTCACAAAAGATAGAGATAATATTGTCATCTCATGGTAATCTAATATAACAAGTTACACCTTCACTAACAACAGTGACATACAAAACAATGACATAGGGCATCATCTAATCAGATGGTCTGCATTTATAACTACTAAATTCATTGGTTACCCACACAGCAGTGTCTGGTGCCAGCCCGACACAAAATACAGCAGTTAACACTATTAACCATTTACTTATTATTTATTTATTATTTTAACACAGGCTCAGGTCCCTATGCCTCCAGGAAAATCCTATGCTACCAAAGCAGTCTTCCACCTCCTCCTTTTCTAAAACAGCCACATACAATGTCATCACCTGGTAATCTCACGCTAACGTTACAACTTCACCAATGACAGATATAAAAACAGTGACATAATGTTTACGTTCCCTGACTTTTATAACCTTACGTTACGTCTTCAGTTCAGATTAAACAGACGCACTGCATGTTACAATCATACTTAGCCTACTTTACCTCACTTCACAATCACACACAGTCAAGTCTACCGCCAGCTCACACAAAATAAATAAGTTCATACACAACATACCATTTAACGCGGCCGCTGGTCTCCTTTTCTCTCCTTTTTGCCGCCTCTAGATTGTTGTTGTTGATGCTGCTGTCTGGTCGTGCTTCCTGATAACGTCTGTACGTCATACGACGTCTTCTCTGGCGATGCGTTTACTGACTACCGTAATAACTGGCGTTTGAGTTTGCACGCATTTTCCCCCATTCATTGTCAAAATCGGGGACATTTTCGGGGACAGCTTTTACCGGGGACAGGTCACCCAAATCGGGGACGTCTGGTCACCGTACTTTATACAGTCTATGGTTCGCCTCCCCCCCCATCAATCTTTTGCTCTGGGGGCTCTGTAAATTTAGGTCTGTACTAATGCTATAGATTATTTTTTTTCCCCACAGACATAAATGCCTTGTTAGAATGACAAACTGCAGGTACCAATCACAGAGCAGCACCGTTTGTGAACTCTTCTGTCATTGGACGCTACGTTATCACGGGAGCACTTGGCGCCGGAGCATACGGACTTGGAATTGTGGGAGCAGAGGCAAGGAGTAGTGAGGAGCAGCAATGCAGAGAGCAATAGCGAGGAGGAGCAGAAACAATTAGCGACAAGAAGCAGAGAAGAGTAGGCACGGGGACGACGAGGAGCGGAAGCTGGGACGACGACGACGGGAGCAGGGAAGACAACGGAGGAGCGCGGAAGACAAGGAGCAGGAGCAGGGAAGACGGCGGAGGAGCAGGGAAGACAAGGAGCGGGAGCTGGTAAGACAACGAGCAGGAGCAGGGAAGACGACGACGGAGGAGCGCGGAAGACAAGGAGTGACGAACGGGAGCAGGGAAGACGAGGAGCGAGCGGGGACACCAGGACAGCAGGGTGAAAGAGGAGCCGCAACGTGGAGGAGCAGAGACAAGGAGCGGTAAGCTAACTAACTTTAGCCACTAGTCTGGACTTTTGCAGCTCGCGAGTAGCTAGCTTACAAGTGCTTTCAGACTTTAACATGATTACATGTCGTTTTTGTAGCAAAACACTGCTAACATTGAGAGGCTATGTTCTGCATTGCCGCGTTCATAGAAATGAACCACGTTGTGTTTTCCAGTGTGTTGGCGATGACTGCAAACGGACATTTTGCACTTATGCCGCTTTCAAAGCTCTTTTCTACCGCATACACAATGTGCCCGAACCGCCTCACAGTAGAGCAGTTGTCACAGATTTGAAATGTGCCGTTTCGCTGTGTACGCGCCAGTTTCACACTGTAAAAGAGCTCCTACACCATTTGAAAGAGCATGTAGTTGGAGGGCGAGCTGTATCATGTCCTATAATTGGTTGTAAAAACATGTTCACTAAGAAATCATCCTTCACTGCTCATATGTCACGCAAACACAGAGCATGTTCTGTGGAAAACATAAATGATATGTATAGGGAAACAGTGTCTCAGTCTCCTTGCACTGTATGTGAGGATGCTTCCCAAATCTCACCAGATCCATCGACTAGTGAAAACAGTGAACTCCCACAGAATTTCAGTGAGACCTTCCTTAGGAATATTTGTTTATTCTATCTCAGATTGCAAGGGCAGCTCCTTCTCCCTGCTTCAACAATACAGACTATTGTTGAAGAGATGCAAAATCTGCATGAGTTAGGACAGTTAGGACAGAGTTAATCATTCTGAGTATCATCTGTACTCTGCGAAAAAAGACTGTGCTATGTTGCAGTGTCTTGAAATCAGTGACTTGGTGGATTTTTATCCTTTAACATCCTACATTGTTAATGGGCACCAAATGATTCCACTGAAGCACAGTATCTTCTCCAGATAAACACAATCTTGGGCACTGGTGGGGAAAAAAACACATGAATGGTTAAAAACATTAAATATTGCATGCTATTTTTCTCATTTTACCAGAAATGACAGACTTGGAGCCAACATTTTTGCGCAGTGCCATCAACAAGGTCTTGCCTGACCTTGCTGAGGTATCAAAAGTTATTTTGGAGGAGACCTTGCAGTCCCTTGGCATCAAGACAAGTGGTGATTTTCAGTTTCTCGAGGAACGTGATTTGTTGACGGCTTTGAGGCCTATTCAGGCCAGAAAAGTGCTTGCTGCGTGGAAGCTGAGATGTAAGTATTCCAGCATAGGATGCAGTTAATGCCCATAGAAAGACAAAAACATTCTCATAATGTGTCTGTCTGTGTTTCTTTTTCTGCAGGCCAAACTCCTGAAAGTAGCAGTGCATCTAGTTGTCCATCGCCAGTACCTCCACCATCCCTGGAGTCCATGTCACCGGGCAGTTCATCTTCGGCATCTGCCAGCAGCAGCCGAAGCCCTGGTGCTGACTGGGTGGATACGTACCAGGTTCCATGGGGCAAGTTCCCAGAAGAACTAATTCAGACTCTAGAGAGGGGAAATAGGCCGAGCCCTCGTCTAAGAAGGGAGATGGTCCGCATTGTCGTTTCTGATATGATGCAAAGAACTTCTTCAGTGAGTAAGAGGACCTCAACAGATATTGCCAAAAAGATGGTGGCAAAGTATCCAAAATCTTTGCAAGACATTATAGAGGGAGATGTTATAGGCCCAGGATACCACTCTCTTGTGAAACAACTGCAAAATAGAATAGAAAATGTGAAGAGATCTACAACACCAAAAATAAGAAAAAGAAAGAGTTGCACAGAGGATTCTGACACAGATGAAGTCCCTCCAGAACAACGAGCAGCGATCCAGGACACCTATGGGTGCATCAAGTGGGATGTAAAATTCCTGCCCCTTGGAGAGACCCCAGAGAGCCAGCAAGAGAAGCAAGAAACACTGAGGCGGATGTCCCAGCAAACTAATGCAAATCCGGAGGAGATCAAACAATTAATGAAGTCGACATTCTACACACAGCGTAAACAAGTAAACCAGGGGAAAAATATAAAATACCTCCTGGAAGGCTGGCCCTCTTGGTTCAGTGAACTTGGCATGGGTGTGCATTTCAAGGAGCTCACAGGAATAGCGCTTAAAGAAACTTTCATACAGAATATGGACCTGAAGGGGAAACGGCTCCTGAACTACATGAGTACAGTTTGCATGAGCAAGAATAAGAAGTTCCTGCAGGCTGCAACGAGGGTGAGCTGAGCGGCTGCTCCGAAGATGTGAAAGAAATGGTCCTGCTGCTGATGGCCTATTTTGAGGAAAGGGAAGAGATGATGTTTTCTAATGTGGAGGACACCTGTCTGGCAGGGGAAGTCCAGATGGACAAGCTCCCCTTAACTCCTACCATTATTGTCTGTGGTAAGTTAACTTTTTGTTGGTCTGTTTCTTTTTATGTCTGGATGAATTCATGGTGCTTGTTTTTGTTATTGTGAACTGTATAAATCCTGTGTTTGTCTGTCTGTCTCTGTGTGTGTCTGTGAGTCTGTGTCTGTGTGTGTGTGTGTGTTGTCTCTGTCTGTCTGTCTGTCTGTCTGTCTGTCGGTCTGTGCCCAGAAAAGTTTCAGGAGCACAACCATTTGTTTCACTTACATTTGTGTGTGATTCCTTCTTTTTTAGGGCGATCCTGCTTTACTTCCACACGGTTTATGCTCAGTGTTGACAGAACCATTGTTCAAGAGAACATCCCCTCCTTTGTGTCGTCAATGTGTATGATGTTTGGAAGCTACTACAGCTTCAACATTCACTATCCATCCGAGCTGGCATCCACCCTAGAGTTCCTGCAGAGGTGTGTCATTTGGGATTGTTCAGCCAACATTTTCTCTGTATTGAACTGTAACAACAACAACAAAAAAAAGTAAAAAAAAGTTGCTTGATGTGATATTTTATTGTTTTTGTTTTGGAAGTTACTTTATCATTAATACATTTTGTCTGTTCTTCTTCTGTTTCCCAAGGTGCTTTTTCTCCATAAATCCTGAGAAGGGCACGAAAGTGGAGAAGAGCAGTACCTCCCGTCTACACTTGAACCCCAGAGTCCTCACCTTGATCCAAGACCTTTCAGATCATGAGTGGCGGGACATCTGATTATGGACTCAAGTAAGCCATGGTTTGTGGTGATGTCCCAGTCACAGATAAAACTTTTCTTTGGGTGGGTTGGTTCTTCGAACTTTAACAGTCAACATTACAGATGAAAATCTTTGTTTGAAGTTGTGAGTTTGATTGTGTTTGTGAGTGTGCATGTGAGTCTGTGTGTCTGTGAGTCTTAGTGCATCTGTGAGTCAGTCTGTCGGTGTCAATGTGTGCGTCTGTGAGTCTGTGTGTTTGTGAGTCTCAGTGTGTCTGTCTCTTTGTGTGTGTCTGTAAGTCTGTGTATTTTATCATTATATATTTGTCTGTTTTTCTTCTGTTTCCCAAGATACTTCTTCTCCATCAACACAGAGGGCATGGAAGTGGAGAAGAGCAGCAGTTCCCATCTACACTTGAACCCCAGAGTCCTCACCTTGATCCAAGAAGGTTTCTTATGGTTGCTTAGTTACTTTAGCTTGCATTATATATGTTACAGATAAAAATATTTGAAGTTGTGACAGTCTGGTTGCACATGTATTTCTTTATATTCAAGGCCTTATTCCAAATGTTTTTTTCCAAGAGGAAAAGGAAAGGAAATACTTTATTCCGTAGTTTAAGATTAAGAAAAACAAAACACAAACAACTGTTGAAAAGTTTTTTGAAAAGTATTTTGCATACCTTTTTTTTGGACCCCAGAGTCCTCACCTTGATCCAAGAAGCTTTCTTATGGTTGCTTAGTTACTTAAGCTTGCATTATTATGTTACAGATGAAAATATTTGTTTGAAGTTGTGACAGTCTGGTTGCATGGGTATTTCTTTTTATTCAAGGCCTTTTCCAAATGTTTTTTTCCAAGAGGAAAAGGAAAGGAATAGTTTAAAATTAAGAAAAACAAAACACACAACTGTTGAAAAGCTTTTGAAAAGTATTTTGCATACCTTTTTGAAATAATAAAATGGGGGTTTGAAATGACAAGTTGGTATTGTATTTATTTTTTAAAAGTTGCTGCATACCACAGGTTACAGTTCTCTTCACATTTATGGTAAAAGTCAAACATAAAAAGAAAGTGCAGTTTAAATGTAACCATCAAATATAGAAGCGGTCAATCTTCTACCCTTTAATGTATAGGAAAGATGTATTTATTTGACTACAAAACATTGCTATTAATACTACAAAATATATTACATGAAACACAACCTTTAACTAAAATAAGCAGAAAAATTCAGTAAAATTACTGTCTTATAATGAGGCTTTTACAGTTTAATAATGCCTTGTGTCTGATGTTTTTCAGTGAAATTGAATGGGATTAGATGTAAAATAAGCAACCACCGCATGTAAATTGTACAGGAATAAATGGCTTTAATAAAGGCATAGTCATGCTAATTTGGCTGAAATTGGATGTTGAATTTACCAGTTTAGAATGTAATTTCTATAATGTTATTTTGTAAAGGATAACAGTTTTAAAATGTAAAATTTACAGGTTGTTCTGTAATGTGTTTTACACTCTGCTGTATTTTTTACAATATTATTCTGGCAACCACAGCTGCCAGTTTTTTTCCGTAAAAACAACAGTTTTTTTCTTACAGTGAATATATCTCTGCAACCACAAGGTGTATTTGAATACTTTTGGTGTCATGGTAAAGGGAACACTTGTGAGATTTGTTAAGATGTGTAAATATCAGTATATGTGTTATATGTGAAGAGTAAATGAAGATGGCACACAGCACAAATGAAACATTTTGAGGTTCGCCTAGGAAAAAAAAAAAAAATTTTCAGGATGAGTATCCCTTTGGAATGATGCAGCAGCAGCTCTAAACCTCTATCACATCATATTATAATATGTGAACATTAACTCTGCAAAGGTTGATTCTGATAAAGTGAAGCAGAACAATATTAGAGAGGTTTTAGTACAGAAAACTCAGGCGAGCTCTCCAAAATTGCACCATGTTTGCATGTGAATTTTGTCATGTATAATCCTGTATCTTTAATTTTTTGTTTCTGTTAATCCCTACTGATGTTTAGGGTATACACATACGACTGTCATTTTCGTTTTTTTCCTCCATTTCTACATTCCTACTACATTTGAACCTGAGTTTCTCTTTCCTCTGTGCTTTGGAGGCTCGTGTCTCTGTGACGGCTTGGCCGATTTGAGTGATTGAAACCTCATTTGATTCGTTAGAGCCAATAGAATGACACTATACTCACCAAAATGAGATTGACAGCACTCTAAGCCAATCAGAGTCAGCAGAACGCATTGTGGGGAGATGTCGGCTGTTGTGAGTGGTCATTATTTTTGACCACTCACCACTTTTTTTCAGCCTGGATTCATTTGAATGACGGACTACATCCGGTAATTCGCAAACGGAGCGTGAATCAACAGCAGAATGCACATTTCACAGCAATAATAATAAGGTAGTAGACATATTACAAATATATTTTGGCAAAGAGATTTCTGTTGTTGTTCTTTGGTCTGTAGCTCTGTGATGGTTTGTGGTAGAGTGCTTTGGAGTCTCAGCTTTCATTTGAGATGAATGGCGTGTGTTTTGAATAACGTGGTCGTGTTAGAGCCCGAAATATACTGAGTTGGTCGGGATATCGGTGCTGTATGGAGTTGTTGGAGTTAGTTGTTGTTTATTTAGTTGTTTGAGCTGTGTTTGGGGCATGTAAAGTTTTTACAGCTGTGTAGCCGAAGTTCTGCTGTTAAATTTGATGTGCAACATCACTATATTCTTCGTGATCAGTGTATTGTTACACACCAGGCTTGTAAAGGAGCTCTCAAAGTCCCTCAGTTGGGGGACTTTCGGGTTTAGCAGGTGCAATATTGGCTAAAAATAAATATATTGCTTATTTTTAGCCATTTTTCGTGCGGTTAAAAGCCTGCATATATGCATCAATTTAGGGGGAAAACAGTGCTGGACACAAATGTAGTATACTAATAAAAAATTTGACTATTAAAGTAAAATCTGCTTAAAGGTCCAGTGTGTAGGATTTGGGATCATCTATCTGCAGAAATGGAATATAATATGCATGGCTATGTTTCCATTAGTATATAATCACCTGTTGCAGGAAGTTCTTGTCGCGTCATCTGACGTGCTGACGTATTGCAGTAAGCAAGTGTCATGTGTCATTTCCGGTGTTTCTGTGACAGCGTCTCTGTGCTGCTCTGGTGAATTCTACTAGCCTGCTTTCTCACTTTAGTTGCTCAAAACGTCAACTCCAAGTCTTAACCCACACTCGTTCTGTTTAAGCACTCATAGCTCTCCTCCTTTCTACGACTTTCTCGCTAATCTCTTAGCTGTTGTTTGCACATTACTAGCCTTGGTAGCTACATTAGCTTTACTGCTAGCGATGGCTTCTCCCTCTGCTCTCTCTTGCCCGGTGTGCCACATGTTCAGTTATGCCTCTGCCTCCTTTAGTGACAGCGGTAAGTGTAACAAGTGTAGCTTATTTGTTGCGTTGGAGGTGAGGCTTAGTGAATTAGAAGCGCGGCTCCGCACCATGGAAAATCACTCAGTAGCTGCGGTAGTTAGCCAGTCCCCTGTAGCCGGTGCGGAGCGACATAGCACAGCCTTAGCTCCTGCTAGCGGTCCTCCGGTAACTCCTGTTCAGCCGGGACGTTGGATAAGTGTGCGCCAGAAGCGTAGCTCCAAGCCGAAGCCCACGGCTCACCACCAGCCTGTTCACGTCTCCAACCGCTTTTCCTCACTCAGCGACACACCCGCTGACGATAAAACTCTGGTTATTGGCAGCTCTATTTTGCGGAATGTGAAGTTAGCAACACCAGCGGCCATAGTCAAATGTATCCCTGGGGCCAGAGCGGGCGACATTGAGTCAAATTTAAAACTGCTGGCTAAAGCTAAACATAGATTCAGTAAGATTGTTATTCAAGTCGTCGTCGGCGTTAATGACACCCGGTTACGCCAATCGGAGGTCACTAAAATTAATATTGCCTCGGTGTGTGAATACGCAAAAACGATGTCGGACTCCGTAGTTTTCTCTGGACCCCTCCCTAATCTGACCTCTGATGACATGTTTAGCCGCATGTCATCATTTAATCGCTGGATGTCCAGGTGGTGTCCAGCAAACGATGTGGGTTTCGTTAATAATTGGCAAACTTTCTGGGGAAAACCTGGTCTCATTAGGAGAGACGGCATTCATCCCACTTTGGATGGAGCTGCTCTCATTTCTAGGAACCTGGAAAATTTTATTAGCAAATTAAATCCCTGACAAACCAGAGTTGAGACCAGGACAGAGAGTCGCAGTCCTATACGCCTCTCTGAGCTTCTAATTCACTTACCCAGCCATAGTTTCCATAGTTTTATACCAACTGTGTCTGTCCCCCGACCACCTAAATTATTTAAATCTAAAATTAAACAAAGAGGAATTGTGCAAAACAACCTCATAAAAATTAAAACCTCTTCTGTGACAGAAAGACAAAACAGGAGAATTAAATGCGGACTGTTAAATATCAGGTCTCTTTCGTCTAAAGCAGTGTTAGTAAACGAATTAATATCAGATAATCATATTGATTTACTTAGTCTCACTGAAACCTGGCTGTGTCAAGATGAATATGTTAGTCTAAATGAATCCACTCCTCCCAGTCATAATAATACCCACATTCCTCGAGGCAGCGGCCGAGGAGGGGGAGTTGCAGCCATTTTTAACTCTAGTCTGTTAATCAGCCCTAAACCAAAACTAGATTATAATTCTTTTGAAAGCCTCGTTCTTAGTCTTTTACATCCGACCTGGAAAACCTCGCAGCCACTTTTATTTGTTATAGTGTACCGTGCTCCTGGCCCATATTCTGAATTTATATCTGAATTCTCAGAGTTTTTATCCAGTCTAGTTCTAAAATCAGATAAAGTTATTATTGTAGCCGATTTTAGCGATTCATGTCGACGTTGATAATGACTCCCTGGCTACCGCGTTTATCTCATTATTAGACTCCATTGGCTTCAGTCAGGGTGTACATGAACCCACTCACTGTTTTAACCATACCCTCGATCTAGTTCTGACCTATGGAATTGAAATTGATAACCTAACAGTCTTTCCACAGAATCCCTCGCTATCGGATCATTATTTGATTACTTTTGATTTCTTTTTACTCGATTACACACCACTCAGCAACAGTTACTATACCAGATGTTTATCAGATAGTGCTGTCGCAAAAATTTAAGGAAATGATTACTCCGTCGTTAAATTCAATACCAAGTCCTTTAGTAACAGAGGTTTCCCGCACCGACTTTAACCTCTCCCGAATTGATCAATTTGTTGATAGCACCGTAAGCTCGCTGCGAACAATACTCGACTCTGTAGCTCCTCTTAAAAAGAAGTTAACAAAACAAAGAAAGTTCGCTCCTTGGTATAACTCTCAAACCCGTAAATTAAAGCAAATATCGCTAAAGTTTGAAAGGAATTGGCGATTAACCAAACTGGAAGAATCTCGTTTAATCTGGGCAGACAGTCTCAAAACTTATAAGAGGGGCCTCCGCAATGCCAGAGCAAACTATTACTCAGCTTTAATAGAAGAAAACAAAAATAACCCCAGGTTTCTTTTCAGCAGTGTAGCCAGGCTGACTGAGAGTCAAAGCTCTATTGAGCCTTGCATTCCTTTAGCCCTTAGAATTTTGTCATTAAAGAAGCTCATAAAATCATTACTGCTAACTATTAGAGGCAAAATTCATGACCTCCTGTCCTCAGATAGTACCTATCTAACCTCAAACACTGCTGTAACACCTAATATTTATTTAGATTGCTTCTCCCCAATTTCTCTTCAAGAATTGACCGCAGTGATTTCTTCATCTAAATCATCAACGTGTCTCTTAGACCCCATCCCAACTAGGCTACTCAAGGAGGTCTTACCTTTAGTTAACACCCATATATTAGATATGATCAATGTATCCTTATTAACAGGCTATGTACCACAGTCTTTTAAGGTAGCTGTAATTAAACCTCTACTAAAGAAGCCCACCCTGGATCCAGAGGTGCTAGCCAACTATAGACCAATATCTAATCTTCCCTTTATGTCAAAGATCCTTGAGAAAGTAGTCGCAGACCAGCTGTGTGATTTTCTCCATGATAATAATTTATTTGAGGAATTACAGTCAGGATTTAGAGTGCATCATAGCACTGAGACAGCACTAGTTAAAATTACAAATGACCTTCTGATTGCTTCAGACAAAGGACTTGTCTCTGTACTTGTTTTATTAGATCTTAGTGCAGCGTTTGACACTGTTGACCATGAAATTCTGTTACAGAGACTGGAACACTTAATTGGCCTAAAAGGTTCTGCACTAAGCTGGTTTAAATCTTATTATTCTGATTGTTTTCAATTTGTTGACGTTCATAATGAATCATCCATACGTACTAAAGTTTGTTTTGGAGTTCCGCAAGGTTCTGTGCTTGGACCAATCCTATTTATTCTATATATGCTTCCTTTAGGTAACATCATTAGAAATCAAATTTCCATTGTTATGCGGATGATACACAGCTGTATTTATCGATGAAGCCAGAAGAAAGTGATCAATTAACTAAACTTCATAATTGTCTTAAAGACATAAAAACCTGGATGAGCACCAATTTCCTGATGTTAAATTCAGACAAAACTGAAGTTATTGTTCTTGGCCCCAAACAACTCAGAGACTCTTTATCTGATGACATAGTTTCTCTCGATGGCATTGCTCTGGCCTCTACCACTACCGTAAGAAACCTCAGGAGTAACATTTGATCAAGATTTGTCTTTTAATTCTCATTTAAAACAAACCTCACGGACTGCATTTTTTCATCTGCGTAATATTGCAAAAATTAGGCCTATCTTGACCCAAAAAGATGCAGAAAAATTGGTCCACGCTTTTGTTACCTCAAGGCTGGATTACTGTAACTCTCTATTATCAGGTAGCTCTAGTAAATCATTAAAAACTCTCCAGCTAATTCAGAATGCAGCAGCACGAGTACTAACAGGAACTAAGAAACGAGATCATATTTCTCCTGTTTTAGCTTCTCTGCACTGGCTCCCTGTAAAATCCAGAATTGAATTTAAAATCCTACTGTTAACTTATAAAGCTCTAAATGGTCAAGCTCCGTCATATCTTAGAGAGCTCATAGTGCCATATTATCCCACCAGAACTCTGCGCTCTGAGAATGCAGGGTTACTTGTGGTCCCTAAAGTCTCCAAAAGTAGATCAGGAGCCAGAGCCTTCAGCTATCAGGCTCCTCTCCTGTGGAATCATCTTCCTGCTACGGTCCGGGAGGCAGACACCGTCTCCACATTTAAGGCTAGACTTAAGACTTTCCTCTTTGATAAAGCTTATAGTTAAGGCTGGTTCAGGCTTTCCTTGTACCAGCCCCTAGTTAGGCTGACTTAGGCCTAGTCTGCCGGAGGACCACCTATAATGCACCGGGCACCTTCTCTCTCTCTCTCTCTCTCTCTCTCTCTCTCTCTCTCTCTCTCTCGTATCCTATTACTGTATCTTGTTTACTCGGCCATTCTGGATGTCACTAACTCGGCTTCTTCTCCGGAGCCTTTGTGCTCCACTGTCTCTCAGGTTAACTCGTACTGCAGCGGTGCCTGGATAGTGTGACATGTGTGGTTGTGCTGCTGCCGTCGTCCTGCCAGATGCCTGCTGCTGCTGCTGCTGCCATCATTAGTCATTAGTCATACTCCTACTGTTATTATACACATATGATATTATCATACATGTATACTGCCTGATACTAATATATACTTTCAACATATTGTACCACAGTAGCCAGAACTATAACGACAATATTATTACTTTCATGAATGTTGTTGTAAGCTACTGTCATTACTGAGGATGTCATACAGATTACTGTATTGTGTCATACAGATTACTGTTAATTTATTATGCTGATCTGTTCTGTACGACATCTACTGCACGTCTGTCCGTCCTGGAAGAGGGATCCCTCCTCAGTTGCTCTTCCTGAGGTTTCTACCATTTTTTTTTCCCCCGGTAAAGGGTTTTTTTGGGGGAGTTTTTCCTTATCCGCTGTGAGGGTCCAAAGGACAGAGGGATGTCGTATGCTGTAAAGCCCTGTGAGGCAAATTGTATTTGTGATATTGGGCCTTATAAATAAAATTGAATTGAATTGAATTGAATTGAAACTAAGAATGCTTAGAATACCTTAGAATGAGGACTGGGTCCTCTTACACAGAATCCGCCACATTGATTCTACAGTAGCCCAGAATGGATAAACCAAACACTGGGTCTATATAGGACCATTTATGTTTTTGCCTCAGTCACCATAGTTCTCCTAGATACTTGGCAAATGGGAGAAATTTCAGTTAATTGCAATTTGCACCCTCACCACTAGATGCCAAGAAATCCCACACACTGGACCTTAAATGTTGAAAACTACTACCCATTCGTCAGGAAAGTTTTGTCATTGTACATTTCTGTAAACCACCGATACGTTACATTTGTATATTATTATGTAGCACATTGAAACATTACATTCTGACTATACTGTGGTTGATGTGTGGTCAGGTTTAGGCACAAAAAACACTGGTTATGATCAAGGCTATTCAAGAAGGCTGGGACCTGCTCTCCGACCCCATGACAGCTATGGGGTATGACACGTGCAGTGTAACTGGAGTTGCAATGTTGTAGGGTTACAGGAGACAGTGCTAGAAATAAAGGTAAGATGTCCACTCAAGTACACTTTGGGTGTGCTCGATCCGACAGAACTTTTGGCTATGCTCAGCTGGATGCTGGCTGATACACAATAGGATGTTTGTACATAGAAAACATTTGTTTATGGTCTTTTATTATGGACTTCTTCTTTAATTACATCATTGTAATTTTCACCCATAGAGCCAACTGCGGAGCCTCAGTGAAACAAATCAATCATCCCCCATGTTCTATGACAGTGTGCCAGCTATTGAGCTTTTTGGAATTAGAATTACTGCCCTGTGGTTGTGTGCCTTCTCGCACCAGTCAGGTTTCTCTTACAGTTTACACCATGTCTGTGAAAACATGATTGCTTTGCACTTACTGTCCCCCCCGACAACACAGCAGATCTATACAATCAGCACAGTTTCAAGGTGGACACCCAAGATAATTGTCACCAATTAAGTATCTGACCAAATATTTCCCCTTGTGTTCCTGAGATATGACACTGAATAATGGCAAGAAAAATGTTTTATAAAGAACATTATATCACAGTGAAGTTGACCTTTGACCTTTTAGACATAAAATGCCATTACTTTATTATTTTATCCTATTAGACATCTGTGTGAAGTTTTGTCATAATTAGCATATGGATTCTTGAGTTATGGCCAAAAACATATTTTATGAGAACACTGACCTTGATGACAAAGTATGTTCATATACAATGTAACATTTGAAACACTGACATGTAATGATATGTTTGAAATGTGCAAATGTCAGATTTTTCTGGTTTTCAGAAATGTACAATGCCAGCATTTTCCTCTGGCAACTGGGCTGCAACATCACACACAATCTAACCCCATTTACTCATAATAACCAATTATATAAAATCAACTGAAGTAGAGCAGAATGTAGAATGACATAACACCAGGAACATAGAGGAACAGACTCATGTCCATGAATCTTGTGCTCCAGTGCATGCTGGGAGGCTACGCTGTACACCCTCCTCATGTCACTGCAATCACATGATCAGCACTCAGCCAATAATACAAATGCTGGTCATGATTTCTATTGTCTTTGATTATGTCTGTATTCAACTGTTATTCAAGATAACAGATACAAAACCATGTTTGGTAGTGGTGTGTGTGTGTGTGTGTGTGTGTGTATGTGTGTGTGTGTGTGTGTGTGTATGTGTATGTGTGTGTGTGTGTGTGTGTGTTCATGTAACAGTGTTTTTCTCATGGTCAGCGGGACAGCTTGTGACCATAGATCTCTTGATATGACAGGCACGTGTGTTTCTGTATGTCCTGCTGTGTTTGGGACAGTGGGAACCTGAGTGTGAGTCTCCAAGGTCATTTCTCCTCCTCATGACCTCACTCTTTTTTCAGCCCCCTCCACCACGACATCACTTCCTTCTCTGGCAACAAAGGGACTATTTTAGACTACAATGATCTTCCTCTGACAGAGACACGGAGGGACAGAGAGGCACAAAGTCAAGCGAGCCAAATTTAAGTCTCCCAGGTCCATACGCCTCACACCATTAACTGACTTTGCAAAGGTACACGGACTCACGCACATGCAAACACGCACTGACACGTACTTTCCCATTTGTGTAAACATGCACAGACATCAGACAATAAGTGGTGGTAAACAAGATCAAAAATAGAGTGGACTTGGAAAGACTGACTTCAAGTTGTATAATGTATTGATTGAAATAAGTCTTTTGGCTGCACTCATATTGCAGCTGCAAAAAGGGACCCATTTTTCTTAACCCTGTGCCACCCACTGTTTTGCCTGCAGGATGCTAACTTTCACTTTCTCAGTGCTGTGAAAAGTTTTCCTCTGTGCTGTAGAGCTTCATTGTTTGAACAAAAAAAACCACCAATCAAAAACACATCTGTGAGCCCACTGGGTGACACACACACTTTAGTTTACTTTTCTTCAATCCCACATACACTGTGCTGCTCCCTGTAGCACTGAATGTGTATTAATCTGCACGTCAAAATAGTCCCCATGTTCCTCATAGACAAGGCTGCAAAATTCCATGACTTTCCAGGTTTTCCATGATCGTGGGTAGCCTTTGTTTTGGTCTCTACCAACTTCTGAGAAATTATCTGTCTCTTAAGCTGACAAATGCTCCACTATGTTGAGCAACTAGTCTCTGGCTGCTGTTTGGTGCTCAGCAGGCAGTGTGCAGTGGGTTTATCAGCGCTATATCATTGAAAACAGAGGGCAGTTAATAATGACCAACCCAGCATCACACTGAAGTCGTGGAATACCGGCACTTGGTCAGTGACTTCCAGTGTCAAACACCGCGATTAAAAACCTTCTTTTCACATTGACATGAGACATGATCTATTGCAATAATAAAGATAACAAATGTGCAAAGCAAAATTCAAAAATAGAATTAGGAACAGTAGTGGTGACATAGCTGTGGAAATTAACCTCATGTCACTTTTATGCTAGAGATATTTTCTCTCAGCCAGTTATAATCTCTCCTCACCTATGAGAACCCTGCATGATCATCCTTGCTGGCTTCTGGTCCACTGTCTCCTCCCTGACCCTGCTCTTTCTATTGTGACAATAACATTAAAAAAATATCTGCAAAGCAATAGTGAGCACAAGTTCTGCGCAGAAATTAAGGAAGAGTGGGTTTGTTCCTAGCACGAAACTAGCTAGCAAGTGTTTTAACATAGGTAACAATAACATTAGTATTCTTGTTAAATAGCTTAACTTGATATATTGGCATCTATTAAATAGTCATCATTTAGCTAACATTATCTACATGCAACAGCATTACACAACTTACACAGTTTGTTTGGAAGAAACTGTGCAAGGGTTTTTGCTTCTTGCTGGCTGGTTTGCTGAACATACAGCAGTATTGCCCAACAGGCTGCAGTTAGTCTCTTTTAATGGGATATTTAAAATTAGTGTTGCCGTAGCCCACAGGAATGATGCTCCATGGAGCTTTTTTTTCCTCAGAGTGAGGATTGGAATATATGTAGTTCACATAATCCAGTCAAAATTAATATACATTTTTTAATGCTTGAAGATCCATTCATTGCTAAAAGTGTCTGTCATCCAAGAGAGACAATAAAAACTAATAGAATGGTCAAAGTTATCATATCGAAATTTAAGGTGTGCTGATGGATTCAAGTGGTCAACTCATGCATTGAGTAACATTACAAGTAAAAAAATTCACCTTAAAAGTTGCCAGGAGTCGGTCCAGTGGATTAAGTTATTTTTTTCTCAGTCTATAGCTGCTGTGAGAGGTAGCAAAACACTACAGTATTACAGTTATAGTTTGCAAATATATGAAAAACTTGCCACGGTATGAACAGTGGTTACATAAACTTCAAAACCAGCCACAACTCAGCCCTTAGCAAGAGTGACGAGCCTCTCTTGACCAATCACTGGACTGCAGTGTTTTTAGCTCCACCTTTTAGTACCAGATCTGTGTGCTAGGTACCCTAACAGAGGGGTGACCAAAAATGGGGACGGTAAGGAACAGTTCTATTGGTACCCTACACAACTTTTCACAGTAGAAACGGAAAAAAAAAAGCCTACCAAATTGTTCTGAACTGTACCGGAGTGCTTGGTGGAAATGGTTCTTATTAAGCGTGTGCATTTGCCAGTGGCCATCTCATGGAAGGGGATTAGGACAGAAAGGGCAGAGCTGCAGGGGGAAGGTGTATTTTCACATTCTCTCATTTTTGTTTATTTTTTGCTTTTCAATATCTCTGCCTACCCCAGCTTTAAGGAAATTGTTCAGCATTTTAAATATATGTAACTATACATTACAGTCATCAGTAATGGACTTGTGGCTGAGTGCTGCACACATGATAGAGAAGCTGGGAAATATTGGCTATACTCATTGCTGATTTTGGTATTTTTATGGGATTTGTTGACATGAAAATGAGGAGCACTTAAAATTTCTTATAGAGATCACATGGATATTGGCTACGACATAGTATTAAAGCCATGTGTCCTTGAATAGTAATCTGACATTGAATCTTACATCATCTAACTCCAAAGTGAACCTTACATCATTTGTGAAACAAATACCTTGCACTCAGAGCAGCTTGGCTGAGCAGCTCACCATGAGACACAACAAAGGTTAGAAAGCCAAAAGCCTGATTGGTATTTGGGGAGATGCCTTAGTTGAGACATAAACCATAAACAAAATGTTTTTCCAAACAAATATGTGATGTCTGTTGTTGTTAGTCTGCATATTGGATGTGGCCCTGGAGCTGCACTCGTCTGCTGAAATATGTTCTTCAGTTCCACCTGGGCTTTGAACCTGTGACCTGCTGGAGCAAAGGTTAAAGCCCACAGGGCCCGTAGCCACCCCCACAGATCCGCCTGGCCGACTGCCAGCTCACCCTTTTCCCTCATCCTCCCACCCTCTGCACTGCATCTCTGCTCCATCTTAAACACACATTAAACCTTAGTTCTTTAGAGGGACTGCTTCTCAGCCTTTGGATTTCCCAAGATGGCTTTCAAAGTATGTGGCAGAGGCAACATATTTTTTTGGTTCCTCACAAGCAGTGAATGACAGAGAGTACTGTGTGAACACAACGCCTGCACACAGTTTTAAGTATGTTAAGACTGTGCGTCTGCTTCATGGGAAAAGAAGGGTCACACAAATCTATGGACCTGTGTTCCAATGATCTAACACATCTTAAACAGTTTAGCCAACTACATATTCTAATGATCAAACAAAAGCTATGACCATGGCAACTGAAAACAAAACAAAAAAAATACTGCATATAATTATATGGTGATCCAGTACTTTGATTAAATACATTTAAAACTGCACAGTGCAATAGCAGAGTGGATGAATACTGACACTGAGATCCCAGTATTTCCCAAGATTACTGGCTAAAAATCAATTCCCTTTTCCTAGGAAAAACTGCTGCAGGAACCTGAGATTTTCGACATGCATGTACTTGTGTGGTCACATACAAAAGACTGCTGTATGATGCATTCTCAAGTTAAGTTAAAACTGGATGCAAAAATAAAGCATCAAATGATTCTGTGTGGTTAGCATTGTGCAATTTTTTTTTAGTTTATGGAATCAGAAACATGATTGCTGTTGTAGCCCATGGTGCACTGTGAGGCGCTGGCTGCAGACATGTTCCACATTGAGGCCCAATACAGGGCATTTTTGGTCGTAAACACAGCTAATTACAAACCAACAGCCAGAAAAACTGTTTGCATTGAACATTTCTGCAAACCATGGATGTGTTACATACATCATTTTGTAGTGGATATGTTGAAACCTTCAGTCTCTTACCAACATGTGGTAAGGTTCAGGTGCAAAAGCCCCTTCCTAATTAACCACTTTATAGTGAGAAAAAAAAATCATGTTTTGGCTTAAAATACTGACTTTTGGAGGCCACTGCAAAATGTCATGATGCGTCAATGGAAAACACCTAGGTTCGATGCCACAAATACTCGTGAAAATGACACCAAAAGTCACCAGAAGACAGATGGTGTTGTTGGTTTCGAATTGTGGTCTGCAGTGACCTGCAGCTTAGCAGGCATCTTGCCTTGGTGACATGCCATCTCAACTGGTTCTCATCCCAACGTCAAATACCGCTGCTTTGTGGTAGTGTTGTGTCGTTTGTGAACAAATCATTCGAAACAATGAATCTGTTGAGTGAATGTACTGAACTGAATCACTTCCAGAACTGATTCATTCATTTTTTAGTTCAGTTGAGCTCAGCAGCGAGCGTGCAGGCTGGGAGTGGAACTGCCGATTCAGTCCGTGTGAACGATGAATCACTCGCGAGTTGCGAGGCAGCCAGGGTGCAGGGAGGGACTGCCTATCGTGTGAAGAATCACTCGGTGAACAAATCACTCAGTGAACAACATAATCCCATCCCCTGAGCAATTCAAAACATTTTTTCTCAGCGGTACACTTTCACAGGGACTTTTTTCTCCAAGCTAACAGCTAATGTAGCCAGGAGTCAAGCCACAAGAACACAATCACGACAGACTTAGTTTCCAGATAAACAAACTTAAAACGTTAGGGTGGCCAGTAATGAGACTCACCAGTGCAGGGCAGACGCAGCAGCAGCTCAGCCATGTATCAGTTCAGTGAGTCGGGCTACGCAATACACAGTCAGGGTTCCTCCCGCCAAGCACTGAACAATGCGGTGAACAAATCTTTTGAACAAATCTTTTTAATGAACTGATTCTAGTGATTCAGTAACATCTAAAGAACTGCTTTGCCCATCACTACTTTGTGGACCTAAAAAAAAAATAAAAAAAATATTACATGTAGTCTCCTGTGTCAGGCTTGTTACATGCATTTTTTCTTTTTAAAATACACCTCTGTTCTTACAGGAAATATGTAGTTTCTGCTTGTTACATGCATACAGTCTTTTTCAAAATAAACTTACAATGAATGTAAATCACCTTGTTTTTTTCATTTACTTCCTTAAGGCAAAAGGAGTACATGGTTAGGTTTGGAAAAAAAACATCATGTCTTGGCTTAAAATAACTATGGTTGTCACTAACATCTTGTATGTCACATGACATATGCCATGTGACATAGGTCACCACTGTAGCATGTTACACATACTAGCACACTTCTTTGTTATAGAGATAACTCCTTTGACCTTTGGTTTTACACAGGAAACAAACAGTGGGCTCCCAGATTGAAGTCCAGAGTTTGTTTGACCCAACTATCTTCCCTACCCCCTGCCCTGTATGTACTTTCTCACTCTTTATAGTGCTGTAGTTGCTGACGCTGTCACAAACTGCTGCTGGCCAGTACAGCTGTGAAAGATGCCCTTGTGCGTCAGTATGTAATGTGGACGTCCACAGACAAAGCAGCGGTATTTGACAAGTTTAGTTGCTGCCCACTGCATCAACAACTGCTGCCACCTGGGGATGTATCACACCATTGCAAAAGGTGCCTCTGTGCGTCAGTATCTGATGCTGAGATCACTGAAAAAGCAGTTTGACAAGTTGGAAATGAGAACAAGTTGACAATCCACCATCCCTTTCACATCCAAATGACAAAGTCAGCTCATATACTACATCAAATCATACATGTGAAATGTGCAAATGTAACGAATTTGTGGTTTCAGAGACTTAATGAAGAGACCATAATGTTAATCCCTCTCTCTTGGGGAGTAAAGGCAGGAGAGAGGTGACCATTCTCCCACCATGCACCTCTCGACATGGGGTTCAGAGAGCAGGAAACGCAGGACTGGGCGTTGCTCCTCAGTGCAGGGATGGACGCGGCATTTGTATTCTTTTTCCCAGAGGCTGCTATATTTATGTCTATTGTTTTGGACAGCGAGCTCCACCGTGTCTGTGTGTGTGTGTGTGTGTGTGTGTGCGTGTGTGTGTGTGTGTCTGTCCACTGTCTGTGTGTGTTGCTGTCTCTGGCCTGCCAGCTGGCCAGAGTCCAGTAATGAAAATAACATGTTGACCAAAGGATGACCGCAGCAGCTGAAGATGACAACAGCAACTTTCTTTCTGTGTCTTTTGTTTTCTTGTGAGTGAGACTGTGAGAGTCCCACCATTGGTCACTAAATAGAGTCCGAACAAAAGCTGACAGGCAGCAAAACAATGGTTTGGAGGATGCATGCATGTTTTCTCGTGTGTGCATATGTGTGTGATTTTGTGCTCTGTGTGTGGCTTTGCTCCCTTTTCACTTGTAAGTACTGATTGATCTTTTTTGGAATTAAAACAGAGTAAACATTATTTATTTTGTTATTTGTAAATTATTACAAATATTATTTCAAAGATATATTAATATTATCTAAAACAAAGCATTGATATTCAAAAATACATTGAATATTTAAAAATACATTGAACACATACGTGGTACAGCATGGGACTGGTTATATTAACAATAGTATTTGACATGGAATCATTAATAATTTGATTAAAATTCAGTGGTGGTTTGTTATTTAAGATGTGGATTTATTGATTGAATCAACTGACATAATTCAAACTTTCATCTTTTCAATAAATGAAGAAAATGAGTGGAGTTGTCAAGCATCCTGTGTTGTTTCCTATGCTGTGTCAAGATCAGGCAGGCACTGAAGCTGAAACCAAACAATAACTCGACACTGATGTAGACTATAAATAGTATTATGATAATTTTAGGCTATGTGTAATACGTGATATATATCTAAATTACAGCTGCAAAATTAAAAATTAGTAACTTTTGTTATAGCATAGCACTGTTATAGTAATGTTAAAGCAGCTGTGCGGAACTTTACATTTTCGTTGATTATAGTGCCCTGTTTGGTCGAAGTGGTATGACACCCATAGTCTGGTGTTGTAAAATCTCGACTGCAATTGGCAATTACCACACATTTGTTTTGGAGAGCAAGAGGAAAATCATAAATGTTTTGGTGTAGTTCTGAATTTCTTATAAACTGAGGACAACTGCCTGCTGTATATTTGTGTTCATGGTCACAGTCACAGATCATTTTGTGGCGTTTGTTGTAAAGTTAGTAGACAAAAGCGGTTCACATCAGCTAACGTTACATTTAGCTTGCTTATAACTTCCATGTTGTCATATACTGAAGTGAAACAACGTCTGACAAGTTGCGGTATATTCTCTAAATAAAAACAAAAATTACATACCTGTCGATTAGGAAAAGGGCCAACTCAGGATCACTTTTAAAACCTTTCAAATCTCTCAGCTATTTCCACTTGGTGAATACCCGACCAAGGTTTACACGCATTTGGGCTCGAGCCCTATCACTGTCCCGTTTAGCCTTCTTCTGTTCTTTTTCTTTTAGATGGTGCTCCTTCTTTATCCGCCATGACATCGAAAGTACAACCAAGTCCTTATAGATACATCTGGTAAAACTGTTATGTGTTCAGCAATGCCCGTTGCGTACCGCTTACTCGAAGAACACTCTCTGTAAACATGGCTCTTCTTCTTCTTTCAATTTATTGGCGGATCGCAAACAACTTCCAGGTGCATAGCACCACCTACTGCACAAGAGTGTGCAATGTGTCCGAAATCATTCACTACTCCCTACTACATGTCATTTAGCCTGTTTCTTAAATCCTACTCGTAAACACGGCTCCTTCTTCTTCTGTGGTTTAACAGCTGCGGGCCGCTGTGGACGTGCAGACTTACTTCTGCCTCCGGGTGCCGTATTCTGGTTTGCTGACTTCCGCTGTGTCCGACCCGACCGAGGCTACGCTAAATAGCCATATAGAGAAAGGCTTTTTTGTTGCTGTTGGGTTCAAATAAATATGCAGATCTTCAAGGGGGGGTGATACGAACTAGGGACAGTTTTATAAATGGTAATAAGTTCTGCACAGCTGCTTTAAATAAAAGTTAAAGTATTGTTATGATAAAACATTTTAAAAAGTACTGCCATTATCAAGTTGAATTATAGAGGTTTATAATGTAATAAATAAAAGTGGAACTACTGATGCTTTTATTCTGAAGCACCCGACCCATCTCAGGCCGTAAGATTTTTGTTAGCTGTTAGCATAAAGGTTAACCATTACTGCATCACCATTAAACATGAGGATTTATTCACTGTGAGCTAGAACAACACACTAACATCTCTCCAGTTCATTATTAATAATATTTATAAGGCGCACCGGTGCTCCATGGTCACAAAACGTGACTAAATAGTCGTAGTCTGGAGCCCTGCGGATACAAAAACACGCCCTTACCTGCTTACACTATTGCCCAGGAGATTGGCCTGGATGGGTGGGGGAGTGCATGGGACTTAGGCTACCAAGTTTGTAAGTCTTTCTTTTTCTTCTTTTTCTTTTTGTGCCTGTGAGAGCGAGAGACCATGAGGGGAGAATGAGAGGACAAAAACAGATGGCTGTCAGTTTAAAGAAATTACGTTCTTGATGTTTAAGATACATACATCTCACATGGAACAAGCCGTGATGCATCAAGTATAATCAATATATCCCCCACCTCTACACTATACCCAACTGTTCCTATTCAATATGACTCTTAACAGTATTCATACTACACATATATTTTTGCACTAATAATTGCACACTTCATGTCTATGGTCAAAAGCATTGTAACTATATCAGAATGCTTTCTTTAATCAGTTTGTTGATTTTATTTAGATTTTTTTTATTTTTATTTTATTTTATTTTATTTATATATTATTATTTAAACTGATCTTATCTGATCATATCACTCTATAGATTATTTTAAAGGGGCATTCCAGTGAGTTAGAATTATTCTTCAGTATAGCTGAAGACACAAATTAAAAACAGAATGGTGAATATTGATGCAGCAGAGGCAGAGACATCCTGACTCTCAGTCCCACAAAAATGCTTAATTCTACACTTCACCCATAATGCAACTTCATAACATTGTCCACATCTTTCAAACTCTACTTTCCACTCAATGCCTTGTGTAACACAGGCTTTCTATTATTAACATATAGGGCTCTAGTTTCCCGGCGCAGGGTGGCACAGGGTGGCAAACCCCGCGCAGAGCTAGTTTCGAGCAGCGCAACCCAAGGCGCGCTCAGTTTGGTAGTTTGGCAGACCGAGGTGCGCTGAGATGGGTGTGGCGGCGCAGCAGGGGGAGGTGTCGACAGATCCAGCTTGGCGCAGTGATAGTTTCGTGCCAAAAGGCTTCGCCGAAGGTGTGCTAAAAGCTTGCCAGCTGAAACCAGGTCTACTGTCAGCGCAGGCGGAGCGCAGCCGGTGTAAGCCCAAAAAACACTATTCAATGCAACTATCTGCAATCAGCACATAAATGTATCTCTATATCGACTGTTCCGTCACATCTGATGTCAGATCAAAGGGGATTGGCACTGTTTGGTATGTTTGGCACCTGTAATGGAAACCCAACCTGATTTGATTAACACAGATGCAAACTAATGAGTTCACATCCCTCTCAGCCAACCACAAGCAGCCACAGCATCAGATAGGGAGTATATATTCAGCATCTGTCATCTTAGAAAAGTCAAAAGAAAAGAAACAGAGTGAGACTGCGAGAGACAAAGAGAGAGCGCGCATGCATAAGAGAAACACAACATTGATTTACAATTGTGGTGACCTCCTCCCAGGCTACCTTTGCATCATCACCCTGTGGAGGTCTGCTCACAGTTCCGTATATTCGGACACTGTGAGCTTGGACCTCCCGGACCAAAACATCGTTTTCCTCCTGGGAGGAGTTTGGTCGTCTGACGCTGCTGCTCTCTTCTGCCATGGCGAATTGAGTAAACTCTCATTACGCCTTTGATTGGTGTGATGTGTGTAAAACCCACTCCACGCCTTCTCTCCTCCCCCTTTCTGACTTGCGCAGGTAGGAGGGACGGAGGTGGGAAAGAGGGGTAGCTGCGCCAGCGCACGGTGTGCCAAACTTGCAAAATCCTCCTGGCCACACCCAATTGGCCCTCGCCTTGCCCGGTCTGCGAAACTAGAGCCCATAGTCTAAAGGCAGATTGACTGCTGATCAGACCAGGTCAATCAGGTCAGGTGATGGCAGTCACCACATAAAATCTATAAAATTTATATAAACAGCCAGAACTCCAGTGGTTACTGAGCAGTTGTACAGTTTGTTATTCATTCAGTTGAGGGCTGAATGCTCCTTCCTGACTGTCGAACACTAAAATAATAATAATAATAATAATGCATTTTATTTGTAACGCGCTTTACATTCTAACGAATCTCAAAGTGCATAGTTAAAAGCAAACCATAAAAGCATAAAAAACATAAAAACATTAAGAAGCAGTAAGAAATATCACGAAAAAGCTTTAGTAAAAAGGTAAGTCTTAAGCCCATTTTTAAATGATGCCGAAGATTGTGGCGCTCTCAGGTGATCCGGGAGGGCATTCCACAGGCTTGGGGCAGCGACTGAGAAGGCCCGGTCGCCCATGGTGCGGAGTTTGGTGTCGGGGATGAGGAGAAGGTCCTTGTTGGATGAACGGAGGTTTCGGGTGGCTGGTTTTGGTTTAAGCAGTTCTTTGAGGTAGGGGGTTGCATCGCCATACAGGCACTGGTGTGTGAGGAGGGAGATTTTGTATTCAGTCCGGTATGTTATGGGGAGCCAGTGAAGTGAGCGGAGGATTGGGGTGATGTGGTCATATTTTCGCGCCCTGACCAGGATCCTAGCAGCGCTGTTTTGAATGTATTGAAGCCTTTGGAGGCTTTTGCTAGGGATCCCGATGAGGAGCGCATTACAGTAATCCAGGAGACAAAGGCGTGGACGAGCTTCTCAGCATCTGGCCAGGTGAGGGTGGAGCGGAGTAAAACTATATATGTTGGTGAAAAATATTTGTGTGTTTAAACCAGTCTTTGTTTTTGACTGGTCTCCACGTTTGTCCTGAGATAACCTGCTGACATCATCATGGTTATATTCTAGACATTATAGACTTGATTTCACAGGCTGAGTAGTAGCCTATTCCTCATGATGAATAAACGGACCAAATCAGCATATTTTTGAGGTATATGTAGTCCAGATGCCAGCAAGCTGCGAGCATTTAGACACACAGAGCCGGACTGGCGAGTTGATCTGAGGTGCCCAATTTTTCACCTTGTAGGGTAGTCATATTGACGGAACCCTTTTAGTTTAAAAAGATAGAGGTAGCCTTCCATAACGAGAGGGGCTGTTGATGACGCTGCACTTGCGACCCACTGGCGGTGGATAAACAGGAAACAGCTGATAGCAGGAATTAGCGAGCAGCTTGTAGCAAGAGGGAAACACAAACCTGACAGACATTGTAAAGATGAGCAACTGGAGAGACAAGGAATTGTGCACCCTCCAAAGAGACCATTAACCGTCAGATGACAGGGACGGTGAAGAACGGGCCGACTTACGAGTGAATTGCCGAAGGACTGACCAGCCGCGGCTTCCCTTCCATGTCACTAGTTACGTCACATGCTGAGCTACACGTTTTGTTTCTTGCTCACGCCCCCCATTGCCCCGCATTCTGTATAAACAAAAGTAGCTAGACGGCATTTTGCAGCACTCCCCGATTTTGTTTTTATACTACCAATGCTAAAAAAAAGACTGATTGGGCTTTCCTGCAAATCTGCACAATTCCTATCCAGTAAGGGCTATTGTCACATCTTATGGCGTGCCGCCTCTGTCCTCTCTATTGTTTTTCCATGGCAAAATCCAAATTAGTCCACACTAATCTCCTGTCTGCTCTTTTTCTGCCATGTGGTAATGATACATTCTAGCTGCTAACTCTATTTGGTATACTTTTATGATATACTTTTTGACAAATTAGAAAGTGTCAATATGGCTTTTAATTTTTAAGCAAAAGATAATCATGCTATTAACCTCTCTCTCTTTTCTCTCTCATTTATTCAAGCAAATTTAAATAAATTTCCTGCTATTAGGAAAAACACTAATAAGGAAATTGTCTAAAGCCCCTTTTGCATAGTCTCTTAAAGGCGGGAAATTCATGCTGTCATGCTGCCTTGCCGTTCTGTATAAAAGGGTACAGTTGTGGAATGGGGGGCAGAGTTGTCTTGCTTTTAAGTCAGCAGTGGAGGAGTTACAGCGCTGAGACAGTTTCTATGTAAAAGGGACGGCCAGCAGGACAGGATCATAGGCAATACAGGTATAAAGTTTTGATGATATGTCATGCATGCAAGCCACTGTGGAAAACAAGTATCTGTTAACAGTTAGCAGCTAACTCAAAGAGGAAGAGCAGTGGTTGAAAATGTCTGCAAATTGGGAAAACAGTGAGATCCACAGGCTTCTTCCCCTCCAAGCAGAGGACAAGATCAGCCACTATACAGTGGTGGAAAAAAGTTTTCGGACACCCCATGCATTTGTGAAATATTGCATTAAGAATCACTCTTAGGTCTTCAAGTGCAATTTCTTCTAGTACAGTCACAGCCAAAATACTAAATAAATCCTAAAAAAGCCATTAAAAACTTAAAATTGTTTGGTTCCACAAAAATACATAAGAAATTTTGAGTATTGGGTCACTTTGGTACCAGTGATGAAGGTCGTTCTTTTTATTAAAAGACACATTTTTTGTTGCCAAGCTTCGTGTCTACATAAAGGCAGCACATTTGAAAGTTCTTCAGACACTAAAATGGCTAAAACAAGGAACCTAACGCAGGAAACACGCCTGAAGATAAAGATTCTCAGCCAGGAAGGGTACAGCTGCCGCCAGATAGCCAGGAAGTGCAGATGCAGTCCTTCAGCAGTTGGATACACTCTGCAGAAATACAGACAAACCAATAGCTTGGAAGACAAACCAAGATCTGGGCGTCCAAGAGTTTCTTCAGCAAGAAATGACCGCATCCTGATCCGCATGTGCAGGCAAAACCGCCGAATGACATCACAGAAGCTTCAGCAGCAGTGGTCAAACCAAACTGGTGTCCAGTGTTCCACCCGCACTGTACGTGGCCGACTTTTAAATCATGGCTTAAGGTCTACAAGGCTATCAAGAAGCCCCTGATCAATGAGAGACAGAGGTTAGCCCGGCGCCGTTGGGCCAGGCACACAAGAACTGGACAGCCAGGAATTGGAAGAGGATTTTATGGTCAGATGAGTCCAGTTTCCAGCTTTATCTTCCTCCTACTAATGTGAGGGTACGCAGAAGGCCAGACGAAGCATTATCTCCAGCATGTACAGTACCTACTGTCAAGCATGGTGGAGGCAGTATCATGCTTTGGGGATGCATGAGTGCTGCTGGTGTTGGTCATCTCACCGTCTGTGATGGCACATTGAACTCTACCAAGTATTGTACCATTCTCGAAACCCACATGCTCCCTTCTGCGCGTGCACTTTTCTGTCGAGGTAAAAACTGGATGTTTCAACAAGATAATGCCCCGTGCCACACATCCAAGGCCAGTAGAACTTGGCTACAGGAGCACAGTATCCAGGTCTTAGAGTGGCCAGCTCAATCCCCGGACATGAGCCCCATTGAAAATCTGTGGTGGATTATCAAAAGGTCTGTTTCAAAGCATAAACCAAAGAATTTAGAAGAATTAAAAGCAGTAATTCAAGTAGAATAGGACAAGATTACCCCTCAGCAGTGTGAAAGGCTCGTGGGGAACATGCCAGCCAGGATTAGAGCTCTACTACGTGCCAATGGCAGGACTACTAAATATTAATTTGATGATGTGATGGTTTATTTATTTTTTGTTCAGTTTTGAACACATTCTCTGTTATTTGTTGACTTTGATACAGACAATGTTGAGAACTGACATATTGAAACTGTCAAGAATTTAGTTTTGTTAGTTTTTCTTGTAAACAATAAACAAAAAAATATAATTTGTATTTGTTTGTATCTGTCTAATGCAGCCACACCTTCTGAAACACAAAAAAGATTTTTCCACAAATATTTCATGATAATATTTGAGATTGTGTAAAATTGTAAGGGTGTCCGAAAACTTTTTTCCACCACTGTATAATAGGGATGGTAAATGTTACTGCCATGTTTTGCCATTGTTACCGTTCATACAAGCCACGTCAGTCACGCTTCTTTTGCTTCCATGATGCTATCATGCTGTCTAAAATCACACACGGAAGTGGCATGATGCATTTGTTGTTTGGTTTGGTTCTGTGTAAAAATGCAAATGTAGCGACTTTGTAGCGGTGCTAAAGTGTGATCTCTGTGTAAAAAGGGCTTAATGTGACATGTCACTTTGACACACATTATTGCCCCTATAACATAACATAATGTGGGGCCCCATGATATATGAACCATCCATGTGAAACTTTCACACTCTCCTTTGCACTGCTGCAGCACTTTGAAAATCCTGCCTGGTTAGAAAAAAAATCTCTCTCACACAGTTCATCACAGTAACACATGTGGCGCTTTGCCAAAATATTCAAACAACATCTTTAAATAGCATCAGTGGTGGGAAAACTTTTATGTGTGCTGAAAACATTTTCTGCATCCAAGGCCTGTAAAAAAAAACAGAATAATACTTGCATCACCCACAAAGAATCAGCAGAATGCTTGAATGAAAAATAACATCAGTGTGGTTTATGCATATTATCAAGAGTTTGTTTCAAAGATGCTGTACCAATATTTCGGGGATGCTTATGTACTTAATACTGTTAGGGTTTTTTTTAGATATTGCAGAGATACTGAATGATGAAATGTAGAGAAACTTGTGGGTGTTCCATAGCCTCAATGGAAAACTAGACGATGCAAGTCAGTAATTTTGTTAAGGACTTAAATTGCTCATTAAACTCTTACAATGCATAATCATTGGCTTTATTGTGGTATAATTTTTTGGCAAAGATGAATGACATGTACAGTATTGCAGTTATGGAATTACAACAACATTCAGTCATTTGAGGCCAAAGTCGTGACAATACATGAAGCGGTGGAGTATTGTTACATATTGACAATCTCTCAAACATGAGATAAGAAAAGTGAGAAGAGGAGGTGAGCAGTGGGCAAGGCTCCACACTAGTTGCTATAATTACTGTGTCAACTGTGATTACGACAGCTGACAGGGAGGAAATGCCGTCAGACAGCAATAAACACAGACCTGGAAGGAGGAGGGAACCGGCCAAACACGGCTAAAGGCTTTGTCCTTCAGAATCGCTGCAAAGCTTCACTTTTTAGAAACAAGGGGTGTGTGTGTGTGTGTGTGTGTGTGTGTGTGTGTGTGTGTGTGTGTGTGTGTGTGTGTGTGTGTGTGAGGCAGCTGGGCTACTGGATGAAACAACTCACTTGATTTCTCAGTAAAGGCTCACATAAAGAGTTTTATTTTTTGAAGTGGTGTGTATGAGATACTTCTCTATAGTAAGTGTATATTTTATCCACTGCTTGGGTCAGAAAGAGCTGTTGTGCAATCGAACTGAAATTAAACTTTTCTAAAGATTTCTAAAATGATGCGCGCTTGTCTTTTTCTGGGCTGTTCAAACAAAGAAATGAAACAGCTGTGGTCACTTACACTAAATATAGACATCAACACTCCACCTGCAAGGCTGAGACAACAATGTGCAGTACAGCAGTCCTTAAGGGGATAGTTCAGATAGTTTGAAGTGGGGTTGAATGAGGTACTTATTCATAGTCAGTGTGTTAAATACAGCAGATGTCAGTCAACATTTCTCTACTTTAGCTCGTTTCCAACAAATACTGTCAGTATGGTACCTTTGGAACCAAAAGTAACCCTTTAGACATGGTACCTAGACCCTAGCGATTCCACTGCAAACAGTACTCTTAAAGGTGGTCAGGGTTGTTGTCACTCACTGCTCCATCCAGCACTCATTGTATTTCCTCATTGCTGGTGACACAGATGGACGACTGAATCTCCTTTATCATCCACAGAATGGGGTTGCATGCCGACATTTTTCTGAGCAAAATAAAACAGGATGCAGTGAGAGTCTCTCTCCATGGGAAGCTGTCAGTGAAATTTAAGGTGTTTTTGATGGATTTACGTTGGCACTACATTTTTTGGGAGTCCCCCAGGTCACGTGATTCCCGTGGGATTCCTGTGGGATTCCCACGGGATGGGAATCAGTTTCACTATTCTTCATGTGATTGGATGGTATGGGAAAAAAAGTCAATGGGAGCGGGCGGGACTGAGAATCATAATTAGGCCTGTCGGGATATGCGAGTCGGTTAATTGCACGGTAAATTAAAAGGGATTATTTGCCATATTCATGCGTGTTTGTTTTCCTTGTCTCTCTCCACCAAAGAGACTGGACGACAAGAGCGTTCACTTCCGTGCATTGTCTGGCAGCCAGGTGAGTTGGTTCATTAGCATAATGAACGGAGGAAAAGCTCTTGTTATCGAGTGTCTTTGTCTCCGTGGGGGAGGCGGGGCTATGGGCTACACACACACACACACACACACACACACACACACACACACACACACACACACAGTGCGATCTTCGTGAGGGAGAGACGAGGCGGGGAAGAAAACAGAGAGTTGAGCATAAGAGAAAGACATGGAACTTGTTCCTAAACCAAATGCCACGGCCCCTGTGTGAGAGAATTCTGTATTTAAACCAAATGACAGAGGGGAGCCCAGGAATTTGGACGAGCCAGTGTGCCGGGTTTGTTCTAAAACCATCTCAACAAAAAGAGCAAATACGACCAACTTAACTGCACACCTGCTACAACAGTAACATGCTGCTCTAAAACTGATGCTTCAGTATTAATAATCTAATGATGCCATATATAATACTAGAAGTCAGAGGAACCAAACACTACTTCTACTGCAATACTTTAACTACATTTTTTTCTCTCAAAACTGGTTCTTATGACATGTTGTCTGACCACATCAGAAATCAAATGTGTTTGTCATTCTGAAAAGCATCAAGGTGGAGTGAATGTTAAAAATTTATATTCAACTAGGGTAGGCATTGTGTTATCCATGTACTATAGATTTTTTTTTTTTTACTGTAACTGAAACACAACACGGGAGTGGGGTGGGACGGTAGTCATTCTTGTGGGATTGGGACAGGATGGGATTTTTTTTTTTCATTTTTCATGGGATTGGGACGGGATGGGATTATTTTTGTGTGAGTGGGATGGGATTGGACTGAAAATCCGAGGCAGCAAAATATCCTTTCATTTTATAGTAATACTTCATTAATAAAACTCTCCACAATATGAACAGTGGTTACATAAGCCTCAAAACCAGCCACAGCTCAACCCTGAGCAGACGGATCGTCCGCTATTGATCAATGAGCGGACTGCAGTGTTCACAGCTCCACCTTTTAGTGCCAGATCTGTATGCTAGGTACCCCAACAGAAGGGGTTCCATGCTTCAGGATGGTGATGGATGCTTCAGTTCCATCTATGCTCTTGTTAAAGCCACCAGACTCCAATGACAAAAACAGTCATTTTAGCTTGTTGAACACAGGAGCTGTTGGTCTACTGCTGCTTCGATCAGTTACTTAGTTGGTGTTATTGTGTGACTTTGGTGAATCCAAACTAACTCTTTTAAATACCAAAGTCACACAATAACACCAACAAACGAACTGCTAAAGGCAGTTGCAGATGAGCAGCTCCTGTGTTCAGCAATTTTAAATCACTGTTTTTCTCAACGGAGTCTGGCTTTGAAGAGAGAAATAGAATGGCTTAATCTTCCTGTATGAAATCACTGACCGATAGAAAGGTAAAGCAGCAAAAACATAGAGCGTACACTTGAACTAATATTGATTTTTTTAGGTGGCTAAAATACATGTTGTTACTGACCCCTCCACTGCAGTAGATTGCTTAGGTCCTGTTTCTCCAAACTGGGGTTGTGCTAACTGACATCTACTGTATGTAATATACTCAGGATAAATACCCCATACAACCCTAGTCCAAAAAAACGGAACTATCCTTTAAAGGCCATTATATGCTCCAAAAGGGACATTGGGTTAGGACGTATGATCCATATGGACTCTCACAGCTATTCATACCCAACAAGTAAAATTTGAGCTTTAGTTGCTCATCTAGCTGCAGGTCCTTGTGGATACAAACATCAACTAAAACCCTAAAATGCAAATGTGCATGTGTCAGCCTGTCCTGGTGGCCAGTAGAAAACATGGCCACCCACCTTGATGGAGAGCTCTGTCTGTGTACAGTGAGCCACTGAGGGGACCCGACACAGATGTGAGCTGCAAGCCCTCACTGTTATCTCAGGACCCTCCTGTGTTATGACAGAGGACAGTGTCTCTGTCTCCAGCAGCTCTGCACGGATGGGACATACCACCGCACCCTATACGGGGGTGTACTCACAGAGAGGTCAAAGCAGGGTTGTTGTGATTGGGGAACACTTGATCTTGTTATCTAGCAAAATATGGTTAGTTGTTTGTGAGGAGGTTGCTTGTGAAAGAAAAGAAAAAAAAGGGGGGGGGGGTTAGAGGAAATTACAGCTGCTGATGAGACAATATGATGGCACAAAGTAGAAACTTAAAAAAATGTGAAGGTTGTGGTAGGTCTTCTCTTTTAGACACACACACACACACACCTACACACACATGTACACATCATGCCTTATGCTGGATAATTGTTAAACCCAAAGGTCTGCTTGTGCTGTGAAATGATAGGCTGGTCTCTAACTTTCTTGTTCTTTTCTTTTCTGTGTGTGTGTGTGTGTGTGTGTCTGTGTCTGTGTGTGTGTGTTCATCAGGATTGTGTCATGATGAATGCTCCCTTTATCCTGATCGCTCTTCCTCTCTGGACAGCAGATTGATCCGCCTCTCTATCGATCGCAGCTCCTTCTCCTCTGCTCGTCCTCCTTTACCCGCAAATCCCTCCTTCTTGCATCATCCGTCACCTGTTCGCACGTTCCCAACTCTTTCACTCTTTTTTCACCATTTCTACTTCTGTCTCTCTTTATCTTCCACCTTTTATCCCTTCCTTGTCTTTATGATTTCCTGCTTTGGTTGTCTTTTTCCTGTATTACTCTCTGTTTCTCTCCCTCATTACACTCTCATAACGCTGGCTTTTCTCTTTTTCTTGTCTGCCTTTATCTTTGTCTCACTTTCTCTTTCTCTCTGCCAGCCTCAGTTTTCTCAGCACAGCCCAAAGTCAGAGAGTTGATGATCTTGCAGGAAAAACTCCATTGCCAACACTCAAGAAATCAATACTGTGACTTAATGCCAGTTGATGTGAGTAAAGGCAGCTCTGTGTGCAACACTGCTTCAAGCTCGAGAGGAAGATTCCAACTTCATTTAGGGTTACCTTCTTTGATTATCTCATCAGTTTCCTATAATGACTTAGTCTAATGTGAATTACAAAACAACAGCATGAGGATGCAATAGTTCGAACACCTAATGTTTTGCACTCTCCATAAGGCTGTCCATCGGCTCTGGCTGTCCTAAAGCTAACAATCCATCATTGGCAATGGCCGTCAGAGGTGAATGATCATCAGTGCTATGGCAGTAAAAACTGAGGGCTATCCAACTGATGAGTTAGCTGAAGGTCCAGGGAAGGTTTCAAGTTTCATTTTTTAAATGTAACTTTGTTTTCACATGTTATTTGCATTTCAGAGTTTAGATCCATTGATGATCTCTTGCTGGGGACTTACAGCCTGCTGGTTACAGGTTGAACAAAGACCAAACACATGTCATCCATTTTTCTAAATAGCTAAGATACCTTTCAGAGCTGTTATGTGAGCAACCCTGACTAGAACTCATGCCATACACACACAGTGCAAATGGTTTTCCACAGGACAGGACAACGGTTAAGGCTATTGATTACCTTGCTTACATGTGGGAATTCATTGAAACTTCTTTGCTAGTGTTGGGCTTGTTACTCTTTTCAAAAGAAATAGTATTACTTTACTTATTACTCCCTGCCAACGGTAATTTGTTAAACTACTCGTAAATCACATTTCCATTGCACTCCATAAAACTGGTAGTTATGTATTGCCCCAAAATTCAGATGTCAGGGTAATCACTGGTAAGTGCAACTAAGGCTAAATAGCATGCAAAAGATTTTTTATTCATTACCTATGCCAAGGAGGTTATGTTTTCACCGGCGTTGCTCTGTTTGTCTGTTTGTTTGTCTGCAAAATAACTCAAGAGGTTATGAATACATTTTGATGAAATTTTCAGGAAAGGTGGATAATGGGACAAGGAACAGATGATAAAATTTTGGTGATGATCGGTTGAAGCAAAGTGGAAAAAATAATAAAAAAGCGCTAAATAGCACTGTGTATTCACCGAATTCTAAAGTTGAAATTAATGTTCTGTGTTGAAAAAACATAAAGTGCAAAATACAAAAAAACATATTATATTCTGTGTTTGTACAAAATAAAAACGAAATAAATACACCACAGTGTCTCCATGGTGAAGGCATAACCTAATAATGATAGTGATGCAAATAACCTAATTGTGATAGAGGCTGCAAAATCTGATGCAGAGGGGGAGGGGATATCACTTACTTGGCGGAGGTCTGCACTCTCTTAGTGCTTTTCTAGTTTATTTATTTTACCTGGATGTCTTCAGTTGCCTGTGACCGGTATTTTCCCAAGGATCTATCTGAAAGACAAAGAGTCACTCATGGAGCAACATATCCAGCCACAAGCTTCATTAATTCTTTGTAGTCTGCAGCTGTCCATGAGTAAAATCCAGTTTTGGTTGTTTAACTGGGGTTGGGGTTTAGCTTGTTCCTGGAGCTTCACATTGTTGTGCTGTTGGTTGTAGTAAGTGTTTCAAAACGGTGCCGTAGCATTGTTCCAACCTCTCATTAGTCTGACGTCCTGTTGTTCCGATATGTGATTATTCTAGGCTATACTGTATTTGTGTACCATAGAGGATCAGCAACGCAACACTTGTATCTACTGGTCGAGATACAAGTGTCATAGAGAGGAGAGAATGAAACACCATAAACTCCTGTTATTAACTCTGGGGTCTGGGTTGTGTGGAGAGCTTTCCACGGTGCTGAATGGCTCCTGGCGGGCGTATTTCTGCCTTAATGGTGCGCCGCCACCGGCTCTGGGTCAGCTGGGAAAGGCTTGAGGCGGAGCAGGTTCACGGCTTATGTGTTTGCCACTTTCTTTTTCATTTTAACCCTCTACAGTAGTGACAGGATGGCTTGATCTCCAATCAGCTCTGATTTTCAGTGATGGAAATACAACCACCAGGTGGATGCGCTAATTTTTGCTCCTTTTCTGGCACAATGCAGTGACACGCAGACACAAAATAACATCTGTCACTGTCTAAGCAGCACTCAAACATCATTCAAAATTAGTCTGCACTGAATTTGACTGAAAAAGTAACATAAAAAAGAAGTAACCACCATAACATTTTTACTGGCATACATGTTGCCTTCTGCTGTTAACTAACCTTTTTCCTGGCACGTTTGTGACACTAAAAATGACACCAAAAAAAAGAAAGGCAAACTTGTCCACTGTTGAACTATGTACATGGCTGTGGTCTGCTGGCAAAGGGAAAGGAATCTATTGCATATTTTTAGCAGGTTTTCCTGGTTTATAAAAAGAAGCATGGTGAAAAAGGGCTTAGAGGCTACCTGCAGGTGTAGTTGTCTGAGGCAACTAGCTAATATCAGTACATTTAGGACATTTGATTCCTCCTGTTCACATGTGGCATGGTAGTGAGCTGCCATCAGTGTCTGAATGGGTGAATGAGAACCAAATTGTAAGGTGCTTTGGATGAAAGCTCTTTATGAATATAAATATAAATATAAAAGTAACAGTGAAAAGTACAGAATTTTGCTGGCACTAGTCAGTCACAATCATGAGCTGGGCAATAAGTAAGGGACAATATGTTTTCACAGCAAATTAAAGACATATTTTTCCCATTGACTGAAATCATTCCTCCTTTGTGGAGTGGTTTATACTCCAGCAGAGATGGGTTAAATACAAGTGGATTGTACAACCCAGCTAATAAGCTACGGTTTCCTCCAGCTACTCTGGACTTAGGGCTCTCTGTTTTGTCAAAGGTTAGCACTGTCAAGACAACTTGCTTTTGGTCAATGACAATTTACATGTCAAAGATCACCAAAGTTGACCTCAACATGAAAGATTCACAAAAGTTTACTTATTTGTGGCAATTCCACTGGAAAAAAAAAAGATGTTTGCCATTTTAAATGTTGGTGTGATCTGCCTTAAGAGCCCTGTACCTTGCACATCTTCATATGAAAGCTTACTGTGGCTGTTTTGTTTTTTAACATTCCCTCACACAGTATTTGAAATTGAACCCATGACCAAATAACAATGAAATATTGTTGCAAATGTCAGATTTTACTAAACATTAACCTCTAACCTGTGTCACAGCACAGCTAACCTCAGTGAAAGATATAACTTTCTTCCACCAAGATTAACACGTATCTGCAGATTTTTTTAATCATGGGAAAACCCACTAAAAATAGGTGATAGACTCTTTTCCCATTGCCAGAAAACTAAAGCCACATACCCAGCTTTGCAGCACACAACTGTGCCTTCAAATTTTATGCCTCCGGGCTGCTGGCTTTATGTTTTTGGGTTGTCTGTCCATTTGTACCTATGTCTATCCCATTCTTGTGAAGGCAATATGTCCTTGACAATTTTTTTTTTTCAAATTTTGCACAAACATTGTGTCAATTCATTGTTGACTCGGACTAAACAATGAATTGAATAGTTTTTGGTGGTCAAAGGTCAAGGTCACTGTGACCATGTCTATTTCATTCTTGTGAACATCATATCTCAAGAACACGATATTCAAATTTGGCACAAATGTTAACTTGGACTTGAGGATAAACTGAGGGTTGCCTTAACCTTGTATCGATCACATTCTTGTGAATGTGATATTTACAGAAGACCTTGAGGGAATTTCCTCAAATTTGGCACAAACGTTCACTTGGACTGAGGAATAACCTGATAAGAATTTTATGGCTGGTTGACAGTCAAGGTCAGTGTGACCTCACAAAATATGTTTTTGGCCATAACTCACAAATTCATATGCTAATTATGACAAAACATCACACAATGTCCAATGGGCTAAAATGATGAAGTGATGATGTTTTATATCCAAAAGATCAAAGGTCAGCTTCACTGTGACATCATAATGTTCTGCATAAAACACTTTTCTGGCCATTACTCAACATATTAGCTCAGGAACATAATGGGAGACATTTGGTCAGATGCTTAACTTACTGTGCTAATTGTATAGATCTGCTGTGCTGCTGGGGGAACAATGGTTGTGAAGCATCCATGTTTTCACAGACATGGATGTAAACTGTAGGAGGAACTTGACTGCTGCGTGGAGGCACACAACTGCAGTTTGAGTTTTTTCACTGGTGTGTCACATTCAATGTCACAGATAGGCCAGAAAACAGGTTAGTAAACAGTAGAAAGCAGCATAGAGATCAGTGAAGACTTTATGGTGGTTACTATTTTATGTATCTCTTAGTTACTCAGTCTCTCTTTCAAACTCAGTGCAGACTAATTTGGAATGATGTTTGAGCACAGCTTGGGTGGAGAAGGACGGTATTGTTTTGTTGCAAGTCATTGCATCTCGCCGGTAGGAGATGAAATTTGCTTGTTCATCCGGGTGTTTTATTTTCATCACTGCCAATCATAGCCAGAGTCAATGAGTACCTGTGATTATTGCAGAGTCATTTGACCCAGGCGTGAATGCCCATTGTAACCTTTCCCATGAAATAAAAAAGCCAGATGTTAGCAGGTGTTATTGGGGTTTTTTTGTGCTGCGGGGAAAAGTACTATACATTCCATCTCCCTACGGCTTCTTCCTAACAAAGGCCTCAGTGGTTTGCTGGTGCATGAAGAGCTTTCAACTGAAGCATCAGCCAGTAAACAGCTGGTCACTGCTGGATAAAATATAAATAGAAAACCAAAAGAGAAACTAAACTTTATTTACAAGCTACAAAGGTACACAAGTGCAGACACTATGGTTGAGGGAGGAGACAGTTATGAACTGGCCCCAGCTGTCCCTGCCCCCAGGGAGCACCTCAGTAGTGTTGGTGAGCATGGTTAGCCTCTGCTCTGAGGCTGCAGCAAAAACGCACGATGCATTCATGAGATCATAGCTCAGCACACCACAGTGCAGCTAAAGCATGCTACACAGGTTCATGGGAATTGGCCATATAAGCAATATTTGTGTGCCTTAGATCAGTGAAGGCAGCTGCTTCTTTCTTGTCCATATTATACTTTTGCCTCATTTCACCACATGGCTCGACTTGATTGAACTCACTTTGGGCACCAGGTCTTTTTCTTTGTTTTGTTTTCAGATTGTTTCATCAAACAGGAATGTTTGCACTTTGTCAAATGTTTGGTGTAGTGTACAGTATAGTTTTGCAAACTGCCATTTTTGAAACCTGGGTCAAGTAAATAAAAAATAAATTGGGGTCACTTTTGAAAATAGCTTGACCATTTTAAAACAGCTGGTTCATGCAGGAGGTACTGAATCACATAAGTGACAATTCTAGTGATGGTCTCTCTGACCAATCAGTGGTCACTGCACTGTTTTAACTCTGCCTATTAGTATCAGCTTAGCTTGCTTGGAACCTCAACAAGGGTGGTACCAAAAAAGTACCAGGTACTATCTACATCTTTTGCTAATGGAAACAAACAAAAAAAAGAGATGAGCTGAGTAGAGTTTTGCCATGTAGTGCAAATGCAGCATCTGTGATGCAGAAATAGAGCTTTAAAGCATTCAAATTCAAGACAAGACAGGAGAAAATAGTCATGGGGTACTTCCTGTGCTCTTGAGTGTATTTGTGTTGGATAAAAGAGAATTTGTGTGTGATGCTGCTTGCTTTCTATTCACTCAAACACCCAGTATTATGCCTGGAAAGCGTAGAACTGGCAGCACTGTCAAATGTTACTGTCACTCTCTGAGGGCTGGTTGAGGAGGTATAAAACATGCCAAGTGGGCAGTGCCAGCAGGTTGAGGGATTATGCGTTTTCAGGGGGGTGCTGGATCTGCCATAACACCTCACAGCCTAAATCACAGTCACCTCCTGTTGTGGCAGAACATGTCAGCTGGTATATTTAGATCTTTTCACTAATGACTGGGAGTCGAGGTGAGGAGGATTGAAAGTCAGAGGAGATACAGTCCACACATTCAGCCTCTGCAAGTGTGTGTGTGATTGACAGCAACAGATGGTGGTCCTTAGTGACCCCCCGGTGGTCACCAATCACCACTGGACACAATTAGTTACCTTAAGTGGTTCAATCAAACAAACAGAAAACTCACACTTGTAAACACACACAAACACAACACAAACCTCTGCACAAACTGCCTGCTGCCCCCCCCCCCCCCCCCCCCCAGTCATTATTAGTAAATGGTGAACTAAATATATCAGTCAACAAGTTATGGTTCAGTAAGAGGTGGCTTTGAAGAAGGCTGTCGGGTGTTCTGTCAGGTTCCGCTCTTTTTTGAATATGCATGATCCCATGGCCAGATGGCACTACCCAGTTGCAGGGGATTCAGTGCTGGGGGGTGTGACAACAATGCATGATTCTAATGGTGGATAATGCTAATAATGTGATGTTTAAAGTGTGTGACATCGCCACTGCATTGCTAATGAGGCTTTGCCACATTTTTGCATTTCCCAATACTGGTCTGTGTGAACATGACAGCAGGTAAGAACACGCAGGGTGTCAAATAGTCAGTCTTCTATAATGCTAAGCTTAGCTTTATGTTAAGTTGAGTCACAAATATAGACAAATAGTGAACATGGATTCATGTATGTGTCTCATAACAGACCAACAGTTAGCCTGAGTTGGAATTTAGTTAGCTTTTATTGGTTATTTGAGAGCTTATGGGGGATAACCTTATATTATTACAACATTATATCATATAGATCAACAACAACCGGCCCGCGACCCCTAGAGGGTCCTCAGAGTCTGAAAATACACATCATTGAATCCAACATATGAGCAAAGACAATTTGACTGATTCAAAATGTTTTGTTTTTTTTTGTCGTTGTTCTTTTTACAGTACACAACTTTGATAATAGGCTAACTGTTACCTATGAATCCTTGTCCAATCATGTGAGCTAGCTAATGCTAAATCACCTATTCATAACGGCAAGGTTAAAGGGGAACTAATGTTTTTTTCAACCTGGGCCCTATGCAATCGAATGGATAATTTCACTGGGTATGCGATCCCTTCTAAATCAATATTTGACATTTCTCCAGTACGAAGCTAGGGCTGACCTGCCTGCAGCCCGTGAGCGTGCGCTATATAAGTAGTAGGGCACTCAGACAGCGTCAAACAACGTCAAAATATGTCCACTAAAAGTGCATTTTTTTTCAAACAGATAGGCTTGGATTGTTAGTATAATTATCCAACAACATAATGGAAATGAGAAATGAACATCTGTGTTTACCACCTATAATTCACCGGGCACCTTCTCTCTCTCTCTCTCTCTCTCTCGCTCTCGCTCTCGCTCTTGCGTATCCTATTACTGTATCTTGTTTACTCGGCCATTCTGGATGTCACTAACTTGGCTTCTTCTCCGGAGCCTTTGTGCTCCACTGTCTCTCAGGTTAACTCGTATTGCAGCGGTGCCTCGATAGTGTGACGTGTGTGGTTGTGCTGCTGCCGTGGTCCTGCCAGATGCCTCCTGCTGCTGCTGCTGCCATCATTAGTCATACTTCTACTGTTATTATACACATATGATTATTATCATACATGTATACTGCCAGATACTAATATATACTTTCAACATATTGTGCCACAGTAGCCAGAACTATAACGACAATATTATTACTTTCATGAATGTTGTTGTAAGCTACTGTCATTATCGAGGATGTCATACAGATTATTGTATTGTGTCATACAGATTACTGTTAATTTGTTATGGTGATCTGTTCTGTACGACATCTATTGCACGTCTGTCCGTCCTGGAAGAGGGATCCCTCCTCAGTTGCTCTTCCTGAGGTTTCTACCATTTTTTTTTCCCCGGTAAAGGGGTTTTTTTGGGGAGTTTTTCCTTATCCGCTGGACAGGGGGTCTTGTCTAAAGCCCTGTGAGGCAAATTGTATTTGTGATATTGGGCTTTATAAATAAAATTGATTGATTGATTGATTGATTACCTCTAGCTGGATTTGTTCAAGTTCCTCTGCCTGTTGCTGCTCCCTCTCTCTCCTCATCCGTTCTTCAGTTTTAATGAGCTCTCCATCCGTGTACATCCGTGTACTCCGTGTTCAAATAAATACGGACGGTCATCATATTCAAATGGCTCATCAAGATCCAGTGTGTGTGTGTGTGTGTGTGTGTGTGTGTGTGTGTGTGTGTAAGAGTGTGTAGCCTACCTGTTTCTTCATAGCTAATCTATCAAACTACAAGACCAATCAGCCTAATATTTTATGTGCTGATATATGACTGCATGCTCAAGGACCCCTCGTGGTTGGGGTTATACACAGTTGTGGAAAAACTAGTTTTATTGACTGTTTTATATTGTTATTGACTGCTGACTTATCTCTCCTTCTAACTGGCTGGTAGGGGCCGCACATGATCAACAAAATCACAGCAAAAGCACAAAGAAAAAGGCCTCTCCAGAAATGAGCTCAGCTTAGAACAAGTCTTGCCATCTGTTGCAGGCCACATCTTGCCCTTTGTCGTGGCTCGAAAACTGACATCTACTGTTTTAAAAAAAACAGAGCATCTGCCTATTAATTCTATTCCATGTTATGGACCACTAAAGAAAACAATCATCTTTGTCATCTTTGCCACCATCTTGCCTGTAAGGTAGCAAGCTGCACCACATGCATTGTCTCAAGTGGCCGTGATGAGCTCCGGGAGCTGCAACTGGAATGCAGTCACCTGGTGGAGATCTGCACTCTTCTGGGTGCACTTTTCCAGTTTTGTTTAGGAAAGGTTAACCAATCACCATATCACAGTCTCTAGAAGCAGAAATAGTAATATTAGATGTAATATTCTAATTTTGAGATGTGTTATGTCTGTAAGTCCAGTTACAGCAACAACTTGTACAGCTGCATCTGTCTCGTCCAGGCTGGTTGCCATTTTTATGTCCATCTTTCTGGATCTTCAAACCTTAACCTGATTGGCCTGATTGATTCACTGCACAAGGCAGGAGAGGAAGCTGACCCAGTTGTAACAAGCAAGTTTCTCAACAATTATTATCAGGCAATTCTGTGAGAGTGCTAATTAAAGAGTGCTTGTTAACTCCTAGTTTAACACCTGCGGAATGTGCTGGTTGCCGCAGATGAGGCCTTATCTGCTGGAGGCTGTGGGAGTGCTGGGTGGTAAACATTACCCAGAGCCTGCGCAGCTAACCTGAGACATGAAAGTGACTAAAGGGTCAACAGAAGGCCACATACTGGAGTATGCAACATGAATATGTGTGAGTCATCTTACAGCAGGAAAAGGCTACAACTTGGGGGGCCAGTTAGCAAAACAGAGAATGACTATAGGAGGAAGAGCAGGAATCATTTGCTTAGAATGCAGTGGTGAGAAGTCAACAACAAAGACGGCAGAACAGTACTTGTCTTCAAAGTTGGAAATAAAAGAACTTATTTCTGATTATAAGGCATGGCACACGAGGTACGTATATGAGAGACAGAGACAGCTGTCTGATGCCTGGCATGCTGTTACCACCTAGCAAGAGGCTATCTGACGTCACAGAGAGAAGAGAGAGATGCACAGTCACACATATTCCAGGTGGTGAAAGTGTATTTACAGTAGCACTGCCTGGCATGCAATGTGCCTAGAGAATTGGCTCACTAATGAGATAACTTTGAGTTTGTGTTTGCCAAGAGTTTACAACAAGAAGTGGCCAAATATGCATTTTTGATCAAAGGCATGTGGTTCTATTTGATTAAGTCTTAAAGTGATAAATGGCCATATTTGTTGTGGAGACAATTGGCATTTTTCAACATTATGTCTTTGTGGAGGCAGGGTAATTGCAGGGCTGCACAGCAGGCACAGACTTTGTATACCAGTGTGTGTGTAGAGTTAAGTCAGAGATCTGGAAATCATTCATTTTGTGCATGTGTGTGTTTGAATGCTTGGTGTGACAGCGCTAAACACTCTGTGTCACCTAGGAGGTGTCTTAGCCATTTCACGTGTCATGAGGCCACTGGGCATGCCCGTATCAAGCTCATACATATAAAGAGCTGATGTCACACCACTCGTCCAGCTCAATACAGCTGTCAATCACAGCAGCCCCATCTAAAAAATGCAGGAGGGGGAGGTTGGTTTCTGGCGTGTCTATGAGCCAGAGGTGAGCCTGATGTGAGGGTAATACTAACTTATCAAATTCCAACTCCAAGCTCTGGGATCAGGGACTTCATCCTGAGGGGGATTCCAAATGGGGAGGCAGGGGACCTCTGAGGACTCACGTGAAAGAACTGATGAGTTCAAGTGGGAGTGTGTGGTAGCGCATGTGTGATGTGAGGTCTAAGGAAGACCTCACATCACAGAACTGATTAGTCAGTGCTTTCCAGTCTCTAGGGCTGGTAGTTTTTTTTTATCTGTTGGTTTGAAATGTATCAAGGAAACAGCCATTTCAGAAAGGACTGACAACCTGGCATCAGTGGTTTGGATGTCTCAGCTTTTACTGAGCCTGAACAAAAAACAATCAATGCAATCCTCTCAATAGTTTAAAAGGTATCTCAATGGATTATCTAACACTGCTTTTTGCATTGTCTTCTATCTTGAGTTCCTGAAACATTCAGTTCAGACATTACACAACCGTTACAGACCCACAATGTTCACACAATATTTGGTAGTTTGTGCATGAGAGGGAGCAGTGTTGTTCCTGAGTTAGAAATTTATGATGTCAAGGACAGAAAGTGCTTTGTGAGCATTGCTGGGGCAGTAGCCACTTCTTCTCACAAGATAAAACCCTCAGTTCTCATCAGTTTCATTTAGTAGATTCTGCTGCCTATAATCTGCCCGAGCACAGGTAGCCTGGTAAGACCATCCTGATGACGTGAGCTTAACATTCTATTTTGCTCTATGTATCAGTCTGGCCCCTCTACCACCTCAAAGCCTTTCCAGCAATTAAAATCCAACTGGGGCCAATCAGGTATCTGCATCGTAGTTGACAACGTAAGCAGCGAGTCAGGGACTGTGTTGCAGTTGATGACATAAAATGCAGGCCGTCACTTGCAGAATAGTAATGGCGGCTCCCACTCCCTAGACTAAACACAACAATAATTGCAGTCATTGCAGAAATAGAGTCAATTAAAGCTGCAAGCAGCGTTGGGCGGGACCTCGGACTCTCACTGTTTCGCCCTCCAGCTCACGCAGACAGTGTGAATTATTTGTAAGAGTCGAAATGTCAAGAAAACAAGCAATGTCAAGGCTACACAAGGTCATTTTTGACAATAGAGGGACCTTATATTACAGTATGTTACAAACGTGATGGAAATATGACATTTGTTTGTTTCATATCATGCCATTTGTTTGCTCCACACAGAACTGATGTTTTCGAAGCTTCAGTGGATGTTTAAGTTTAATGTTTCATGTAAGTCATGATTTATTTGCTACATTTCCTTTCCTTGCACTTTGTTAAATTGTGTTTTTAACCATACACCAACTCTATCTCAGCCGTTGTTTTTTTACACACAAGTTGAACATAAAAACAGGTGGATTTAAACAAAAATCTGGCCTGACTGAAAAACCTTTTAAATGTCAGTTTTACAAACCTAAGGAAAAAGTGTGTGTTGGCCTGAGGGAAATCAACACAGTAAATAAAATGTTTCAGTTGTTCTATTTGGCCCTTAGAGCTATTTTTCCAGTGCATCTGTCCGTCCCTTAAGAGTTTTGTACAAGAGCGCACGTGAACAATTTCAGAATTTTGCAAATACAAGAATTAATTTACTTTCCTCAACATCAACATCTTTGCTGAACAATTCTCCAGAGTAGTATTTTTACAGATCTTCACTTTTCCTTTCTTCCTCCAATTAACAGTCTTTACAAGACTATGATGGGCCACATATATAAGCGGGGGTTTAGAAGGTTTTACACTCTGAGTCAAAAGTCAGCTAAGTTTAGTTGCACCCTGGAGGGAGAGCAAGTGTTTCACCAGAGAGTTTGCTAAAAGAAGCCACCTCTTGAAGGAGCTTCTAGCGCCATATTGAATGTGCATTAGGGCGGGGGTCCATCCACCTCTATTGTCTGCATAAAAGAATAGGTTGTCTTTCATGTCCTTAAGTTAGCAGCCCTTTGGCCCTCCTGGTATCAACCCTGCTGATCTCTCTCCTGCTGCAGGGAGAGACTGAAAATGCTTTTCCTGCATGCTACTGATATAATAGTCATGATCAAACTGAGATCTGTCCAAGCAAAGGCTTGACAAGAAAAAGCTGAAAAGAAAAGTTTGAGCTACATCTTCACTGTGTACTACTAACTACTAACTGTACTACGACTAATTTCCATACACACTTAGGTCCCATTTATACGACAATGATTTCAACTGAAAACGATAAACTTTAGTTGCGTTTTGGCTGATCGTTTACACGACAGCAGCATTTTGGGTGCCTGAAAACGCAACGTTTTGTAAATGTGTTCCAGAGTACATTTTTTTGGAAACGGCAGCGTCTCAGTTATCATGTAAACTTGCAATATGCAGTTCCTCTGAAAATGGAGACTTTTCACGCATGTGCATTGCGGTTCCAGTCATTACGCATGCGCAAGAAAGTTAACCATCACAACAACAATGCCGAGCTCTGTTTGTGCTGCTCACCCTGTTGAATTTATCAATGCTCCTCCAGAAAAGTGTAGATCTACCATAGCAACTCCACCTCGTCATCCATCCAGACAAAGTTATCTGTGCGTGCTTTTGCCAGTGTGCCTTCTTTGTTTTAGTTTGTAATCATCACGTTGTAGAGGAAGGCGCTTCAGCGCAGGCACGTGGCGTCATGCCGTGGTGTTGCTTTGCAAATTTACACTGCCACCCATTGGCCTGGCATGCATACTACAGTGTTTCCAGTAGATTTTGCAGTTCTGTGTGAATGGGGATCGCTTCAATAGCATCATCATATAAACAAGGAAGTTTTTTAAAATGCAAAGGACAGACTTTTCGCTTTTTAGAGAAACCGTTGTTGTCTAAACAGGGCCTTAAAGACAACACACCTTGATTAGTCTAAAGTGAATTTGCCTTCACAGGTTTCCAGCCCCCTTTCAGTCAGCTTGCAGAGTGCTGACAGTTTCTAAAAGCTCATTTTTTCCATTTATCCCTGTCCTCCTGCACCTCACTCTGCACTCTTATGGAACTCATTACCAAGTCTTTCTCTCCATCTATGTTTCCCAAACACACAAGGATCACATACCTTTTATCTAATTAGTAAACATCTTTTTAACCTGTCAGGAGAACCAGATGAGTGGGGAATACTGCACTGGAACAATTCGTGTGGGGTCACTGCAAAACTGCCACAATGATTTTCAATTGCTTTCCTGTGATTGTCTCAATGCATGGCACGTTCATTGTCTTCTTTTTTCAGACCCCACCCATCTGGCACTCCAGACAGTTTAAAACAAACACCCAGAATGATGCAAACCACCATTATCTGACCCAAGTTTGCTCCCACATCTTTTTATATGTATTTTCCTGCTTCTCTTTATTCTGTGTCCTCCACTGAATCAGTGACTGCCACCTACCAGCAAGTCGTACTTTTCCTTTAGATTTTGTTTGGATGTAAATGCTGTAAAGAAAAAAACAACATTGAATCTGACACAGTTTTTAGAATTTTATACAGGGGATCCAAGTTTGTCTCTTACTCATGTCTTCCTCCTGCATTTCATGCATAGAGACACAAACACACGAGGGGAAATTATAAATGTATGCATGCGCTGCTAATAATACCCAATGGACCTTTTCATAGCAATCACTTTAAAAACAAACAAAAGAAAAAAAAACAATGACAGTCACAACTAGGTGCATGATTAATATGTGAGCATTCATCATTATATTGGCAAGCAGTTAATACCACAGTGTTGCCTGAGGACCAGACGAATCTACAAGCTCATGTTTTATTTGCTCTGCCAGATGTGTCTAGTTTCCCTCCGCTTTGGACAGATTCAGCAACCTGACGATCTGACGGGCCAATCACAACTATTTATTTGCTATGGGGTCGATCAAAAACAATTTGGGCCTTTCCTGTTGTTGCATATACTATAGTAGAGTAAATACAAAGCAAAACCTTTACCTTCTAATTCTAATGTTTCAAATACACCAACACTTGTTCAAAGACATGTTGATGCTACAGCATCACAGCTCATCTCTACATGCTGTAGTCTGTTTACAATATTTTGCTGCTTCGTGCTCCATCACGTTTCATTGCCCTATTACTATTATTACTCTACATTAACAACATTTTGAGTACACAGCTAACAACAAACTTACAACACAAATTGCAGTGATCATCAAATGGAGGGAAAAAAATGCATTACAGTATTTTTTCTTCCTATATTGTAGCAAACCCCAAAACAAATGAGATGGAAATAAGTTTCTTAGAAATGGTCAACCAACGTCAAATATGTGTGTTTGACCAACGAATACTAAGGGCATTATGAATCCACCTGTCAGCTTATTATTAGCAGTAGTGATGCAGCAGGTTTGGCAAGCTGAAGTTCAAACCGAGCATGAGAATGGGGAGGAAAAGTGATTTAAGTGACTTTTAACATGGCATGGTTGTTGGTGCCAGACGGGCTGGAAAGAGTATTTCAGAAACTGCTTATCTACTGGGATTTTCATGCACAACCATCTCTAGAGTTTACAGTGGATGGTCCAAAAAAGAGAAAATACTGGTGAGCAGCAGTTCTCTGGGTGAAAATGCCTCGTTGATCCCAGAGGTCAGAGGAGAATGGCCAGACTTGTTCAAAATGATAGAAAGGCAACAGTAACTCAAATAACCACTCGTTACAATCAAGGTATGCAGATAGAGTGTGGATACCCGTCCTGAGGCAGATTCGTCGGGACCCGTCGGAATCTGACGGGTTGGGCCGGGTTCGCATAACAAATCAGAAATTTTGCTCAGGATCTGTACGGGTTCTGCCCACTTGACATGCCACCGCCAATTCAAGTGCTGGAATTTGTTATTTACGTGACAACGCCTGAATGCAACACAGAACAATCGTTAATTTACAGCAGGACGTGATAAATATTCAGACTGAAGTAATGAAAATGGAGGACGCTAGACAAAACTTTCTATCAGGAAAGTGGTAAGACTCTAGCCCCTTTTACACTGGCAGATTTTCCACGAATGTTGGGCTGTTTTGCCGCAGGTGGATAAACAGGAAACAGCTGATAGGAATTAGTGAGCAGCTAGTAGCAAGAGGGAAACACAAACCTGACAGACATTGTAAAGATGAGCAACTGGGGAGAAAAATAATTGTGCACCCTCCTTGCCCTCGCAAACAAAGAGACCATTAAGCGTCAGATGATGGGGACGGTGAAGAACGGGCCGACTTATGAAAGAATTGCCGAAGGACTGACTGGCCGCGGCTTCCCTCCCACGTCACTGTTTACGTCACACGCTGAGCTACATGTTTTGTTACTTGTTCACACTCCCCATTGCCCTGAAAAAGGCGCATTTTGTAGAAATGCTGAAAAAAGACTGATTGGGTTTTCCTGCAAATTTGCACAACACCTATCTAAAAAGGGGCTTCTAATTCAATTATATTTGTGTATTATGTGTGAGTGTAGAGTGTGAGTGAGATTGCGTAAAAGGTTAGGCCACAGCGTGTGTCTATTAACTCTGCTCCAATTTAGTGTGTGTGCTGTGCTGTGCTGTGCTGCTGTGTGTGCAGAGCGTTTAACTGTGCGTAACAGTAGCCTTTTGATGGTCATTTACACACTATCCATGTGTGATCACAGTAAACAGACAAGCTGTAACCATGATAACAATAATTATGTCAGGTAACAAACTGTGTCAGGTCAGATACAGACTTAAAAATCATAAAGTCTGTCAAGTTTGGGCCGGGCTCGGGTTATAACTGTCTCAGACTCTGGTCAGGTTTGGTCAGGAAATTGCGGCCCGGGTTGCACTCTATATGCCATCTCTGAATGAACAACACGTCGAACCTTGAAGCAGATGGGCTACAGCAGCAGAAGACCACACCAGGTGCCACTCGTGTCAGCTAACAACAGGAAACTGAGGCTACATTTCACACAGGCTCACCAAAATTGGACAATAGAAGATTGGAAAAACATTGCCTGGTCTGATGTTTCTCGATTTCTGCTGCAACATTCAGAGTGTAGGGTCAGAATTTGGCATAAACAACATGAAAGCATGGATCCATCCTGCCTTGTATCAACAGTTCAGGCTGGTGGTGGTGGTGTAATTGAGCATTGTTTAAACACCACAGCCTACCTGAGTATTGTTGCCGACCGTTTCCAACCCTTTATCACTAAAGTGTACCCATCTTCTGATGGCTACTTCCAGCAGGATAACACGTCATGTCACATCTCAATCTCAAACTGGTTTCTTGAACATGACATTGCGTTCACTGTACTCCAATGGCCTCCACAGTCACCAAATCTCAATCCAATAGCACCACTGGGATGTGGTTGAATGGGAGATTCACGGCCAACAAATCTGCGGCAACTGCGTGATGCTATCATGTTAATATGGACCAAAATCTCTGAGGAATGTTTCCAGCACCTTGTTGAATCTATGACACTAAGAAGCTAGTTGTGAAGGCAAAAAAATACCATTAAGAGATGAAGTATGTCCACTGCACATGTCTACTTTGGAATATATCCTGCCCTTAACTGCTTTTCACTACAAAAGTTAAAGGATTAATATTATTTAAAATTCTCTGATTTCCATGTACATCTACTTGTACACAGTAAAGTAACTTATAAATACATGCCATTTGGATTGAGGAAACACTGTGTGTACATTGTGACGTGGAAATAAGCAACACAAAGTGACAGGGTCATTTCATATTTTATGGCTACTTTAACTGCACATAGGATGAATTAGTCAGATCATCAATAATAGTATAATTTACAGTTCTGAAAAGAGGTATCACAATATCCAGTAGACAAATGGGTTTGGGACCTGGCAGCTCAATTCAGGTCCATATAGAGGTCAACCCAGTGACGGTGGGGAGTCGTCAACAGGCTAACCTGACTGTGAACAGGCTTCCTCCAGCACACAAGGCCTCCATAGAAAGCAGGCAGGGCCTCCTGCTGTTAAGTGAGGGCCTTGTAGGAGCACTCGGGGAGGCTACTGTTTCTGCCACTGTCAGTGAGATGGATGAGGGGGGAAACACAGTGAGAGGGAGAGTCTGTTTCAGTCTGGTGACATCTTAGACTGTGTTTGACACGTGAATACAAAATCTCACAATCCCCCAACTTCACTTGCAGTCGCACAATGAACAGATGGTGTCCCCAAACACTTAAACACACATGCAGAAGAAATTAGATTGCCACTTACGATGATGACCAAATTACATTTGTCATACTCTCACATGGGAATAGAGAGTGCTTTTCACAGAGGAGGTGGGGAACACATGTGTATGCACACACGTGTGCAGCACAAAGGTTGGTATTCTGCACAAAAGAGTGAAGGGATACCAGGGACACCATACTGTGCCACAGACGGACAGAGTGATGGATATGATGGATCAATCATCCTCTCTGTTTAATCAGGACATCAGTCACCACAGTAGATAGGGGTTGCTGGGTACGGTTGCAGAAGAGGAGGGGTTGAGAGCAGAGGGTGGGGAAAAGCTAGGGACTCTTTAACTGCATTTAACCCCTGGGAATCTTTATGGGTTGATAGAATTATAATACTGTGTATTTAAATGGACAATAAGCACATGCTGGTCTTGTAGAGTAAAGTCCTGTTAACACAGGGAGAGGTAAAAATTACTGCAAATTTAGTGCATGTATATTTCAGGTGTTTTAAATATGGGAAATCCTGCTAAAAGTATGCGATAGACTCCTCTCCCATGTTTTGGAAAACAGGCTAGTAAACTGTAGAAATATGAATGGAGGCTAGTGGAAATGTTACCGTGCTTCTTTTTATATATCTCTTACTTATTTAGTATCTCTTTCAAACTCAGTGCAGACTAATTTTGAATGTTGGACAGAAATAGATGGTATTTTGTAGTGGCACATTGCTGATCACCAGTAAAGGGGTAAAATTAGTGTGTTCATCAAAGTGTTGTGTTTCCATCAATGCTGATTGGAGCTGGAGCCGATGAATACCTGTGACTACTGCAGAGTCATTTGACCCAGATGTGAATGCTGATTTTAACTTTTCCCATTACATTAAAGGCCAGATGTTGGAGGGTGTTTTTTCTTTTTTCTTTTTTTGTACAGTAAGAAAGGGGCTCTACTTGACAAATAGAGCTGGTGTTTTTTTTGAGTGAAATTTTAATAAAATCAACATCCCTGGTACAAAAATGAGAGGGAGCTGACATCATGGGATATGCTGTCATATTTTAAGTATAACAACAGCAACAACAACTGGCAGCTTACCGTAGTTTGGACCCCTTAGTGTAAACCAGGGAGAATATAGATTTAATCACTTACCTTATCTATGGTGTAATCAATAAGTGATTTAATGAGTACTCAAATTGAAGCTTGACATTAGAAAATTAAATTTACCTATTTGAACAGCCAAACTAAAGCATGCACAAGCAGAAAGATTCCTCAGACAACCATGATACTGAGTCTGTGACTTCTCCTTGAGCGAGACTTGGTTAGACACAATAATAAACAGACCCTGTCACCGAAGGAAAAGAGGAATGTTTCATTTGTCTGTAGGGATCCTTTCCATAATGTTGTCAGATCCTTAGAGTAAAAATCTGAGCCTGTCAGTGGCAAAGACCATCACTATAAATTGACCAACATTGACGGTGCACAATAACCCAGTAGATTACATTGCAGCTTGCTTTGCGGCTGCCGGCTGCAGCTGTCTCACTCAGTACTGGACCAGTTTCAAGTGATTGTTGGGCTGTCTGTGAGTGTCTGTCGCCCTTGTGTTTGTGGTGTGTCCCACACCTTTGGCCTTAATTGGCCATTGTTGGTCCCCATCTGCTTTTTTTTCCTCCAGCGAATTCAGCATGCTGAGTTGGTGTCAGAGAAGGCAGAGGTTGTTGATGAATGAAATCACCCTGATTGGCAGTGTAGCAACAAACAGCTGAAGTCAAAATCAAGTGAGATCAAAACAAACATGCTCCATTAGGACCAGTTCTGACCAATGATTCACGACAAGAGAAAAATATTTTAGAATTTTGCAGGAAAAGTTGCAGCTGTGTGAACTGTCTGGTCCAAGCTCGTCTCAAGCTGGCTGATGGTGTCACCTGCAACTCAGCTTGTCAAATCGCTGGTGGCTGGTTTTAGAACATAAAGTGTGTAATCTCTTTCAATGTCCAATTGGCTTGTAGGGAAATCCTCACCATGTGCTGATGTTGGACGGTGGGTCGTTGCTGCGGCTTGCTGTATGTCTGTCTGAACTGGGCAGTTACAGACTGACATACAGACAGACGAAGGCACAGAATGTATGTGGTGGTTGGCCGTAGGCTGTAGTCTTTGCGGTGTGTTCATGTGTGACAAGATACAGGTGATGTGAAGCAATACAACAGTTGGCTTCGCTGCTTGTTCTTTGATGTCATTTTGGTGTGTCTGGACCTTCAGACAAAAACATGGGAAAATTGGGTCCAGACTGAAAAACATAGAAGTTTCTCTTTAAGGCGTGGCACAGTCAGTCTGGATACTCTGCTAAGTCTCAGTGCTTAAACCTCTGCTCTGTCCCACTAATTCACATGTAGTCCGAACAACCATAAAATCTCATGGCTGACTATCAGTCAAACAGTGCTGAGACATCAGTCATATCTTTAGTTATGATGATGTCAACATAGATTAAGGTCTGAAAATGACTAATCCGACATATTCTGACTTGAACATCTTCACATATCGACATTTGGTCATGGACTTTCCAAATGACATGCAATGTACGTTAATTGTTGACATTCTGGGACTCTGTGTCAATTTCAGCTTGTTACATACATTGTCTGAGTTAAAAATACGCTTCCGTTTTCAGAGGAAATGTGCAGTTTGCATATTGTCACTTTCAAAGTACATGCACTACGTCAGTACAACACCACAAATTGACGTTTTTTTTTCACAAGAAAAAAGAACAGGGTTTGGCGTTACAGTCTTACGGAAGTGAACTCTGGTCTTGTAGGTGAAAGTCAGTGGTTGTTGGACACATCCACTTTGGCATATAAAATTACCCAGATCTTCTGCATCCATGGGCCCATAGAGCATGTGCATTTGCTTTTCCTTTAACCTCACCTCCAAAATGCTTAAAGTGCAACTTGCAGGTTAAATTTTTAAAAAAAATATATACATAACCTTGTCTGAAAATTACCATATGACAAGTTAATTCAGAATTTATTATAGTTTACACTAGGGGTGTAACGATTCATTTTTACAACGATTCAATTCATATCATTTTCCATGTTTCCGATTCGATTCAAGAACGATATTTGGCTCATCTAGAACGATCGGATTCGATTCGATTCAAGGGCTAGAAATCAATTCAGTAACTTTTTTTGTTTTGCCAAAAACTGAACCAGTGTGACTGTGAAATAGATACCTAAATACTGTGGACAGTGCAGGGGAGTTTTTTCTTGAAAGAAAATTCATTAATTTTGGGTATAAATAAGTAAACAAAACAATTAATGGCAAAAACAATCACCTTTTATTAAATACTAATGGTACCGATGCTCCAATGTTTGGATCATTTCACAAAATCCAGCATTTTCGACCACACTGTATGGTCGCATGTCTTTACAGATAAACTTTGCAATTGATGCCGTTATGTTTTGAGCCCAAGTTGAGTTTTGGTCTAACTTCTGCCCAAACATGCTGGTGAGAGCTGAGGGTTTTTTTACTGAGCCAATATTGGCTAATATATTGCTAAGTGGTTGGATAGGTTTGTTGTGTTGCCACTATATTTGATTTGGCCTTTACACATTCAGCCACCGACTTGTCCAGAACACCTCCTTTTTTTCAGAAACCAAAGTGTTTCCACACACTGGACTTCAAATTCGGCTTGAAAATCTCCAGCTCGTCCACCTCCTCTTTGCTGTTAGCAGTGCTTCGTTTTGTTTTGAGTTGGCACTACCGGCACATGCCGATAACGTCACAGTCAGGGAGAGTGAAACGAATCGAGCAACTTTACGATTAGAAGTGATAAAAATACATGTATATAAATGTTGTGCTTAAATACAACGCACAGATGCTTAGTAATTGATATAATCGATTTTTGACCTTGTAAATCGATTTCACAACGATATCGTCAACAGTGAGGGACAACTTGCCAAGGCTCTATCAATGCAGTTAGATTGTAGGAAAATAAATCGATGCATCGATGTAATCGATGAATCTTTACACCCCTAGTTTACACGACATAAGGGCACAAATTCAGAGGAAAAAGTGGCTCTTTTTAGCTCCTCTTCTAAAAACGCCTGATACTATGTCACAAGAAAGACTCTGCGTCCTTGACCCTGCCTCTGTCCAATGAGCAGTAGTGGCAGTGAGTCTGAGTGGTAGTAAACTTGTGAGTTAGTATTTTTTCAGTTGTTAACAGTGCATTTTACCATTTGTGATTATGCCGAATTATTGTGTTTGTGCAGGTTGCACAAACTCGAGTCTGTCAGGACATTGAGTTCACCATTTTCTGGACAGATAAAGGAGTGAAGTTAATTTTCGTGCCTGGGTGCGTTTTGTGCAGGTGAAGAGGCGCGATTTCACGCCTTCATCTGTGACCAAAAACACGGTTGTGTGCAGCGCTCATTTTGGACAGAAGGATTATGTTCCTGGCGGAGTTGGGTCTCCCGAGCCTCGGGGGTATGTGTGAGGGCAAGTGGGCTCCGCGGAGAGGGAGGCCTCCATGTTTGAGACGGGAGCAGGTGGTGTGAGGGTTGATGGGCAGTGTGAGGCATGTTATGTCTGGTCTGGAGGTCAGATTCTCCACCAGAGCCCAGAAGGCATCCACCTCCCTGCAGCACATACTCTCCACAGCTGAGGACATGGGCTGGCAATTCCCACACAAGCACCTATCATACAAAAAATTATCAAGAAATCTTCGTATCTCTCTCTCTCCCTGTCTCCCCTGCGGACATCAATACACTGTAATGCGGAGTTATAACACGCATAGCAAGATACGTCTGATACAAGCTGATATTTGCGCATTAGTTTCTGTTATGGGTAAGTAGCATTAGTTAGCCTATCTAATACTGGCAGAACTATTGGCAGCTTTGTTATAACCTACTACGTGATGGCAAACTTAATGTTGTGATGTGAACACAGTGTTAGACATCGTTAGCTGTCATTAGCGAACGCTGATCGCTCACCAAGACACCTGCCCAGTTCTCCACTGGTTCTCCTCACACCACAGCGCTATTTCTCTCCTGTGGCAGTTAATTCTCCTGACCCTGATCTATTCCGGGTCTCTTGGACGCCTAGCAGGCTCATAATTATAAGCCTGTGGGCCGTCGTATGCATATGAATGTACATTTCAACCTCTGCAGTCTCAAAACTAGTACCATCCATGTTTAGTAATGTTGCACTCAATCGAACTCGGCTGGACTCCCTTACGCTACGTCACTTCCGGTTAATTCAATTCAATTTCAATTTCAATTTCAGTTTTATTTATAAAGCCCAATATCACAATTTGCCTCATAGGGCTTTACAGCATACGACATCCCTCTGTCCTTTGGACCCTCACAGCGGATAAGGAAAAACTCTCCAAAAAACCCCTTTAACGGGGAAAAAAAAGTGAGTTAGTAGGTTCTCACAAAAACTATCCCAAAGGTCACTGTCGTGTGTATATGTTTTTGTTTTTTTGTTTTAATCGAGTTTCTACATGATTTTCCTACACATTTATTCACCATGGTCTCCAACCTGCTTTAATCTTGGGCTCATTTATATGAATGACAGAGAGAAAATGGCTGGATTTGACTATTATTCAATTCTAAAACTTTTAGGGAATAATGATTTAAGTAGGGCTTCATATTGGGACGCTTATGTACCTCAAAACATTATTGATCACTGATTTACACACATCTACAGACTTCTACAGAGGTTGTTTTAGGCCCTATGGCATCACGTGATGAAATTGGAAGCTGTAATTCCACAATTGGGCCACTATATCAAAATGGCTTTGAAGCCCAACTGTTCCTGAGGGCTTGAGTCAGACCATGACGCAGCATTGCGTAGACTGCGTAGCAGTATTGAGCAGCATTTCTCTTTTTGTTTTAAGGTCGACAGGTAGGATTTCAGTTTTGAGAGGGACATGTGTCTCCTATCCCCAGTGAAAATTTGCCTGTTGCCCAGGCTCACTGAAGAAGATGTGGGGGCTGTGTGTGTTTTTTTTCATGGTTTTAGAAAATGCACACAGACCCTCTAGTTTCAGTGCTCCAGATAACACCTTTCCCACAGCACTGAGAGGTCACACACACACACACACACACACACACACACACACACACACACACACACACACACACATTTGCCCTGAACTTGTTCAACCCCTCCAGAATCCCATCGAAAAGACCGGAGGGAGCGGGTCGTGGGTGGATCGGTGTGAGGTGGCAAACTTATCTATTCATGCTAACCACCACAGCTGTCAGCGCTTTGTGAAAATGACAGAGCAGCTTCTTTTCACTTCAAGCTGATGTAGATGAGAGCTAGTTCAACAAAGAGAGGCATGAGCCTGACAAAGCCTGAGGGGCACAACACCTCGTTCACTCTGATGTACTTGCTGTTGCTCTAAAGATATCAAACTAATAAAGGGAGTCTGAAGCCTTCAGTTTTTGGTGCTTTCATCTGGATATATGAATAATTATCCCTTCTCTGACCTCACAGTGAATGTACTCCCCATACCAGTCAAGATGAAGTAATTTTTGAACAGCAGCCAGTAAGTCCATATCTGAGAAGCAATGCTGTTCCAGCCTGTGAACAGATAGAAATCACTGCTGTGTATTTGCACTGCACTGATTAAACTGAGTCATGCTGTATTCAGAGGCAGCAAACCAGTGAGCTGCACCTTCCCTTGTGGAACGTTTCTGTAATGCTAAAATGATGAGAGCTGACTGAGGAAACTTATGAATATAAAAACTCTAGTTGTGTAAGCTTCTCAAGAAATGTCCTTTGATTGATGATTGGATGGTGAGTAAGACCTTGGCTCCTTCCTATTTGCCGGTTCTGGAGCTTTCACACACTGGCAGCTCGTCGCTCACAACATCACCATGACCCCAGTCTTCAGGAAACATCCATTGTTACAGTGGCTAACAGTGGCAAGCAAGGAGAGTGAATTGTGAACTGTGTGTGTTTGGTGGCAGGAGGAGGGGGGTGCGTGCTTGTGATGGATGTGTCTCTTTTCCTGTTTGTAGTTTCTCAGGAGTGCTCTTTTTTCCCATGCTGTGAATCACACACATTCGCTCACACGCATATGCCGCCATCCTTTCTTTGCTCATGCTATGGGAGAAAAGCAGGCACAAGAAGGAAGAGAGGAGGGAGATGAAAGAGTCACAGGAGTAAATCTCATTCCCCTCTGACCAAAGGATATGTCAAAGACACACTTAGGAGGGCTGAGAGTCTTTCAAGTCAAATTCTTTATTCCCCCGTTTTGACATAAAACTGCAGCCTCAACAGAGAACGTGGTGCCCCAGCACACAGTCCAGATCATGTTCTCTTCAATCCTTTGTCCTTTCATGTGTCTTTTCACTTGAGCAAACACGGGCCAATCCATCTGCGTTCACTAGCAGTTTTTAATTTCAATTTATAATTGCTCTGATACCTAAACTTTGCTCGTTTGACCTCTGACTGGCAGGGGAGGGAGGGACCTCCGGCATACTGTGCCAAGACGAGAAGAGAAGCCCGTCCCAGATGAAGATAGAGACAAGAGCTTAACCAGATCAACTTCCCCGTCTGCCAATACTTCAAACCTGACCCTTGACCTCCCTGTTTGACCTGTCCTCCTCTCTCTCTTCTCACCCCGCCCACCTGAGAAAGATGATCCTTGGCACTGACCACCACTTGTCATGAATACCTGGTGATGACAGCCAAGTTCCCTCAGAGTCTTTTGTCACAGAGGTCATCCCTGAAGCTCATCTAACACTTAATCACATCTCTTACGGGGAAAGGGTCCCATGTGAGGCAGACTCAAGCTCTTTGGCCTTGACACAAACAAATTGTCAGGAGGAAGACATCAGGCATATGGTGGCCATAGTGAATGGGGAGCTCTTTTCAGGGTTAGTGATTTTGAATTGAGTGAATCGTGGGGATGGCTGTTCTTGAGTAATGGTCAGTCAGAGGATGGACAGCTGGTCAGTGGCTCAATGGAAGTTGTTGGGGTCACACGGTAGCAGATAGTGTGTGACGTTAAAGGAAAGTGGCAGAACAAATCAAACAGCAGAATAACAAGGAGATAGATCGTCTCTTCAAAGCATTCTACTTCATGTTTGAAAATTTCAGTGTGTGGGTCTAAACTTAACATAACACAGGAACCTAAAAAAGCTGTTAGCCGATTAATCGGCCAATATCAACCGTCCGTGTCTGATATGATCAGTCTTTGACTTTATTAAAACTGGGTAACTGTTGGAATGAACATGCAAGTCAAAGTAAGAAATCAAAAAAAAAAGTATAAATTTGAAACTTAAAATCAAACTCAAAGTAATTTATATAAAAGGTATGATCATGGCCCTGCTCTTATTGCCCAGTTCATTATATATCAAATACCCACCTCAATCAAATCTAGTGTACAACATACAGATGCATCACCATAATTTAGAAAATCATAAAAAGTTCAACATTTTTTGTCATACACATATATATATATATATATATGTATATATAGATAGATAGATAGATAGATGTATACATATATAGTTTCTGCACCACCTAACCTCTTGTAATTTTATTGGGTCATGAACAGCCACCTACATAACGTTAAATAACGTTACCTTCGGGAGCATGGCACTGGCTTAATGAGCTCACATCATGCATGATTAGCCAGTAGCTTTCAACTCATTGTGTCACAGCTAAAGCTTCTAACATTAATGTTACTTAGCAAGAACTTAACTTTTTCTTAAACTTTAACTTACAGTGGGCTGCTTGGTCGTTGCTAAAATAATAATAAAAAAAACTGTCATTCACTCACCTCGTCTGTCAGCTAGCAGTATGATCGTCTTCCTGTCAACTGAATTCATGTTTTCTGCATTCTGCCAATACATCAGATAACTTCCTGCGTGTTGTTTCAAAATAAAAGCTGTCCAGTGTGTTAATATGTTTACCATGCTATTTGGGGCTTCTATTTTTTTCTCTTTGAAATTTTTACTGAGGTCTGGACCTCGGTGACCTCATAGCTGACTACGGCCATGTGTGTGCTCCACTGTTGGGAGATTTAAAAAGCAGCTAACAGCTAACTCGATTAAAAAGAACAGCAACTGAAAATTTCCACAAACTGGGCGAACAATGAAGTCCGGGAACTCCTTGCCCTCTGAACAAAGGATGAGATAAGTCACCATAAAACAGGGACGGTAAATAATTATTTGTTTCTGAACAAAAATGCAAAGGCTGCATAACAAAGGGTCTTTGTAACGGCTCTATCTACCAATCTATGTGTAAAAAGGGATACAGACTCAAAGATTTTCGCTCTAGCATTACTGCACTGTTGCGGTCCAGCCAAAATTCATGTAAATACATGTTAAAATGAAGAACAGTATACTGAGACAAAGTCACAGAGCAGAAGGGTGCTGCTTTCTCTGGATCTGTACACACTAATCATTTAACACAATCCTCCCTTCTTCAGATCTGGTTACGGACATTTGTCTCTCTCTGCGTGACTGATGGAGGCTGTGCAGCCGTCCGCCACTATCAGAGCCAAGTTCCTCAGATAAGGCTGGTTTGTAAAATGTCGGCCAAACCAATAAAGTGGTCAACCTCTATGACTCAGGGTGAGTAATTGATATACAAGTATTTCTTTAGCATGTTCATCAATTATCATAGCTATTTGGATCAGGTCCGCCCCTGATCTAAAATGGACCCGTGGAAGACCTACCTAAACCTAAAAGGCATAAATTAGTTTTCACAATAAGTCAGCAGAGAGTCAGACCTGGTCTAAACAGAACTGGGGATCATTACACTTAATCCAAAATACCAGCCGACCCATACACACTCAAACCCAGAGAAAACTCACGGTTGCAGCAGTATAACATATCACCAGCAAGCTGCTGCAGCCAGAAAGTGATACATGTCAATTTTCCTGCACTTCACAGTTCAGACTCTTCATCTCACTTCAAAAATCAGTTTCTCCTGTGATGATAATGACGTACCCAGGCCCGGAGTGGCTAATTAGGAAGACCGGGACAATTCCCGGTCCACTCTGCCCCATTTGAAAGACGAAGAAAGCCTATATGTGGAAAGACGTCGCCCCTCCGAGATGTAGAATGTGTATTATAGAAGAGAAACACACATTTCAGGACCGCTGACTTGTATCATCAGATCAGACATGTCCTGTGATTTTCGGCCTCCTTTGATATTCAATAGAGGGGGGACAAAACCTGACAGTAATATTCTCAGCTGTCAGGATGTGGCTGCTGTAAAGGGTAAATATAATCATAGAAGGCTGAAAATCACAGGACAGTCTGTTCTGATTATACAAATCAGCAGTGTAAAGCTCAAGTATGTGGGGGCCTCCTTTCATATTTAATGGATGGGGGGACCATATCTAAAAGTACAGCTGTGAAGATGCCCCCCGCCACAGGCCTTTGCCACCTTGGTCTCGAAAAAATCCAGGGAAATTCCTGAGAGATAGTGTCATTATAGAGTGCAACACTTTTTTATTTTATTCTTTATTTTTTTCAAATTTAATATTAAATATTTTTATTTATTCTTTTATTTCATTTTTAATCAGATCAGAATAATTAGAACAGAATATAGATTCTGATATTGTTGAAAAGGATGTTGTGTTGTAAAGAATAATGTTGGAGATGGTGCACTCATGTAGAAATAAATCTACACTGTGAAGCAACCCTTACTTACACTGAATTGGAAATATTTTAGAAAAATACACTGAATTACAAGGCTTTAGAGAACAGTGCGCTATTGTAGACTTAACATGTAAGGTTATAATAGGTCATGATCTAAAGTGGGCTGGTCTGAGGCATGAAACTCCAGGGCTGAAAATGAGTCCCACTCCAGCCCTGAACGTACGTGTAATATTCACTGGGGAATCAGACAAATGAATAGAAAAGTGAACACCTCTAATAGCAAGCAGTGTGCAATTCAACTCCCAAATAAACTGCACACACACACACACACACACACAACACACACACACACACACACATACACACACACACACACACACACACACACACACACACACACACATGAGCATCTGAGCATCATCAGCTGTGCACTGCAATAAGCTTTTGACTACCACCATGTATGCAACTACGTTGCATTAAAATCACAGTCTGTTGAAATAATGAGGAAATGTTCTATGCAGTGATTTTATATTATTAGTTTGCAATATTAAAAGTATAAGTCAGACTGCCCAGCCCTAACTGAAGGTGACTCCATAAAAGCTCTACTGAGTGGTTAATGACTGGTGCAGAGGACATGACGTATGTTTCCCAGCTATCACTGTTCAGTGCTGCAGCCTAGGCAGACTCCCTGCAACTCTCCACTCCACTGACCTCCTAATCTACCTCATCCCCTCCTCTGCTCCTCATCTCTTCTCTCTCCTAAAATCTCCACCTCCACCATCCTCCCCTTTTGTCTCCCTCTACTTCTCACCTCTCCCATACCCAGCCTGAGGTAAAAGAACTGTTCTCATTCGGGGCAGTGGAGGGGGTAAAGCTTGCTTTCAGGTCTCCTTCCTCAATGGCTCTTTATGTCAGGACCCCTGGGCAATCAACATGACAATGTGACAATGTGGCGGGGCTTTTTAAAAGAGTTCCTGTGTTTGTTAAGTGTTTTTCCCCCTGAAGAGCAACCACGGGGCAGGGTCAGGGGACCTGAAAAGTGCTTGTGAAAGAAGAGGGCCAACTTTGATCACACAATGTGAAAGGGATGGACTTTTTGATTAACTTGAGCCAGCAGAGCTGGGTTCTTTTTTTTTTTTGGGGGGGGGGGGGTTAGAATGTTGTAAATCTGAGTTCTAACTATAATCTATAATTCAACATAATAATTCAAAATGAAATTTATAAGCATAAGCTAGGCATTCTAAGAGAGTTTTACCCAGAGTGGTTTTCAACGTGCTGAAAACTCTTTGAAAGGATCTGATTATGGGGGAACCTCAATATTTCCCAGACTTATGAATGCCTTTCAGTCTGTGTGTGCTACTAGAAATGTTGACTGGTGAGATTACTGAGGTTAATCTCACTGTGTGGATGTCAATAGGATCCGTAGAAGTTCCCCTCAAAAGAAGCAGCATACACTTTCTTTGTAACCACAGTTGCAGTGGTGGATGTATGTAAAACAGGAAGTGGTGTAATCCCATTTAATAGTTTGTAATAAAATTAGTGACTTTATACATACCTTAATTAAGACATGTGGTTCAGATGAACCACGTCTTTAATGTACCATTTTTACCATATTGTGCCCTTAGAACACCAGAGCTATGAAGCACAATCAGCAACACTCACAGTTTGTGAGTGTTGCTGATCACAGGAATTTTCATCTGTGCCACAGAACTCCATTGTTGCCCCAAAGCAATTGCATATCACATGGATGACAGTAGCCAGTTTTTTGGCAAGTTTTATATACATCAGTAAACTATAACTATAAAATGAAAGGCTTTTTGCTGCCTTTAGCAACAGCTGTAGACTGAGAAAAAATAAGTTAATTCACTTGGCTGACTGCTGGCAACTTTAAAGGTGGAACATTTACTTGTAATGTTACTCAATCCATCATCACACCTTAAATTTCAATATGACAACTTTGACCATTCCATTCATTTTTATTGTATCTCTTGGATGACAGACATTTTAGTAATGAGTGGATCTTCAAGCCTTTGAAAATATATATTAATTTCGACCGGATTTTTTGAGCTGCAAATATTCTAATCCTCGCTTGAAGAACAAACATCAGGAAGAAGGAACATGTGAAGCTAGAAAAATACCAAGGGCTGAAAGAGGAACTACAAGATGTGGGGAGTAAAGGCAGCAGTGATGCCAGCGGTAACTGGAGCACTGGGAGAGTAGCTCCAGCAGATTCCAGGTACAACATCTGAGGTCTGTACAGAAGAAGATACTGCACAGAACCCTCAAAATCCCAGGTCCTTGGTAGGGGACCCGAGCTTAAAGAGTAACTAAACCCTAAAACTATTTTTTTTCAGCGGATAATCATTGTTTCTGGTTGTATAGTAGTGTTACTGACTGATCCTGCTCAAAATCTTGACAGTTTAGTGCAAACTGTTGAAAATCTACATTTTATTTTAAAAATGTGGTATGGAGTACACTCTACAGCTTGAAACCTTGTTACCACATTTGAATTTACATTACATTACATCAGAGGTGAATGACTCTTTTTTGGGGCAAATGACGTCACTAACCGTCCACGCTAAAGCCTGCCTTCCTCCCTTTACTCCTCCCCTTACTATAAAACCATTCTGTCCGCAGTTATCAAACTGATAGTGAGTAGGTTGGATCACAGCAGAGAGAGTAGTAGAGCAGAGAGAATAGCCAGTAATTTGTCAAATTGTATTGTTCGCATAGTGTATTTTAGTGTAGGTTTACAGTTAGTAGTGTGTTTATAGTATTTAGGTTAGTTGGTCAAGGAGAGGCGCCGAGGCTCAGGAGTATATGTGCGGGGCTGTGAGGGAGGGATGTGGGGCCGCTGTGCGGTGAGAGAGAGCCGAGCCTCGGGGGTATATGTGCGGGGCCGCGAGGGAGGGAGGGGTGGATGGATGGATGGATGTGGTGGGCCCAGGCTCCCAGAGAGGGAGAAACAGAACCAAGTAGGATAAAATAAGTTTAAGTATGGAGTAGGGGACTGGCTGAGCTCCGGCTGCCTTCCCTTCTGCCCGTGTGACACAGTTAGGGGCGGTTTTCCAAGCCACCATCAGCACAATGAAAATAAGTCGAAGTGTGGAGGAGAGGGACCAGATACCACACCACCCATCCCCATATATAGAGAGAGATAGATAGATATATACACACTTATTTTGTTTTTCTTTTTTCCTCTGTCTACTGAGTTGACAGAACTATGTTGAACTATGTTGTTTTTTTGTTTGTTGTTTTGTTTTGTTTTATTTTGTTTACTTGGGTTATTTGCCTTGTTAAAAGTCTGTGTATGTTTGCTTATGTGAACACTTAAAATGCGAAAAATATTGGTAAAAAAATAAATAAATGCAAGTACTACAAAAGTTAGGAAAAATAGAAAAAAAATCACAATAGGATTATGAAGAGATGCTATAAAATATGTACAATATATCTATTTTAAAATGGAGCTGAATACTTCTGTCCATGTACCTGCATTAATATTAACAAACTATATGTTCTCATTCATTCAAACCTGATTATTTGAAAAGCTAACAGGTAAAATGATTTTATTAGTCTCTCAGACTCTCACAGCTTAACTGACACTGATGAATATTGCCAATCAGTGAGGTATTATATGATCAAGTCAATTTGCCAAAACTTCTCCCACCAAAGGAATAGCTGGTGCTCCTGTGAGACCTCCATCTTTAAGCCTTGACTGACATGTGATTACAGTAACATATCCAAATTGTTTCTCCTGAGATTACCTCTGCATGACATCCTTTCAAATACGGATGACAGAAATACGAAACCTGCTCTTTAGGCTCTTTGAAGCCTTTTCTAACAATGCCATCTTCCTTTCTCATGTTATTGTTGCATCTCCTTTGACATTCACCCCAAACTTACCAAGAGCAAAGCACGTTTTTTCTTCTTTTTTCCTCTCCATTTTCTATTATTCATCAAAAGGAGCTTAAAGCACCTTTCCCTTCCCGTTACGTTCATTAGAATAAAACACAACCACTAGTTACAGAAAATCAATTTTGTGGCTTCAAGCAGAGGAAGAAGAAAAAGAGGGAGGGAAGGCAGACAGGAGAAGAGGTTCCTGGATGGATGAACCAAGACTTGCCCTCAATTTCTGACACTAAAGTCACATAATTTCTCTCTTTTGCTTAAATTCTGAGGAAATTTGTATTTCTGTGGTCGTGCTCACACTCAATCTGACAATACAGGCTCACAGACGAACGCAACACAAAGGCCCCTTTCATCTGTTTGAGTATGAAAGTGACAACTGTTATCAGTTTGCAACAACTAAAAGTATTCTTGATCTACAATAGAAGCTGCACACAGCGTAACTCCGTCTGAACAAATTATTTCTTTCTACTAAAATTAGATTTAGAGATAGAGCTGCAGGTAATTAGAAAAAACACTAAATAACAAAAAAAAATCCTTCAGATGTTGGAGCACTTTCATTGCTAGCTTGAGTAGTGTGACCTTTTTAAAGCTGATTCACTGGGATTTTGAGTTATGTGTTTTTAAATATAGTAATGCCAGTTTATTTCGAGCGCAGCACTCTGGGGAGAGTTATCACAATGGCCTCATTTTGCCAGAGTGGGATGGCAATCTTTTAGTGCAGGACTGTGTCATTGTCAAATTGTGTTTTTTTTTTCTCCCTCATTTTGTCTGTTGGTTATCTGATGTTCTTGTTGCTATATTTACAAGCTCTGATAAAAGCATCATTTTAGCCCCTGATAGTGCATGAAAACAACATTTAAGAATGGACACAGGCAAAGTTAAACATAGGTCAGACAAGGACAATAATTGAAATCAGAGCTATGCTGTCAGAAAGGCAGCAGAGCAACACATGCAAATACCCTTAACAGTTTACACTTTATATTACTCAACAGCTTAGTAACTCTGTATTTTTACTTTTAAGGCATTTGTGCTTCTTGTAAATGTTTCTCTCTCCATTGTGGTGTCACGGCAATTCGTACAATACATATGCAGATGCAGTATAGGCTATATAAACAATTTGGATTTGGATCATTTGCATGGCCAGCCAGATTTTTTTAAACTGCTCAGCATCAGGGGTGTGTTTTGTTTGTGGGATTTCAAAAGAGTGCAATGTAAACACATTTCTTAATATTGGCCAAAGGAAGCCTCTCTGATACTGTAGGAGTTGGGGGACTAATTTTATCAGTGGTGAGCATGGACTTTTGGCTTTTATTTTATGAACATTTCCAGAGTTTACTTCCCATGTGGGTTGTGTGCTGCTGTCTCCTGAGGCTTCTCCTTTCCCCCTGCACTGAGGCTGAGTGCACACACCTGAGAGTCATCTGCAATCAACAGGCTTTAAGACTGCCACCAACTCACGCAGTGGTATCTCGGCTCCTCTGATCCTCCTGTGATTTGAGAATCTTGCAAGTTTGATTGTGTTTTTGCTCTTCGTGTGTTTAACCCTCGTTCTCCTACCTTTTTTCCAGTGTCTCCCTCCCTGCCACTCAGCCGCCCACAGCCCAGCACTCTCACATGGTTTTCTCACTCTGCACCTGGACTCCGGATCTCCTTTGTTCTCTGCATTATTCTGGCACAATAAAACTGTTAAACCTTTTCCCTCAGTCTGTCTGCATTTTGGGTCCTTCACCTTGCTGCCATACATATACATTGTTATTTATATTATCTAAATGTTATCTGCTTCATATAAGCTTATTTTTCTTCATTTATTTTTTTTCTTATTTTTTATTTTTTGCACTTGCATCTCTATCATTTTATTGCATATTTAGGGCTTTATTGCTCATTGCTGTTTGATAAAAGTGCTCTGATGTTCTTAATTTTTTTTGTATCTAATACAGGATGGGCTTACATGGGTTTCTGATTTTTCTTTTTATTCTGGATATTTTTCAATCTGCACAGCAAGCTTATGTGTTATATAAATAAAGTTATTATAGTAGTAGTATTATTAGTATTAGTATTATTACTACTACTAGTAGTACTTAATACATTGACATCAGTTATGAATTTATATTGAGTAAGAGGCCTTTGATGCACTGTACCACAGAGAACAAGACCGACATACAGTTATCCTTTAATATGACTGCAGGAAAAAAAAAATAACATGATGGATTTTTGTCACTGACCCATATAATGGATTTAAATCTGAGAAAGCAGAATAATTTGGTACAGCAGGTGTAGAGGGAAAAAAATTATTTTGGAGAGTTTTCTAAATAAATTTACTGATACACTCATACAAACGGGCTAAATCTGAATTATATCCATGTATCTCTGTCCAGAATCATAAATAAACTGCATTCAACCTAAGCAGTTTATCAAAATAAAATTATAAGTACACAGTCTGGTCCTGTTTACAAAGTTGTATTAACTCTGACAGGAATTAAACACCTGATAAAAGGTTCATTATTGTTTACTCTTATTTCTTTTCTTATTTGTACACACACATTTTTGAGAATTCACATGAAGTAGGCTACTTAAGCTCCGCAAATTTGTCATTTGTATGCAATGTATCCATTTGAGAGCATACATTTGTCATTTGTGCACACAAATAAGGCATTTCCCCTCAATAACACTCTCTCGCTCTCTTTTTTGTTTTAGAAATAAAATTAATTTAGAACAATCAATCATACAAATTATTGCAGGAATATTGAATCTTGCATTCTTCTAGACAATGTAGTCAGATTCAAAACAGATTCAAAACAAAATCAAAGTTTCAAGGCTATAATTGAAAATATATATTTTTTAATAAATACATATTTAAAAATAAAACAATAATACATGTAGATGGTGGAAAAATAAATGCATTTATGGCAATATCCGTGTATCAGTTAATATTTGCATAGGTTAAAACAGTTCTTTCATTTATTTAAAAAACTATATTAAAGGGGGTTTCTCATTTTTCCATTTATATGAGTGAATGTGACATTTTCCTTTAATTATAATGATATTGACCATATCAGATATTTCTTTGGAGGGGCAAAAAGTCCTCTGAGCAAATGTGTGTAAAACTCTTTGGCCTAATTATTATTATTATTATTATTATATTATTATTATTATTATTATACAACAACAACAACAACAACAACAATAATAATAATAATAATAATTGTTATTATTAACATAATTATTACAATTTTCAACTTTAATCCTAATATGTACACGTTACAGTTGAACATAACAAACACATGCAGCCCCATATATTATATAATTAATATTTTCCAATGTTGTTTCACTTGAGAAAGTAGTTTGGGGACTGTGTATTTCACTCGCGGCTCTTTTCGACTGCAAGAAGGTCTGTCCGGGTAATTCCGAAGGCTACCGGAAAATACCGAAAGCCGCGGTGCATGCTGGGAAAGCACTTACTCGACAAGCCGCCATCTTTCTTTGTAGAGAGTTAGTAGGACAAAATAACAACCTAATTTAGATGATTATTTCTCCAAAATAGAATCATTGAAGCAGTTCTTTTTGGTCAGTTATTGTAAATAATAAGTTTACAGAAGACCAGGTGGCACAGAAGTCCAGATATTGCCCACAGATCAGACATAAGACGGTGCAAGCGCTATACTGGTTGAGGTGGTCAACATGGGCCGATCTCGGAGCCGCAGCTCATCCCGGTCAAAACACTCCAAAAGCAGCAAGCACAGCAAGAAACGGAGCCGGTCTCGGTCGCGGTCCAGAGACAGGGAGAGGTCAAAGAAGCGGTCCAAGTCCCGAGAATCGAAAAGGAGCCGTCGCAGAGAATCTCGTTCTCGTTCTCGGTCCACCACAGCCTCGTCTCGCAGAGACAGAGCAGCCTCGCCGCCTGAGCGCATCGACATCTTCGGCAGGACGCTGAGCAAGAGGAATGCTCTGGACGAGAAGCAGAGGAAGGAGGAAGAAGAAAGACGGGTAGAAATGGAAAGGCAAAGGAAGATGTAAGTATAGTTTAATAAGAGACTCGACACTTAAAACGTTACATAACGTTGTCCGTATTGAACCGTAATATATGCTGAGCTAAATGCTAGGCTAACTACATTTAGTTGTATGGGTGGCTCTCGCACAAGCAAGCTAGCCGCCAAAGCATGCTAACATTAGCTAGGCTCTACTAGGCCCCGGCTAACGTTACACAGGAAGACTATTATCCCTGTCAGAGCAGACAGCTGCAACACAGGGGCCAGCTCATCATTTCAGCTCGTTTACCTTTAGTTGTAGTTAATTGTGAGACCATTTGGGATTTTAAGACTACTAAAATGATGTTTGCTTTTTTACTCAGATAACGTTAACTTTATGATTCGTTATGTCAAAGATTTCGCATTTGTGAAGAGAGAGTGATCAGTTTGTTGTTTAGAGTCATTAAAACCCAAAAAACAAAGTAATCATCCCTGCAGTTCATGCCCATCTGCTATTGTCATTGACTGTCACTGACTGCATTGTCAATGCAGCAGATTCCAAGACAGGTCACTGGTTCTTAATGTAGGCTAATGCATTGAGCTTAATGCTGTGTTGTGTGTCAACCACTGGCTCTGATCAGGTGATAATTCACAACAGCCACAGTTGTGTACCTCATATATTGAGCAATTATACCTAACGGTGTAAGGCGTCAGCAAAATAAATAGAATGTAAATTCATGCCATAAATTGTACTCTGAGTATGTTCTGGGTGCTTGTCACTTTTAAGCCCCTTACTCTCTATCCCTGACTTTTCCATAAGGTAGTTAGTTAGTTTTTGGCTTATTATTGAGATCACAATTCTCTCACGATTTTTTTCAACATAAAGATTTATTGTGCTTATTTCCCGATACAAAAGGAAAAGTAACAAAAAATATTAAAAAAATATAAAAAATCATTAAATAGCAAAACCTATGATTGTGCCTGACACAAGAGACACAAGGCACAAACTCTGGTCAGCAGAGAGGGAACACTCCTGTTTTTTGCTTAAATGCAACAGCTGACAGCCTGACACTGACCGTAAAAACAATAAACTTTAGTCTCTTGTCTTCTCTTACAGCTTTTGAACAACTTTAACAATAATATCAATGTTGATCAACATTCTTCTGAGGTAGGTATTCCAGGCCTGGAATTAAGTCATTTTTAGGGCAAGGCCACTTTGGCCTTTGATAAATACAAATTTATTGGGGCATCACGGCCAAAATGTGGGGCACCAAGGCCAAAACCAATGGCGCAATAAGAATATGTGCTAATTACATTGAATGAAGTCAAAACAATGTATGTGTTGAAAAACCGTACTAAGTTTATTAAAACTGTAAACTGAACATTTGACTTTTCCACAAAATGCTGTTTGATAAATGTTATTAAAATTAAATTAAAATGTGAACAATTCATAATATTCATTGTTATTGTTATAATAAAATAAAGTCTAAATGGACTAAGGAAGATCAAAATTAAACATTTCAACACCATGCATTTGACAGGAGTATTCACCTAACAAAGCCTACATATTTTTAATTATATAATAAAAAAAATACGTCTATGTATATTTTTACATAAATCCCCAATATTTTATTTGCCTTTAAAAAATCCTCTTCCTTCATTTAATTTGACAATGTTTACGGTATTGTAATATATGTATTAATTCTCTACAGGATCTTGTATGTTCCTTAATGTGTGTTCAATTTATTAAAAGAAAAAAACAAAAAAAACATTTTGGTGAACCCTGCAGCAAAGTGAGCCCTCTTCCTCAGAGAGGATCTTTGCCTCCCAGTTTGTTCCTGGCGGCAGAGCCTCTACAAGGATCTTTGCCCAATGAGAGCAGGCAACTGTTCTCTGTGTCCGCAGTAAACAACTTTCGCTGGCAGTTTGACAGTCACTAGAAGCACATTATGACCCTTTGTAAAAGTTTCTGTGTGGTACCTGTGTTGTACATGAGCCAACGTTAGCGGCTAAGGACTGAGAGGCTGTCCGGTATGTGTGTGTGTCTGTCTGAGGAGTGTCAGTAAGTTAACTTTTAAGGGGTCCTCCTCACTTTGTCAGCTGTCTCCTGCTCTCGTTGCTTTCCAAATTGCCGGCCGGCTGTCGCTCTGCATCACGTGGTATAACGCTGCGTCTTTGGGAGCGCTTGTTTTCATGCAGATGATGTCCCGACTCCCGGCATGGGAGGGGCCGGCAGAATCGCCGCCATTGAAAAATTCGATCGCATATGCATATGAATCGAGATCACGATTTTATTACGATTAATTGTGCAGCCCTAATTTCATGCCCCGTTATCTTTTTCACAAGTGTGTTTGATTCACAAGCCTACACTTGTTGTGAACCTCCTGCACTGAAAATTAAAGTATCCTCTCGAACCTGATTCTCTGGCTGGAATTATTTACTCCATAGTTGTCCTACCCAAACCAGTGTGTCCCTTAGGCGCCTTCTTCACATCGCCCAAGCTGTGAGTTGCACATGTGCGTGTGTGTGTGCTGCTGATGTTACACAATGTCAATTATGTGGTGCGGCGGGAATTTGACTGGCATTTTAAATCCGCATATTTTAGACTGACTGGCCGATCACATGAAAACTGTCCCAATTCTGTGCGCTGCCGATTAATTGGTGCAAGTTTAATCGTCACCCATACAGCAGTATCTGTCCCGGCAATGACAAAAAAAATTGTACATAGTTAATTTTCTTGAAGAAAAAAAAAGATTGTTGATAATGTTGGGATACATTAATTAATATGTTGTTTTGGGGGAAATGTGGCGTATGGAAGACTGCTTGCCCGGTGTTAGTGAGGTGCCTCAGTCTTTATGAGCGACACTCAGCCTGCAGATGGGATGAGGCTGGTAACAGCCCCATTGCATGGGGGTCTGGTCTTCTCTGAATTGGGTTGTTTGCGTATGCAGCCCAAAGTGGGTGGTAAACTCCATCTATGGCTAAATTCTAGGGCTGCATGGTTAATTTAATATGATCACGATTTTGGCTTCCCACATTTAGATAATGCATGATAGTCTGCAGTATTGATGTTTAAAATGAGTCCTCATCCAGCAACAAGACATCAGACATCCATGGTGGAGACACTGGCGAAAAAAAACAGCGGCAGATAATAGCCTATCCTTACACTGCACTGAATTTAGGTAAAGAAGAACCTTATTTTAAGTCTCACTTTGCTGCAAAGATTAGTACATTAGCAAAGATGTGGCACAACAAGGAAGTAAAAGCAGTGCTTTGTTCATTTAAATGTGAAAGTGCAATAAAATGATTTTGTCCCCAAAAACCATTAACAACTGTGACAAAAAAATCATGCTCATGGTGATTATTGTTTTGGCCATAGTCGTGCAGCCCAACTAAACTGTCACGAGACTGGCTACTGTTAATGTAAATCACTATCTACAGCCCTTTTGAGATAGGAATTGTGTACATTTGCAGGAAAGCCCAATCAGTACGGGGAGTACGGCAAAACTGCTGCCTTCCTACTTTTGTTTAGACAGAATTAGCCGGAAAATATGGCAGTGTAAAAGGGGCTTTCGGCAAGTTGCTTCCTAGTAGGGCTGTCCCGAATGCCATTTTTTAACATTCGGACCTTCTGATTAAATCGGAACCGTTGAAACAAGTTGTAGGAAGCCTCTGCAAGTAACTGGTTGCTGGCAGACACTCTGTGCTGCAATAAAATGGTTAATCAGCAGTGCCATGTACTGTAGAGCTGATGCGCTGCTGGTTCTGCCGGCCTGAATACAATATAATGTCTATAGCCTTACTGTTGTGTACAGCCTTTATAGACTGAGCTGAGTAGTGATGCGCGGCTCGTCCCGTAACCAACAGGAACCGCAAATGGACCTGCGGGTCGGGCAGCAGTGATCGCCTGTTAAATCGCTCTGTAAATGATATTTTAATATTATTATTAAAATCTATAAATCTATAATCTATTACTGTCATGGCATCTGAAGGTGCTGGTGCGTTGAGCAGGTGACGGTCCACGGCCGTTTTCAAAACACACTTGTATCATGCACTCCAAAAGAAACTTAATGAAACTTTAAACAATAATTTGTTGTACAAAACAGGGGAAACAAACGTTGACAAAAACGGTTCCATAATTCATATTAAATTCAAAAGATAACGAAAAAACAGCTACAAGTTAGAGGGAATAGTGATAAAGTGGTAAAACTTGGCATTGATCCACAGCCTCAGACGGATGCGCTCAAGCGTGCCGTGCGCTCAAGCTCCGTTGATAGGAGATACTATATTTTCACATTTTTAACAATGCAATTTAAAAGTTTAGATTGTTATTGATAACCTACATTTACCAACAACAAAAAGAGTACATTTAGCACCAAAAAATATGCAAAAAAAAAAAAAATAAATAAAATTTAAAAAAAGTAAATAAAAAAACGAATATCGAATACCACATTTTCATAACGAATACCTACCCATAGAAACGAATATTCGAATATCTGAATATTTGGGTACAGCCCTACTTCCTAGCGTCCTGTTTTTGCAGTAAACTTAATGCAGAATCAAAAAGGACAATGCAAGCTATTTTGTGGGCATTTTAACTAATTTACATATTGAATGCGTGAAAAGAAGCCATTCTTATAGTATCTAAGTTGGTCGATGAGCCTTTCAGCAATGTGCTCTTCCTCATATCAAAACATTAAAGTGTCTGACTTTGCGTCATTGTTTGGAAGAGCTGCTGCAGCAGTGAAGTTGCTGCTTCATGAGGTGCTGATAAAAGTGCAACACTGTCACTACTCTGCATCTTAAAACACTGCAGTGTTTGCCACACATAATGACCACAGCCCGTTTATTGTCTGCTGGCAGGTTCTATCTGTTGGACAGGGAAGCGACTATTGTGAAAGTGTGTGTGGTAGCCAGAGGCACGCAGACACCTGAGATCTGAGGTGCTACACTGCACCTGGCCTCCTGAGTGGCTCTTTTTTACTGCTTAATGGCCACAGGGCCACTTAACCAGGTATACAGATGTAAATATCACGACACAGAGAGTTGGTAGATAAGCAGCGACTCAGGCCTGGGTTGGGTAGGGTCTCTGGTTTCCCAGTGGCTGACAGAACGAAATCAGATCTAGGCAGGGTAGGTTGTGTTTTTACAGTTGTGCCAGAAGCAGTGTGACAAGACGCCTCCCAACTCCTAATAGCTTCCTGTTCAGAGCGGAGGGAAAAAAACAATTTAAAAGCATTTTTAGTAAGTAAAGAGAATGACAATTGACTTCTATCTGCAGTAAACCATCAGTCTGCTGCTGCAGGCTCATTCATCCCTACAGGGTATAGAATGCTGGTACAGTAAGTAAAATCACACACCTGGAACCCCTGGACTGTGCAAGTAGCCAACCTGTGATTTGGCCATAACATGGGTGGTTTGATTCTAAACACGTTAATGACTTGGTAAAAAATGTTACATACTTACGATGATGTGTTTTAGGTTGGAGCTTACGTGACATCAAGATAGCACTGTGGATGGCAGCCTTGGCACTGCACTCTCTTGTATCTTTTCCTAATCTGCAGTAAGCACTGTTCCCCTGCAGCTTTTCATTCACCAGTTCACTGTGACTGCATCTTCTTTCACCATATCACCCTTTTCAACATTTAACAAGCTCTCTAAAAAAGTTGAATTCCATACTGTATACTAAAAGTATAGTACGTATTAGCTGTGTACTAATTGTTATATTATACAGGTTTCCAGGAACAATATAATCTTGCACTAATCAGTGTCAGTGAGAAGGCTACTTTTGGAGCTCATCACCATCCACAATTTATTTTAATGTTTTGCATTTGTGTTCATATCTTTGTTTATGGATTGCATTGTGAGACAACAGTTGCCTGTGTCTAGACCTTTGAATCTGCCCACTCTACTGAGTTTGAGTTGGCTGATTCATCTGGCAAAGTGACATGAAACAGCGGTTTCTCTCTTGAAATTAAAAAAAAGACCAAGGAATCTTATTTCAGACTGAAGACATAGTGTAACAAGTTGACAATTGTGTGTGTGACATCAAGGAAAGACAACCACTGCTTTACCTGACTCAGAATAATGTCAATCGAATCAGATTTGGCCACTCAGTATAAATAATTGACTCGGCTCCTTTTCTCCATATAGAGATTACGAGTTTGAATGGGCTTTGATGGGTTTTTCAGGGTTACAGTGACATTCATGCAACATAGTAAACACACAAAGTTAGCCCTCTGAGCTAATGCTTGCCAACTATGCTAACAATTGATCAGAAATGTGCAACAGCATTTTTTGCTGGCACTAGATATCAACCAAAAGCCAGAGACTGTATCGCATTAAGTTTCTGTGAGCTGTAAACTCATCACTTCTGAGCAGAAGATACCTGAAGAGTCTGACTGGGTAAAGCCTTTCTACACAGGCAGCTGCCTATGTCCCACTCAAGTCCTTTTTACACAGAGGTCACACTATAGGGCCACTATGAAGTCCCCTATTTACACCTCCTTTGCATTTTTACACAGAACCAAACCACGGTGGCATCATGTTGCTCTAGTATGTGACTTTAGATGGCATGCTGATATTGCAGAGGCAAAAGAGGCATGACAGCTGTGATATGTATCACAACAGTGTCTCCCTCTAATTTAGTATATAACATATGCATCAGTAGCACTTTCCAAATAATAAAAATGGCTTAACTTGGCAATAATAATCATTTCTGTTATGGGGCAGCTGATCTTGTCCTCTGCTCGGAGGGTAATGAGCTCCCGAACCTCATTGTTTTCCCAACTGGGGACATTTTTGGCGGCTGTTCCTCTTTGAGTTAGCCTCTAACTGCGACAAGCTACTTTCTAAATCTTCCATGGTGGTATGGCATAACAAGTCATCAAAACGTCATGCCCTGGCTGCCCATGGTCCCGTCCTGCCAGCTGTCCCGCTTATATAGAGGTCATTTAAACACTGTTACTACCTCTGATCCTGGCTTAATGGCAAGACAACACTGTCCCTCCATTCTGCAATCATATCTTTTTTTTTTTTCACAGAAAGGCAAGGCGGCATAACACAGTGAAATTCTTACCTTGAAAAGGCAGTGTGAAAGGCGTTTCACACTCACCCTGGGTCTGGGTCCGCAGCTACCTGTAGCAGCATGAAAATGAAGAGCCCTTTTTCTGCAGCTAAATCTGGGGACTAAAACTGGTCCAGTAGTACACTGCACACTGATGTAAAAAAACAAAACAAAAAAGATTGCTGGACTTGAAGAACCTTAGCTGACTGAGGCGCCTCTGACTACTGATTGAACTCTCAGTGGGCAGCCCTAAAGACAACAGTATACATTTACAGCAAAATCAAAAATCATGCATGCATGCAAACTTATTAGTGTGAACACCATATAATCAAGACCTGCTTAGAATCAGTCTGTAAACATAATGTGATGGACTATTAATCCCATATAACCCACTCTTAGTTTGCAGTCACAGTCACTGTAATACAGCGACAGACTTGACAATGACCTTGATAGCACAGCAAAAGAGACGAGAAACATTTAGACTGTTACTGTAAGATGAAAGCAAGAACAGAAGTGCAGGAGAGAAAAAAAAAACCTTATTGGAAAACAGTGTTACTTGGGAGCAGCACATCCACTGATGCCCAAATATCCTGACAGTTTTAAAAAACTGCACTTTCTGTTCAGTTTCTTGCATAAGCACACATACTGAACCAGTCTGTTTGTCAAAAGGACATGGCCTGGCCCTCCTCCTGCACCCTAACCTTGTGCTTTCGCATTAAATGGGGAGTGACTACAGTGACCCGCAATATTATGGCCCTGTGGTCTGTCCAGCTGTGAGCGCACAGTGAAAACGTGCACACGAAGACAACACAGTTTAAGCATGCTATACCAACCAGTGGAAAAACTACACTGGACTCACTATCAACCCAAGTCAAAAATGTTTATTGCAGTGACACCCCATGTAATTTAAATGACTGTAACAGAGGCCACTGATTGAGCTACATACAGGAAGGAAGAAACAATATTGCGGATAAAGTTTAAATAGAGTGTGTGTCATTGGCATGAGAGCATATCAGCTTTATGATAAATCGGTTTCATCCCAGATATCCCATAAACCATCCCTCTGCATGTCTGCTCTTATTTCTACTTTCATCTGTTTCTCTCTCCCGTCCTCCAGTCGGCAGCAGGAGATCGAGGAGAAGCTGATCGAAGAGGAGACCGCGCGGCGAGTGGAGGAGCTGGTGGCTAAGCGGGTGGAGGAGGAGCTGGAGAAGCGGAAGGACGAGATCGAGCGGGAGGTTTTGCGGCGCGTTGAGGAGGCAAAGCGCATCATGGAGCGGCAGTTGCTGGAGGAGCTGGAGAGACAGCGACAGGCAGAGTTGGCGGCACAGAAAGCCAGAGAGGTAACGCTCGGTCGTTTGGAACGCAGCCCCTCCTTTCCCTTCATAGTTCCAAAACTCCTTAACCCCTGTACCCATCTCCCTCCCAGTCACCTCCTCCGACTGATGCCTTTGTATGGGATGTGGGGACAGTGGAGGTGCAGGACCTCCCACCCCTCCCAGTTTAATTTTCAGAATGTAATCTAGCCATGGTACAAGTTTCACTGCAGGTAGGGTATATGCAGAGCCTGGAAATGGTTGAAGCGGTAGTATTTTATGGTAATAGAGGTTTGCCAAGGATTTTTCTGCACGACATACAAAACAAAATATATAGATAGAGAATAATGATGCCAGTTTGACAGTTGCTTGACTTATCAAGTCATCCCTGTAGTTCTGTTTATTTATGAAGTTGTGGTAGCAAAGTTAAACTTTGCAGATTTTTTAAACATTAAGAGTCCCTGTAAATCTTTATGTGGTCATTTCTTACAATTTCAGATATGTGAGATGAGAATCTTTGTGCATGAACTTAAGTGCACATTACTCACAAGGGCACAAATTAATTAAAATATTGGAACTTTATACAATGTGCACACAGTCACATCTTCTGCTCCAGCAATTCAAATCCTTTGTTTTCTCGCAGCCACTTAACAGATTTTGCACCAAGAAGCTAAAAGTATGGGAATTTGAATTCCTAACAGCTGGAACTGAAGCGGCAATTTAGTCTTTAAGGATGTCAACTGTCTGTTTCATACTTAGGTGAAATGTGACTTCAGCCACCATTAATTTTGGTGTCTTGAGGGGATTTCCTAACTTGCCAGTGAGAGTTTTGCCATGGCAGGGTTACAACACTTTTTTGTTCTTTTTTTCCCCCTGGTTCGGCTCGATCTTTTACTTTTCATATTTACTAGCATCTTTGTGTATGTATGTAATAAAGAGCTCTCTTTTTTAAGATGACACTTCTGTTTTACACTCACCATCTCTGTTTATCACTGGCCATTTCTAAACTTTTCCCCAATTCCTAAAATTAACAACTAGTTTATATCAACTTTTTAGAAAAAGTATAGTGTTTTATGCATGGGTTAACCTGGCTGTAGTTTGAGTTCTGATAAGCCCAATTTTGTTACAATCGTTATTATGCACTACTTAGACGTCCTCAAGAGTAAGGGTAGGCAACTGTCTGACAGCCCCTGTACGCCACCCCCCAAGGCTTCATTAAGAAAAGGGGGTTTGTTTACATTACAATATTGTTTTGTGAATGAGAAGACCAGCTCAAGCCTAGTGACCCTGACTAGCACAGGGAGCAGCCAGTGGCTCGGTACTAATAGGGTGAGAAATGTAATCCGAGCATGCCTCCTTTACCTACGTGGACTTAGTCGGTCACCCCTCTTCTGCCTTCTGCTCTGTCTGTATGCTACCACCCCTCTCTTTCTGAATCTCCCACTCTTAATCTTACACACTGTCGATGGATGAGACCGGTAAAACTAGCGAGGCCATTTAATAGCCAAAAGGTCCAGGTCAGCCCTACAGCATTCAGCTGATGAAGCTTAAGCTAGGTGCCCCCACTGTCGTAACTCTTGTGGAGATTTTCTGTCTCTGTTACACTGACATTTGAAATCAAACTTGATGTGTAGAAATGTTTATCAGATTTGTTTAATTCACAGACAGTTTGTCCTGTACAGGTTTTCTTTATCACCCCTTACCTTCTCTTTAACAATCCTTGTTTTGAGAATCTTCTGTTTGACAACATCTGTTCTTGGATACATAAAGATGGACCACTACATTTCCTGTTTCCTGTTTGACAAGGTTAACTATCTCTGGTCTAACCTTTGATCTGTTAATATATTTCTAATATTCCTTATTTTATACAGTTAAAAGCTTTTTCTCCCTAGAAAAACAAATGTACTGTGTTTTGTACTCATGACTTGCTTCTCCTATAGGGTTGCTGCTAAGATTGATATTGTTATCTGTAAATACATTTGTGTTGTTTTTATTTTGGAAACACAACTTACCAACTTCCTAACTAGCACTTGACCTGAGCTGGCCTGCAGCCTTTCAGCTCACCCGTGACTTGTGTCCTGTACTGTAAGTGTACCATGGTGCGGTCCTTCCTTGAGCACACACAGACACCACTTTGTACTGTACTCTCCTTCACTCTGCTATGGTCTCAGTGGGGACTGAGCCACTGTAAAGACGAAAGGAAAAAAAAAAAAAACACTAAAAATGAATGGGAGCTGTGGCTGCAGGCGCAGGCTAAGCAGTACAGAGATCAGAGTTATAAAGAGGAATGCTGCCGGCGCGGTATGGCAGAATCCCCCCCATACCTACCCACCCACCCACCCACCCACCCCAGGAGCTTCTCTGTCTCTGCAGGGGCCACACAGTCCGGACGAGACAGTAAATATTCAACCGTTAAATGCCGAATGCTTTCACCAGTTGTGTAGGTACACAGGCAAGGAAAATGCGTAGGTATACGTGCATTGGTGAGCCAAAACTATTCCCTCCTTTATTTGTATCCTTTTTTTCTCTTGCTTATAATGATGTTAAAAAAATCAGCAATTGTATTTTCCTCTAGATTGTATTGTCTGTCATTTATATCTGTCTTCTATTTATGAGTGTGATGAGTGGGTTTCCCCCTTTTTCCAATTCTTGTTTAAATTTTAATTTCTTTCACAATAATACCCTAGGTGTGGCTTAGCTTTTAATTTTTCTAGGAGGGTGTTAACAGCTGTAGAGGGAGGGAACAAAAACTAGCGGGTTCATTTTTGCCCCACAGTTTCTTTATGCTTTTTGCCCCCTCTTTGTATTTTTAAAACAATTCAGGCTGACTGCAAAGAATGCCACAGTGTGGTCATGAGTGAGAGGCTAAACAAACTTCTCTGTGGTGTATTGAGTAAGTTGTGTGTGTGTGTGTGTGTGTGTGTGTGTGTGTGTGTGTGTGTGTGTGTGTGTGTGTGTGTGTGTGTGTGTGTGTGCGCGTGTGTGTGTGCGTACTGGTGGCGAGCGTGTGTGACAATTAGAGGGAAAGCATGTGTATGTATGTACAGAAAGTGCTTTGTGGCTGTAGCCTGTTCGTGCGCTAACATGGCACCGTGTCACCCGTCTAGGAGGAAGAAAAATCTAAGCGGGAGGAGCTGGAAAAAATCCTGGAGGAGAATAACCGCAAGATCGCCGATGCTCAGGCCAAGCTGGTACGCCCTGCTCTGTGAGCAGCACAGCTGCTGCTTTTCTGCCAGCTACTGGACATATTCGTCCCATTTCAGTCAAATGCATAACTTTCCATTTAATTGTTTTTGCATGTAGCCTGGATCACATACAAAATGACAAGCACATATTAATTCCCATTTAACGCAGCACTTAAACTTAAATGTGAAATGTTTTTGTAACATAATCACACAAGAATGTTTTTTTTTTCTTTCTTCTTGCATCAATACCTACCAATTATTTTTTGTTTTGAACTATAAGTTTCCCGATCACATCCAGTGATAAATAATGTCACTTCTAAGAGCAGTAAGAAAAACCGACACGTCATGTCTGGTTTTAATGTCACTTATGTGTCTTTAATTCCAAATCTCTGTCCTCCACTGATTGAGACCTCAAAGCTTTCACCACACCACACTACAACATGACCAAATAACTTAATAGTCCTTTGGCAAGAACCACTTCTATGGAGTGGCTTTGAATTGATGGTTATCAGCCTTGGTTAGAAACTTGATCTTACAGGGGTATAAAAATGATGCCAGCAGTTTGTGGGCATTTGGCTTGAAAGATACAGTTTTGTGTCCTTGTCTGACCTTATTGTTCCTGCTTCCTTTTCATGTCCGACAGGCTGAGGAGCAGTTGCGAATTGTAGAGGAGCAGAGAAAGATTCATGAGGAGCGCATGAAGCTGGAGCAGGACCGTCAAAAGCAGCAGAAGGAGGAGCAGAAAATCATCCTCGGCAAGGGCAAGTCCAGGCCCAAGCTCTCCTTCTCCCTCAAGGCCACCGAATGAGACTGCTTCCCCCTTCGTCCACACATCACACCCTGCCTTCATCCCCACCCAGCTCTCCCTCCTCATCATTCGACCCCCCTCCCCCTCCTCCTCTGTGGAACGTTCGCTTCGTTTTGGAAGTGCTGAAGGAAGGCCGAGGAATGGGGTGCAACCTGGTGTGTAAACTTGCTCGTCTCTGTTTAAAGGCCTATATTGTCCTTCCCGGCCTTGAAGAGGAGACAGCTATTCAACCTTGAAGGACCTGATTACTTCCCTCCATCCTTCTTCATCCCCACCGCACAGATGACTTGTTTGTGCTTTTTTTTTTTTCTTTTTTTTCTTCATTTTTTAGGGAACTTGAACTTTTGATGTAGAATGCTATAACATGTCCCTTGCCCTGTAAGTCTTAACTCTGGTGTAACAGCGAGTAACTTTACGCCTGTGCTCTTCTTACATGTCTTCACAGCCAGCAAACAACAATAGAATGCCAGTCCCTGATATAGAAGAGTATGTGTGACTTTGTCAAGTTCAGTCTACTGTAAAAGCTTGTGTGCAGCTTGGGAGTTGGCCTGTGGTTTTCCTGTTTTGTTTTTGGTTTTTTTGTTTTTTTAAAAATAAGGTTCTTAAAATGGCTGACGCAGTGGTAACAAATCACAGCCAAGCCTTTAAAAGCACAGTTCACTTCCCGTCCAGCTGACAGTTTTGTGTCTTCCACCTACCTTACTTCCTTTGCCCATAAGCTGCGTTCACCATATAAATCCATAGCATCTCTCCTTCCTGCTCCAGCTCTGTCTGCCATCTCCATTTTTTTCCTAAATGACAGCAGCATGTCGACCTGAGAGGAAATGTAAAGCTTGTGTTAGATTTTAAGTCACTGCAGTGCAGGGGAGCTCAGCTTCGACTCCCAAGCTGCCCATGACTGAACCACAAACCTACAGCAGAATATGTGTTTCTTCTACAACAATGGGGCCTGTGGGTTATGGAGGAGAGTGGACATTTTCATGTATGATGTAATTTTATTAGCCTTGCTGTGATGTGCTGAGTCCCACTCCTCCTCCTACCAAAGTTATGATTGTGTTATAAATTGGATCCACAATTAGAAAACAAAAAGTGACCGTAATGGTAAATACTTGAGTTTTGTTTTATCAGACTCTTTGGTGAAAACAGTGAATGGTATGAAAACACCCAATCACACAGTCGGTGTTCTGTCCCTGAGTTCTGTTGTAGTAAATTAACTTTGCAAGGCACCTCAATTGGTAAGTCTTGATTCGTGTAGGATGGACAAGTTCAGGTAAGATAAGGTTTGAGGTCAGCAGTAGTGTGAGTGTGCATGAATGAATGAGCGAGTGTGTGTGCATGTGTGCATGTGTGCCTGCATGTGAGAGTATGTGGTTGTGACTGACGAGCTGACCTCAGGTGGGTATGACTTTTTATGTTGTGGGATTTTGAATTTGTCGTGTAATTTTCCCCAATTGTCAAGGGACTGGACAGTTCAATAAATCCATTGAATGCCTCCACTGATGCGTGTGTATGTCTGTGATGATCTTAAGCCACTCATGAGTTATTCACCAAGGGTTAAACTAAAAATAAGTGCAGAGTAAACCGATATGAACTCAGTTTACCAGGATTAACTTTACTTAAAATTGGTTTCATCAAGGGTTCAAGCTCTTCCAAATGAGTTCAGTTTCTCTCTGACATGGCCTTAATTCAAACTGAAGTCACTTCACACAATTGTTTTAAATAAGTAGTCATTTGACCTGGTCAATGACAAACTTTAATGGCATTTCTGGCAGCGTCTTAGGTTTTGTCAGCGGGTTATTGCACACTATGATCCATTTTCTACCCTTGGGCCGTGCGGGACCAATACATCAATGTCAAGTTAACCAAATCCCTGTAATAATAGCGTCTAATGAGTTGGCAGCTCCAGTTTGAGAGTTGTGCAGCTGCTGGTTTGTTTCCAGCAAGTGAAGGCTGACGTGACACAGACTGAGATCACTGCTAACCGACCGTGAGTTCAGCAGGCGCGGCCTCATTCTGCTGTTTATTGCATTATTAAAATGGCCAGTGCAAATACACACGGATTTCATCAAGGGAGAATTATATATTGGGGAATCACTCTACCCCAAGACACTGGTATAACTTATATTGCCATGTGATTAAACCACACATTGCCATCCAAAATAGTAATTAGTAGATGTCGGCTAATCATAATCACAACTGAGTTATTTTAAAAGTGTTCTGTATTTTGTCTTGCAATTAAGAAATATGTCAATATGTCATTTTGCAGTTGAAGTGTAATTGTTAAATAATATTGTAAAGTTGTTAATGTAAGGGACTGTTCTGTGCTCATGATAAATAATTTCTTGAGGTTATTCTGGTTTAGGGGAGGGGCATTCAAATTTAAATTGGTTGTTTGGTTGTAGTTGTCCTAATAGTTGCATTTATTTTTTGCAGATTTTGAAAGAAACAAAGTTATGTTTTCTTTAGAATTGCCAAAATTACACTATTTATCATAGCCAGAAACTGTAAAACAGAAATTAGCGTTGGATTTTCAAATTTCTGACAGTTCTTGGACACAGTATATAAAAAACAACAACAACAACAAAAAAAACATCTGAGCTTAAAATACTGACATTTCATCAAATTATTATTAAATTATTATCAAATTATTATTCTGCGTGTCATTTAAAATTTGGCCAAAGATAAACCATGTGCAAGAACTTAACAGCATGCACAGTAAGAGTCAAAACGGGTCATACATTTTCTGCCAGTCGGGGAGGTTCAAGGAAAAATATTTGTAGCTTTGGAAGGGTAAAAAAAAAACAAAGTCACACCCCAGCCATCTCTCTCCTCTGATAACTGAAGATCAGTCCCTATTGGCTGATTAAACTCGGGGCACCAGACTAACTTGTTTACCTACAACATAGTAGCAACATTGCTGATTATTTGAGAGGTTGGATTATTTCCATACCTCTCTCATGAAGTTAGATTCATGTCAACATTTATGACCCGCGTGTGAAGTTGTCTGCAGTTTAGAAAATACACCACCCAGTCCATCACCCGACACCCATTTGATTATCGGTGAGAGGTCCTCTGGTGCCCAGCCCAGCCCGCTCCGGTGCCCCGCTGAAGAAACAGCTCCTCCGTCCCGCGGCCTGTGAGCTCTCTGTCCCGCTCCTGCCGGTCTCTGTCAGCTCCACGCAGCTCATTGCAGTCAAGTCCAATTATTATAGCAAGGAGGAATTGTAGTTGGTACAAAAATAGCTGGCTTTGAAAAACGTTTTTCCCCTCGAAACAGTATCAGAGAGAATTCTAAATGGTAGGCTGTTTGGTGTGGGGGTGCGCTTAGGCTACCTTTGCTGGTCGAAGATCAGTTTGAGCTGTTTAATATTAATGTTATGTATATTGCTCAAGTTCTTTTAAGTTTATTTTCAATGCAAACTGAGACCTTCTCAAACTTTTTGCACTGATTTGAAATAATTTTTCATTCGTCTGTCAGCAGGAAGATTTCAATCTTCTTTCTTTTGACATTGTTGGAACAAGTCCCGTCCAAACTACTTTGCTGTAAATGTGAAAGATTCACAGTGTGTGTGTGTGTGTGTGTGTGTGTGTGTGTGTGTGTGTGTGTGTGTGTGTGTCCCGGTTGTCGAGTCAACCGGACTGATCTCTGGGAGAGACGCTCCATCACTGCCCGGCGGGTTGACTGACTTGTTTCGGCCCCACAGAGGCAGGAAGGAAGACATTTAAAAATAAAGAAACTCCACACTTCCTCTGCACTGTCATCCACACTTTTTCTCACTCAAATAATACATTTATGAGACAATCAGCCAACTTTACAAAACATTAAAAATAATTAATTTTGAGTTATCACAATTTGCAGTTCAGGAAGCGGAACCTTTTGCCACAGACATTCTACATGAGTACAAGAATAGGCATGTTTTAGGAATATTTTACCGTGAGAAAGAAAACAAACAAACAATAAAAAAATACATTTTAAGATCAACTTTAAAACTTTTTTAGATGACCAGGTGGAGAAAACAAAAACTCAACTTGTCTCAACATCCGGACATTCACATCTGTCTGAAAACGTCTTACACATTATAAATCGTAAAATCATAAAAGAAATAAAATATTCTGCAGCTATCTGTGGGATCTTTCCTCCAGGCATAAAGAAACCGAAACACTTCAATTTTTATTATTATTATTATTATTATTTTTTTTTTAAAAAGGGTTGGGCAGGGCCGTGCGCACTGGACCGCGCGTGTCAGTCTTGTTAATCTAATCCATTCGCTGGCCTTTGCTTTAACCTGTCTTTGAATTAAATTAATGTAACGTTCACGCTGCTGCAATAAACATGCAGTCTGTGGTGCAACCCTGTGCCCTTCTCTGTGTTTATTCCAGGCTGGGGAAACAGAGCAGTGGGATCGGACTCTCCAATTATCTGTCCGGTGTTATATCAGCTTGATTATCAACTACGCAAACAGCCGCAATCCTCAGTGAAAGAAAACGCCCTGATCGAATTAAGTCGTTAAAAAGTGTCAAAACTTCACACGTTACACTGAGGAGCTGTAAACCGTCAGAGGTGTGTGTGTGTGTGTGTGTGTGTGTGTGTGTGTGTGTGTGTGTGTGTGTGTGTGCGCTGCGCGCGCGTTAAATTAGACGTCATTCACTAAATATTCAGTGTTTGCTGAAAGTGTGAGTGTGGGTCATTTTAATTAGGCTTTGAAGGAACTTTAATGTTTGTTAAAATAATGTTAAAATAGCTTTAGAAGCAGTTACACACCACGATACTAGGTCCAATAATGTAACTGATAATTACTGAATATTTTTGTTCACTGGGGAAAGCCTTCAGTAAAAAAACAAAAAACAAACAAACAAAAAAACAAAAAAACACCTTTGTGTTAAGAAATAATATCTGTTTTGAGTACTATAATTGTGTGTTTTATTTGTTATAAATTAAAACACTAATGTGTGATATTTTTAAATTTCATTTCGATGTAAAATGAAACATAATTCGATGGTTTGTGTCTTTCCTCGGATGTCTCTGGAGCGAATTTTCCGCTAGTGGGCGCTCGTGTCCTTCGGAAAAACTTGAAGTGCAATAAAGCGCTCTCAATGGAGACACATACAGCAGCACTGTGGCTCAATACAGTCGTGTGTATGAGCTTTATGGGAACAAATGTTTTCTCGTTGTTTTCGTCATGAGACTATCCAAAGAAACTATAAACACGCGAGAAGTGCGCGTTATTCGTTGTGTGGGGGCTGTAAGGCTTTTATGAGGAGTAAAAACGCGATTAATTTACATGAAGTCTGGGCTGTTTATCAAGCCGCTCTGATCTTTAGAGGTGAGGAGTGTCATATTGTGTTTTAATTGTAGGGGAATTCCCCTTTATAGTCATTTTGTGTCCTATTATTGGACTAATTATATATAGGCCTATATTTGTAATAGCCTTTGTAATATCAGGCAGGCATGTGACAGTTTTATTGTTATAATTGGAAAAAATAAATATATGCATTTTCAAGTCATCTACCTGCCTGCTGACAAAAGAAGAATTCAGCTGTAATTTTTCCCCATTTTGCTCACCACTAGTCACCGTACTGAACCAGTTCCCCTCGCTGACTGACAGCAGAGCTCCGATTGACTTCCCCGCCGAGGGACCAATCAGCGGCAGCGGGGGGCGGGGCCTGGGCAAAACCAGCTCCACCAAATATTCCCAGTCGCGGTCTCTTGCAGTTACTTTCCATCCAGGTTTCGGAGCAGCGCAGAGGCATCATCCTTACGTTGTCTGCAGGGCGTTCGGGACGGATCTGCAGGATTCAGCCGCGGCACTTGTTGGGGACCTATAGTATGAGAACTTCCATTCCAGCTCCTTTGATTTCTTTCATTCTCATATTTGATCATTTTCTTAATTTTGACCATCCGACCTCATTGTTTCGCCCTTCTCATTTTTCTGCTGCTGTCATCCACAGTCTGTTGCTCACCACGAGCAGCAGCAGCACCACCAGCTGAAAGGGGAATATTTCACCATTCCACCACCAGCCATCACTGTCCTTTTCTCCGCTGCAGATCTGGATTTTTTGGCGTGCACTGTTGGACTATAACGCAGGGGGATTTATATTTGTATTGATTTCCATCTGCCGCCCGGCCCACAGCGGACACCACCACTTTTTCTCTCTGAGGGATGTATTACAGCGGGGTGAAGTCTGCGCTCTGAACAGGGGAGAATACAAACCCACTGTAAGCTGAATGAACTACTGCCGTGCGCCTTTTGGTTTTTGGAGCAGGTCTCCCATCTGGAGATGCTCTAGTACGTCTGATCGCGGTTTGTGGTCCATGCGCATCCCCACTGGATCGGGATATAAGGTGAAGAAATTGCCGCGGTCAGCCTTTTCTGGAGCGCTTGTCCCCTGATTTATTTTTGTGGACATATTTGGTTATTTTGAGAAGGATTGTGCACTCACCCGGAGGCGCGCAGGCTAACCATGGGGGACTCTATGTGGAGATATTATTTTGGAGTTTTGTTTATTGCCTTCAAAGTGGACTTGTGCCGGGCGCTCATCCTGGAGTCCATCTACTGGAACACAACAAATACCAAGTAAGTGGAGCACAAGCCGCGCTGATTGCTGGCCCCCGTAGTGCCGTACGCTCTCCCGTGTGGCGACGATTTTATGCCAGACTCCGTTGAAAAATCACACAATTTAATGTTTGCTTGCTTGCCATCTGTGGTCTATAGGCTATGCTTTAAATAACACGAGTTAATGTAAGGCAGTTTTACAGAAACAAATCTTGGATTCAGCACACACTGAGTGGAACAAAGAGCTCCCAGAGTAGCGTGATTAAAAATGTTGAATTTATCCTCGACTGTTTTTCTCGCAGTCCTTTTCCACGACTACACGCCGAGGCGATCTGTTGGAATCGCGTCTCGAAAGTAAGATTTTGTTCTACAATACAGTTTATTTGTTATCTGTAATGTGACTCTCCCAGAGAACCTTTGTGATCCGTACAAATCTTAAATCGATCTATACTCGCTCTATATCTCAACTCACAATTTTTGAGCTGAGTTTAGGTTTGTATTACTGAGTATCGGGGTTAACCACACGCCTAAAATGATGAAGCCATCATCCAAAACGCCTGTCAAGATAGAGGAAACTGCATTTAGCTGTGTTTATTGCTTTGCTGCTTAACTGATAGATTTACTGTGTGTCTTGTCGCCGTTGGGGGATATTTACGCGCAGTGGACGGCGAGGCCCCGCTCGGCCGTGCGTTATGATGGCACTTAAACCCGCCCGAGAAGGAAACAGCCCAGTAGTTTGTGTGGTTCATGTATAATTTGTTGTTTGATATCATATTTCTGTGGATTTTTATGATTGTTTGGAGTGAATTAATTTTGAAGGTAACTTTACGCTTCGCTTCCCCGGTCAATAATAACTTCATCAAGGCGCATTATAATTCATATCTGACTATAACAGGTCCGAATCAATTAAGAACAGCAGAGCTTTGAAGCTGTATTGAGCTCATTAGCAGGCCCGTTTATTCCCTCGCAGTTGTGTTTCAATGGGATCAAATATTGGATGTTATTTGTTATATCCTCCGTAATGAAGATAATATTAATGAGAGAGGGAAGAGAAATGAATCCTTGTTGTGCTTAACGTGACGAGGCGGAAGCTTTATGAAGCTTGTGGGACGCACCACCGGGCCTCTGATGCTCTACTGCGCTTCCAACACTTTGTGTGGAAATTATTAACTAATTAACTGAGCAATGGGCCCAGTTTTAGGGCGGATTATACTGAAAATATGGTTGATGAGACAAAAACTTGTAATAGACAGTTGTGCGGCCTAACAACCCCGCTCCAACCATTTACAACCATTTCTGGCTCCTCACAGAGGTAAAAGCGTCACAACAGCGGAGTTGGGTGCGTTCGCATGTGGAATGCCAGGATGTCCTATACACTTGTGTGTATGTCTTTCAAAAATAGTGTATTACCTATGACCACTGGTGGGCGATTATCAGGAAATAAGGCGAACAAACACGGGCCCCAGAAGATCCAAATACCCGTCTTCCTGCCCCTTTGTATATCACATTCAGCAATCTGAAATAATCTACACCCTCCATCTGCCTCCTAAATATTCCCACAGGCCAAGAAAGGCGGTTAAACTCTTTTCTGCAAATAAAAAGGTGTCTTTCTCCCCCTCTACACCCCTGGTCTCAGCCCGGCGGGGGGCGCCCCTCTTTGAGACCGTTTCGTCACGGCCGAACTCCAAGTCGCTCAATAATTCAGCTTTTGGCTCTGATGCAGCTAGAAAGCCCCTCTCCCTCTCTGTCTCCTGCCTATCCTCACTCAAACACACACACACACACACACACACACACACACACACACACACACACACACACACAATGGAGACGTTATGATGGTTTAACAGGTGTCTTTTGTTGCGTGGCCTATAAGTGCTGGACATGAACATTAACTTGTGGTGTGCGCACTCGGGCCTTGTTTGCCTTTTGTGTCATGCACCTCAGTAGATGTGGAGGATTTGCTGCGGAACAGAGCTCTGGTTTTCTATATGCAGTATACTTGGCCTTCTAGCCTCTTGACTGCCACGGCCATCTGTGTCTCGACGCGTTTGAATCCTGGCTTGATCCAGTGACGCACTCGTTTATACCTTTACCTCGTTTTAAAACAGATGCCGCACAAACGACACTTTGCACACCTATATTCCAGCCCCATTGGCACTGTGCTACTGCGTGTCTTTTATAAATGTACTGAGTTACATTTAGGCCACTGCCTATAAATTTTTCTTTTTCTCAGTTCCATATGATGACCATTTGGTCTTATTGATAGAGAAGGTGACGACAAAGCACCCCAAAATGCTTATTTTAGTCTGCAACCAATGCAAAGTGACAGCAAATATTAACACTGCCAAGACATTCATATATATATATATATATATATATATATATATATATATATATTGCTATGTAGTTCAGTTTGCGTCCTAGTGAAGCTTTGTTTCTATATAGGGATCACCCATCAAGTAATTTTGTTCTTTAAAAATGTCTTTCTCACAGAGCCAGAAAATGAAACCTTCTCCATTTTGGAGCTACAGCTCTCCGAAATGAGTGTGTCATTTCACTTGACCCGTCACTTCTGATTTTGAAAAGGACGGGAAAAAAAGAAAAGAGAAAAAAAAAGCACGTCCACCCTCAGAGCAAGTATAGGTCTTGGGCTGCCACAAATGCAGCGGGCATTCCGCGGAATTAGTGCGTGCATGTGCGCATTCTTTGCGTTCTGTCTGGGTGAGGAGTTCAGAGGTAAAAGGCCAGAGAGTGATATCATTGTGTGACTGCTCACCTCTTTCTCTTTAGGCTAAAGGGCCCTTTGTAAGCTGCCTCTTTTTGGAGCAGAGCGAGAACAATAAGTTCAGTTTGGAGTTCAAGTTCTCTGGCTAAAATCAAATGTAAACTGTTTCATGCAGACTGAACAAATGTGGGTCATTTCACACAAAGGACTTCAGCTTTCTTTTTTTTTCTTATTGATTCTCCTTATTACTCATTACCAAAGGATGAGGAAGAGCAGACAAGTTAGTTAAAGTTTGAGATCAGGATGGAACGCGTACATCTCATTTTCCACCCAGCTAATGTCTGATAAATAACTCTCCTGTGAGTGTATTATACCCATTCACAGCTTGTTGAAAGTCCTCATGCCTGTGTGTCACTTATTCCTCCTCGGTAACAGAGAACCCCGAAGCGTGAATATCTTTATGCAGCAGGTCAGCAATATGCTCAACAGCCCAAGTTGTCCCTGCCTCTGCGTCTCTCTTTGAGTTTGTGTTAGTCCTCCTCTTTGACTATTCAAGGAAGGATGAATGTTAGAAATGTGAAGGCTGCGGGCCAGTCTAATGCCTTTGTGTGTGTCGGCCGGGGGAGAGGATAAAGAAACAGCTAGGCTCTCTCTCTCTCACACTGTGTGTGTGTGTGTGTGTACCAAAAGTGTGTGCGTCTATCAGAAAAAAAATCCCTCCACAGGGCCCATGGCTGTGTCGATTGAACCTCATTGTTGTTTGTGCTTTACTACTTTACTGCCCTTATGCATGAACCTCCTAAAAAAAAGAGAGAATGACCCCACCAACCCTTCTCATCCTCCTCATCCTCCCAATCTCCCCAACACACACACACACACACACACACACACACACACACACACACACACACACATACACACACACACACACACTCCTCCTTCTTCTGGTAATCCATTTTGTAGTTGGGAGGGAGAAACAAAAGAGAGGCCTGCTTTACATGGTTTATGTAAAAGGAGCGCTCCCTCTCTTCCACTGCAGTTCATTAAGAGATTACATAGAAGCCCAAAGGCCCTTTGTGACCGGGCAGTGACGGGGGCACCTCTGTGGGTCCTTTTGTGAATGTAGGGGGTTAGAGATAGAGAGAGAGAGAGAGAGAGAGAGAGAGAGAGAGAGAGAGAGAGAGAGAGAGAGAGTGTATGTGTGTGTGTGTGTGTGTGTGTGTGTGTGTGTGTGGGGGGGGGGGGGGCATAAAGATGCAAGTCCATCATGAATGACTGACGAGGCCTTGTGCTTAATGTCGTATAACAGTGCCCTCCCTCTTTCTTCCACCAGCCATCCCTCCTTCCAAAATGCCCCTTCAGTGCCTCTTATTTTGCCTTTTTCCTTGTCTTCCCTTTCTTTGTGGAGCAGAGAGAGAGAAAGATCAGTTGCTTTAATTTAGCCCCATCGATCGGCCAAGGGGGTGAGGGAAAAATACAGGGAGAGAAAGTGAAATCCTGCCATGTTCAACACAGAGTTCATGCTGCTGGGGTTATGGAGGTTGACATGGCTTTTTAATGATTACTGCCAAGAGAAAAGTTGATGATTAAGATTGTGTAATAAAAGAACAGGGAGTGAGGAGAATAGGAAAATAGAGAGGGAGAGAAGAGAGTGTTAGGGCCCCTTGGGGGTGAGGAGGGTAATTATGTCTAGGCCTGCTCAGAACCCATAGGCCTGGATTACTGGATGAAAGGTACGGCTGTGGGCTCTAAGCACAGACAGAACCAGAGAGAGGATGAGGGGGGATAGGGTGACAGGCGGCGTAAAGACCTCTGTCCCCTCGGCCGACAGAGGGCGAAAGCCGGGGCGTTGTGAAGAAACGCGGGGTGGATTAACCCTCACTGTGCCCCGACTTGGCCTCTTTGTCTGCTGCCTTAATGAATCCTTGCATTGCAGCTGGGATTCAGAGTCAAACAGTTGCTCTCGATCTGCGGTAAATATTCACCCTCCCCTTGTTTCGCTTTGTTTTCTCATAACTTTGGGGCCATAGGAAGCAAGTGGAGGGGAGATTCGGACTGGGGATTACACTGGGGCGGCCACCCTGTTATGTCACACACAAATCCAACAATCCAGTGGTTTAAATAGAGAGTCTGAAAGAGAGACGCGGGGGAGAGGAATGAAGAGGGTTATATGGAGATGTGCATTGACAGGAGGATGCAGAGAAAAACACAGAGGGGGAGAGAGAGAGAGAGAGAGAGAGAGAGAGCGAGATAGCAGAAGGCTTCAGGGACTCACAGATGACAACTTTTGTGTTGTTTTTACTGGTGACAGATGCAGCAGTCATGACGTCAGGAAGTAGGTCCACAGTCCTCCTGCCTTTTTCCTTCAGCCTGTTTTACCCCCAAATGTTTCCTCTGCTCACCCCAAACCCCTTCACACACACACACACACACACTAAAAAAAGACACCAAACAAAGGTGAAGAAGGACGGTTAGAAGATAAATGAGAAAAACAGATGTCACACGACACTTTCAAGTCTGCAGGACTCACCCACTGTCACTCAGCTGTGTGTCTGAGTCAGCAGGGTTTGAAAAGTACCCTCAACCTAAAATTTACAACTCCATATTTCACAAAAGATAAAAGTGTGATGCCTTTTTGTGAAAGTTCCAGCCATCACAAAGCAAACCATGGACATGCACTGAAGAGCAATCATAGGCACAAGTCACTGCTTAAAAAACGCTTTTTCCTCCAAGCAGGGCAGTGAGGGCTTTTTGTTCAAAGAAAATTGCAGCTGTCTGATTTTGCTGTTTCATTATGAAAACCATCTCAGCATAAAAGCCTTTATTTCTAACCCTGACAGACGTGGAGATTGTGAGGAGGGAGTTCAGGCACCTGTGGCTGTTCTCACCTTCCCACCAAATGGCCTGACAGTGTGGTTAGAGATGAGAGAAATGAGGCCGGCTGATAGAGCCAACAGCTCCACCACAGCTTCTCTGTTACCTCTTGTGCTGGCTTCTTCAGAGCAGTGGGTGCGTTTGTTTGTAGGGGAGGTGGAGGATGGCAGATAGAGAGATAAACACTGAGAGGAGGAGAGGACTGCTTCTGTGTCTCTGTTGATTTTTTCCTTCTTTCTCCCTCACGCTCTCGTCACCTCCTGTGATTATACATTCTGCGGGAGTACGCTTTTCAAGGAGTGTCGCCCTCATTGTGGGGAAGGACAAATCCTGACATGACAGAAAACTAGTCCGCAATGCACAATGATTTTTACTTTATTTTTAGTGTTTTTATAATTTATTAATTCTTCTTTTTTCAAGTAATCAATTAATTGTACTAAAATAGTAAAACATAGAACATTACACACCTTTAAATGTCTCGGTTTGTCTGACCAACAGTCCAAAGATATTCATTTTACATGATACAAAACAGACAAGGGCAGCAATCCCCACAACCGGGAAAAGAAACCCTTCAACAATTAATCATCTACAAAAGTTGGCTTGGTAAAATAAATGATCAATGGACTATCTGTGTCACCTCTATGCTACAGTGCAACTTACATGAAGTTTTCTGATTGTTATTATCTTTTAAATTAGAAGGAATCAACTTTGGTAAATTTAGTGTTTTCTTTACACACACACACACACACACACACACACACACACACTTTTCACTTTCAGTAATCTTCCAATCTAAATTACTGTTTTTGATTGTGATGTATTTGGACATTTGCTGTTAACAAAGTGATAGCACTGTCAGATGGCCTGACTGCTTTGCAGGCAGTGTGACATCATGTTTTGTCAAGTACTCCGCCGTGTTTTATTTTCATGACATGGAAATCTTTCTAAAAATGACCATGATGAAAAAAGAAAAATCCTCTATCTATATCAATATTTGTAGGGGAGAGCAGGCTCTGTTGGGACAGTAGGACAGTTGCGACAGTGACTTTTTTGGCAAGTTAGAAAGCAACCATGCCTATTCACCTCATTCATACTCAGCCACATGCCTGCTGAACCTGCTCTCCTCCCTGGGACAGTTGGGATAGTTACTCGCGGCAGTTTGGAGAGCACTGTTTAATTTCCTATCTTGTTACAAATTAACACAAAGCCAACGAAACAAGACAAAGGCTTTTCCTAATTGAATAGGACCCAGTGTGAAGTCACTGATGTTTACTCAAAGGCAACAAGTTAGAAACTCTATGTTGCCCCCTGCTGCATAGGGGAATTTATGAGAACATAATAATTTTACAAAGGTTTTAATTTTTTTCTTTTTCAAAGAATGTATGGACAAGCGCCATTATAAATAGAATGTGTTCAAATTTAGGATGTCTTTTTTCCTAGTTTAAATGATATATTTTTTAGCCCAGAATAAAGTGTCTCAACTGACCATATCCACTGTCCCCAGTCCTTGTGCATTTAATAAAATTGTGCCTTTTATATTATGGTTGGGCTTTATAAAAAAACTTGATAAACTGATAGCAGATGCCTGTTTTTGTTTAGGGGTCGCATTTCTGTCATTACTGTTTGAGTAGTCTGTGAATAATGGAAGGTTATTTTGTGTGCTGATAAAAAAGTGTCCCAATGGATCCCACTCCCCACCTTACACTTTCATTTTCATGTAACTTATCAAGTTCCACAGACTGCTAGTGTCCCACATTGGGTATTAAAAGGTTAACTGAATTTAATTAGGCAACCAATAAGCTAAAAATGACTTGAAGTAAATGAATGTCTTTACATTATGCCACAGTTGTTTACATTCAGCCTTTAGAGCATTTAATGCTGAATCTACAAACTAGCTCCAGACCTCTGTGATAAAGTGTGCTCAGCTCTTTGGTTCAGGAATATTTATGGTGGGGGAGTCTGACTAAAGAAGTATTTTAAGGAGGGGGACAGGAGGGGTGAAGGGCCAAGTGTGCCTTAAAGCATGGTGGGGGGTGGGGGTCAAATGCATTTAAAATCATGAGATGGGGGGAGCTTTTATTTGTTTTGCGCCCCTCCCTCGCCTTTATTCACCCTTGCTATCTCTGCAGTAGCTGTATCCGGCTCCTCAGCCTGTCCTTGTGACCTTGTATACCTGGTGTTTGGTTCTAATTGCTGCCACTGGGCCAGGTGTCTGGTATCTGTCACACATTTACCCATTGCAAAACACAGGCAGGGGAGGAGACAGAGGGAGGTGCAGAACTAATGAATGAGCGTCCAACTTGACAGTCTCCCCGTCTTCATCTCCTCTCTCGTTCCTTAACATCCCCCCACCCCACCCCCCTTGAGTGTTTTTTTCTAAGAGACAATCCAGAATAGCTCATATTTGCCCTCAATCAGCCTCTTGGCAGCTTATCTTTAAACCCACATTCAAACGATATTATTCTTCATTGTCAACATTTATTGAATGCTTTCATTATACAGCATATAAATCAGCTGGCTAAAATACAAGAGTGTAATCTAGAGGATCATGTGTGTTAGTCTTGTTTCTTTTGCCCCTGGCTAAGGCAGATCTCAATTTTAAATTGTAAAGGCAATGAAAGAACAGGATACAGCCATTATGATACCGTATCTCATATTCTGTGAAGAAAACACACAGAATAAACACCCAGTTTGTTTGTGTGTGAGAGGAACAGTGACAGAAAGAGACGAGGACATTTCTTTTAGCTCCTCCATATCTCTGTGTGTGCTGTGTTCTTCAGCTCTCTCTGTGCGTTAGCTCTGTGTAGGTTTAGTCATGTTTGATCTCCTGCTAACCACCCAGTTCCCACCCAGCATTTATGTTAGCAGGGTAGGTAGGAGTTCCGACGTCCTGATTGATTGGATTGTCACAAAGGTGAAATTTGTAATCAGAAAAGACCGGAAATGATTTACCTGGGCGCCGTTTATACATGTGGGCAGTGGGTGTGGACCTGTGCCTTTATGTGTGTGTGTGTGTGTGTGTGTTTGAATGTGTTGTCATATTTTGACTTTCTAATCATCTGAGATTTTAAGACAGTTTTTGTTTCTCTGCTTTAAGGAAAAACTATTTCTTTGTGAAAAACAATTTATCCAGTGCTTTTGTTCAGCTATAGAGTGAAAATCACTGGTTTCATAATGATACAATATTGATTTTTTTGGACAGCAACATGATATTTGCCCGTATTACACAATCTGCCATGATAGGATTTTGATTTGATGCAATTCAGGGGCCTGTGATAGATACGAGACAATATCATATGATAATTCAACACAGTCTGTTACAGAAGAAGCTGTCACCCCTTTCTCTTTTGTTTATGACCATAAAAGTAAAAACGGCGCATGATAAGAACAGTGAAGTTTACTTTATACTGACTCCACTCACTCACATAAAACAGCGCATGAGATAAATAAATCTCTAGAGCTTTCTCCTAAAAATCAGGGTTATCTTGTTTAAAGCCCCAAAGTCAAACAGCCATGTGGATTAGCAACAACATGATTTAATAAAAAAAATATCAAATTCAGCTCAATAATACCTGTCAGGGTTCAGAGACAAAACAACTGTTTTTGCACGTCACTCATTGTTAGCTTAAGCACATTTACACTGGATCGCATTAGCCTAGCAGCCATTTTCTATGAAATCAAAAATGTTTCCACACTTCTAGTTTATTCCCGAGTAAATACTGTCATCCTTGTTGTCTTTCTCTTGACTGCTTGTCACTATCTGCCTGCTGCCGTTTGATTAAGACTTTCAAAATAAAGGCGTGACCTAAAGATGATGATATGGATTTTCATTTTGCATTGATGATATTGGATTTTGATCACTGAATTGATATACCGATCCAGATAGATGGATTATTACACCTCTTGTACCTTTATCTCATTTCTCTAGTGTTTGGGTAAATAAACAAGATCTGAATTGTTGCAGTTTTATTGCCAGCTGACTATTTCCCCATGGCTTCAGCCTTTATGCAAATCCAGGCTAAACTTGTCCTGACTGTAGCGTCAAACTAAACACACAGACATGAGACTGGTATCAATTTTAGGGGCACGGAAGCACCAGAATACAAACAACTCTGATACACATGGATCCTGACTAGCTGAGCATGATGGGACAAGGTGATAAGGCTGCGGAGCTGCAGGATAGGGATCTACTGTTGTGTTGTCAGCAGAGTACTGAAGCACTTCTAGATTAACCTCTTTAGATAAATAATGGCCACCACAAGCTACGCTACACACACACACACACACACACACACACACACAGACATTTCAAATAAGCACATGCATGCATGCTTTCACCCCTGTATAAACACACATGCCACCTTGCACGCATGGATGAATGTTTCCAACCATGTTCACACACACACGCACGCACACACACACAGACACACACACACACACACACACACACGCACGAGGTTAATGCATACACCTACAGCTGCACAGTGTTTGTGGAGAAGCGCAGCCCCCAAGGCTTTTCTAAGGACCTTTCCTCTCGCTCTCTCTCTCTCGCTGCCCCTCCAACGCCACCCACTCCACCCCACCCCACCCCACATCCCGACACACACACACACACACACACACACACACACACACACACACACACACAACAAGATGATGCCAGATGGCGCTGCAATGCATAGACATACATAGCCCTCCTCTCTCTTTCTCCCCCCTCTCTCTCCCTCTGTCTCTCCCCCTGTGTCCGTCACTGGACACACTGTACCACCACTGAGTGTGTCCCCAGGGGGCAGAAAAAATATTCACTCGGCCTAGTTAGCCCCTGCGTGTGCACGTGTGAGCTTGCGTATGTGTTGGTGTGCATATCTGTGCACTCAAGATGATGCATGCTGTTGGAGAAGGAAGGAAAAATAATGTATGTCTGCATTTGAATGTTTGAAAGACAAAGAGTGTGTGTGACAGAGATAGAGAGGAGAAGAAGAAAAAATGTTTCTTTGAGAACTAGCAGGCAGTATGTTTATATATATATATATATATATATATATATATATATATATATATATATAAACTGATTATGCGTTGTATTTTCCCCCCGCTATTTCATTTAGTGCTCTTTGTTAATTATGAATCGACTGTGCCTTGCCACCCATCCCCTGTGTGAAGGCTCCCCTGCCACCCTGCGGTGGCTGTCTTTGTAGTCAGAAAAAAAAAACAGTAAAAGCCTGACGCTGGTACTCAGGCCTCACTGGGAGAGCAGAAGAGTGTGCTGTTTTCAGTCTCATTGCTTTTGTAATGAGACGATCTCAGGCTCCTCTGTGCTTTCTTCCAGGAAAAGAAGTCAGAGTTCACTTGGAGATGCTGAATGTAGTATACATGTTACATTAGAGCTGCAATGTGAATTGATCAGAGTAATCACTTAGTCACCTAATTATATATGATTAATTAACTAAGTTGGGTCAAAATGATTTGATTCCAGCTTGTGAATATATAAAGTGTGAATATTTTATGGTTTCTTTACTCTTGTCTTACAGTAAACTGAATATCTTTGGGTTGTGGACAGTGAGACATTTAAGGACATTCACAATTAACAATGGGGCTGCAACTGTCAATTACTTTTATTTTAAATGTATCTCCAGACTATTTTTCATTCCTTAATTTTTCATTTTCTCTGAATCAATTCATTGTTTGGTTTGTTAAATGTCACAGTTGTAAAAAAAAATTGTCATCACAATTCCTGAAAATTCAGGGTGAAGTAGTCGAACACCTTGTTTAATCTGACCAACCATCTGATGCCCAAAGATATTCAGTTTACTGTCACATAAAAAAACAGCAATCACTCTTTAGAAGGGAAACTAGGTAATGATGACTTGCATGATTACTCAGTTATCAGAATAGTTTCCAACCAATTTTCTGTCAGCTGATTAAAAGCTCAATTGACTTTGAGGGGGACAAAGGCCCATATTTTGGTCCCTTTTTGCTAGAACCCCCCCCCCATACTAAACACTTCCACTAGATATTCCCATCATTTTCAGTGGTCCAATAAGCAATGCATTCCTGTCTATTTACTTGCACCAGTCTTCACAGTATGCCATAAAAGGACCTCCAGGGCATCCATGGTTAACATTTCAAATAGTATTCAAGCGTAGTGCAAATTGGTTTAGCAGATAAATACAAGGTTTCACCTCCAACTCGAGCTCCAACTGTGAATGTGTGTGTGAGTGTGAATGCAATCACAGGAGTGCTGCAGGGGCTCTCAGTACTCAGAGACTAAATGGCAACATTATTTTACTTTTGGGAAGAATTTAGGGAGATTCAATTACACTCCCAGACAAACCCCTCCAGGCTTTCATTCTATCTGTGTGCATGTTTCTGCTGCTGTTCCTGTTGTTGTGATTTTGCTTCACCAAGCTGGGCTTTTATTGTTTTTTAATTTTCTGTTTTGTATGCCAAAGCTGTTCTGCCCATTTCCCTGGCATCCGGGAAGCTTGTCGCCTTTTCCTCATTTATCCGGTTAATTATTCTCTCTTTCCATTGCTGCCACAATGCTGGAGAAAAGCTGTGATTTTATCTTCAGATATGGGGTCACTTTGCACCACATGTGCACACCCATATACACACATATCACACATTCCGCCATTATCCTTCATCATCTAAAATTAATGGACCCAATCAGTAATTACCACATCAATAATTAAGCCGACTTCTCTTTTTTTGAAAGATATGGAGAGGCTCAATGGCAAACACTCCAGTCCGCAATGCATAATGAATGATTTATCATCTGTTTTTCTGCAGCTAACTAATATTCTTCTTCTTCTTGTTCCCCGCCTCCTTGCATCTCCTTTTCAGATTCGTGCCAGGCCAAGGAGTGGTATTGTACCCCCAGATCGGGGATAAGTTGGACATTGTGTGCCCCCGCGTGGACGGTGGGGTCGGAGATGGCGTTGAGTATTACAAGGTATATATGGTGCCTAGGGAGCAGCTGGAGAGCTGCACCATCACCAAGGCTGACACGCCGCTCCTCAACTGCGTGAAGCCCGACCAGGATGTCAAGTTCACCCTCAAGTTTCAGGAGTTCAGCCCCAATCTATGGGGCCTGGAGTTCTTCAGGGGGAAAGACTATTACATCATCTGTAAGTACTTGTCTCACCCTGAAGCGATAATAAATTAGGCCCTGCATAATTTAAGGGGGGACACAGCCTTAAACAGTTTGGCAAGGTTTAAAAACCAGCTGTTGCTGACATACCATGCATTTGTGGACCAAGTTTGTTGTGTGGTTCTACAGTTTTCTTCCTCCAGTCAGTAAGTGGTCGAACAGAGGTGTTAATTTGTTATCCTGATAGTACTCATTTAGTCAATAGCTTGGTCTTGCTTGTATGTCAGTAATGCATTCACTGTTGGTCTCTCCACCTACATAGGCATATATTACATTCTTAGATGTTGTTGATGGACATTCAGAGGAAATAAATTGGAGTAAACGAGGCTGAGACTGAGATTGATGGGGAAAGTCACAGACGCGTCATTGGCAGATAACGCAGAGAGCTCCTTAAATGGCATTGAGGTTATCAAAGGAATATTTTTTCCCTAGAGATCCTACAGTTATAAACACATAAGTTAACATTTAAGGCCATTCAAAGGACTCCGTAGTGTTCTTAAATATTCCTCCTGTTGGATTTGCTTCTTGTACGACTCAAATCTCAAGCAAGATACAGAAGAGAAGATGGGAATCTTAAAGCCACGCCCGTCAAGGTTGTAGGAAAACTTTGCAAGGGGAATTTGTAACGTATAAGACTTCTGTATGCTTTAAACAAAGTACCTGTCAGATTGTGAAACAGTATCTGAAACCCCCTTATCCCACACCTTTACGGTGAGTACCTTTATACCCAGTACAAACAGCTTTGTAGCATAGTGGTCCTTAGCTATGAGAACTTTAGTAGCCTCTACTCCTCAGCCTCATGGTACTGGTGTGGCCACTCTGCTTTGCCTCTGATGTACTAACGCCATCCTGGGAGGAAGTTCTGATGGGGCTTAGCTGCGGCCCCCTGGTTTGAAACATGGGAGGTGGACTGAACCATCTGTGTGACGCTGATGGGGGGTGTGCCGCAGATTGGACCATCTGTGAGGCTCTGCCACAGCCATCTGTGAGCTGTCACAGTAGGGGAAGGCCATGTTTCTGACTGAGTAGAAGGAAGGGGAAGAAAGCAGAGTGATGAGAGGAAAAGATGAGCAGAAAATACTGCTTCTTATCCAAACAGTCTATAGTGGTAGAGGAAGTGAAATTTTCCAAAACAAATTTGCAAGGTAACAACTGATTGTACTGTACTGTATAAATCCCACTTTAAACTGCCTGCAGTAGCCAACTCCTGTGAATTATGTTCTTCTGCGCTCCACAGTACCCAGAAGTCCCGCAGAGAGAACCAGCAAGCAGCTGTTTCAGAAAAACAGGTTCACCTACACAATATGCTCATTCAGTTCCACTTAATTTAGTTTAAAAGCAAACAGGCAACAGTGGCTGCTCTGTCACTAATGTGTCATAGCTGCAGGATATTTGCATGGCGGGGCATGTCGTACTGTGTTACAGTCTAACAGGTACTTTTGTGGTCTTGCAGGTGAGACACGTTCTCAGGCAAATATTTTGGAGGAAATATAGCAGGTTAAATGCTTGACGACAGCACACAGGCAAAATGACACTACATTTTGGTGGGAAACAAAGCATGTGGGGCTACCTAGTGGATGCACAAATAAATACACCTGCACAAGCATGCACATGCTTGTACATCCACACCTACAGAGGAGGAACAAACCATTAGATGTGGTTTGTGTGTGTGTGTGTGTATGTGCTCAAGGACTACAAAGGCTTCTGACTGAAGAGGCGAAGACACGATCACCCTCCCTTCATCTCCTCCTCAGCTCCCTCCACCCAAACGCTGCAGTTAATTATTGATGAGCCGATGCTGGTGTTTACTTACCCTGGTTCTCCCGGTGCTCTGCCTCAATGTGATCACATTGTGATGGGTCAGAATCAGAAGTGAAGATGGGGATGAGTTTGGGTTAATGCAGAACATGGATAAGAAAACGCAATGTAGACCATCACAGCCTGATACATGCTTGCAAGGGCAAACATACACACATGCTGATAATGCACACACAGACATCGTCCCTCAGGAGGCTGGAGCTACAGCTTGAAGTGGCTACTCACACAGCTGCACTGGTATATACGCCCTGTGACCATAACAGTCCTGCTCACTCTATCTATACATCTATGATACGTATTTCTGTCTGCGGCTCTCTATTTTGCCAGGAGTAGACGAGAATATACCATTTTCCACTGCCTCACGTTAAATACCCTCGTCTTCATTAGCCTGCAGAGTCGACAAGTTGGAACAAAAAGAGTGGTGGGAAAGTTCAATTCAGAACTTTAAAAAGAGGGGTTGGAAAATCCAATTTTGCACTTCTTGCAAATTCCCTTTCCACCGATATCCTCAGTCCTCCATCCCTCTCCCCGTACCGCCGCCATCCTGCCTCCCTTCACAGCTACCCAAAATGCTAATGTGTAACCTAAAGAGGGGAGAGAGGGAGCTGTTTCTCCATTGGAGTGTGTCACGTTTTGCTGTTAATTGCCTCTTCTTGGCTAGCTCTGGCCCCAGTTCTGCAGCTTTAACAGCCCACTGCAGTTGCATTGTGGTGCTACGTTGTGTACTTGGTGCTGTTCCTTTTTTGTTGAATCGGCCTCTTGGAGAAGCTCCAGCTTTGCATGGGTAAACACCAGGAGTAAAGCACAAACAAACACACACACATACACAAAGAGACAGAATGAGAGAAACGCGCAGAGGTGTGCGTAGGTGGAATCAGACTCATGGTTGTTTTTACCTTGCAGTGTCGGAGTGAGCCAATGTGTGAAGCTTTGCCTGTGGGCGTAACTGCGTGTGTCTATGTGTTGGGTGAATAAGCTATGAGAATTAATAGATACATATACTCAAGGCTTGACTTGCCCTGTGTGCCTCTTCGTCAAAGCATCTCCATCTTGTTATTTGTGTGTAAATGTGTGTCCCCAATCCCCGCCTTCCTTCCAGCAGTGCTGTCCAAGATCCATCAGAGTGTGACACCGCCTCAGAAAGTTCACCGTGAGGATTTCATTAGTCTTTTGGAGTGAGCACTCGATACGTAATTAATTAACCAGCGTTTAATCCTCCATTTCTTCTCACAATTGCCAAGGCCCCCACATCAATGCTACGGATCTGAGTCTCAACCAATTGGATTAGCGCTGCCTTGTGTTGAGTATTGTGCCAAGGCTAGACTTAGATTAGATGCTCGACCCCCCACCCCCCAACTTGAAAACCACCCATTCAAACAACTGTGACATCAGGCCTCAGCATTTGACTACCTCATCCTGTACTGTGCTGTAGTGGAGACTGACAGGAGGCCGGTGAAAAAAAAACACTTGTGTAAGTCTGCATGCATTACACGGTCAGCTCGTTTATGTGTGTGGTTGTGAATTTGCACACTGTGCCCTGTGTTTGCTTGCGTGCGTAGAAAGGGGGCTGCTGTATATCTGCAGATTTCTGTCACCGCGCCTACACGTGGGCGAGTTTGTGTTTTTTGTGCATGCACACGTCTGTGTGTGTGCATACTCTTGTGTGCCTTTTTAAAGTGGCCGCGCACAATGCTGCTCCAGTTGAGAGCAGATGAGTTTGATGTGATTGTTTGCGGCAGCATGGCCTGCAGCCGAGAACGTAGTGAGCTGGATGATTACATGAGCTAAAGAGGCAGAGAGAGAGGGGTCGAGGGAGATACAGGCGAGGAGAGAGAGATGAATAAGGATGGAAAGGGGGCAGAAAGAGTGACGAAAGCGAAAGAGAGCTAATGAGAGAGTGAGAGAAGGGGGGGATAGAGAGAGAGACAGGGAGAGAGAGAGAGAGAGAGAGAGAGAGGAGAAGTAGAGCCAAAGGGAACGGGGTATAGCAAGAGACAGAAAGAGAGAGATGATGAGCTAAAGAGGGCAGAAGAAGGACAAGGCTGAATTTACAGTCAGAGCAGACATGCACAGTGAAATTTCATCAAGACTTTAATCACCTTTTGCCTCAGTCACAACAGAAAATAGTCTCGTCACCTCCCTGCTACTCTGATTGTCGACTGAATCTAACGTGAGCTCTGAAGGGGAAAATTCCTCTCATTAAATTTGAATTTAAAATGCACTCTCAGGTTTTTGTCTGATTTGTCTGATTGAAAGTATCAGTTCTTTATTCACCCTAATACATCCAGGTTTGTTGTATTAGATTGGTGGTGACATTATTATCACATTATGATAATGGAGTTGCAACAGTCGCTGCTGCTATGTGTCTGCTTGGCTGAAAACTTTTTGCCACAGCTCTCAGTGGAACTGTGCATTTTCCACCTAAAATTGTAATTAAACCACTTATCGCTGCTGTAATAATTGAGTGTTTATTTAAACTTAAGTGGATTTCAATAATGGATTAGAGATGTTTGTGTTTTGAGAAAACAGAATTGAGATTGGTAGTGGTGACAGCTTTGGGTATTTGGGGCGACCCAGCTTTGCCCTGGCCTGTTTCTGAGGGTCACCGGGGTCCCTAAACACCGAGGCGCCCCCTGTCATGGGCGATTAGGGCACACAGTGGTGACGGGTATTAACCAGCTTGTGACCCCAGCACTGTGATGATGGCTTCACGCTCCACGGCAACCCGACGGATGGCAATTACGCTCCGCATTTACATCGTAGCCACCTTTGTCTCTCTTCTTCTTCCTCTTCTCTTTCTCGGTCCCTTCCTCACTCCGTCAATCTGTTCCTTCTCAGATCCTCTTGCTGTGTGCAACACACTTCCTCTTCCCTCCTATCTGTCTCTGTGAGATGCCTCTTCAGTCTTCTGTTGCCATGCCTTTGCTCTGTTGCACTATTTATCAGTGGCCAAGCATTGCCTGTTTGCAGTGCACTGTGTATCAGTTATACCGACAGTATTTGACTGTGTTCGCGAAGCACCTTCAGAAGTGTGTTTTTTCTTTTTTTGTAATATAATTTTTGATTTATTTAAACATACACAAAGAGACAATATTTTTAATTTAAGTTATATAAAAGCCAAATATGTGTGATAAATGCACATATGTAACAGCCAAAATGCACATTTGGCAGGAATAAAAATACAATCAGAGTATCACAGTGTCCCAGCAATGCTATGAGTAAAAAGGCAATCACATGACCTCTTAAAGTTCTCACTTTGTCATTGACTCTAACTAGCATCTGTTCATATGATATCTGACATAGATTCCATCTATTATCTTTAAGATCTGGAGAGGATGGACTTTCCCATAAACTTTCAGCAGCGGTGACAACCCTCACCTTTATCACTGCAAGTAATTTTCGGCAATTCTAATTGGCCCCCTAGCAGGCATACGCTCTTTTTACACAGAAATGGCACTATAGGGCCGCTACAATGTCCATTCTTTGTGCCATTTTTCTCTCTCTTTTACATGGAACATCATGCCATTCCAGTATGTGATTTTAGACAGCATGCAGGCATCCCACAAATGACAAAGGCATGACAGCACATGAAACACAACAGCATGGGCCTCTATTGTGACATATAACAGACACGTCAGCAGCGCTTTCTTAACAATAACAATGGCATAACGTGGCAATAACAATCATTTATTGTCCCTGGTATGTGGCGGCTGATCTCCTTATCAGCTCGGAGGGTAAGGAGCTCCTGGACCTCATTGTTTTCCCAATTTGTGCACATTTTTGGCTGCTGCTCTCCTTCTTCTTTCAGTGAGCTGCTAACTGCTATTAGCTACTTTTTAAATCTTCTGGCAATGGTTTGCACACATAATACAACATCAAAATGTCACACCCTTCCTGTCTGTGATCTTAGCCTGCCAGCTGTCCCTTTTACACAGACATCGTTGTGGCGTCTCTCTGGCATTTCAGAGCTCAGAGGTATAGTGGTTTGTGTGTTCATGTTGAAGTATCCTTGGGAAAGATACTGAACTCCAAATTGCTCCTGATGGTCATCATGCATGGTAGCCTCAGCTTCATCAGTTTCTTTCTGTAACTTATTAAAGGTTTTCAAAAAAAGTGCCATCACTGGACTCTTGCCCTGAATGAATTGGCCCTTAGTGATACATTGTGTAATTTATAAGTACTTCTACAAGTTACCTTTACTGTCCAAATCATTTATTGACAAGTTCAGAAAAAGATACAAACACTCCATCCAAGTACAGTGAAACTTTACAAGGCTCATGATACTGGACTGCAAATAGTTACCAGAGTATTTGTAAAAATGCTCAACTCCTTAGTTCTCTCTGAATTTCCATAAAAAAGGACATTATGTCATTCCCAAAAAATTCTATGAACCACTCACAACACTCTTTGACTGTTATGTTAAACTAGCTCAAAATGCCATCACAGTTATGTGTAGTATTTGGGTTTTTTTCTTGATATTTGCGAGTTCCATCAGTAGGAAGCAGGAAATGGAGCTCACAGTTTTTGTCTGGATCGCAGCTCACAATTGACTGTCTCGTTAAACACAGGATGATTTTCCACTCTCTGATTTGATAAACGGGCGAAAATTAAGTTAAGGAGGATAAATTAAGTTTAGGAGGGTGAGGACGGGTGGGGGTAGTGTGACGTGGTGTGTTTACAATGCGGTGATGGGGTGAGATTGTGGTTGGAGTGTGCGTTGTATACGCCGGCACTAATTTTACAGGTGGCTCTGACACAGACAGGCACTCAATGTGAGGACACTTCTTTGACACACTTCTGCCATTTGTGTGAGACAACATGCAACGTGTGTGTGTGTGTGTGTGTGTGTGTGTGTGTGTGTGCTGGAAATTTTTTTTACAGACCCACTCAAGCTGTCACTTTGGTCTCAAGCGGTACTTTGTCACAGCCAGTGAGTGATTTTTCCTGATGGCCTTTTTCCCCTGTTGTGGAGTCTGTTTTTGCATTTGTGTATGTGTCTGTGTGTATGGGACCAGTCTTCTTCAGCCCCAAAACACCCATCTTAACCACATTGTCGGTTGGGAAGCAGTGAGAAAATATACTCTGTAATTCACAGTCAAGATGGAGTGAATGGTGAAGGAAAATCAGACTGAGTTTTTTTTGTCAGTTAGTTGCTGATGAAATCCATTTGTGAGGGCCTTGTATGAACCAGGTCCCCCCCCCCCCCCCTCCAACGTGTTCCCCCCAGCATCATGGATTTGCTGGTTAACTCTAGCCAGCTAGTCTGTCAGCCAGTCCAGCCTGGCCTTGTCTGGTTGGGCCGAGGAGGGCCAAGTCATTCAGCCAGCCTTAGCCGATTGAACAATCACATTCTGTTTAAATCCAAGTCAGGCTTACCGGGACTGCAGCCTTGGCATAGTGAGTGTGTGTTTTACTTAGCATTTAAAGGAGAAGAGGAATTTAAGTTTAAAATGACACCAGACCGAAGGATTTTTTTGACGTCCCAGAAATGTCAAGGAAATGTTATGGCCAAGTTAAAACAGAACTGTTTTTGGAGGCTTGACAAGGAGGATTTTTCTGTTTCATTTTTGCTTCAGTGTGGATGGATGTTGATGTGTTAAATTATTAAATAGAGGGAAAGGGGGCGAGAATGAAGAAAGGAGGTGATAAATGTAGCGATATGTGTGTCAAACCTAATTTTTTGCAGTTCAGGGCCCTCCACACCTTGTGAACTCTGACCTCTCAAGAACAAATGCCTCAAACACTACTGCATACCATCATCATGCCAATCACTCCACAAAGTAAACACTGTCAAAATGGTTAATGACATCCTGCAGGATTGTAAAATTTATGTGTGTTGTGCTAACAGGTTTCTGAAATAAACGCACATGCGGGTACAGGCACAGGGGCGCAAGCCTTTAAGGAGCTTTGTCTGTAATGTGCTTTTCGGTCTCCACTGGAAAGCCATAGGTCAGCTAGAGAAGGAGACAGGGGGAGAGAGGAGGCGAGATAGAGGGTGGGAAGGAGGGAGGGAGAGAGGGAGGGAGTCCTTGTTAACATGCTCTTTGTGTCCGCTCCCATCACCGTCTTATTGAAGCAAGGGTATTCGGATCAATGATTGGTAGCTGGGCGGGTGGAAAAGGAAGGAAAAAAGGAAAAAGAGGCAACTGGGAGGAGGAGGAAGACTATGCAGAGCTTCATTTTTCAAAGCTGTTTCAATTGGGATCTCAGCACCTGCCTTTCAGTTCACACACGGTTGATGAAAAAGCTTTGCGTGCTGCAGGAATGGTAACATGTTGCAGGGAGTGTGTTCAGGGGTAAAGGGGTTTAGGGAAGAAGGTGGTGGCTACAAGGTGGCCGCCCTAGAGAGGAGGAAACTGGGGATGATGGGGTGTTGTGCGAGGGAGGGGGAAGATGAAGAGAGGCTGGAGAGGAAGCAGAGGGGAGGGGGTAGGGGTCAATGTGGTGATGGGGGCAGTCGTAGTGAATGCGGGCCACTGCACGCTGGCGGGAAGCCAAGCTGCTAAGCCCTGGCAGCTCGTTAGCCTCTGTGTTACTGACCTGATAGACCACAAGCCATACTACCCCCACCTCCCTATTTTCCTCCCTCCTGTCTTGCCTGTTCCCTGTCCCACTCATGATCCAAGCTCGCAGCAGTTCTGCCCAGCAGCCTCCAGGGGCAGCACAGATAAATAACAGACGAGTAGGAAGGCGGAGCGGCAGCTAATGGGCTTGAAAGCATCCATCTGATTGAGCTTTGGCAGGGCGGCCTTTGCATTTTGTCTGCGTGTGTGTGGGCCGCATGTGTACAAGTTTGACACAAGTAGAGATGTCTTTTATCACAAGTGCTGTTTCCATTTTAAAAGGCCCTTACAGCATCTGCTTGCAGGGTCCGTTTTGTTCCTCCTGTCTCATGTGGGACGTCTTGCACCGCCCCTCCAGATTCCTCTCCCAACATCTGCTGCTGTCCCTTAAACACAGTGTTTAGCAGTGCACTTCTGTTTTCTGCTGTGTTTAAATGTTTTTTAGATCCTTTAAGCTGTTTTCATCTAAGGGCCATTGAGGTATTTATCACCTCTCTCTGTTCCCTTAATTTCACTACCTGGAAAAGTGCCCTATTTTTTTAAACTATTTCTCATCCCCTCCTGTTTACATCCCAGAATATTTTTTTTCATGTTGTCAGCAGGTCTCTCCTTCTTCTTAAGCCTGGCAGCAAGTTTGGCTTTTAGAACTGAGCATTTGAGGCCTTTTAAAATCCAAAAGTGTGTTCTTTAATAACGGGCCACCTCTCTCTGGAGGGTCGTTAGTGTTAATGCACGATAAGCCGCGGAATTTCCCGCGGCCTGCCAAGATGGCCGCTGTTGTGGCAGCCATCGTTGTTTCCCTCTCTCTCCCCTCTCTTCACCTCCCTTTACTGCCTTCTTCATGAGGCCCATCAGCACAGTTAGAGATATTACAGTCACAATTACTCAAGCTAATTGACTTTGGGGATGTGAAATATTCCTCTGGAGTGGAGCATCTGAGGTGATGAACAGGTGAATTGTGATTTTATTAAAGGGTATATGACTCATATCCTTTCTCAGCGGAAGGCTTTCAGTGCCTCTGTTGTCTTTGGGAACTGTCTGTTTTTCTGAGATAGGCTTAAGGCATATACGACAACACAGTTTCCCCAACACATCTTTCCTGTACCAGATGCTCACAGTGACACCTAACTCTAACCTTGTCCCTCTCTTGCTGCACCTTCTGTAGCTACATCTAACGGCACCATGGAGGGCATCGACAACCAGGAGGGGGGAGTGTGCAAGACCAAGTCCATGAAGATAATCATGAAAGTGGGACAAAGTGAGTATTGTATTATTGAATTACGGCTGTGAGTGCCTACAGGCATGAGCAGGCAGCCACAATGCAGAGCTAGTACATTGTACAAAATTGTGTGAGAGTCTGAAAATGCCCTAATAAGGTCATAGGAGGCTGTGCAGCATACAGCTCCATCGTCTCCATGACACCTGGGGCTGCAAGGGGGCAGGAGATGTAATATAGCGAAAGCCTAATGTGCTGAAACATACACACACACACACACACTATTGCGTATGCTTGCATGCACACATGCACTGAAAGCATCTGCTGTTATACACTCTTTTAACTAGAAGGCTTTCTACACATGTAAATCTAGTTAAGAGGCACACTAATATACAGTGATTTTCATATATATGAGTGACACCCACAGACTCGCTGTCCACTGAGTGGGCATTCTACACACTCCATCTGAATCACACATGCACTGTAAGCCCCCCTCACAGACAGATAGGACCCTATTCTTAATCATAGCGATAATTATACATAAATCAGTGGCCCGGCTGCCACCCAGAGTGGTAATTTCCGGGGATTGGCCCTCTCGTCAACACCAGCTCCAGTGCTATTGAAAATCGCTGAAGGTCAGGGAATTAATCGAAGCCCCTGCACTCAGAGGAGGAAAAGAACAGGTGCTGAACAGGCCTGGATATTGGCTCTGCAGCTTAATAGTACTGAAAATCAGCTCCAGTGTCAAGAGTTGCTTACAAATCAGTGACTTTGTTAAATGAAATGTACTATTAAGTTTGGTTTTCGTACAGCTGAGCTTGACGGTGCACAAAGTTTAACCTGAGAGTGATTATAACATCAGATGCACAGTGAATTACTCCACAATTCAGCATGACTTTTTTGAGTCTGCTCAGCGTTAGAACACATTAACTGACAGACATTTAAGGATCATTTAGAACCAAATGGACTCATAGCAGAACCACAAACACCCATTAGCTCCTCTTTATGGTTGATTACAGTGATATCTAGGTCATGAACAGCCTTGTGTACAAAAGAGGAAAATGTGGCTGCTAGGTGTGCTGGTGAAGCATTTAGAGGTTCAGATTTTTGTAAAAAAAAAAAAAATAAAATAAAAAATAAAAAAATGTAGGAAATTCCTTCTTTGTGTTTCCATGGTATTCACATGTAGTTTGTTACTAAGACAAAACACCAACAGGGATGAAGATTCGACCTGATTGACATGAAACAAAAAAAGGGCACAATGACTGGACCATGTATGGAACGATTTTAATTTGTAACAGGAAGTGACAACATTCATTCAGTCATAGATTTAAAAATGTATAATACATGTTAAAATCAGTACACTTCAGTTACACAGCAGAAGAGACCTGCTTTCTTTGAAACTGTAGAAAATGGTCATTTAACGCAATCCTCTTCTCTTTAGCTACGGTCAGTGATGTAGCCTATGTCCTTATGGGACTGGTGGAGGCTGCACAGCCATCAGCCATCATCAGAGCCAAGTTCTGCTGATAATAATAGTTTGTAAAACATCCTATGGGGGGCTGAATTTTCAGCCAGTAGCTGCACCATTTCCAACATCTTACATCCACTTTTTTCTCAGAATGGTGGTGGCACCCGCTCCTGCATAGTAACATGTAATGCTCAATAACGCTATTCATACATTTTAAGGCTTGTTTCATAAAGACATGGCTGTTCCTCAAACAAATTAATGAGGTAATCCTCTCTTTCCTCCTACCAAAACTGCCATTTCGACTGTTGCTTGCTAGTTAGCTAGCTAATTAGCTTGTTAATTTCACCATGCTATCATGCTTACCTTACAGTGCGGATGTAAAATGAGCTGAACAAATCTGACAACAGCAATGTTATTTTCTACGCTGTGACAAGAGAATGCAGATGAAACATTTATTTGTTAAGTTTTACCAGGAGTGTTTCTAGGATTTGAGAACGAACCTCTGTAGGGGGTTCCATGGGGATCTTTTCCTGGGAAATGTTTTTGATGAACAAGCCCTATTTTAATGCATTTATAAAAAATGTATTTATTAGAGTTGGAAAATTAAATGTATATAAGTTAAATGGACATATCTTTACAGTGGTGGGATGTAACTAAGTACATTTATTCAAATATGAATGAAGACAGATTATTATATCTGGGCTTTTTATTATTATGAGGCCTTTTCTTATTTTTGAGAAAAAAAAAAAAACCTACATATTTAGATCCGGGGCTATGTATAAAATGTTTGTGTCTGAAGACTCCGACACAAGGGTCTAACAATGCCATTGAATTTTACTCATGTGGTGACTATCTGGTTATCTAGCTTGCTAGTTCAACAATGCTATCATGCTACACTGGTTACAGAAAATGAGGAATACAGTAATACAGGACTTTCAGCGCCCGCAGGTCTGTCAGCCAGTCAGTGCCTATTCATTTCGAAAGAGCAACAGCCAATGAGGAAACACCAAAACTTACTCACTCACTGACAGACTTTAATGTATTTAGGGCTGGCCTTGCATTCTGCAATCCAGCCAAAAATTCTGAGCATGAACAACATAGACATCAACTAAAGTGAAAAAATACTTCCCCATTAATTTTTGTGCATCTTATTTGCATTTTTTCAGATCCCTCTGACCCTATTTCACCCAAAGACAACCCCACCAGAGTACCCTACTCTCCTAAGCACCCAGATGGCAAGGAGGCCTACAACCCAAATGATGTGCTGGTGAAACCAGGTGAGATCAACTATTTGCAGCTTAAATCCTGGGAAATAGGTAATTGAATGGAAGATTTATCGAAACAATTTGGCATTTGGGCGAGCGATTGTTGGACCAGCTAAGAGTAAGTAAATAGTGTGTGTTTGCGGGAGTCACTGAGGCGTGCGTGTGAAAGTGAAGGAAAGAAAGGTCAGCGATTCATCAGCCAGTAATTGAATGTTGCCCATAAAATTGATAGGCATCTCCGGCCTCTCAAGGACTTATAAGGTATCTCCACGCTGGCCCCATTCCAGCTTTAACCCGACATTTTCAAGAAAATGATCTGATCGCTGTCTCCCATCTCTTTAAAGACCTGCTCTTAGTACAGACACACACTTGTTTCTGCACCGAATCACAACTCAGACAGACATGCGACTACGTGCAGGCCACTCTTTTCTCTGCTATTATATTGCAGTTAAAAATCTCTTCAAGAAGAAAATCAGACTTGCAATTTCCGCACTGAGCTGTTTTCAGAAAAAAAGAAGCAGGAATAGCCCAAGAACAAAAACAAGCTGGCCTAGATTAACAGTCCTCCATTCTTGGCTCATTGAGGGTGTGGCCTCACATGACTCTTTGTGTTTTCTCTCGTTGAGCATGCAGATCTGTCATTCCGCCTGTTAAATCCATGCTGACACCAATCTCTGCAGACATCAGGACCTTGCTCTCTCTGTTTTCCTGTCCCCTCCCCTGGTTTTTTACGTCTCATCCTTCCATCCTGCCAGCTATCAGGAGCATATGGGTGTCAGAGTGCTATGGGCAGAGTCTGAGGCAGCATAATCCCCGTGTAAAACAACGGAAGGGTCCTTGCTTTGGGCTTCCTGCCATCCTGTATCCACTCCCCCTACCACTGCAAAAACATGTTTAGGCCCACAGGAGAACAGTGGAAGACAGGGACACACAGTAATCCTGCTTGCTCAGGGAAGACGCTCCTGTCCCGGGGAGAATGGAACACACCCGCCCTCAAGGTGCTGGATGTGAACCAGAATGTCCATCGCTGGGAGTCAGAGAACAGCTTGGCTTTCATAATTGATGTCTCACAATGACATCAAATCTTTCTTTCTTATTTTCTTCCCTCTGGGGCTGTTAGTTAGAAAATTAAGTTATTTTTTATGTCTTTCAAAATGTAATTTATCTAAGTGCCATTTGCCCAAATCTACCCCAGCCATTGTATATCTCCTATCAGACTGCGCTTCGCCCTAGTTTCAAGGTTGCAGTCTTCACCAGCTGAATTTGAATAGCCACTGATCGAATGTGACCTTTATACAAAAGCTCTCTATAGGCAGGCCTCACTCTCTGCCCACTGTGCTGCTGGCCTGTTCCCATACACCTTTACTGTGACACGATGAAAAGATTTTAAAGAATGAAAGGGAAAGGCAGGAAAAGACTGTTAAAAACACTGCTTCTGCTTCCCTCTCTTTCCTGCTTCAGTAAGCTTCAAGTGTTTTTAGATCCTCAAACAGCATCTGAGACCCCCTTCCCGTGCATTTTCCTGATGTCAGAATGGTAAATCAGAATACATTATTGTAACTTTCTAAAACCGACAATCCCTTAATTAAACCCATTCCACACAAGGATTGTCTAGAATCGGTTCGGTCCGGTAATAGCTGGGGCCAGAAGCATTATGTTTTAAGGTTGTCTGTCCATCCGTCCCATTCTCATAAACAAGAATGTCTTGAGGGACTTTTTTTTCTTGGACTAACTGATTAGAATTTGGTTGTCAAAGGTCAAGATCACTGTGACCTTGTTCATTGCATTCTCATGAATGCATTATCTCAAAGACACCTTGATGGAACTTCTTCAAATTTGGCATAAATGTCCACTTGGACTGAAGAATGAACTGATTAGGCTTTGGTGGTCAAAGGTCAAGGTCAGCTTGACCTCACAAAACATGTTTTTGGCCATAACACTCTGAAGTGATGGCAGTTTATATCCAAAAGGTCAACTTCACTGTGACATCATAACGTTCTGCATAAAACACTTTTCTGGCCATTACTCAACTCAGGAACAGAAGGGGAGACATTTGGTCAGATATTGCATTGGTGACACTAGTCTTTGGTGTCCACCTTGAAACTGTGCTGATTGTATAGATCTTCTGTGCTGCAGGGGGGGAGATGTGTGTGAGGGATCCACGTTCTCACAGACATGGATGTAAATTTCAACTGCAACTTGGTGGTTTGCAGAGGCATACAACCACAAAGCAGTAATTCTAGTTTATTCTTGACACAATGACTTTAATCACTTTTTGTGTGCACGATAGAGTGGTATATCGGTGCTATACCATATAACTTTGTGGAAAAAGGGTGTATGCCTATTTAAACAAGTACCATGTTTCAGCTGTCTCTGTAATGGCTTTTCAGTCCACCTTTAAAGGAATACTTCACCCATAAAATGACCATGAGTAAATCAGTTAGTCATGCCATGTTACCTTGCATTCATGAAGGCAAATGTTGTTTTCCTCCAATGCCTCCACAGGAAATGGCATATCGATTTATCGATTGGGGGCAATGTTTAACAACAACAAAACTATATCAAAGCCTCTGTTAACAAACTCTCACACAACTCATGCAGTATAATCCAAGTCTCATTTACCATTCATATGTTCAGTACTTCCCAAACATGAGCATTTTCCCTTAAATCTTTCCCTCAAACTATCAAAATTTAAAACCTGGCCATTTTCTGTGGAGACATGAGAGAAAACAAAGTTTTCTTTGTGAATTCAACCTAACAGGGCATGAGTAATTGATATACAAATGGTCATGTTGTGGGTGAAGTTTTTCTCCAGGTATGACCATATAAAACAGGTATAAACTCCACTGTATAACTAAAGCACAAAAAGCTGATTAAGTCATTTTACTCACTTTTGCTTCTCTCTGTCTCCCAGGTGTAGCACCCAGAGAAAGCAACGACAATGACAATGGTGGAAAGTCCTCCAGCGTCATCGGTTCTGAGGTGGCCATCTTTGTCGGCATCGCTTCAGGCAGCGTCATTTTCATTATCATCATCATCATGCTGGTACTGCTGTTACTCAAGTACCGGCGGCGGCACCGCAAGCACTCACCGCAGCATGCGGCCACGCTTTCTCTAAGCACCCTAGCCACACCTAAACGGAGCGGAGGCAGTGGGAACAATAACGGTTCAGAGCCCAGTGACATCATCATCCCGCTCAGGACTGCTGACAGCGTCTTCTGCCCACACTACGAGAAGGTCAGCGGTGACTACGGCCACCCGGTCTACATAGTTCAGGAGATGCCACCTCAGAGCCCGGCCAACATCTATTACAAGGTCTGAGGGGGAACTTTTAAAAGCAAGAGACAAACTGGAACAATTCCGGGCAGAGTGGGTTTTTAGTTTTGGCTGGCGGTGCCAACACGCCCGCTGTCACTCTCACTCTTTCTCTCTCTGTCTCTCTCTGTTGACTCCTCCTCCTCACCTCTGATGTTTTGTCACTACTTTTTCTTTATCAAAGTTTTGCGGATACCTTGTCACTCTGGTTTGGTCCCAGTCAGTGCAGACAGGATGGGTGGAGGGCCAGAGAGAAGGCTATTGCTGCCACTGCTGCTGCTCCCTGGGGCTTTTGAGAAATAGAGAGGACAATCTCTAGTTTCTCCAGTGTTGCTCCTTGTCTTGTTTTGTGCACTGCAGCCAGCATTTTGGGGAAGCTGAGTGTTGTGGAATCAGAAAGTTAGACAGATGCACAGCGTCTTTTTTCATTTTCTTGGATGGAACGGACAGATGAATGGATGAATGGACGTGAAGGTTTACTGGCATGGGAGGAGGGGAAAGAATTTTTTGCCTCACCTGAACAGAGACTACTGCTTGGAAAAAGAGAGGGAAAGAGACAAAAACAAGTGAGGAGGAGATGTAAAGGAGAATACAGGCTGACCATGAACTCACAAGATGGCTGCCCTCCCTTGATGCTGACTAGTCAGAGAGACTCTGTGGATTTTCCAGTCAGACGAGGGAATAGGAGAGAGATTCTCACACCGATCCTCTCCGGGACTTTCCTGACTGACTCACAGAGATCACCCATTCACCCTGCCACCCACATGCTCACCATCACATATACACACATTCACCCACACGCACAGACACACTGTCTCACCAGTCAATGTGAACTGTTTGGGTTTAAGTGTGGATTACACCATTTCTCCTCATTCCCAGATTTTCAGCAAATCACTTTTCTCAGATGTTACTTGAAGGTTCTAAGAAAGAAAAATAGATTCCCTTTTTTTGTACTGTCAACATTTACTGATCTTGCTTTTGGTCTTACCTGGTTTTCATATCCTGGCATAGCTCAAACGCAGATTTTCTTTTCCGTTAGTGACATGTCATATTGTATGTGACGTTCAAACACAAGTGACCCAACAGTGGCTAGGAGTGGCAAGACCGTGAAAAGAAAGAGTGAGTTTCTTTGTGGGTTTTTTTTTTTTTTTTTTTCAATTTTGCGCCCTCTCGCATGTCAGGTCTGCCCAGGAGGCTCCTGGGAAGAGTGGAGGACTTGCATACACATAGAGCAGCACTTTTAACCCCTTCTTGGTACCTCCACTCTTCGCAGCAGTCGGAGACACAGTGATAGCTAGAGATGGGAGAGCAGCTGTATCCCGTCAGATTTAGTAGTGAGGGCTCACCTCAACTTCTCTACAACCTGGGCTTTGCAAACGGGAATGTGTCAGAGGCAATAAAAAATCCAATTCGCCTTACTGCCGTTTTTTTTTTTTCTCTCACAGCAGAAGATGAAGAGGCCCCAGATGTAGTTGAGGTTAGCGTAGCTGGTTAAAACAGCTCTAGGTACTGTAATGTTTACTCCTGGGGGTCCAATGATGATTAAGGGTGCTCTAAGGGCCCAAAATCAGTGTGACCGGTGCTCTCCTATTCTTGTTTTTTTTTTTTTTAAAAAAAAAAAAGCACAGGGACATCCTCTTACATTGTCACTGTTTCTCAATCTCCATTAGCATTTCCATATTGTGAGTTTTAGATTTACTTCTTTTTTTTTTTTTTACAAAATAGATGTACATTTAAAAAAGGACATTACGAAGATGAAAAAAAAATGAAATAAAAAGCAGAATTTATTTATGATAGACACATAGAGCACAGGTGTTGTCAGGCGGTATGGAGAAGAAGTAATGTTAATATATTATGGTATAAGTGCACATTATGCAATCTAGGTTTTTGATTATTTGATATCTCTCGACCCACTGAGTCCCACATATTCATGAGCTCTGGTCTAGAGACGCAGGGTTCGGTCCTGGGAAAAAGGACCAGGGGAGGGCAGCCTGGGCCTCGGCCCCGAGGGGAGTAGAGTTATCTGACCCAAAATAGCTCACATTGGTGTACGCAAGGGCAGAGTAGCTGTTTCTCCCACACTCACTCAGTGTAGCATCTCCCAAAGGAAAATTATCATCAACATCCAGTGCCCCCGATTCTCCTCATACACACCATTCATGTTCTCTGTGCGTATGTGTGTGTGCGTGTGTGCGTGTTGAGCAAGTCTCTAATTCAGTAACATCACATTCATTAATATCTTAGGCCTAGGATCATAATGGTGACTTAAGCTGCTCCCGGAGCAAGTTGTCAGCCCATCGTCCACATAGTCATTTGTTCATAAAGAACATCGAATTTCACCGAAAAGCCAAGCCTTGTATGATCTGAGGTTTGTGCCTCTAAGAGGCTACAAAATCTGCAAATATGCAATTCTTATTTATTTTTTTAATCAATTCTGAGAAAAAAACACCTATGGAAAAGTGTTCTTAACCACTGAAAGATGTAACAACAAACAAATGACACAAAACTAGCAAAGTACGTCACACAAGCCTGCTGTTAGTTTTTATTTCCTGCATTATTTGTAGTATTATTTTAACCTTTTCTGTTTTAACTATGTGCCGTAGTACAAAAGGTAAACTGTGAAAAATGAAACCATTAAAAGCATATATATCACACCTGAACAGGTATTTAGAAGAAGATGAAAAAAAAACACACATACAACAAAGAAATGGCTGTTTAGTTGCTGTCTGTCTGCGGCAGAATATGACAATCTTATTAGTTTCTTTGAATCTGATGTCCTTTTCTTAGCCGCCACTTGACTAATGCTCTCCCAACATTGACCAGGTTTGGTCCATCCTGTTATGAAATGACGTAGCGATGCTGTGAGAGTCTTAGCACAAAGGCTAGGAGAAGCACCTCAGGCTACTGTAAAATGCCTTGCTCGTATGGTCAGCCCTTGGTCACTTGACTCAGTAATTTTGCACCGTACTTCTGTAGGTAAGAAACTGTAAATACATTAATGTTTGTATTGTATATGGATCCTGGGTTGTTACAATAGCCTTATTCACCTTTTTAGGAAAGTAAATGGAAAAAAAGTACAGAAAAAATGGAATACACTTCAGTAAAACAGAGCATACTACTTTTTTGGGAAATAGCTTATGTAAATATTGACCAGAACCCAATAAAAACATTTTTTTATGAACTCTTAAAGTAAGATGTTTTGTATAAAATTTGAATTTTTTGCTATGTATTTTAGCTAGCGCTCAATGGAAAGCCCGTGTCCTCCCCACTCCCTCCCCTTTTGCACTGTTTCCATGGTAATTTGGTTTTTAAAAAATGAGAGAAAAGTTGCCAAACCGACTGCTGCATATTTGTGCCATAAGTGTGTACCATAAATATTTATTGAATTAGTTTCTTTTTTTTTCTTTTGTTCTGTTTATGATTTAACTTCAGTCCAGTTTGTAAGTAACACAGTATTATATTTGCATCGTTTGTTCGTCTACCCCTGGTTTTCTTCAGTCATGTCATGGTTACCGGGTGGCTGTAGCCCTATTCTCCCCTTCCTTGCAGTATGAGATGGCCAGGCTGTGAAAAAATGGTTTTAACATTCAAAAATTTAAAACAAGTTCAAAGTGAGGATAAATGACACACATTCCACCAGTCTGTTACAAACTGAAAATGTTTTTCAATAAAATGTTTTTCCTATGGACATGCCGCCTGTTTGTGATGCTTTGTTCTGTTTTCACACTGCATGAATAAATAATGTCTACATTTTATTGTTTCACAAAACTTGACTGTAAAACAGTTGATATGACAGTTCCATTTACTTATTTTGGGTGTGTTTATCTGAAGAATCACTCCTGTGGAGAGGCTTCATACAATCCATCACCTAAGTCCCAATGTGGCTGGGCTGTCATTTACAGAAAATATTTAAAATCACATTTGCACATAAAACAGTTTACTTTTATAAGAACTGAAATAAGACACCAGATCTAATATACCACATGGTTAAACATGTATGGACACTCAAATATTATTTCATGGCAAAACCATGGGCAATAATGTGCTGCTTCAACAGCCTCCACTCTTCTGGTTTCAGTCTTTTCACCTGATATTGGAACCTGCTGTAGGGATTTGTTTCCATTCAGCAGAGGTGTGGACTCAAGTCCCATGACCTGGGCTTGAGTCAGACTTGACTTGACAAAATCAAAAAAGATTTGCAACTCAATGACTTCACTTAGACTTGGCCCTTTGGACTTAAAAATACTTGATACCTTGCCCCAAAGTTTGAAAAGTATGTTATTTAAAAAGTGTACTAAAAATTAGTTCATTCCCCTTTATTTCCTGAATCAACTAACGTTAACTCTATTTATTCCCAGCAAGTCAACACATGGGGCCCTATTTAGATAGTCTTAAACGCGAAGCGCCAGGCGTGTGGTGCATGGGCGTTTCCCAGTCACTTGCTAGTTAGACAGCTCGTTTTCAGACTGTGCGCCATGGCGGAGAGTCTAAAAGGGTTGGACTTACTCTGTGAATTAGTCATGGGTGTGTTTTGGGCGTATCATTCAATAAGCCAATCAGAGTGTCACCTCTCATTCCCTTTATAAGAGGCGCGATTGGAGCGCATGGCGAAGAAGCTCCCCGAGGTAAAGCAGGTGTGGGATCACTAATACAAGAAAGAGCTTACTAAATATCTGTGGAATATTATTCAAACCTGTTTTCATCATATAACAGTGCACAGCTGTCAGGCCTGCCGCGGAGCTCCCCGAGGTGCTGATCCTGCAGCTAGGACCTGTTCAGCATTTTCTCCCCCACCCACATTTGTTAATTGTTTTCACATGTTTCCTAGAGCTGTGTTCTCCCTCTTATTTGCATGTGTCCTCTCTACACTCAGATAACAGTATAGTAATATAATATAATGGAGCCTAGTATAACATGTTAAAATAAATGCAATGTGTGGGCTTTGGTTGTTAATCAAAAAAATGATTCATTGGTCAGATAATTTCACAATTTCATTTGTCATTATTAAAAATTATGATGATCATTATTACTGCGATTAGATCATTCTGATTAATGCCTGACCATTAAGACGTGTTTCTGATAAATATTTTAATGTGCACAATAATAACCTTTCACATTGTAATCATATTTTTATTTGTTATCTTTTGCATATGTGTGGCTGCTCCGTGTGTGTCTGAGCAGAGTGCACGCGCATTGTGCACCCGCCTAGAGATGCATTTTACTAACTTGTTTAACAGCGAAATACTGCGCTGTTGACTTTAGACCAGGTTTTTGTTGGTCACTGGCGCATTTGCTTTTTACGTCATCTAACTAGCAATGCGCCATGACTGCGCCTGACCACTCATTTTTAGACCAACACACCCAGAGGAGCGCAAGTTCATTTGCTAGTTAGACACGAGGGCGCAGGGCGTGAAAATGACAACTGCGCCTGCATAGTACTACCCATGGCAAGTGAACTGAATTCATACGACAAATCCGTGGAATGCCCTTTGAAGATTTTTCGTGATTGAATCTAAGGGGCCCAGTTGAAACCACTCAAACAGCCTCAGACCAAGGGAAGTGGCGGGTGGTGTCTACATAGTTTAGACCGTGTATTGTACAACATAAGGGATTAATAAAGTCTTGTAGCACAGTAAGAATGGGGGACACACAGTAGTGAAGTTGTGTCTGCTCTGTGTTGATGTAATATGGAGGCAGCGATTAAGGGATCCTGTTTCCTATCAGTGGGATGATGGTTGCTCTCTGAAACAGAACCAGCACAGGGCCAAATTATCTCTAAGCCGGTGAGTCAGTCTTGTTTCTTTGGCCAATCCATATCCAGGCAACTAGCCTGTATAACCAGCCAGGCTGCCAGTGAGTCAGGAGAAGAATCTGCCAAAACATAGCCAGGCAGAGACACAGCCATAGCAGGCCAGACATCCTTTTCACTATAGCTAACTACTGCCAGTCAACCAGCCACCAAATAAGCTCTTATAGCCGATCAGATCACCGCCATAACTCTCTGTTCAGCCAGAGTCTGCAGGCCAGGGAATCCAACAACAGTCAAGATTATAGCTGTGAGAGTCAAGCATCCAATAGGCCAGCTTTATTGACCAAGTCTAAAATACGACTTTATTTTAGCATCAACACTTTGCCTCGGTCAGTATTTTCTTTCTGAAACAGGTTCAACCACTGAAATTAAAATTTTGCAACAAGGTTGGAGGTATCAGGCTATCAGAAGAGGTTCCTTATACTGCAGCTAGAAAGTCTTATTTGGTTTTTAAGTCTGCCCTTCAGCTATACCACTCCACTGCTACTATGCCTGTGATCAGTGTTGAATGATTTGGATGGGAGCACTGTAATCTCCACGATTTTAAGGATGAACAAACTGAACCTGATAACTAATTATTCACTTGTTACAGTTCATAGTAGTTTGACATTTTGAGAAATACTGAAATGCCTTTCAATATCTGCACAATAAAGTGGTGCAGGGAGGAATTTATTTTGTAGGCTGATAAGGAAGTTAGCGTTGCCCTGGTCCTTCGTCAAAAATCCAATTAGATTTTTCCATTGGATTTTGGATTATTATGGAAAATAAGCTCTGTGGCAAACAAAAGGCTAATGTTAGGCTATAAATTAACTACACCACTTATGACTTCATCACCACCACAACAAGGCTATAAAGCCATGTTCATCGTTATGACATTCTGTACTATTATTTACCCAGTTGTTAGCAAACACATTTTTTTTAAGAAATAAAAAAGCTTCAGAATTCACAAGTTGGGTATTTACTGATGTATTTTATGTCATAGGACAAAACATCAAAATATCTTAAGCTTGTGTTGACCACAGCCTTATTTCAGACAACTAACCAAAAACTCATTCTAAAAACTAGGGCTGCCTCTTGAAAGTTGGAGATTTGAATCAGTCGCCAGTCGGAAACGTCTTAGTCCATTTTTTTTCTTCTTTTTTTTATGCTCGTCAGTGTGCTGTGTAGTGTAGTTTTGGGGACATTTTGATCCCCAAATTTTGCTGCAAAGGGAGCACTCTTGACTTTCATGCTACTGTTTGGTACAGTCAGCCATGGACATGATGCAGCAGCACAGAGGAGGAAAAACTTCCCACCGTAAGGTAATCTTCTCTCTTTTGTGTGGAAGTGGTGAATTTACAGCTCACATACACTATGACACAGTCTCTGGCCTTTGTTTAATAATAGTATCAGCAAAAAATGTTGTTGCACATTTCTGATCCATTGTTAGGGCTGTTAACTTGGTTACTATTTCACATGAATGCCACTGTCACACTGAATGTCCCACTGAGCCTGTTCAAACTTCAAAACTCTCTATTAAAAAAAAAAAGAATTTTCGGATATTTGTATTAAATGGCTGAATCTTAGTCGACTGACATAATTCTGAGTCGGGTACAGCCCTACTAAAAACCCTTTGACTTCAGGACGGGAAACCTGAAGTGCAAAACTACTAACTCATTTTGGGTTGAAGGGCTCATTCCTTGGGCACAAATATGAAGCTACGGCTAGCAGCTGGTTAACTCAAAGTAGGGGGAAACAAGTAGCGTCACTCTGTCTAAAGTAACACAATTTACACAATTAACACAATGTAACCAACCGGTCTTGTCTTTTTTATTCATACACTTTTTGGAAGGATTGGCATAAGTCAAGTCAAGTCACAATTTATTATAGCCCAAAATCACAAAAAATGCATCAATGGGCTGTTCATAAAAACACATAAGCAAATTACAAACAACACAACCAATAAAATATATAAAAACAAGTGAAATGACTATGTAGAACAAAATAAACAAACAAAACAAAATGAAAATGAAGCAAAAAAAAAAAAAAAAAATAGTAACATTGGTACTTGTATATATAAGAAAACATGACATAAATTGATGCACACAATGGCTGAGTAGTAGTAGATAACCATGATGTAGTATGTAAGGACAGAGACTATATGATGTTAAAGGCAGATGCAAAAAGGTGTGTTTTGAGTTTACATTTGAAGGAATCAACTGTGTTGGCTTCATGGATTTGAATGGGAAGGCGGTTCCAGAGAAGAGGGGCTCGGTATGAGAAGGCTCTACCACCTGCTGATGATATATTAATTTTGGGGATGGACAGGAGATCGACATTATGGGATTGTGGAGGCCTGATTGATAAACGTGGAGTAAGTAGAGATGATAAGTAGGATGGTGCAAGTAAGTGTAATATTTTATAAGTTAAAAGCAGAATCTTGAAGTCCAATCTAGTGTGTACAGGGGGCCAGTGTAATGAAATGAGAACTGGGGTGATATGGTCAAATTTTCTGGTTAATATCCTGGCAGCAGTATTCTGAACAAGTTGTAGTTTCCTAATGGTTGAATTTTGTAAGCCGGAGAGAAGTGTATCGCAATAATCTAATCGGGATGAGACAAAAGCGTGAACCAGTGTTTCTGCATCAGTCATGGAGAGAATGGGACAAATCTTGACAATATTGCGTACGTGAAAATACGCTGTTCTAGATGAATCAGTTGATGAGAAGTGTCAGGCTTGATGGATATGTAGAGCTGAGTATCATCTGCGTAAAAGTGGGAACCTAATTTGTATTTATTGATTAATGAACCGAGGGGTAGCATGTAAATAGTAAAGAGAATGGGACCAAGCACAGACCCCTGTGGTACACCATAATTGACCTTTTTGCATTCTGAAGAGCAGTTATTATGAAAAACGAAGTGAGATCTGTCTGTAAGGTAGGGTTTGAACCAGGTGAGAGCAGAGTCAGTGAGTCCTATGTAGTTTTCTAGATGGTGAAGTAGAATATGGAGATCAAGTGGCTCAAACGCAGCGCTGAGGTCTAGTAGCAGCAATACTGAAGCTGAGTCGGAATTGGAGGCGAGTAGTAAATTATTGACCACTTTTGTTAGTGCAGTTTCCGTACTATGGAATTTTCTGAAACCAGATTGATGAGGGTTGTATAGATTATTGAAGGAGAGGTGATGAGTGTGTTGTTGGGCTACTGCTTTTTCTAGGATTTTTGAAAGAAAGGGGAGATTTGTAATTGGTCTGTAATTATTGATCACATCAGGGTCCAGGTTATGTTTCTTGAGTAGTGGCTTGATCACGCCTGTTTTAAAAGATGCAGGTCCTGTTCCAGTGGTAAGAGAGCTATTAATTATATGTAGTAGTAGTAGTGGGCTAAGAATTGGGAAGAGGTCCTTAATGTACCTAGAGGGAATAGGATCAAGTAGGGAGGTAGTGGAATTGGAGGAGAAAACCAGTTAATAAAGACTTTTCATCGGAAATTGTCTCAAAGTGGGTGAGTTTGTGAAGACAGGTCATATGAAACCGCCATGTCCATAAAGCCTATATTCAAAGTAACACTTTGCAAAGTGGCAGAGGATGAAGAAGAGGAGGGCTTAATGTGGATAATGTTGTGATGATTTATAGCATTGTTACTCTTGTTTAATATCCCGGTTTTCACTGATTATAACAGGGATATGACTGTTATAATGAGGTGGGTGAATATCCATATTGCAGGGATGCACAGGGGTATGACTACTGTCATTGGTGATCTTGTCATTTGAATGAATTAAAACAAGTGATGAGCCAGCAGGATCCTCACTATCCAGATTGGATAAATTTGGAGTTAAAGTGAGGTTATTAGGATCATGCTGGGATGAAAGTTAGGAGTTAAACGCTATGTGATTAATGAAATTTGACACAAGTGTCTTGGTCCCTTCCAGTTTGGGTATAAATGGTTGGTTTTGTATAAGTCACCCTTGGTCCAAAAAGTGTCAAAATGCTGATGAAACCATAACCTGTTGCTGTACAGAAATTGTTTAACTACTGGTGGAGTCCAAAAAGTCGGCTAAAACGTTCAGATGAGGATGACAAAATGGGGATAGGACCGGAAAAGATGCAGTGTTTGCCCAGGCTTTCAATGCCACAACTAGCCATTCTCATTTTTTTTGTGCTAATGTAAGCTAACTAGTTGCTGGCTGAAGTTTTACATTTAATGTACTAATGTACTTAATGACCTTCTCATCCTACTCTCAGCAAGAAATAAAATTAAACTGCATTTCCCAAAATAGTGAACTATTTCCTGTATAGTAAGCTTTATGTGGTTTACTCAACACCTGCTTTGCATTGGTGGATTACTGCATTGCAGCTCTTCCTGTTATTTTGGTGACTTCAGTATTTGACATTCAGCACCTCGAAACTATGAGGCCATAACTGTAAAAAGCTGTCTTGTTAGTCCTGAGAGAAGCATTATGGCTAAAACCTGCAGTTAAAAATTCCTAATGGGGTGCAAAACCTCAGAGCTGAAGAGCACTCACCCTGTTTTTTTTTTCTGTTTCATCATTATCTAATACCCTGCTCTATCCTTTGTCACTTACGCAGCAAGTATTCGAGATATTAAAGCCACTGGCTATATATTCGTCATTTCTAACCACATTGTCTTCACAGCTCACTGTTTATGAGGCTGCAGCTGAAGAAGGAAATATCTTCACGATGCTGGATCTCAGCTCTTGACTGTTTATCAGAAAAAAGAAAAAAAAAAAAAATCCGAAGAAGCCAAGATGAAAAAAAGCAGGAAACAAAAAGAGAAAACAAATTGTGAGGCTCCCATCACTCTCTCTCATGGTGGGCCGTCATCTCTTTGCATCTCGCTCACACACTTTGATGAGGAAGAGAAAAAGGGGGAGGAGGGTGCTGGGAAATAAAATTCTGATGTTTTTCCTATTTAACGTTTCCGTTTTATCTCCCTTGCTTTCATGCCTTGGACCGCGAAGCACGGTTGAGAGGCGACGAGGCATTGCGGGTGTTTAATGGCTTTTTTCATTTTGAGGAGGCTGAAGAGTTTATCGTCAAGGAGAAGTCAGTTTTTGGGCCCTTAACCTCTCTCCACATGTTTGTAATTTCACACTGTTCAGAACCAGAGGACCAGTGTCTTAAATGCGCAGGAGGTTCCTGTCTCAATGTTGATTATGTTTGGGAGACAACCGCTGGGAGTTTATTGGAGTTGTTTGAGTAGGATGAAATCTCTCCTAGGCTGCTTTGAATGCAGGCCTGTGTGATGGCATACTGTGCATATCTTGTTTTGGGGGTGTGAAAAAAAAACAAGAAAAAAAATCTGAGAACGCACTAAACACTTTTTGCATACTAACATAACTACTTCAAAATACTATGCACTTATGTCGATCAGTGAAGATAATTCCTGTGTGATCTGAGATGCACACTGGGTTTGATATTCCTCTGCAGCATTTGTGGGCAGGTGGAAGCAATGCAAAAGAAGCACTGGACTAATCAGTGCAGATCCACTCCACTGAGTAAGTTAATAATCCAGTCATGCATACGGTTATGCCATGTGAATGTGGAATTCCATCCCAGTTTCTCATATGCTGAGGGAGTAAACAGATAAGTCATATGGGTGCATCAACCTTACAATAAGAAGATAATCCACGCAGAGCTTGATTCCTGGTGTGTGACTCATATACTTATTCTGCTTATGGGTGTGCTGACATGGGAGATATTCATCATACCAATGAAGATTTGACATAAAGAGCAGACTGTTGTAGGGTTCTCATATTACAGTCATATTAGCAACTCAAGGGTCACAAAAAACAGTGTTGGCATTTATGTATCTGCAAACCGTGGATACGTTACATTTACATGTTATTATGTAGCTGATATGTTGAAACTTTACATTTCAACAATGCTGATGTTAATATGTGGTTAGGTACAGACAGAAAAACCACTTGGTTATAGTTAGGAAAAGATAATGTCTGTACTTAAAATACCCGGTTTTGGGGCACAATCCTGGCAGGACAAGCAGCAGTGTCTCGGTAATAAACAACTGCTTATCATGCATCTATTCTGGCAGGAAATGTAGCAATGTCTCTGTAAAAACAATTGTGTCTTGTACCTCTATCCCAGCAGGAAACACAGCAATGTCTTTGTAATAAACACCCATGTTTGGTGTCTAAAAAGCTGGTGTAAAAACAGGTAACTACAAAACACCCAGGTTTAGAGTTTAAAAAGCCACTCAAAAAACAGTGACAGGTTGCTACAAAACACCTGGGTTTGGTACTTAAAAAGCTGCTGTAAAAACAGTGATGGGCAAAACACCCAGTGCCTAAAAAACTGCTGAATAAATGATAGTTCACTCTAAAACACCCATGTTTGGTGACTAAAAAGTTGCTGTAAAAACAGTGACACATGGCTACGATAGACCCAGGTTTGGTGTCTACAAAGTTGCTTAAAAAAACCAGTAACAGGTCATTACAAAACACCCACGTTTAGTGCCTAAAAATGCTATAAAAACAGTGACAGGCTGCTATAGAACACCCGTTTTTGTTGACCTCAGAGCAACTGGATTTTGTAGCAACAGGTCACTACAAAACACCCATTTTAGGTGTCTAAAAGCTGCTGGAAAAACAGTGATGACTCACAAAATCACAACTAATTTCGTTGGTCTTGAACAGTGGTCTGCAGTTTGGCAGGTGGTAGGTTAGGTTTTTATTGTCCCCAAGGGGAAATTCTTTTCCACAGCACTGTACTTGTTGGACTCAGCATGAAAAACAATGACACACAAACACAGACACCATCAGAACACATCACACTGGCAAGCAGCACACAAAAAGCAATGACATACAGCATATAAACATGACACAATCAGTGGGGCCTGTTGTTCAGAGCAGCAATGGCTGCAGGAATCAGGCTTTTCCCGAAGTAAGCCCTTCTGCACCCCAGCGTTTTATACCTGCATCCTGAGGGCAGCAGGGCAAGATGTTGTCCATCCGCCATCCCCTCCTTCCTCAGATGACAAAGTCAGCTTATACACAGCTGCAGCTGCTCCGACCGAGGATGGCAGCCAGGAGAGGGCCGGCAACACTGCATAGTGCGTGTGCCAAAATTACTGTTCGAAACTAAAAATGAACCACAACCCATGTAAACATCCGGACCTGAGAGTTTTCACCTAAAACTCATGTTATCCCACACCATACAGTCAGAGGTCATCACAGCTGATGCAAACCGCTAAAGAAATACTACTTACCGTAACTCCATGTTTTCCAAAGCAGTCAGGAATCCAAACCTAATAAAATCTCCATACATTAACTCCAACCCTGTTATCTTCCTCACTGTCATCCTTTTATTCCTCTTGCCATGCATGCACTCAAGTTTTTTCTAGCTAGCTTTTCCTTCACATGGCTCGACTGCTGAAAAGCCATCACACGCGTCTAGTGGCAAATTAAAAAAATGAATATACATATACATATATATGTCGGAGCCATCACAACACAACGTAAGGTACAATGATTTACTTTTTCATCTAAAGTGTTGACCGTCCATCCAGCAACCCGCTTGAGGCCTCACTTGATGTTGTGTTTACCACCGGACCGGAATTGGCTCACAACAAAATTAGCATTTTTAATTGGCCGATGTTAGCGCTATCCGCTCGCTATTGCTAATGTATAGTCATGACCAACATTACCATAACACTAAATAGTCAACAAGGATAGTCACGGCGGTAGGCCAAATAATATATTGATGTATTTGGCAGTTATTCAGCATTTCGTACGTACTAAAGTTTGTTTTGGAGTTCCACAAGGTTCTGTGCTTGGACCAATCCTATTTATTCTATATATGCTTCCTTTAGGTAACATCATTAGAAATCACTCTATAAATTTCCATTGTTATGCAGATGATACACAGTTGTATTTATCGATGAAGCCAGAAGAAAGTGATCAATTAACTAAACTTCATAATTGTCTTAAAGACATAAAAACCTGGATGAGCACCAATTTCCTGATGTTAAATTCAGACAAAACTGAAGTTATTGTTCTTGGCCCCAAACAACTCAGAGACTCTTTATCTGATGACATAGTTTCTCTCAATGGCATTGCTGTGGCCTCTACCACTACCGTAAGAAACCTTGGAGTAACATTTGATCAAGATTTGTCTTTTAATTCTCATTTAAAACAAACCTCACGGACTGCATTTTTTCATCTGCGTAATATTGCAAAAATTAGGCCTATCTTGACCCAAAAAGATGCAGAAAAATTGGTCCACGCTTTTGTTACCTCAAGGCTGGATTACTGTAACTCTCTATTATCAGGTAGCTCTAGTAAATCATTAAAAACTCTCCAGCTAATTCAGAATGCAGCAGCACGAGTACTAACAGGAACTAAGAAACGAGATCATATTTCTCCTGTTTTAGCTTCTCTGCACTGGCTCCCTGTAAAATCCAGAATTGAATCCTACTGTTAACTTATAAAGCTCTAAATGGTCAAGCTCCACCATATCTTAGAGAGCTCATAGTGCCATATTATCCCACCAGAACTCTGCGCTCTGAGAACGCAGGGTTACTCGTGGTCCCTAAAGTCTCCAAAAGTAGATCAGGAGCCAGAGCCTTCAGCTATCAGGCTCCTCTCCTGTGGAATCATCTTCCTGCTACGGTCCGGGAGGCAGACACCGTCTCCTCATTTAAGGCTAGACTTAAGACTTTCCTCTTTGATAAAGCTTATAGTTAAGGCTGGCTCAGGCTTGCCTTGTACCAGCCCCTAGTTAGGCTGACTTAGGCCTAGTCTGCCGGAGGACCACCTATAATGCACCAGGCACCTTCTCTCTCTCTCTCTCTCGTATCCTTTTACTGTATCTTGTTTACTCGGCCATTCTGGATGTCACTAACTCGGCTTCTTCTCCGGAGCCTTTGTGCTCCACTGTCTCTCAGGTTAACTCGCACTGCAGCGGTGCCTGGATAGTGTGACGTGTGTGGTTGTGCTGCTGCTGTGGTCCTGCCAGATGCCTGCTGCTGCTGCTGCTGCCATCATTAGTCATTAGTCATACTTCTACTGTTATTATACACATATGATATTATCATACGTGTATAATGCCTGATACTAAAATATACTTTCAACATATTGTACCACAGTAGCCAGAACTATAACGACAATGTTATTACTTTCATGAATGTTGTTGTAAGCTACTGTCATTACCGAGGATGTCATACAGATTACTATTAATTTGTTATGCTGATCTGTTCTGTACGACATCTACTGCACGTCTGTCCGTCCTGGAAGAGGGATCCCTCCTCAGTTGCTCTTCCTGAGGTTTCTACCATTTTTTTTTCCCCGGTAAAGGGTTTTTTTTGGGGAGTTTTTCCTTATCCGCTGTGAGGGTCTAAAGGACAGAGGGATGTCGTATGCTGTAAAGCCCTGTGAGGCAAATTGTATTTGTGATATTGGGCTTTATAAATAAAATTGATTGATTGATTGATTGATTGATTCTGGCTGCTACATTCTGTACCCAGGCTCCTACAAGAAATGTGATATTAACATTATAATTTTGTTAATTTTGTTTAACGGCCCTCAGAAGCAAAGCAAACATCCCCAGTATTTACACACATTAATCTTATGATAATAAAACACCAAATAATTGTATTGATTCAACGAGCACAACAGCCAGAACTGGTAAGGACATTGAACCAAAACCAATTACACCCAACCATCACTGAAACAAAACAGAGGATACATTAGATAGTTTTCTCTGCATGGTTATCAAAAGAATAACAACACAACAAAAAGTGTTTAGGTATATGATTCTTTAATAAATCAGTAGTCAGGATTGATGAGGATCAAAGTGATAATAATAATAATAAAATAAATAATTATTTGATAATTACTTTTAAACGTGTATTAGAGCAACATAACTACTACTAAATAGCATTTAAATGCACATCAACCACTTCATCAAATTTAAACAGTAAATCATATTTAATTGCAATCACTGAACAAAAATCCTAAAATTCATCATACATGCCTGCATATTCAAATCCGTAGTACTCCGGAGAGGGGAAAACTGCCCTGATGGAGCTGACCACACAGGCTGGAATCGGGACCCAGTTCTTCCTTTCCAGATGGCCCCTGGTCCAGAGGGTAAACTGCCTGTAGCTAGTCAACCTAAAGAGACTGATGGAAAAGAAATGTATTGGTTAGATTTAGTAAACAATATTTGAACAAAGGTGATGTACATTCTGATAGACGGAATGATGACTCTGATATAATGTATAAGATTAGATTAGATTAGATAGAACTTTATTAATCTCTTGGGAAGACTCCCTCAGGGAAATTAAGAAAGATGATATAAGATGTATGTTTAATATTTTGAAGTATGGCTGTTGTATTACTGCTTTTTCTATATACTTTATTGAATTGTTCATTGTTTTTGGATGTTTATCACCCTGGGCAGTGTGGATGGGTAACCACGCCTGCCATCATAGAGCTTATCAGCCTATTGGTTTGCATGATGTATAAATATAGGTATGTTTTTCATTTTTGAACATTGTGACCTGACAAAGATCCAAGTAGGATAAAACGTTGTCATTATTAAACTTTTGTGGCTTGGAGTAAGTGTGCAGAAATTACCTTTTTTCATAGTGTTAGTACAACCACATGTATCCATACATTTCCTCTCCAGATCTGTCTGCTATTCATGCAGTCTCCATTTTTTAAGCTCATAAACAAGTTGTTTGTGTCAGGAAAGATATAACAGGGCGTCTTTTTTCTTTTATATGTGTACACTTGTTAGAGTGTGAGAGTGGAAATCAATTTGGTAATTTATGTTAACTTGAGCCTTGCTTCATATCCACTTCTATGTATTATTCTATATCACCAAAGTACAAAATATTGAATCATTCCTTTCAGATTCCAGAATATACATCAACTGTGTATTGCTAATCTCACTCAAAAGTTATTGAGGATGAACCCGTCTGAATGTCTGACATCAAACTGTCTGCGTCACGGTGTTTTGACAGCGGTTTCCCAAACGTTGGTTTCATAACGTGCTGTACAACATGATGTGAACAAACTACGTATAGAAAGCATTCATGTGGCATTATATTGTTATGTCTGGCCTCTCAGACATGTTCCGCATCTCACTGGCTCTTTCGTCAGTAGCAATATGTAACATAGTCAGCTATGTGAACCGGTGAACTAACGTTAGGTACCATCACTGATAGCTAACAGCTGTTAGCGTTAACTAGCTAACGCTAAGGATTAGCTAGCAATTAGTACTGGAGAAACGGCATAAACAAAGATGTTTCGGTCAGACAACAACTGTATGTAAACAAACAGCACATGGAAACCTTGTATGTTATATTCCTGGCCAACACTGTAGAGCATGCATTTGTTTTCTTTACTGTATACGGTTAGAGTCGTTCGCCCGCGGTTACAGCAAGCTTGACTTACCTGCTGTTGACGGGATGCTGCAGCGTCTCAGCTCTGACATCCTTCAGCGAAAGTATCGCTACCTCCAACACGTCCACCTCCCGGCACAGGATGCTGAATGAGCGCACCATGGTGATGCAGGAGTGGTCATGGAAGAAGATGGTCAAGACCAGCCTCCTAGCAGCAAATGGACTCTGGCACAGTGGGCATTGGCGTACAATAACTACACTGACACCAAGTAATGTTGCCGACACGCCCTTGATCCCAAATCACTGGCTCAACCACTTCTTCCTCCCATACCACTGCACGATTCCCACGCCTTATAGGCTAGCTTGTCACTAGCTTGACAACCTCTCCGCTGACGTCACGTCCGGCGACACAACAGACATGGCGCCACCCTTTGTTTTGACAGCTGAACTTAAATGACAGGATTTTGAAATTCCTTTCATTTTCAGTGTTTAAACTAAAATGATCTTTTTAGGGTGAGAGACCCTCTTTAAATTATGATAACTATGTTTAGTGTTTCATGTCCTCTTTAAGCTCACCATTAAGTACAACTGTACATCTTTAAGTTCTCAAAGTCACCTGGCGGTGTTTATTAAGCACTATAATGCATACATACCAAACACAGAGTTTCAGTTTCAGTTTAAGATGCTGGACTAAACAAACCCAAATGTTCTCATGAACTTTTGGGTGGTGACTTTGTTGACGTGCTGCAGAGGTATGTAATTACAGCCAACACCTTCAACTAACAGGAGAGCAGCCCAACCACACGTGTACACACACTTCTCAAAAATGTATTTCATTCCCTCACCTGTTGTTCCGCCTCTGGTATTGTACAGACAGACAGCTCCACCCCTCTCCTTTGTGTGGATGAATACAAGGTGTTAGCATTTGTGGCTCATAGTGTTACGTGTAGAAAAAGGACAAAACACGAAGCTCTGAAATCACTTAATCCTCTCACTATGACCCAGCCTACAATTTCATTTTCTCTGTCACCCTCCCACATTTCTGTCAGTTGGATCACACGCTGCAATCCAAAATCATCATCCCTCTGTCTATTATCAGATTTAGTTATACAACATGTGTCTGACACAGTGAAACTCTACAAGGAGGAACACTCCCAGATTTTTTAAGTGATTCGATCGTCATGTTAGTCAATATAGCAACTTCTGTATGTTTTAGTATAGTCCCTGTCCCACTGGACAAAAACCCCCACTAACATCTGGCTTTTGTTTTTAATGGGAAAGGTTACAATTGTCATTCACTCTTGGGACAAATGACTCTGTGGTAGTCACAGGTATTTATTGGCTCTAGCTCCGATCAGCTCTGATTGGCAGTGATGGAAAAACAAAACCTGGGTGGATTTTGTAATTTTAGCCCCTTTGCCAGTGTGATGCAATGATGTGCTGACAGAAAATGCTATCTCTGTCCAAGCAGCACTGAGACATTGTTCAAAATGTAGTTGGCAGCAAGTCTGAAGGTGAAAGACTGAATATGTTAGAGAGATAAAAAAGAAGTAACAATCATGACATTCTCACTGGCCTCCATGCTGCTGTCCACTGTTCATTAACCTTACAAACCTTTGAAAAAGAAAGTAGTCTGCTGCCGAGCCATGTACACGGCAATGAAAAGCTCTTTATTCAAATAAACCGACTAACTGTGGTGGAAAAAGGGTATATGTGTGACAGTGTTGGGCAGTACTGTAATAATATTACATTTTTCAATACAGAGTAGTGTGACTAATTACTTATAAAATTTCAGTAATAATATTACACTTATGCCTAAACCAAATAACTTGGTAACAACATTACCTTTATCACCCCACTATTGACCTGAAATAAAACAGTAAATCAGCAGATTCATTTTCGTAATCGTCATGCTGCATATGTACTTCACAAAGCAGCAAGCTAGTTTGGAAGATGGAAATACTTTCCTTAAGCACATGTAAATATTCCCATCACTTTGATTTTGTAGGGACGAAAGATGGCAAAAACATCATTTGAACTCTTTCCACTGAAAAAAACATGACCCCAAACCCCTGGTCTGAATTGCCTACTATAACTGACAGCACAATAACAGAACGCTCTAGGAAATACACCCCACCAAAAGTGAGCCCTCCCAGTAAATAACTAATATGTGAACAACTGAATCTACATCTTTCAGACAGATCCTTGGGAAAATACTGGTTCTTACATGGTTGGCTATATGTTTATAATTGTCCATGTTTCCAGATGATTCTGGTAATCCATGGTTCCTGACTGTGGAATGGTTTAACTGTCCACACATCCCGACCTCAACAAGACAACTGTATGCTCACCTCTACCAAACATGGCACTGCGCAGCAGGAATGCAAGCAGCTCATGCACATACACCATTTCTTATTCACCATAAAGTACACGCCTTCTTTCCCTCTCTCACTAGAGTCCTCGGCTCTGTTAGACTGGCACATAGAAAAGGAGCTTCCTGGTTGAATGGTGCTGTCCAGGATATAGCCAAGTTTCAGTGAATCAAGGAATATTACAGTTCCTGATATCCTGTAGAAAACTGATGCATCATGGAGGTCATCAAGTTCATTTTCCAACACCTGTACAATGGCTAGCAGGTTGGTAGTTATTTTCCCTCAAAATTTACTGTGTTTACAGTAGAATACCTATATATACCTATATCGAGGAGTGCGGCAAAATGCCACCTACCTACTTTTGTTAATACAGAATGCAAGTTTCGGGGCAATGGGGGGCGTGAGTAAGTAACACAACGTGTAGCTTAGCGTGTGACGTAAACATTGGTGTGGGAGGGAAGCTGCGGCTCGTCAGTCCTCGTAAGTCGTAAGTCGTAAGTCGGCCCATTCTTTCATTCTTTTCGTTCCTGTTATCTGACGGTTAATGGCCTCTTCGTTTGTGAGGGCAAGGAGGCAGCGCAATTCCTTGTCTTCCCAGTTGTTGCCTCGCAGCTTGCCGGCAAAACGGCCCAACATTCACGGAAAGTCTGGCAGTGTAAAAGGGGCTACAGTCACATACCACTGCTGTCCAAAGCCAAACACGAAAAACACCACCAAGACTTGCAATGTAGACATAAGAGGATACACTTTGCACAAATTTAACATAGTTGACAGAAAGACAACTAGAAACGTTTGTGCCCATCCCTTGTAATATAAATATTAACATTAATTGTTTCAGACATTTGAACAAATGGCCAATCTTGTTATTTTTGTGGTCAGAACAGCCTTGAACTACTTAAATTACTTGAGTAGAAAATAGTTCTAATTAACAAAAGTAAGGTTGGTGGACCAAGTTGTTTCTTTGCAGTTACGTTTTTGTCACCGTTTGTCAAAGAGAAACCCCACTACTAGTAAGTAATAGGCAGTAGCCTTTATTAAACAATCCCTTCAAACTAATCTGTTCTGATGAAAATGAACTGAGCTGAAGCCATGTCCCCATCACATGTCAATCAAGCTCACAAATCAAGGGGTGCATCGATGCAAGAGTCCCTCCTTCCTGCTGTCCATGATGACCCAGGAGCTGTCAGTCATCCTGTTATCATGGGATTCTCCCTGCCTTGAACTGCTCAGCTACCTTTGTTGCCACACTAACACCAGCATCATTAGAACCATGTCAGTCCCATCATAATGGACTCCGAGGAGCCATTGCACTGTTTGAAGTTTGCTGTGCTCTGCTGCTGTCCCAGTGGTGAAACGAACATAAACACAGAGGACACTCACACTCACATTGCTGTTGCTGTTTTGGAGATTTTTGTGTTTTTGTTGCAGGGGTGAGATTTTCATCATGTTGCACTGATAAAACTCTGTAGAGGTTTCCAAAAAATCTTATGTTCCCTAAATCTTATTTATTATTTAAGAGATGAAGTAATTTCCTAAAACCACTGGACAGTAGTTTTTACCAAACATTAAACTCAAACATAAGGACATTTGTTGGGGACTATTTTCAGCAGTGGATGAATCTATATTTGGTGCTGTACACCATATTTATGAAAGTAGAATGGTGTATGTACGGAGTGAAAATGTGTGTTAATGATAATGAAACCCAGTGCAAAAGTGTGGCTCACTGATGCACATAGGAATAATCAGGCTTTGATATACACACACAATACTTGTTTTTTGTGTAAGCTAACTGTCTAGCTTCATATTTAGCATTCAAGCGTGAGAGTGTCATCAGTCCTCTCATTTGACTCATTTGAGCAAGAAAGTACGTAAACTTGCCTGTTTTCCAAAATTTCGAAAATACTCTTTCAAAACTAGATTTTTACAGAGTCCTCTTATGCTGCCCTCACACCAACAACTTTTTAAGTGAGTTTTCTGTCACTGACAAATTTCTAATGTTGAAATAAAATCCTAAGAGTGTTACCTCAGCTGGTAATTTGAATAATTTAGTTTAAGGTTGGTCATCAAACTCAGTCTGAGCTATCTTAAGGTGGGGACATGCCAAACAGACATCAAAGAACTAGTGGTGACAAAAGCCAATTGTTCCATCGTCTACGTTGCCTCACGTCGCCCTGTGTCAGTTGCATTTGAACACACTACACAGACTACATCTGATGGCCAAGTGGCACATACGTTCTGCGCCTGCGTGAGAGAGAGCGGAGTGAGAGAGTGGTACATCCTGACAGCCGAGGGGTTTCCTATCTGTGCAGCCGAGTACCGCAGCACCTCCAAGGACTATTACATCCAGACGGTCCTGGTGTTTCCTCCGCAGGCTCCACTTCACTCAGTTGCCCAATAAACCCGCTGCTTCTTCCCACTTTAACCTGAATAACAAACCGCTAGCCACTCCCAGCCAGCCCTGGCTCTCTGTTTGGATTCTAATGGAGAGCTGGGGCTAGCTGGGAAGCTAGCAGAGGCTAACTGGCTGTGCTTCCCTCGGTCATGCTGCAGCTAACGCTCGACTAACTGCTCCCAGCTAGCTCCAGTTTGTTATTCAGGTTAAAGTGTGAAGAAGCAGCGGGTCTGTGGGCACCTGAGTGAAGTGGAGCCTGAGGAGTAAGCACCGGTTATCCCCGGTTTCACTACAAGCAGATTCATTCGCTACAGGGGTGAGGAAATAAAACCTGAACAGCCAACCAGAGTGATCTCTCTCACCGACAAGCTCCACCGCCGATTTAACATGCTCAATCGGCTCAAAAGCCGCCGACGCCAAAGTGCCGACGGTGCAGGACACACCGCAAAAACTAGGCCGACCGCCGCTCACCGACAGCCCAACTTCAGTTGAAGGCCGACCGTCGGCTTTGTGTGTCACAGCCTTTAGGTCAGTCTTTTTTTCGTCTTGACATTCAGACAACATCAAACATGTTGAATACTATCACATGTTTTTAGTCTCGGCCTAGACAAATAGTGAAGATTAATGATGGGAAAACTGTCAACAAGCAATAGGTGCACTCTCTGCACCACCAAACAGGAAGCAGCAAACTGGGTGGGGACTCAAGAATGTGAACAAATATCTGTTCTCTTGGACTATTAAAAAGGAGGAGAAACTGTTGGAGCTGTGGAGGGAACAAGAGTCTGTTTACTTCCACAAATGAACACTTACTTTAGTGAGAAATCTTAATTGTTGAAACAGTTCGCCTCTCATTCCTACAGTCTCCTTCCACTAAAATAACACTGATAGGGCTGAGACGACAAAATCCAAAATGTAAAATTTGTAGGCAGATACAGTTTATCTTTATGGATTATAGTGATGCCCAATTGACAAGAATGCTGTCGACATATAATGCCTTTTATCTTGTGTTTCCAGAATAAGGCAGACACATAAAAAATTGTTAATTTGTCACGTCTTAAAGGGAGTTTGGTGAAATATCTTCCACCAGGAGCAGGATGGGAAATCATCTCAAAAGGAATCTAGCTGTAGTCTTGCAAATAGTGACCCTGCAAGGTCCTCAGTCTTTGCAAAATCTTATAGTAGCTCCTTTTACATTGCCTCTTTAAGGCAGGAATTTCATGCTGTCATGCTGCCTCTGCATAAAAAGTATAGTTGCGGAATGGGGGGACAGAGTTGTCTTACCTTTAAGCCAGCAGTTGAGGTAGTAACTGGACTGAAACAATGTCTGGGTAGGGACAGCAAGCAAGATGGGATCATCGACGGCGTGGGTGGGATGTTTGGGTGTTATGCGTGTGACTGGCTGCCCGAAATTTAAAAAGTAGTTGAAAGCAGTTAGTAGCTAACTCAAAGGAGAACAGCGGCTGAAAATGTCTGCAAATTGGGAAAACGGGAACTGCCCATTGGTCCGACAGCCCATTGGTCCGACATCCCATTGTTCCGACCATATTAAACCCATTGTTCCGAAGTCTGTTCCGAAATCACCATGATGCCCTGTGGTTAAGGTCTGGTTAGGTTTAGGCACAAAAACCACTTGGTTAGGGTTAGGAAAAGATCATGGTGTGGGTTAAAATGAAAAAGAAAGTGACAAACACATAAGTCATGAGCCTGCTCCGCCTCAAGCCTTTCCCAGCTGACCCAGAGCCGGTTGCGGTGCACCATATGCCCGCTGCGAGCCGTTCAGCACCGCGGACAGTTGGATTAACAGGATGTCGAACTAATGGGCTGTCAGACCAATGACATGGACCCGGGAAAAAAATGACTTCAAGGAGCTCAGAGCAGAGGATGAGATCAGCCGCCATATAACAGGGATGGTGAATTATTGTTATTTCAATGTTATTGCCAACATTAATGTTTATAAAGCACTACTGATGCCTATGTCATCTATCACATTAGAAGCAGACGCGGTTGTGTTACATGTCATGCCCATTACGCCTCTTTTGCTTCTGCAATGCTGTCATGCTGTCTAAAATCACACACTGGAATGATGCTGCCATTGTTTGGTTTTGTGTAAAAATGCAATCGTGGCATAAAGAGGGGACTTCGTAGTGCGATCTCTGTTTAAAAAAGGGCTAGTGTGTGACTTTAAAGCTCACGTTGTCTTGTTGTGAGAGGGTGGCAAAATTTAGTCTTTTAAAAGTCTTTTGCAAGTCTTGTGTGTGGTAGGCATTAGTTTATACTGTACTTTAATGATGTACATTCCGAAAAAGATTTGCAATTATTCAAATGACATATGGAATGTGGGTTTTTAAGGCCCCCTGGGGTCTGGGGCACAGGGGCAGTTGCTTGTTTTGATCAAATGGTAATCCAGTCTTGGCAACAGCAATGTACTTTTGACCGGAAATGTATGTTCACAGTGGTAGTTTTAACTATTTCAAGCGACTGTCAAATACCTGCAAGTAGATTTTCACATTGTTCTTTCCATGAATGGAAAACCAATGACTCCTGAAGAGTAGGAAATGGTCTACAGTAATTTCACATGATGTATGATTTCAGTGAATTTTTTTTTACTGTAGGCTAAGGGTGATGGCTTTGATCAAAACATTGTACTATCCATGTGACCATTTGATTTTAGACGGAGTGGAGAAAATCAGAAATATAATGGCAGGGGACGTGTGATGGCATTATTTAAAGACTTTCTGTAAGCTGCTGGTTGGGCACTGGTGTTTTTGAAATTGAATTTGACCACTGCATTGTGGTTTTGGAAGGGAAAAAAAATTGGATCAGAGCGTAAAGTGTCTGAAATACATCTTTGCCCCATCACCATTCCAAAACTAATCTCCATCAGCTTGGAGAGGATGATCTCATGGCATGAGGAAAGAAGGAATGCTATTCAAGTCGCAGACCGACTACTTAGCTTTCACTCTGCTGCTTCTCCTGTTCTCTTCTCCCCCTCATTTCCAAAAGTGGATTGACCTTCTTACTCCTGTCAACCCAGCAGAGTCACTCCCCATCCTTTCATCCAAGGCTCCGAACTCATCTCTTCAAAATGTACCTCATGCTACCCTTTTCACACATAATCATATCCCTTCACCTACATCTTCCTCTTCCACTACTTCTAATGCAATCGTGACAAAAGACAAAATCCCTCCCACCTCCTCTGTACTTCTCTCCTTTTTACCACCTACTTTTTCCAATTCTTTTCTCATCACCTGTCTCTGAAATCATCAGTTGAGATTGACAGTTTCTTATTACTTTGAAAGCCTTAGTCCTGTTGAAACTTACTATGATGTTGTCTTCACTCAGATAATCATTTTCTCCACTCAGATGTGGTCAAATGGAAGCAAAAGTTTCCTGAAATTCAGACTGCAGAGGACATGCCTTTAAAAAATAACATCTGATAAACAATAAAATAAAAATGGGAAAACCTAAGGACATTTGACTCGACTGTATAATAAATACATAAACAGTCATTCTCCTCTGCTGTGATCAGAGCAAAACTAATCTGATAATTAAAGGAGGTGATAGCACTGAATGAACTTTAATGTTTCCACTACATCACTGCATGTAGTTATTTTTCTTATGAATAATATGAGTAGGCAGGGGCAGGTGAGAACTGCCAACCTGTTTTCATTCCCAGCTTGTCAAATATCGTCGCTATGTCAAGCCCCTCAGCATCTCATATCAACACACAGGGCGACCTTTAGCATCTCTATGTGATGCAGGTTGTAACGCTGCCGGCAAAAACTAGCTGGAAAGTCCCTATAGTAGGACGGCAGGAGGTATGTGGCAGTATGTGAATGGGTCAAACAAACCCCAGACTTTCATCTGGGAGCCCACTGTTTGCTTGCTGTGTGAATGTACAGCCACACCAAGATGTTTTTTCTAAACCAAACTAAGTCCTTCAGCTCCCTAAACTGCGGCTGTTTGACAGCATTGAACATGTTACCTTGTGTTTCAGCCAACGTTCTCATTTCAACTCACCAAGTGTTGCCACTTTGTCAGTGGACTTTCACGTCTAAATATGATGCACTAGGTACTCCTGCATCTGTTGTTGATGTTCCGGGAAGGTGTGTCAATTTACATTTGTTACATGAACTGTGACACAAGCAGCATAGTTCACATACTAGATTCAAGAGATAAAAAGAGATTCTGAGGAGTTGGAGCATCCAAACTCAGCAGTCTGTGAAAGTTCTGCATGGTGCTTGTGCTCCACAAGCAAAATAGTTGATGGTAAAAGGTTAAAGAAATATCCTGGATTTGCTTAATTTAGTGAATTGGCTCATTGTTTTGCTGAACGATAAGAAAAACGCAAAATATTAAATAGAGTGTGCAATCACTTAATAAGGGAAGGACCAGGGCTAGAGTGTAGAACAAGAGTTAGCATTTTGTAACTGGAGCATGTGCAGTCTGTGCACTTGCTATGCGAACAGTCCACGCAGTCACAAATTTTGGGCTGTATGCAGATGTCCCCATAGGTGTCTGCACGGACCCTCGCATACATAGACAGATGACGCAATGCATTCTAATCCCAGCTTGTCCAATACCTCTGTTTTGTCTGTGAACTTTCACATCTACATATAACATACATATAGTTGACATTCCAGAACCCCATTTCAATTAATGCTTGTTACATGAATTGTGTCTTTTCAAAATACATGTCTGTTTTCACAGGAAATGTACAGTTTCTGCTCATTAGATGCATACAGTCTTTTTCAAAATAAACTCATATTCATGTTTATTTCCTTGTGCATTAAACCTCATCCTACCAACATATTTTACATACAGTAACTACCGACTGGGGTCCCCAGGGACCCCAAGAATAAACTACTGTAGGAAACAACCATTATAGCAAAACATTACCTTATTTGTTGTCATAACAGTATTACTTATGTAATTAAGGCCATCTGGAAGAAAAAAAACCCATATTATTATTAATATTATTATTATTATTATTATTATTATTATTTTTATCATTATTATTGTCATTATAGGTTTAGAAGAGTTACAAATAATTTGCATATTTTGTGAAACGAAAAATATATGTTCTTTTTTTTTTTTAAAGATATTTTTAGGGCATTTTTGCCCTTAATAGGTAGGACAGTCAAGTGTGAAGGGGGGAGAGAGAGAGGGAGTGACATGCAGCAAAGGGCCACAGGCTGGAGTTGAACCCTGGCCGCTGCGGCAACAGCCTTATACATGGGGCACCTGCTCTGTCCACTAAGTCACCGATACCTAGAAAATATATATTTTCTTGAATAAAAATTGCAGCTTTTATCCCAAGTGCAATACACATTAGCAGGCCTATAGCCTATTTACTCTCCTTTGATTCTGGTATCACTTAGTTTTTAGGAATTTCAAGTAAACATTGTTTGTATTATATTTATATGGTAAAACCAACCGGGGTCATTTTGACTCCAATGTAAAATAACTAAGATAAACTTCAAACTTCAAACTTCAACATTTTTGATTTTGTCTTTCAAAACAAATGTACAAGTACAAAAGACCTTGGTTTCAGTGAACAAATAAATGTTGAATAACTGTAATTCAGATTTTCATAGTAACATAAATGAACGCTGTTGCCACAGAACTCATGAACACTGCACACTAAGGGCGGTTATATCACACGATTTGGCTTATGCTGTGCCCAGGGCATACTGGCATGTGACAGGATGAGCAAACATTTGCTGCCTGTACTTCTGTCTTTCCTTCTGGAGCAAAGGCAGCAGTAGAGTAGATTGCCCACCCGAATGTTGGACATCCATAGCAGCAGGTGTAATTTTCCTCACTCCCATGATGGCCATTGCTGCTTGGACTGGGGCTTGGAGTGTGGCTGCATCAGCTCTCCTATTCATGACTATGGCATGTCCCAACTGTCTCAGGTAGATCCAGCGACTTTGACCACATTCTGAAAACTTACAGTCTGCGAAGTTCCCTATCCAGATGATGAATTCATTGCTGTCTCCTTCAAAATGACTGACAGAGTGCCCCAACCCCCCTGATAGTGTGTGGTACTTTAAATTAGGGCACATGGCAAACATGAACTCAATAAATAGTTCCATCTATTAAAACTGCACAGGCGAAAATGAGTGCTTTTGACTGGGGTCCCTGGGGACCCTAATATATTTGTGTTTTTAAAAAGCACCAATTACGGGGTGTCAGTAGCTTAGTGGATAGTGCCGACGCCCCATTTCAATTGCCTCGCTGCAGCGGTTGCGAGTTCGACTCGGGCTTGCAACCCTTTGCTACATGTCGCCCCCCAACTTTCTTTGTCTAAAAAAATATGGTTTGGCTCAACATTCACACAGGAAGCAAACAGCTGGCTCCCAGGTGAAAGTTCGGGATTCGTTGGACGTGGACTTTCCGGCTCCTTGTACTACCTTGTTACCAGCAGAGTTTCAAACTGAGGCTGTCCAGCAGCATTATAAACTGGCGAAAGGATTATTTTTGTGACCAAAGCGGACCCTCACAGACACATAGACGCAGACAGTATGAAGAAGACTTTATTTGCCTATACAGGTTGATATGAGTCATACATTTAGTTTTAAACTCATCAAAGGCCTCACCAATCTCAGTAGTGACTTTATTGTCACATTGTCACGTCAGAATCCTTTCCAGCAACCTAAAATCAATGTAGGTGGTAAATCCAGGTTCAGTAGGCCTTTTTAGATAGGAACTGTGCAAATTTGCATGAAAGCCCAATCTGTCTTTTTTCACCATTGGTAGTATAAAAACAAAATCGGGGAGTGCGGTAAAATGCTGCCTACCTACTTTTTTTTTTATACAGAAACAAATGGCTAGTCAGTCCTTCGACGATTCTCTCGTAAGTTGGCCCGTTCCTCACCATTCCTGTCAGGCCTGGAATTTTGTCATTTTAGGGGCAAGGCCACTTGGCCTTTCGTGTTGTCAATTTTTTGAGGGCACAATGGCCAAAAGTCAGGTCAGCAAGGCCATACAATAAAACAATGATTTTAAGTCCACGTCCATAATGAATTTAATTTAAGGACTAAGGATGTATAGCTACCTGTGAAATGAATAAATAAAACAAGCTCAAGTAAGAGTATTGAGTATAATAAGTAATAATGATTTATTTAATAGCACTAATAAACCCAATGTGTTTTAAATATAGATCAACCAGGTTTATGTATTTATAAGCAAACAATGTTAAATATTAGTCCTAAATATTTTTTGAGTGTACATGATAAACTGATTCACTCAACAAGACTGGCTTACAATTAGCCTATTTTTGATGTGTTGTTAGATAGCAACAAACAAACTACAGCAGGGCTATTCAATTACTATTGACCGCCTTGACTACCGGCACCTCCTACCCTTGCACCTAGCCATTAGCATAGCTCAAGCTAGCCAACATGCTACATCGATGGCCTGTGACAACACAATGCTCACAAAAGCAAACAAACAGATTACAGACCTTAAGGAAGACATCCACCGACTCTCTCAGGAACTGCAAGATAAACAGGCCATGCTGACCTCCTGCTTGGACCTGACTCATGAACAGTCCTTGCACATTGTCTCCCTCAAAGCGGCACTCCAGGACACCGTCCCATGGGATACCTCCACTTGTCTGCGGCCTTCCTCCTCCTCCGCACCCAGCCTCCAGACATCCTGGGCTGAAGTTGTGATCCGCGACAGAAAGAGACTCCACGATGCAACTGCCTCTCCTCCTCGCCTGAGCCTCTCCAACCATTTCAAGGCGCTAGCAGGCGACCCAGATCTCCGCCGGGTTAGCATAGCTCAAGCTTGCCAACGTGCTAGCCCCGCCGCTAGCTCTCTGCACACAGCTGCTGGTGGTTGTGCAACGCCTGGCTCTGGAAAGGCTGCTGGCCCCTTTCTGCCTGCGGCTACTGGTGCTTCGCCCTCCGGCTCAGGTGGCTCCATGTCTGGGGACTTGGTCCTACACCCATGGCTGATGGCGTCCCCGTGGCTTCTCGCTCCGTCGGCCCTGCTGTCCCCGGTGCCTCAGCGGCTACCGGTGAGCGGTCTCCCTGCTCCAGCTGCCCTGCCTCTGGGATCCTCGTGGCTGGCTCCACACTGGCAGCTGCTGGTGTCCCTGCAGCTCACCGCCCTGGCGGCCCAGCGCCCATGGGTGACGTGGAGCCCTCCTCCCCGCCAGCTCCCGCCGGTGCCCAGAGTGGCTCTGCGGCGGTCCCAGATCGCCAGCTCTCCTCCAGGACAACCATCTCTGCTTCACGTTGCAATTTCCTGAAGGAAGCTGTCCTCAGACGCTCTGAAGGCCTCCTCCACCCCACACTGCCAGCAGACTCTCCTCCTCCTGGGGCCAAATCACTGCAACACCTGTCCGGCCGTGCACGGTCTCCGACCCCGCAGCCAGTGCACAAATTCGAATTCCTCACCCAGCTATCCGCCGTATTCCCCTCAATTCTCCTGCTTGGGGACTTCAATATCAACATTGATGATCCAAACTGCAAAAGTGCAAAAGACCTCCTGGAACTCCTCCACTGCCTTCACTTCACCCAGCATGTCAACTTCCCCACCTACTGTTGCGACCACATCCTTGACCTAGTATGCTCCGCCGGTCTCACCCTCCACCAACTCTCCAGTACCAACCTCCACATCTCGGATCACCTGGCCATCACTGTGGACTTCAAGACCCCACTCCCTCCCCCAAAACTCACACGCAACATATCCTTCAGAAATATCAAGTCCATCTGCTCCTCAGCTTTCTCTGACTCCAAAGACCCCAAGACTCTCTTTTCCACTGTCAATAAACTCCTCAAACCCTGCGACAACACCATCTCCTCCATCACAACTGGCAAATGCAACTCCTTTCTGGCATTTTTTCAATCAAAGATCGAAACCATTTACACTCAACTCAGCAAAAAATCCGGCCTGGACCCTGACGTCATCTCAAATTTCTGTCCCATCTCGAACCTCCCCTTTTTGTCTAAAATTCTGGAACATGTTGTCGCCACCCAAATCAAGACCCACCTCCGCTCTCATAAACTATATGAACCATTTCAATCCAGATTCCGCCCTCAACATAGCACCGAAACCGCTCTCCTCAAAATCACTAACGACCTCCTCCTCTCTGCCGACTCTGGCCACCTCAGCATACTCATCCTCCTTGACCTTACTGCTGCCTTTGACACCATCAACCACACCACTCTGCTATCCTGCCTACAAACTTCCCTCAACATCACTGGCTGTGTTCTCTCCTGGCTCAAATCATACCTCACTGACAGACACCAGTTCATCCATGTCAACAACTGCACCTCCTCCACCGTCCCCCTGCTTCAAGGTGTCCCTCAGGGCTCGGTGCTTGGTCCTCTCCTCTTCATCATCTACTTACTCCCTCTTGGTTCCATCATTCATCGTCATGGTCTCCCTTTCCACTGCTACACTGACGACATCCAAATCTACATCTCCACGAAGCCAATCACCCCGGCCACCCACTCTACCCTCACCAACTGTCTGACTGAACTCCAAACTGAACTGTGACAAATCTGAAATATTACTCATCGGCCCAAAATCCCTCTCTACATCAACACAAAACTTCACCCTCAGCATCGACAATACCACCCTCTCCCCCTCCCCATTCATCCGCAACCTTGGTATCATCTTCGACAATAATCTCACATTTGAACATCACATCAGCTGCCTCACCCAAACTGCCTTCTTTCACCTCAGAAATATTGCCCGTCTCCGTTCATTACTCTCCATCTCTGCCACTGAAACTCTCATCCATGCTTTCAATCACCTCAAGACTCGACTACTGCAACAGCATCCTCTATGGCTCATCATCCAAAGTCCTCAACAAACTCCAGTACATCCAGAACTCTGCTGCCCGCCTCCTCACCCACACCCGCTCCTGTGAACATATAACCCCTGTCCTGCAAAACCTACACTGGCTCCCTGTCCTGTGCAGAATCAACTTCAAGATCCTCCTCCTCACCCACAAAGCCCTCCACAGCCAGGGCCCCTCCTACCTCACGAACATGCTCCACCACCACACTCCCTCCCGCAACCTTCGATCATCTGACAAAAACCTCCTCTCACCTCCACACAGGATCAAGCACCAAACCTGGGGCGACAGGGCCTTCTCCATAGCCGCCCCCTCCCTCTGGAACACCCTCCCTATACACATCCGTGACTGTCCAGATCCATCCACCTTCAAATCACTCCTCAAAACCCACCTTTTCAAATCCGCTTTTAACCTTTAAACATTAGCTTTTTTTTTCTCTATGCTTTTGCACCTTGTTGTTGTATATCGTCCTTGTCTTCTGTTTATCTCTTCACACTTATATGTATATATGTATGTACTGCTTTTCTTTTGTTTTAAATGTAAAGCATCTTTGAGAGCTTTAAAAGCGCTATATAAATAAAATGTATTATTATTATTATTATTATTACTATTTCAACTGGGCCACATTTCAAAACCAGATCATTACGATGGGCCACATTTATAGCAGTGAGCAACTGATCCTCTTTTTTTTTTTTTTTTTTGCATACATAGACCTATATTTATTTATATACAGGCATGGCCCTCCTCAACATTATGCAGAAACAGACTAAAAGAGAGCTATCAATGCACAGAAGCATAATAAGTGACATTAAGTCACAGTATCTAACAACACACACCTCTCTCACCATCTCTCTACCAGCATCTCCCTCTCTCCTCTCCTCCACACACACATGCACACATCTCACCTCCTGATGCTTTCCTTATAGGTCAGTTCAATCAATCAATCAATTTTATTTATAAAGCCCAACATCACAAATCACAATTTGCCTCACAGGGCTTTACAGCATACGACATCCCTCTGTCCTTTGGACCCTCACAACGCATAAGGAAAAACTCCCCAGAAAAAACCCTTTACCGGGGAAAAAAACATTAGAAACCTCAGGAAGAGCAACTGAGGAGGGATCCCTCTTCCAGGACGGACAGACGTGCAATAGATGTCGTACAGAACAGATCAGCATAATAAATTAACAGTACTCTGTATGACACAATGAGACAGAAAGAGAGAGAGAGAGAGAGAGAGAGAGAGAGAGAGAGAGAGAGGGAGAGAGAGATGCAGGACGGCAGTAATGACAGTAGCTTACAACAACATTCATGAAAGTAATAATATTATCGTTGTAGTTCTGGCTACTGTGGTACAATATGTTGAAAATATATTAGTATCTGGCAGTATACACGTGTGATAATAATCATATGTGTATGTGTAACAGTAGAAGTATGACTAATGACTAATGATGGCAGCAGCAGCAGCAGGAGGCATCTGGCAGGACCACGGCAGCAGCACAACCACACACGTCACACTATCCAGGCACCGCTGCAATACGAGTTAACCTGAGAGACAGTGGAGCACAAAGGCTCTGGAGAAGAAGCCAAGTTAGTGACATCCAGAATGGCTGAGTTAGCAAGATGCAGTAATAGGATACGAAAGAGAGAGAGAGAGAGGGAGAGAGAGAGGGAGAGAAGGTGCCTGATGTATTATAAGGGGGTCCTCCGGCAGACTAGGCCTAAGTCAGCCTAACTAGGGGCTGGTACAGGGCAAGCCTGAGCCAGCCCTAACTATAAGCTTTATCAAAGAGGAAAGTCTTAAGTCTAGTCTTAAATGTGGAGACAGTGTCTGCCTCCGCAACAGGAAGATGATTCCACAGGAGAGGAGCCTGATAGCTGAAGGCTCTGGCTCCTGATCTACTTTTGGAGACTTTAGGGACCACGAGTAACCCTGCATTCTCAGAGCGCAGAGTTCTGGTGGGATAATATGGCACTATGAGCTCTCTAATATATGACGGCGCTTGACCATTTAGAGCTTTAAAAGTTAACAGTAGGATTTTAAATTCAATTCTGGATTTTACTGGGAGCCAGTGCAGAGAAGGTAAAACAGGAGAAATATGATCTCGTTTCTTAGTTCCCGTTAGTACACGTGCTGCTGCATTCTGAATTAGCTGGAGAGTTTTTAAGGACTTACTGGAGCTACCTGATAATAGAGAGTTACAGTAATCCAGCCTTGAGGTAACAAAAGCAAAAGGACCAATTTTTCTGCATCTTTTCGGGTCAGGATAGGCCTAATTTTCGCAATATTACGCAGATGAAAAAATGCAGTCCGTGAGGTTTGTTTTAAATGAGAATTAAAAGACAAATGTTACTCCGAGGTTTCTTACGGTAGTACTAGAGGCCAGAGCAATGCCATCTAGAGAAACTATGTCATCAGATAAAGAGTCTCTGAGTTGTTTGGGGCCAAGAACAATAACTTCAGTTTTGTCTGAATTTAACATCAGGAAATTGGTGCTCATCCAGGTTTTTATGTCTTTAAGGCAGTTATGGAGTTCAGTTAATTGATTACTTTCTTCTGGCTTAAACGATAAATACAACTGTGTATCATCCACATAACAATGGAAATTTATAGAGTGATTTCTAATGATGTTGCCTAAAGGTAGCATATATAGAGGAGGAGCTATAAGTGCTTAAACAGAACCAGTGTGGGTTAAGACTTGAAGTAGACGTTAAAGCAACTGAGGTGAGAAAGCAGAAAGCAGACTAGTAGAATTCACCAGAGCAGCACAGAGACGCTGTCACAGAAACACCGGAAATGACAGAACTTGCTTACCGCAATACATCAGTACGTCAACCGCAGCCGTAATCGCAGTTACACAGGATATTGTTTATACGGTCCATGGCAGCAACAGTCATGTTTACAACAACAGAGTCACTATTTAAAACCCAAAATATCTGGCTGGAATATAAATATTCCTCCTGACATCACAATACTGAGTGAAGAAAGTCACGTTATCTCAGCATGAGGCAAACATCAGAATCAGTCATTCATCCTGTTCTGTCCCTCCTCTAGTGACGACACTTACTGTCCGCAGGTCGGCTGCCTCAGGTACATGTTCAGATAAAGTGTTAGCCTACATACAGACAGCTTTCATTTTAGTTTGTCTTTAACACTTAAACACCGCAAGCATGATGAGCTTAATACGACCGCGATCATAAATCATAATAGCAGTGAATGAAAGACTGTGGACAGAGTAGATTGAAATATTGCTTTCATACTGACAGGTACTGATAAAGTATTGGCTTGGCTGGCAGAGGTTTTATTGTACTTACTCACAGTAACAAGTGTAGTTGTCGTCAACTAGAGTAATCTTCAAGTTATATTCCCTTCATCTGCACCGCGGCCTCTCTGCTGTTGAGTTTGTGTGTCTGTGTGTGTGCCACTGTGAGGGGTGACCATAGGGGGGGTGACATGCAGAGAGCAGGAGAGAGGCTGCAGAATGATGATGAAACCGAAACTTTAAAAAGTAACGCCGATAATGGTGGAGCTTACTATTATTACGGTCTTGATTAAATTTGCCTTGGGTTGTTTAATACCGGGCCTCAGTACCAATTCCTTCCTGGGCGTTTCATTAACTGGTTGGCCGGTGATAGACTGGTGTCAAGCTGTCATTATAGCCCGTCCGAGCGCTTCATGCCAGACTCAAATCAAACCCCCCCACTGGTGATGTACACATCGTCTCATTTGATGTTGCCCAATAAGAATCCAGACTGTCATCGCATTATTTTTTTGTTAATAGATGCAGGTGTCAAAGCCATGTTGACAGGAAAGAGGCAGAGGAGAAAACCATATAATCACCTGGGGAAGTGCGGGCGGGGCATCAAGGCCACTGTGGCCTAGGGGCAGATATTTTTTGCAAGGGCACAGGGCCAAATTTGGAGGCCATGAGAGCCATGGCCCTTGTGGCCCTCGTGAAATTCCTGCCCTGATTCCTGTCATTTGACGGTTAATGGCCTCTTCATTTGCGAGGGCAAGGAGGGCACACAATTCCTTGTCTCACCAGTTGCTCATCTTTATAGTGTCTGTCAGGTTTGCATTTCCCTCTTGCCAGTAGCTGCTCGCTAATTCCTGCTATCAGCTGTTTCCTGTTTATCCACTGCCAGTGGCTCGCATGTGCGGCATAATCAACAGCTCTTACCACAAGTCTTCACCAGCCCCTCCCGGTGTGGAAGGCCGACCTCCGACCAACTCGCCAGTCCAGCTCTGTGTCTAAACGCTCGCATCTTGCCGGCAAAACGTCACAACATTCACAGAAAATCTGACAGTGTAAAAGGGGCTACTGTCTCCTTGTCCCTGTTTTTGCTCAGCTGTTTTCTTTCTGGCTACAGTAGTGATTCCTCTGTCCCTGACTCTCAGATCATAGACCTCTTTTGTCAGTCTTATCAGCTAACAGTGGCTTTGTTATTTCCTAATGTTTGGTGGCGCATAACTAGAGCACAAAGGTTCAGATCATCTATCTGAGGGTTTAGGGGATATAGAAAAAAAAGAGAGAAATTAACAAAGCAACTCAATCCCATTTGCATTGTTTTAATAGCAGAGTGGAAGGGGTTTTGCATACATAAATATAAATGATTGAATTAGCTCTTTTGGCTCAAAGAGTGAAAGCGTCAGTGACAGGTTTGGTCCATTGTGGTGGAGATAGAGAAAGGAGGAGTGAGTCCAAAAACAATAGCTCGCTTTTCGTTCCTCACTCTCCAGTCAGATCATCGGCACTGATCCGTATGATTGGCTGATGATGAGGTGTCTCATGCACACACACGTACACAATGAGCTGGGATGCAGCTTGAATCACACGCAGGGTGACAGACGATTGGATATTATGGTGGAATAATGAGAGGACTGGTGGCGGACAATGAAGATGGGAGATAAGGGAGATTTGGAACAGAAATGAGAAGAAAGAAGAGATAATGGATAATATCTTGTAATGAAACAATGAAAAAAATTAAGATAGCAAGGCTGGATCAACCTATTAATTTGACCCTGGGCAAACTGGGGCACTCTTGGGCCACTTCCACCCACCACCTGCCTATTATATCTTTTGACCCCCATCCAGTGTCAGAGTAATAGGGATGATTAGTATTGAGTTGACTCAGGTGATGAAGCTTAGAGCTCTCTGTGTCTTCATACTAACAAAGATGCACTCTGGTAATGGTCAATCTAAAACTACAGAGGGGAAGAATATGAGCCGCCCCTCTCAGTATAGTACAGACTGAATGGTTTTTCCTTATCCGCTGTGAGGGTCCTAAGGACAGAGGGATGTCGTATGCTGTAAAGCCCTGTGAGGCAAATTGTGATTTGTGATATTGGGCTTTATAAATAAAACTGATTGACTGATTGATTGACTTACGTTGACCTGTTGTGTGGACAGCGTAATATACCACACTATATGTTGAAGATGGAAAGAAAAACAAAAATGAAAGGAAACCATGACGCTAACCACATACCAAAGACAAAGAAAAACATATACATACGGCTAACACACCAGGCAGCTTGGTTGCAAACAGGACAATAAAGGCAGATTTATACTTAAGTGTCAGCTCTATGCAGAGCCTACGCCGTAGCCTATACATGTGGCCTATGCCGTTGTGAGCATTTATACTTGTGTGTGGTGTGTGTGTCACTCTGCAGTTACACCTCCAAAAAACTAGTCGATGGTGGGATTTCTGTGAGGTGCTGTTGATTCAAAACACACCTTAAACACATATTAAACATGGCTTAATAGCAACAATTTCACACAGAAGAACATAAATTGACCTCACCATAACTGGCAGGATTCACAGACAAAGTACTTGTCTTTATCTGGGCACATTTTCCCCACAGATACAACATGCTAATGCTATCAGCACAAGCCTATGGAATTTTACATTGTATAAATTAACCTAGCGGCTAGCAGAGATTTCCTCTACTCATATGAAAACAGGGGCAACGGCAACATTTAACAAAGGTGACGTTAAATGGAGCCCAATTTTGTAACAAGGTTCACTGACAAAACAAATGTTTATACTAAACACCTTTTTCACAAAAATACAACATGACAATGTCTTTAGCGCAAGCATATGGCATTTTACATTGTATACATTTCCTTTACTCATATGAAGCCAGGATAAATTACATACAAGACTTAAATTGCTATTTTGTGGGGGCTTTATTGTCCTCACAATTTATTTTTCTTATCTGTCAAATAAAAGAAGATAAGGGAATGGTTTTCAGCTTACAAAAATAGACAAGAGGTCTGCGTTGCTGTGATGTGTAGTTACATTTTAAGGGAGATGTATGTATGTCAGGCTATGGCACAGGTCATGGCATAGACTGTGTGGGTATGCCGCTGAATTGAGCCAGAAGTATCACGTTTAAGTTCACACATTTGTAGATTGTCCCATGACTAGTAATGCACCAAAATTCGTACATATCTCATGTCATGATTAGCCAGTAATTCATGCATATCCTGCATATTTTGGAAAGCTGTAACCGCATGACCAAAGTGCTGATGGAAGTAAAGAAAGGAAGGAGCCTTGAGCGGTCCACTCAGGAGACAGGTTGGAGTGATGGATGGGTCACAAAACACAGGACTTTCTCTCAGGACTTTTCCCAGGAGACGTGTTTAGAACTGTGTCAACTCTGAGTGAACATTGAATTTTTTTAAGGTACGTCCTCACCATTTTCTTTTCCTAAAGGTAACCACAGAAACTTTACCTGCCTACATTTAACCTCAGTACCTCTATGTTAATTTCATAACTTTATGTTAAGGATGTAATGTCATTCGTGCGGTGGTAATTCGTAGGATTTCATACAAAGTGTTAAATGAGTATACATTACCTTGCCAAGTTGAAACCTTTGGGGCTGAAAAATTAAGCCAGTTGCTGAAAGCTGCAGTTCACTAATGTCCACTTTGAGGCTGGCTCCAGAAGCAAGTCGATCCCAATAGATCCCCATCCTATAATGCCAAACATGCTTACGTTTTGTTTGTTTTTTTTAAACAAAAAATTATTTTTGCTCTATAATTTCTCCGTTCATGACAACAATATGGGGGATGAATTTTTATGTAACTCACTTAGATAAATGTTATTGAGGCTAAAAGTTATGTATAATTAAAAGCATGGCTGGTTTGAGTGACAGGATGTCTGCGAGGTGTCACCACAGTCTTTGAGTCAGAACTATGCCTCACTCCTACCCAGCTTCACCTTCCCACCAATATATTGTCACTTTTGGCTCCAAAAGTCTTAGGTGGCTGAAATGCCAACCTTGAGGCTTCAAAATTGGAGTCCACAAACAGTCTATGGTCCCTGCAAACATTTGCACTGCCTAGATTGGTCAAAATCAAATTCAGAGTTCACTAGAGCTGAAGCTTAGATGAAAGATGAGCAGATTTCAATCCACTGACCACTGCAGTTCCCTTAGGTGAACTAATTTTTTTGGAAAGCTAGCGTGACCAGGCCCTTCAGCAGAGTTGCGAACTATGTTAGTTTACACCTCAAATGAAGACTTTCCAATGTCCAATTCCCATTTTATCATAAGCCCAATGTTTTACACTGTATAATATAAATGCAGGCATTATAAACATGTTTAAAAAATGTCTTTGTTTTTGTTAGTCAGAATTTCAGACTGTGTGACTTCCATCCCAAGACCAGTTGCAAGTCAAAGTTATATCTTTTTGTGTTCTTTTAGTTGATTTTGAATTGTCTGTGTTGAATTGTTTGGTCTGAAGAGAGGTCCAATCAGTTTTGTTGTTTATTCTAGCTTTACAGCAAACTTTTCAAGCGATTTCACTGTCACAGACAAATTTCCAATGTTGCAATAAATTCACGAGAGTTATACCTCAGATGGTGCACGCTCCTGTGATCTCCATCGTTTGGTGTAAAGTGGTCATAAAACTTAGTCCAAGCTGTCTTACATCTGTCTTAAGTCAGTGTCATCTTGACTTCCAACAAAAAAAACATGTTTAATGTCATAAGTTATTAGTCTTGGCTCATGCAAATAGTGAAGTTCAATGAAATGAACACTGTCAGCAACCAATAGCTGCCCTCTCTACAGCACCAAAAAGGAAGCAGCAAACTGAGTAGACAGTAATTATGGAGAGAACTCCAAAGAGGCGCAAGAACATGAACAAGTCTCCTTTCTCGAACACTGTGGAAGAGGAGGAGAAACTGGTGGAGTTGTGGAATGAACAAGTTGGTGATGAATTAAGTTTACATCTGGTCAACCAATCAGCAATTATTTTCACGAGAAATGTTCATTTTTTAAAAGGGTTTCCTCTCATCCCTCAGTCTCCTCCACTAAAATAGTCCAGCTCACCAACAGAGGCTGATAGTAAGGTGAGGCAACAAAATACAGTTTATCTTTAAGGATTATACTTATGCTGAATTGACAAGAATACTGTTGAGAAATTCCTGTGTTTCTAAAGTTATGTGTTTTTGCAGATATCTAAGGAATAATTTATATGTCATATTTCTGAGAGGGAGTATGGCATATTTTCCAACAGAAACAGGATGGATATAATCTCAAAGGAATCTAGTTATCGTCTTGCAAATAGTGACCCTGCACTCCAGTCTTTTCAAAATCTTATCATGTGTGACAGAAAACTCATATTGTCTTTAGATGTGAGAGGGTGTGAAACTTAAGTCTTTCCAAAGTCTTCTCATGTATGGTAGACTTCAATTGTTGTGTATTAACTCAATAGTAACTAGATTTTATAACATGGCAACTAGAATAGGAAGTAGTTATGGACAGACCTCAGTTAATACTGTGATTTAATGCCACACATCCCTAAACTCATTTGCAAATTATCAAATTATATACAACCAATTTCTTACAGAGTAAAGCTGGGGCTTTTGTGGTCCTTGCAGTTCCTTTTCCTGGTTGGTAATCCAGCTCTGACAAACAGAAAGAAAAGCAGAAATAAAGAAATCCAGCAAGCGTAACAAACAAAGGACACAACACAGTGCTACAACAAGCAACATTAAGGCAAAGGACAAAGACGAAGAGGGAATGATAAGGGAGGGGATGGGGGTTCATGTCTTTATCTCGTGTGCATTCTTTATGTATGAATAACTTTACACACAGCTCAGTGCTGGAGGCTGCATCGTCTTCAATGGGTGCTTGAAAAGGTACAGCTATGAAGTCACATATGTAGCTCACTATAAATGTCATCCTAAGTGTTGTGTAACCCATCTTTGTCAATGTAATCCAATAAAGAAATTGACAGAATCTAGCAGAATCCAGTCACTTCCAACTGACTGTACTCCATTAAAGTGAAAATAATCCAGACTATAAGTGGGTTTCACATACATTACTCTGTTGAGCTCAGTCTGCTTTATTAAGAACATAAACAACTCTCCCTGGCTTAGGCTGAAGTCCGCAGGAACCAAAGTTCATTTGAGATGTGACCCATGAGATAAAACATGACACACTTACACCAAGGAAGTTTTTTTTTTTTTTTTTGAAACTCTAAGGGCTCTAGTTTCCCGGCGCAGCGCAGGGTGGCGAACCCCATGCAGAGCTAGTGTCGAGCAGCGCAACCTGAGACGCGCTCAGTTTGGTAGTTTGGCAGACCGAGGTGCGCTGAGATGGGTGTGGCGGCGCAGCAGGGGGAGGTGTCGACGGATTGAGTTTGGCGCAGTGACAGTTTCGTGCCAAAAGGCTTCACCGAAGGTGCGCTAAAAGCTCGCCAACTGAAACCACGTCCACTGTCAGTGCAGGTGGAGCACAGCCGGTGTAAGCCGAAGTTTGGCTGACCGGTGGACAGTGCGCACATGTCACCAAAACCTCACAGGCAGGTTTCCAGAATGTCAGGCACATTAACCATGCAATAAATACCCCCCCAAAAAACACTATTCAATGCAACTACCTGCAATCAGCACATAAATGTATCTCTATATCGACTGTCCCGTCACATCTGATGTCAGATCAAAGGGGATTGGCACCGTTTGGTACGTTTGGCAGGCGTAATGGAAACCCAAACGGATTTGATTAACACAGCTGCAAACTAATGAGTTCACATCCCTCTCAGCCAACCACAAACAGCCACAGCATCAGATAGGGAGTATATATCCAGCATCTGTCATCTTAGAAAAGTCAAAAGAAAAGAAACAGAGTGAGACTGCGAGAGAGAAAGAGAGAGCGCGTGCACGCGCATAAGAGAAATGCAACATTGATTTACAATTGTGGTGACCTCCTCCCAGGCTACCTTTGCATCATCAGCCCGTGGAGGTCTGCTCGCAGTTCCGTATATTCGGACACTGCAAGCTTGGACCTCCGGACCAAAACATCAGTTTCCCCTGGGAGGAGTTTGGCCGTCCGACGCTGCTGCTCTCTTCTGCCATGGCGAATTGAGTAAACTCTCATTACGCCTTCGCGCGGCGCATTTAAGGGCGAGGAGAGGGGTCATTTGATTGGTGTGATGTGTGTAAAACCCACTCCACGCTTCTCTCCTCCGTCTTTCCGCAACATTGCTAAAAATAGATCTGATGGAACATGCAATAACAATCAGTGGATAATTAAACAAATGTTTGATTTAGCCAGATTAGCTGTTACCTTATTTACAGGTAAAAGTGAGTGTTCCTGAATGTTGCTAATAATTCTTCTTCACACAAGAAAACCAAGAGCACACAAACCTGCAGCATGAATGGTGAGTCAAGTTGAACCAGAAGGTTAGTCTAAAAACTGTGATGGGTGTTTATCCAAATAAATGAGTGGGAGGGGTACTGGATGGGTCAAACATACGTGGACTTCAAACCAGGAGAAAGCTGTTTATGTCCCTGTGTCAAGACCAGTAAAATCAGCATTGTCCAAGAAAACTGTTATCAGAACTGGTCAAGAAATTGGGTTGGTATCTTTTTTTAAATACCTCTGTTTTTTATTTGATGATCATCTGTCTTAAGACATATATCCAGTATACTGCAAAAAAGCTGAAGCTCTTACTTGGCTTTTACTTAAAAAACAAGTCTTGCTTTTTGTTTTGTGTCAAACAGAAATTTGTGGAGTTCTATTTTTTTACTGTCATTAATTATGGTGATGTGTTGTATATGAATGCGCCAGCTCACTGTCTTCACATCCTGGATAGTGTGTATGATGGATCTCTGTGGTTCATTACAAACTGTGGATCTCTTACTCACCATTGTGTTTTATTTACAAAAATGAATTGGCATGCTTTCTGCATACACCACCCAGTCACTGGTGTGTTTTTATTTTACAAAGCTTTTGTTGGGAAAATTTCTTTGTACTTATTTTCTCTTTTGAATATGAAATGTGGAAATAACGATCCACTTTTGCACGACTTTCTGCTTCCTGTTGTGCCCAAAGTCAGAACTGAATTGGTAAAAACGCATTAAAGTTCTCTGCACCCACAGCTTAGAAAAATTTGCAGAATGATCTATAGCTTCAGCACATGGTGACCTTGAATGACTTTAAAATCATGGGAAATCTATTGAGTCCTGAGACATATATACTGTATATGTAGCATGAGATGGATCGGCAGTTTGGTGCACCGTCTGCAGTGATGCGGCTGCTCCGCCAGACTGTTGTGGTGAAGAGGGAGCTAAACCAGAAAGCAAGGCTTCTAATTTATTGGTCCATCTTCATCCCAACCCCACCTATAGTCTTGAGCTTTGGATAATGACTGAAAGAATGAGATCAGGACTACAAGTGGTGTTAGTTTCCTCAGAAGGGTGGCTGGGCTCAGCCTTAGAGATAGGGTGAGGAGCTCAGACATCTGGAGAGAGCTTGGAGTAGAGCCGCCATCTTCGCGTTTTTCGCGTTGAAAGGGGTCAGTTGAGGTGGTTCAGGCATCTGATCAGGATACCTCGTGGGTGCCTCCCATTAGAGGTGTTCCAGGCATGTCCAACTGGTGGGAGACCCCGGGGCAGACCCAGAATATGCTGGAAAGATTGTATATCTTGTCTGGCCTGGGAACACCTCAGAATCCCACAGGAAGAGCTGGAAAGTATTGCTGGGGAGAGGGACATCTGGAATACTTTGCTCAGCCTGCTGCCCCCACGACCCAGCTTTGGACAAGTGATTGGAAGAGGATGGATGGATGGATATCACTCGCATCCTGTACGCAGTTATTTTAACCAAAACTCCAGTCTTTAATAAAACCAAGAATTTTTTGTTCTCTAAACCAAACCAAGTGTTTTTCTTACCCTAAACCTAACCAACCGTTTCACAACACATCTGTGACCTTTCATAACAGACTTTGTGTTGGCATTGTTTTTGTGTTACCGGTTCATAAGAAAAACATAGTAATATTATTATTATTTTAGAAGAATTACAATTATTTTGCATCTTGTGAAACAAAAACATATATTTTCTTTCTTTTTGTTTTTTTAAGATATTTTTTTTGGGCAGTTTTTCCTTTAATTGATAGGAAAGTCAAGTGTGAAGGTGGAGAGAGAGAGGGAATGACATGCAGCAAGGGCCACAGGCTGGAGTCAAACCCAGGCCGTGCAGCTACAGCCTTGTACATGGGGTGCCTGCTCTATCCACTAAGTCACCGACACCCCACCAGGTCATGATTTGAACACATTTTGTGCCCGTCAACACGAAATGTGTTGTCAAGAGTTTGTGTCCATTTCCTGTTTTTCTGTCAGACTGTGGTACTTGCTCGTGGGCGTGTTCACACATGTGGACCCGTCATGGCAGACTATCTGCCGACTCACCTCCGACCCAAGGTGGCTCTCAGGACCCTCTACGTCGGGGTGAAAATCATATAATGTGAACTAGCCTTTCGTGGTAGTTCTGTAGGGCAACATGCTGCTAATCTTTGTTTTTCTAGATGTATGTAACCAAAATTATTTTTTTTTTTTAAATATTCATTCATTCTAATTACCAACTGGTAAACTGATGTCCATATCAATCAATGGTTTCTCACAATGACAGTTCTCACAATTTATGTTATATGTTTTATTTTCATTATGATGCAGTGGCATGATTGATTAGTGTACCTGTCTGTGTGGATACTGTAGGCAGATATGCACAAAAAGTGGATTACACAACATCCATCATAAAATGATGTGCACTTAGTATTTAGCCCCACAGACTGGCTCTGAGTTCACCTGAGGCACTGCTATTAATTGTGCATCTGCTCTTATCACTGTTGCAGGGGCGAAAGCACCAGTCTATCTGTAATCTTTTTTCTTACAGCACTGCAATGTCAATTTGAGTTTATCCCTGTTTTTAGTTTATTTGCACAGTGAAAAAAATGTTTGTGGAATGACAACAACATAAGGATAAAATAGAGCACCACACAGACAGAGGGGAAGAAAAATAACAAATTGGCTCAGGTGAGATTGAAATACTCCAGGGGATAATGATGATACTTCCAAATAAACAAACTGCAGAACAAAACAAGAACAAACATTTAAATTAAGATGACAAATGTAGACAAAAGACAGCCCATTGTTTAAAGGGTTCTCATTTCAAGCAACACTCACAAGTTCACAAGTTCTTAAGGTGATGCTCCAAAAGCAATTTAGTCATGGCGGGTTCTGAAAAAGGGCAGGAACCTAAAAATGGCTCCAAAGAAACTGTATGTGTGTGTGTGTGTGTGTGCGTGTAGTGGAACCTTCTCCACCTACTGATACACCAATCTATCCGTTGAGTGTCTGACAGGTCGGTGTCTGACAGTCTGCGGCCATGGCTGACTGAGCTCCACCATTGATCCTCTCTCAGCTCCTGACCAGCCCTGGCACATTCTAATCTATGCCACACACACACACACACACACACACACACACACACACACACACAGGGATGGACAAGTAATTGTAAGTGTATTCTCTGCGTGTATGTATGTGAGACAAAGAGCTGGCGAACGAGCCATCTGTCTGGGCTCACAGACAGCCAGTACGATTACAGGGCCCCCTCACCTAACGCCTTAACTTTGACTTTCCTCTTGTGGAATTGGATCAGACACCTGTCAGTCATCCTGCAGGGGCTAAAGCCCATCGGCCCTCCCACACAGGCTATTGTGTTCTCAGGCGCGCCCGGAGAAAAGAGCGAACAAGGCAGTGTCACATGTCTTAAGGTCACATTTTCATTGCAACAAATATTCCTTTTGTTTCCGATCAATTGAAGCCTGCACCAACTGAAGATGTGTTTCCTGGCTGACAGTAAATCATAGGTCAGAGTTCACCCTTTTTCAACTTTGCAGCCAAAAGAGATTTTTCCTACAATATAATACTGCCAGAGTGTTTCTGACAAATATTTTTTGCATTCTCCACATTAAAACCATGACATTACATCCTACTTTGATGCTGAGTATGTGGAACTTACATTGGACAGATGGTTGAAGTGGCTCAAATATTCACAAGAAACTTGGAGCCACTGGAACTGAATCAGGAATGAAAAGGTCAGTTTAACTTTTTCCACCGCTAAACAGGTAGAAAATGCCAAACTAGTTAGATAAAAATAAAATTAAAAAAAGGCTTTGCTTGCAACACACACAACAGTACAGTCTGAGCTGCAGTTTCTTTGTAGTTTACTGTAACTCTGCTGTCTGAATTTATGTAATAAATGGATGCAAAGGATACATTCAGAGGTGTAATGCTGTGTTCCCACCAAACGCGATGAACGCGATTTTATCGCTCGTAACGCTCGTAACGCGCCGCCTGTAACGCCTGAGTTTCAACGCCTGACCATTTTGTTAATTCGCGTCATTCGCGTGAGTACGGAGAAGCCGGCTGTGCTACCTGGAGCTAAGCTAGTACGTTCATAGTACAACCATTCTGCAAACTAATTAAAGACACATATTTACAGAACTTACCAAGTAGACCAGTCTCCTCGGCGTCTTTCACCCAAGCCTGCTCCTTTTTGTTGCGGTCCGTAGAGTAGACACGTAGTATCATATAGCTCCGGGTAGCCACTGACGACCATGGCTGAGATAACCACCATCGTCGCTTTGATGGACAGATGGACAGGCACTCCGCAGCTGAAATGTAGCGCCTGTAGTTGGTGTCCTGGGGAGATCCTGGTGCCAGCCCTCGCCAACAGGTCCTCAAACTGGGCCCAGTCAGCCCGAAGTACCGCTGAAAGCGGCTCATCCAGACGGAGTTCCTGGAGGAGGTGGCGAAACTCGCCGAGTTGGATGTGCTTCTGCAGGATCGGGTGAACTCAAAAACGACGGCGTTTGGCCCTCCGAGGCATTTGGGACTTGAGCAGGTACAAAGCGGCGATGGTGGTTATCTCAGCCATGGTCGTCAGTGGCTACCCGGAGCTATATGATACTACGTGTCTACTCTACAGAGGCCGCAACAGAAAGGAGCAGGCTTGGGTGAAAGACGCCGAGGAGACTGGTCTACTTGGTAAGTTCTGTAAATATGTGTCTTTAATTAGTTTGCAGAATGGTTGTACTATGAACGTTAGCACTAGCGGCTCCAGTTTAACAAAATGGTCAGGCGTCGAAACTCGGGCGTTACAGGCGGCGCGTTACTCGCGTTACGCGCGAGTAATTCGCTTTATTTGCGTTGGTGTGAACGCACAGTAAAGGAAAAAACTGAAAACACCAACATGCTAATCTCCAAAGCTGTGACAATTTGCTATGTTTCATCATCTATTCTTCTACTTTAGTGCATGATTTCCTTGAAAGAATTTGCAGAAAAACTCTCCCCTGCATCGCCTCATGTCGCCTGTGTCTTAGTCAAAAAGTTGCACTTTAACACACCACAAAGTTCATACTACCAACAGCAAACTAGCATGTACGTTCTGCGCCTGTGTGAGATGAAATAACTCTCTATACCAGCAGACAGACTTCTTATTGTTGTTCAAAAAGGGAAACCAAATTCCAGACGCTAGTTAGCCAGTTAACAACACAACCCTATGTTAAAAGAACAAATTATATTTCCCATGTACCAGTGACCATAACACAAACAATTACAAACTGTTACTACTAAATAATCTTACCTCATAAAATGAGTTTGTTTTGACCTCATGCCCTCTTGACTTTAGCCATTTGTTAGCTTTTCTTCCTCATTTTCATTTCTCTTATAATGCACTGAGCTGAACTGCCAATCAGATTCCTCTTACTGATGGGCTCCAGCAGCTCCAATGCAGATTCAACATGCTGAATTCGCTGAAAATAGCTAACAAGGGACTAATAGTGCCAACAGTGGTTCTGCAAAAACTAGGGCCCCAGACGTTCACCGACAGCCTGACATTGACTGACAGCCAACCATCTGCTGTGTGTGTTAAGGTGTGTTAAGGCCCTTATGGTGGCCACTACCGAGAGAGCAGGAACTTTTTAGGGTCCATGGAATATAGCCCAGGAACTATAGTATTATCCTAAATCACCCTCCATTCATCAAGTAGTGCATTCTACTTATTTTCCACCACTGTATCTTTGGTGTGATATTTATGCACTATATAATGCTTAAGTATTGATGCCTGTGATAGATGTGAAAATTGCAGTCGTGCTATGGGGCTCTAGTTTCCCGGCGCAGCGCAGGGTGACGCAGGGTGGCGAACCCCGTGCAGAGCCAGTTTCGAGCTGTGCAACTTGAGGCACGCTTAGTTTGGTAGTTTGGCAGACCGAGGTGCACTGAGATGGGTGTGGCGGCGCAGCAGGGGGAGGTGTCGACAGATCCAGCTTGGTGAAGTGACAGCTTCCTGCCAAAAGACTTCACCGAAGGTGCGCTAAAAGCTTGCCAGCTGAAACCAGGTCCACTGTCAGCGCAGGTGGAGCGCAGCCGGTGTAAGCTGAAGTTTGGCTGACCGGCGGACAGTGCGCACACGCTACCAAAACCTCACAGGCAGGTTTCCAGAATGTCAGGCACATTAACGATACAGTAAATACTCACAAAAACCACTATTCAATGCAACTATCTGTAATCAGCACATAAATGCATCTCTATATCGATTGTCCCGTCACATCTGATGTCAGATCAAAGGAGATTGGCACCGTTTAGAATGCACAATGGAAACCCAGCCTGATTTCATTAACACAGCTGCAAACTAATGAGTTCACATCCCTCTCAGCCAACCACAAACAGCCACAGCATCAGACAGGGAGTATATATCCAGCATCTGTCATCTTAGAAAAGTCAAAAGAAAAGAAACAGAGTGAGACTGTGAGAGAGAAAGAGCGCGCGCGCACGAGAGAAACGCAACATTGATTTACAGTTGTGGTGACCTCCTCCCAGGCTACCTTTGCATCATCAGCCCGTGGAGGTCTGCTCGCAGTTCCGTATATTCGGACACAGTGAGCTTGGACCTCCCGGACCAAAACATCAGTTTCCTCCTGGGAGGAGTTTGGCCGTCTGACGCTGCTGCTCTCTTCTGCCATGGCAAATTGAGTCTCTCATTATGCCTTTGCGTGGCACATCATCACATGTGATTGTGTGATGTGTGTAAAACCCACTCCACGCCTTCTCTCCTCCCTCTTTCCGACTTGCGCCGGTAGGAGGGACGGAGGTGGGAAAAAGAAGTAGCTGCGCCAGGGCGCACAGTGTGCAAACTTACAAAATCCTCCTGGCCACACCCAGTTGGTGAAGCGCAGGTGCGTGTCAACTAATTGACATACTTCGGTTTATATGATATCATACAAAAATGCATACACAACAGTTCATATGTTACCCTACATATTAGCACCCCATGAATGCTGTTACATCCTTAAGTAAAGTTATGAAATTAATGTAAATAAAGTTATTTTGGTTAAGTTCAGCAGAAGAAACATGATGAGGACGTACCTTAAAATGACTCAAAGTTCACACGGTTCAAAACACTGGTTTCCTGGGGAAAGTCTGGTGTTTTGTGACCTATCCACTACCCCAACCTGCAACCTTACAGACCGCTCAGGACCGCTTCTTTCTTTACTCCCTTCAGCGTATTGGTCACATGATTGCAGCCTTCCAAAGTATATGGGTCATGCACAAATTACTGGCTCATCATTACGCAAGATTTGTATGAATTCTGGTGAATTACTTTTCCTAGGAACAGGTACAAACATTGCATGAAAACAGCCCGAAATTGTGAATGAGGTAATGAGGAAGTGATTTTGGATACTACATGAATGGCAGACTCTGAGTGCTGTGCTTTCCGGGTTCCTGGAAAAGTTCCTGTTGTGTAAAAGGGCTATTTAAAGTGTGCACACACTTAAAATCTGATGATGCTTATACTTTGGTTTTGGAACGCTGTCTTTTTAATAAGGGTGGGACCTAAATATGACACTGATATGAGAGCAATGTATGTGGAATTTGGAATCAATATATGTGGAATCCTGATTGAATCAAGGTTTCATTGTCCACAATGCTAACACTGGTTCAGCCATCCTGCTGTCAGGTGAGATATCAGACATGAATAAAAACTATATAGTTATGGAATAAATGAAAGAAACACGTGCAATGTGATTAAAGCAGGCCTAATGTGTGTCTGTAAAAGTGTGTGTTTAAGAAGTGATTTAAAAGATTACAGTGATGTCTATTGCTGATCTTGGCATTAAACACTCAGATTTTTTAAATTCCTATTCAGATCTTGTTCCAGAGGATATCGATCATTTCACGAGCTGTAATGTGATCCTGTGTTAATATCTACCTTATATGAATACTTGCAAGTAGAATGAGAACATCCCTGAACTAATTTCGAAATACACGAGTGTAACAAGCTGGCGAAAACAGAGACATGCAAATCCCAGAACAAAGTGTTTTTTTTTTTCTTTTTTAAATAGATGCGTGTGAGCTTTAACAAGTAAGATCATTTCTCATGGTGGCAGCTTTTGCAGACATTAGCCCAGTGTAACCCAGTTTAAATATGAATTTCAATAGGCTCTCTGGGAGGTGCAGCGTGACCCGGTTGTGTATACTCATACATATAGATAATATGCATCAAAGAGGAGAGAGACACTGAGACACACAGAGAGAGAGAAGGGATCATAACCTTACAAGGCTCATAACTCAAATCACAACAGCTGCTTATGGGCCCAAACTTTCTTTTTGATAGTAATGTATGCAGGCTGTGACAGCAAGAGTACAGACTAGTCCAGCGGCTGATTAATGTGTGGAGCGTATTTAACAGCAAAGCCGCTGTTAAAGGGGCACTTTGCCAATTTTACAGGTCAAAGTCTTATTGTTTCTCCAATTTGGCAACATTTACAGCCACCGTTCTTCTTCTTTGAGGTAGCTGCTGCCTGCTGCTACTTTTTTAAATCTCACATGTTGGGTCACACATGTAATACGTAACCAAAACATCAAACCCATACTGTCCATAATCCCGTCCTGCTGGCTGTCGCTTTAATATAGACGTTATTTTGGTGCTTTTACTACCGCTGCTGCCAACTTAGAGATGAGACAACTCTGTCCCCCTGCAGAACAACAAGGCAGCATAACGGTGTGAAATTTGTGCCTTGAAGAGGTAGTGTAAAAGGGGCTCATGACTAGCAGCCATTACTAGTAGCCATAAGCTTGAAGGAGATTCAATTTTCATTAAGAGAAAACAACTTTATTTTTCTCCCATCATGATTTCACTGTGCCAGGACTGCTGTCAGGGGGTCCGGATGATCCTCTCCTTGTACTTTTTTGATGAACATACTCTATTTTAATGTTTTTTTTTATGCACTCTTGTTTATTTTAAGTACTAAAAAATCTCACTGTGAACCATTTAATTGGCATTGTGAATCAGAAAATGTTCTAATTCATGTTCAACCTTAAGTTCTGTATTAGAGGGAAATGCATTTTGCGTTTCCAGGGGAGCTCTTTTCATGTAGACAACAAATTTATACTGAAAAGCCTGTTGACAAACTGCAGGCATTCATTTTAAAAGATCTAAACATTCCCTAGGGAGGGTCTTAAAACCCTATTGGTTGCATTGTGGGAAAGGATCCACTGTTTCCACTGTTTTGGAACTTGACTCCTTTCTCTTTTTAGTCTGTCTCTCTCTCAAGTCCTCCAACTTCATCAAAGTGAGTTGCTAAATTGCTGCTCTGCCCTGTTAATCAAATCAAATCAAATCAAATCATATCAACTTTATTTATATGGCACTTTTCATACTACAGTAGCACAAAGTGCCTCACAGAGGTTAAAAACACAAAGATCCAAAACAGACAACAAAAAGAAAATGTGATGGCAATGTGATGGCATAGTCCAGTTGTATGTAGGTTCACTGACTGTGAAAGCCTTGATGCACTAGTACGAATGAAGGTCATCTGTGTGAAGTGTGGATGTTGCTCAGTTTCAAAACACTTGTCCGACATTGGCTATGAAATCAGCTTTGTGAGAAAAGGTTTCTGGTGTTTTTGACAGACCAGCACAGGATAGATGTAAAAGTGTTGTGTGGTGGGTAAAGAATAAGTACTCAATATTCTATATATATTTATATATTTTTGTACTTCCACAAGATGTCATGAAAAGACCCAAAGCCTATCTTCTTCCTCTGTTCCATAGCGTTCTATTGTTGTTCAGAAACTATTAAAAACACATCAGTGAGCCACACTATTGCACTGGGTGATATGCAACTCTATTAACATCAACACACACACACTGTAGTTATTTTTGACTGAGTCCCATATACACTGTCCTGCTGCCAAAAATTCACATTAGATGATGATGTGTATTGATCCCCTGCCAAAGTAGTCCTCAACAAATTCACAGATTCCCTGTTGTTTGAGTAAAGTTTGTTAAAAACTACAACGAGCAGCTGTTTTGGGAAATTACTGAGCCTTTTTTAAAAAATTGAACCATATAGTACATCTTTAGTAGAAATCAGGGGACTTAGGAGTGAGTGCTGCAGTAAGGGTAGGGAAGGAAGTAGATCATAACAAGCTTGCATTCTACAATGTTTTGCAATATAATCAAATAATCATTGCATAATTTTCTACAAATATTATAAAAGAGGACCTTTTTTCTTTGTGGCCAGAAAACATACATAGAGAGACTGGCTTTCTCTGAAATGTTATAACTTACAGTCAATATTGTCCAGAGAAGTGTAGGCACAAGGTTTTAACTGTGAGAAAATGCACTGGTGGTATTTTAATTCAATATAAATTCCTTGAAGACAGAAAAATATTTCATGGAGCAGAGGTATGTGCACTGCAGTAAAAGCGGCATCTTTACTACTGGCTTCCACTTTGATTAGTCAGTATAGAGAAGGGTGAGTGAATGATGATGTGACTGTGACTCTGTTTTTCTCTTTCTCTACCCACCGTGACAAATTATATCACTTGTTTTTTATGCTTGTCATGTGTTCTTTTAGTCTCCCATTGCTCTATTTTGAAGTTATTTTTTTCTATCCACTTCAGTTGTGTGCATATCAGCAATGTTTGGGGCAGTTTACTTGGACTCTGGAGTGTTTACTCTTTTAGTGCAGTTTGTTTGGCCCATGGAGACAATGACATTGGAACTGGAGTGTCTTCAAATAACTGAAAGTAACTGAGAAAGTATCCTGTGAGAAAGATGTGGCATGGTTTGTGAGAAGTGACAGCGTAAATAGAGGGCAAAAGTTCACATGAGGTTTCCCACTGTGGCCCCAATATAAATTTCATTGACTTCTCCATACCTAGTATGGAGAACTTTCCATAACTAAGTACAAGTGCTTAGTAGGTGATGTAAGCATGTATTCTGCTCTACTCTTAAAAAAACACTCCTTTGTAAATATCCTTTAAATTCCCCTGCTTCCCCTGAGGATTTCTGAAAACTGCTGATTTTCTCTGTCTTGATTTACACCTCACATTATTCCATGTTTCAGAAATTCCATGAGCAACGGGAACCTGGTGAGTGAGCACAGAGAAAGCAGAGGAGAGAGGAGGAGGAAGAAAACAAAGCCAGGCCTGTGCAGCGAGCAGTGATAGCATCACCGCCCCAGTCAAAGACCCGGTCTGTCTCCCTCGACTCTCAGAAGCCCAGCCAGTGAGAGAGAGAGAGAGAGAGAGAGAGAGAGAGAGAGAGAGAGAGAGAGAGAGAGACACACACACACACACACACACACACACACACAGAGTGAGTCCGGATTGTGTCCACTCTGACATGCTGGTGATGACATGTAGACCTCATCAATTATCACTTCATTTGAATGTGATCTCAGCTGTTGAGCTCCAGAGTTGATGAGCAGTTTTCATCTCTGCTATGGAGAAAACTGCGGACTCCTGCATTAAAATTCTTACATCAGTAAAAGTACAAAATTATCATGAATTATCAGCAGAACAAGCCAAAAAACGCAATAAATTACAAGCTGTTATGGCTTACATGCTAGCACCAACCATATTCATACAGGGAGCACACTAGCATTGATTTGGAGTTTCTGTCACCTGATGAATGTAAGTCCAGTTTTCACTTTCTATCAAACCCATTTTCATTCCCAGGTCGTCAAATGCTGACACTTTGTCAGGCCCCACAGTGTCTGATAGTGATGCACAGAGCACCTTTAGCATATTTATGTGGCCTACAGCAGAAACACATTTTAACACGTGGTTAACATTGTGAAATGGTCAGAGTTATGTTAGGCAATATTACTAATTGGTTGGGTTTAGAGAAAACGATTATGTTTTGAATTAGATTGACCACGTTTGTTATGTTGCGTAACGTAATGTGAAATAAATATGTTTTGTAAAAGATGTCAGTGGGCAAAAACAGAATGTAAATTACTGACGTTATGTTAACACAACAATGACTTGGTTTCACACAAACTGTGATCGCCTGGGTAGGAAGTTGATGAAAGCACAGTTTTGTTTGACCCATCCAGATCCATTTCTTCCCAGCCAAGGAGGACATGCTCTTCATGCTCAAGCAGCCACCCTTTGGGCTGAAAAATGAAGCCAACATGAAAGTGCCAAAAAACTGCAGTTCTTTAAACGGCCACTTGAGCCTGGCTCCAGAAGCCTGTCAATCCCCATAGACCCTCACGTTAAAATGTCCAACTTTACAGCAGAAATAAATATGTTTACAGCCTGGTACAAAAAAATGTCTTGGTCTATATAGCTAATTTCTATATTCATGACAACTATATATCTCACCCCTTTACATTTAATCAAGGCTTAAAGTTATGCATAATTAGGGTCAGGCTGCTTACAGTGACAGGCTGTCTGCCAATAATGCCCTTAGCTTCTCAGTCAGATCCAACCCTCACACTTTCACAGCTAGACCCTCTCACCCAAATTAGGTCACTTCTAGCTTCAAAACACCAAGATGGCAATGGCTTTGTGGCTACAAAAAGGGAGTCCACAATCTAATAGGTGACATCACAGTAACTACTACATTTACTGTCTATGTTTATACCATGGCAGTTGCTGGATGGCTTTACATTGGAGAGTAACAACTAGATGTGTTTCATACAGATATTAATGAGGATAACACACTGAGGGGTGTGACAAAGCATTGCATTTTTTTTTACTGATCAACAACTGCCTGGAGTTTGTGGGCAGTAAAACAAAAACAATGAGCTGGAAGACACTAAAAAGCTGAAAGGAACTACAGAGCCAAATGCAAATTCTCTGTGGGTTTGTCACCATGACTAACTCTTATCACATTACACATCATAATTTGATTGTTAAAATAAAAATATTAATCACTGCAGCTTTAAAGACCATATTTGAAAAAGTCTTCTTATTTTCTCATTTTGGCTGGCGATTCACTGCCTATACAGTATATGATTTAAGTCAATTTATTACCAAATACACACAGAACAGTTCTGGCTATATGGCATGTGGCCATTATTTATTGTTGAGAGATGTTCTTTCTAACATATTCACTGGAGGTTTTACACAATTAGAAAACAACATCAACATCAGCTTTCTGTAAAACAATGGAAATTCTGAGGATTTACAGAATTGATTCTGAGACGAACTAAAATTGCAGTCCAGTGCAGTATTGATCCCTTTACTTTCTGCACTTGTGTATAGTTTGACAGAATTGTTTTGGCAGACCAAAAGGAGAAAAAAAGAAAGACACAAAGGAAAAGAAAAAAATATTTACTGTTTACCTACTGATTCAGTTTATTGTTCATTATTATTTTTTGTGTTATGGGTTTGGTGCAGTCTGTAGATGTCTGAGTTGAGAAAAAAACAACAACAACTGAATACTTCTTTCTTGTTGATGAGTGTGCTGGGTAAAATGGGGTACGTGGTTAAAAAAATGGTGTAAGGCCTAGCATACTCTGAAATGCCCACACAAAGATGCCAAAAACATTCTGCAAGAATTTCTCTCCTGCAGACAAACCAATCCTTTTGAAGCACAAATTAACCAGTATCTTAATTGTTTTGCCTCAGCGTGAGTCACTGTGCTGCCAAACAAATGGAGCTCCATTTGACTATCTGCTCTGTCATCTCTTGACGTTGGCAGACAAGAAATCTGTTTATCCCTGTTAAAATGTGCTCTCTCTGCAAAACCAATTAAATGCCCATTTACTCAATTGCTCCAACAATGTACACCCACACATAATGTACACACAAACACACACACTGGACAATTTGCTTAAATAGTCCATGGCAGATGATGGCCATTTCCTGCCTACAGTCACACTGGGAAAGCATTCAATAATTTCTGCTTACAAGGGGAATCCCTTGCTATACCATACCATCTGCTTCCATTCATTTCAAGGGTTTGGGTTCAGTCAGTTACGGCCACTTTGACTTGACTTGGGAGGAGACATAGGAATTTCCTTCAAATTGGAAACATAAGGGAATTAAATATTTAGGCTCACATACAATACCCAAACACTACCAAATGATTTATCAATCAGTTTACTGTAGTATAACAGGATTTAATGTGGGAACTTTGGGTATTTGTCTGTCAAATGTGTCATGCTCTATCAAAATCAGTCAGATATTGCAATGGTTCATCTCAGATAAATGTGGATTTATGTCAGCATCTCGATTTTTGGTCATTTGGGGTTTTGTTTGATTAAGTGGTGGTTTTCAAAATACGAAACTGTGATTGGAAAATTCAAACGATAAATATAATTTTGAAGCTTGTAACAGCATGATGACAAGCTAGCAGCGAACACTTGTCAACCATACTCTGGTCCTACTGAGCAACACTCTCCCTCCCTCCCTTTATGTCTCCCTAAAATTATGAATGAAAGGCTTCCTTATAGTAACAGGGCAGGGTTCAGTACAGTGGGTTTTTGTCTGACTGAAATCTTGGCTCTCAGACTATTAAAACCTCTTTGAAGCCTCTGGGTTGCCACACCAAAATATGACATTAAATGTTTACACTTTCGTCAGTATGGACCTTCTTCAGATTGTTAGCTCCTTTAGATTCTCCACAATTCAATTGCTCAGATCTAATTACAGAAACCATTAGCACTTAAGTGTATTCCATTCAGATTTACTGGCATGGTACACAAAAGAGACTAAATAAAAGTGGTGACCACATATCTTAAAGCAGTCTAAAGTCTGAGTTTTTAAAGGCAATCAATCAAAAGAATCAAGGGGTTTTATAAAATGAATCTTTGATGTGAACATTTTCATGTAAAGTCCATGACTAACTGTATGCAAACATCATTCCTCAAATGGAGTGCAAGTCTTCAGTAATATTTTCTCATCTTCCCGTACTGTGTTGTTGGGTATGCTTATATTTGTTACCTTGCTGGCTACCAAATAATGTAGATAAATAAATAGTGTCTGCAAGCTTTTCTCTGTCAGCAAGTCATGGTTTTGAGAAAAATATCTTATGAGTTAGCAATACACAGGCCACAAAGACATATGACATAGCCCATTTGCCTTCTAAACTAGGGGCACATGCTGTACTACAGGGTGAAAAATACAGTCATTATGTAATGTGATGTATTTTGCTTAATATGTGTAGTACCAAAACAATACGGACATCGTTAGAAAGCTAAGAATCTCCCTTTTCCAACAGTGTATAAACTTCAAAACGTGTTTCAGGTCAATTGAAACTGATAGAGTCACAGATTCCCTCAAATTCCTGCAACCAGGCCTTGAAAACCTTTTTATCCACCTGACAAAGTTATTGGCACATTTCTCCAAACAAGACACAGCCTGATCCATTCTGGCCACAGTGTTAGCCCTGATATACGGTCTGTATTCTTACCTGACTCCACAGGGCTCAGAGGGACAATAAGGAGAAATAATCCTTGTAATTAACTTTAAGCTGAGAGCAACTCCTGTAAAGAGGTCTCCATGCCATCAAACACAGTCTCACATAGTGTTGTGAGCAGAGGAGAGACCATGCTTACACCCACAGGTAGGTAGTGTAGTCAGGGTCTACAAGTGTGCTTCATATATCAAGGTTTTACTGTGAACTAGCAGAAACCCCATCCTGACACTGTATGTGTGCAATCTATCCTGAAACAACAGTTCGTATGATATGTTATGTCCTTAACGTAAAAATTACATAATAAATATAAAGTTACAGAGGTTAAGTTTAGGAAAAGAAACATTCAATTCAATTTTATTTATAAAGCCCAATATCACAAATCACAATTTGATGCATTCATGTTTAAAGCGACCCATATCTGACATCAGAGTGAACTGATTTCTGTCTGAAATACCTCACATCCAACCAATAACATCAAATACATGTGCATTGGAACAACAACAACAACAGATATCACATTTGCAAAACAAACATTTGGGGAAAAAATGAATAACAATGTTAATCACTCAAATGATTGCCACAGTAGAAAGGTCCAGTGAGTCCTTCTGTATAATAATTATCCATGTGCTTTTGTTTATAGAGAGAGTGTTATTTGTTTTTGCTTTTTGGAGAAAAGGCCATTTGCAGCAATTGGTGTTTATTTTTGGTATAACGGGCTATTGCACAAATGGGCTTTCAGTCCACTAGCTCTATTAGCCGCACTTGCTAGAGAGAAGTTAGAGAGAATAAAAATACGAAAACTTAACTGTCCACAATGTGGACATTTTTCTTTGGTTTCACTATAAGACTTTCCATAAAGGCATAAAAATGTGCATTCACCACAGCACGTCCCATAAAAAACATACATATGACAACACAGTCTACATAAAAGCAGAAATACAAAACACTCAAAACACATAAAAGCAGAAATAAAAAACACACTACATAAAGCAGAAATACAAAACACAAAACACTAAGAAGTCTTGGCAATACATATTCATAAAAAATATGACTGACAACATACAGTAATATACACAATACAAAAATGTCCATGAAATGAATTGGACCTACTGTGCAGACTTGCAACAAAGTATGAGGAGCATCAGCCTGTATCATAGTCATACATGCTAGTTTCATACATTACCTTAACAGCTCTTGGGACAAAGGATTCTTGTAGATATTTCTTTTAGCCATCAGTAACCTAAAGCGCCTCAGAGTTCTTCATACATGCTACTGAGCTGCCTTTGTGGCTTACCTGTGAAACGCCAGGTCAGTGAGTGATGGGGCCGCAATGTTGAGGGCTTCACTGGGAAACAATTACTCCAAGCTTTAGGGTGTCTAGGATTACATTCCATGTCAGCCCTCTGTGGTTTCAATGGACCACTCCGACACTGTGTGATGGGTGATCTGCACCTGCGCAACAAAGTATGACATGGAACAACCATGGATGTATGGGAAAAACAGACATATTCCAATATAATCATTCTTACAGCAGTCGATCAAATACAATACGTCATTCCATCCATTTTAAATTAATGTAATCATAAAATAAATAAATGTCTGTGGAGATAAGGTTAAGGATTAAGTAGGACCTTCATACAGTATTGTTGTGGCCTGAGGGTAAAAGCTCTTCCTGAGTCTCTCAGTGCTGTCTAGTGTATCTGGTACCTTCTCCCTGACCTCAACAGGGAGATGGTTGAGGTCTTTAATGACTCTTCTGGTCTTATTTTTGCAGTGTCTGGTACAAACATCCTTTACACAGGATAGGGCCTTGCGGTCCTGTTTGGTGCTGTTTACGTACCAGGCAGTGATGTTCCCTGTCAAGACGATCTTGATGGTGCAGCAGTAGAAATTCCTCAGTATTTGAGAGGATACATGGATTTGCCCAGGCATCTAAGGTAAAACAGTCTTGGCCTTGTTTTTCTCACCAGTAAGTCAGCATACAGCACCCAGGTCAGGCCCTTAGAGATGTTTGTGTTGATATAAAGAGAGGTGGAGTTCCTTTGATGCCTCTTCTCAAATGTGATACATATTTGATTTAGGGCCACATCTGAAAGTGGCCCAGATCTGATTAGGAATAATAGAATTTGTGCCCACATGAAGGCAAAGAATCCAAAACAAACTTATTTGGCCCACAACAGCAGACTCTAAACTCTGTAGAGGTAAAAGAAATGAGGAGAATCAAAATGACATTTATTTACATGAAAACTATGCAGATTGGTACTTAAAACTCCAAGGAAATTAATAGACAACTTTCCTCAGGTTGTGTTGGTGCAGTGCTGATTTGCACAAGCAAAGCTAAGGTATAACAATATGGAGGCAAATAATGCTTATGCACAGCCATCAGTATAGATGTTAATTGCTTGGAGATGATGTGCATGCATCTGAAGAGGTAAGGCTGTGTGGGTGTATGTAAATGTGTGCAGGAAGATGAACCTTGGAGAGGATTTATTGTTTGCACAGTATGATCATATGCTTTCCGACATTCACTGTTTTTTTCTGTGTAGACGTAGCAGCGTATTTACACATCTCTACTAATAATACGTACCCTGTGAATGCTTAGAGACACACCCACAAAGAGATAGGCACACACATGCAATATGCATGCCTGCAAGTAATATATGATGCTTATGTATATGTGTGTTTGCTGATGCCTTGGTACAGTCATACTGTCTGAGTATCTGTATACATTGCCTACATTTGTGTGCGTGTGCGGTTGAAGTGTAAAGTGGGGGTTTATATGAGTGGCTCTGTGCGGTAGGAGTAAGTTGATGCTGGTGGGCAGATAAGGGTCTCTTTAGACAAAGACCCCCTTTGTGTGCCAGGACTGCTCTCAGCCGTTGCAAGACGATCTACCACAGCCCCCTGGAGCATGAAAAACCTGCCGTGTCCCAAACTGAGTGAAACAAAGTGTCTCCAGATCCTCTAACAAGAGTCAGGAGCCACTTCCGTTTACTGGGAGCCAGTGATGGACTGGGAGGAAAGGACTGGTGAAAGGACTCTGGTTCCTCCGACAGTGGCAGGGCATAGGGCAAAGCAAGGTTGGTGCTCTTTGGTCCACTTTGGTCCAGAGTGACATATCTCAACAACTGTTGGATGATTTATTATAACATTTCATTAAGATAAATAAAGTACCCTGACCTTTCCTACAGTGACACTAACAGGTTGACATTTTTGTTTTTTACTGAAACCTCTCAACAACTGTTGGATGGGTTTCCATGAAATTTTGTACAGGTATCCTTGGTGCCGAGATAATTGCAGGATTCGTGAGGTGGTGGGGGGATGGTTGAACCAGAGCCTATGCTCATCAAGGGGCCCCATTTACGGAGCCCACACCAAACTGCCATCAGAGAACTAGTGACAATAAAGGCAGACAGTTTCATCACCTACATCTTGGCCCAAAAGTTGCACTTGAACAGACCTCAAAGATTACAGCCAACAGCCAACTAGCACAAATGTTCTGCACTTGTGTGCAACAACACAAACATCTATTAATTTTCTGCTAAAGCTCTGTTCCTTAAAAAAAAAAAATCCACACATATATATATATATATATATATATATATATATATATATATATGTGTGTGTGTATATATATTTATTCTACCGATTTAGTGCAAAGTGCAGAAAACAACAAAAATGATATAATTGAGTATTTAGACATAGATATTTACAAAGATTATGTTATGACCTATTAACAGTGATAAGCTAAATATATACAAAATCACCATTTATAGGGTACTTTCTATTGGGAAGTAGCTGTCCCCAACCCTGATCTCTAAAATTCAATTCATGTAAATAACACTTAAAATTTTTCATATTTTTTTCATAACTGTAATTTAAAACATATCTGTGATTACGTTTAAACACAAGTTGAAAGATTTAGATGCATTGTGGATTCATTTTTTAAATTAAGAAACTATGATAAAAAAAAATAGTGTCCCTTGTTTTCATGTCACTACCGAAACACAAGAGTTTTAATGCACTGGTTGAGTCTGGATTTTAGCCACATCCCTGAATTTCTGAGAAGGGGGGTAGAACTGCACCCCCGTCCCACATGGCTGCATGGTAAGTCACTGACTCCCATCATTTTTTTTTAAAATAAATGTCTTTCAAAGTCTGAAAATCAGTGTGTAACTTTTACTGAACACATGTTCTCTTCAATTATGTAAAAAATTGGCAGGTTTATGCAAAATATTATGTTTTTCTGTGTGAACAGACATGTGCTTGTTAGCCATGTGACTGCTAGCATTCTTTAGTTATCCTGAAAAATAGCTAGGATTGTCACTACCGAAACAGTGACATGATCATTTCGGTAGTGGCAATATGGAATGGTCAGTAGTTAAACCCCATAATTTTGTGGTCCAAAGTCTTGCTCTTCTCTGCTCTGCTCTACTCTACCCTGGTCTACTCTGCTTTACTCTATTCTGCTCTACTCTACGTTACTCTGCTCTACTATACTCTTCTCTACTCTACTATGATCTACTCTACTCTATTCTGCTCTACTCTGCTATACTCTGCTCTGCTGTTCTCTGGTCTACTCTACTATACTATACTATAGTCTGCTCTGTTCTACTCTCCTCTACTTTGCACTACTCTGCTCTACTCTACTTTGCTCTACTATACTCTACTATGCTCTACTCTATTCTGCTCTACTCTGGTCTACTCTACTATATTCTGCTCTACTTTGCTCTACTCTACTATACTCTGCTCTACTATACTCTGCTCTGCTATACTCTATACTCTGTTCTACTCTGCTCTACTTTGCTCTACTCTGCTCTGCTGTACTGTACTCTCTGCTTTACTCTGCTCTGTTCTACTCTGCTGTACTTTGGTCTACTCTGCTCTACTATACTCTGCTCAACTATACTCTTCTCTACTCTACTCTACTATGCTCTGCTATACTCTATTCTGCTCTGCTCTGCTCCACTATACTCTGCTCTACTCTATAATCTGCTCGACTCTGCTCTATACTCTGCTTTACTCTGGTCTACTCTACTCTATTCTGGTCTACTTTACTCTACTTTACTCTGGTCTACTCTATAATCTTCTCTACTCTTCTCTACTCTGTACTCTATTCTGCTCTACTCTGCTCTGTTCTTCTCTACTCTACTCTGCTCTACTTTATTCTACTCTGCTCTACTCTACTTTGCTCTACTCTTTTCTACTCTATTCTGCTCTGTTCTACTCTGCTCTACTCTACTATAGTCTGCTCTACTCTGCTCTACTAACTCAGCTCTACTCTACTCTACTTTGCTCTTCTCTGCTCTATTCTGCTCTACTCTGCTCTATTCTAATATACTCTACTCTACTATACTATACTCTTTTTATGAGCTGGACAGCTGAATTTCCCTTTGTGATAAATACAGTTCTTTCTATTCTATTCTCTTCTATACAGTGAGCAGCGACCCACAGTCAGATATCAGCACACTGGACTGAAAAGAGGCTTGGCAGGGGACAGAGCACCTGCCCACAGCAAGTTAACATGCCATCTGCGGCCATTTGTCCAGCAGACTTCACTACAAGCTGACTGGCAGTTGAAACAGGTGACGTGCTTTACATTCTAAAAACCATCGCCGGTGGTTTGACCAGCTTAGCCACAAGTGGCATCACTGGCTTGAGTGTGGCTTATGGTCGAGTTTAGACCGAACACTTCACACGGCTGCAAGTTTTCTCTGCAGCGTTTTAAAACAGTTTTGTCTCTTAATGAATCTTTGGTCTGAATTGGGCTTTATACATCAAAATATGATGCACTAGGTAGCCTCATGCATTGGTTTGATCATCACTGACAGTGTCTCAATTCACATTTGTTACATGCACTGTGTTTTTTCAAAATACATATCCCAGGAAAAGTTTCTGCTTGTTAGATGCATAGTCTTTTTCAAAATAACCTTACTATGTTGGTGAAACACTTTGTTTTTGCATTTATTTCCTTAGGTTTAGGCAACAAGGGTGGATGGTTAGTTTTAGCAAAAAAAAAAGAGAGAGAGAAAAAAAATCATGGTTTGGCTTAAAATAAGTGCAGTAATGTCACATCATGTGACATATGTCATGTGACATACATTACTCCTGTAGCATGCTACACATACTGTAACACCATATAATGTTATTAAAACAACTCCATTCACTTTTAGTTTCACTGAGAAACAAACAAGAGGCTCTCAGGTGAAAGTCTAATGTTGACCCATCCACCTGCCCTTTAGAGTATACCCTTTTGTGTATCATACTGCTGTGAAAACTGTCTCAGTGTGTCAGTGTCTGATGCTGACATCCACTAACAAAGCAGCAGTATGTGGTGGATGACAGTGTCAGTAATAGCCCTGCATTGTGTAATATAAAGCTACAAAATGTGCCTCTTTACATTAGTATCTCATGCCAGAATCATGACAAAGCACAGTATTAAACAAGCTGGGAGTGACAACAGAGTGGACACACAGAGCTAGGTAAGTCAAAAATATTTTTGTGTGTTTGTCTGTATTTAGGGCAGTGACAGTAACGGAAATAATTTAGTGTGATGCTGTTCTGCCAGTCCTATCCCAGTATGACTCTTATCCTATCGGATATATTGCTGATGTTATTTATACTGTAGTCAACTGTTGACAGTGAGGATTATTATTTTGTTTCTAGTTTTACAGATTGAGATCTTGTTTATGGATGAATTCAGACCTGTGGTGCTCTCTCCCTGGAACAAAGTGATGTTGTTGATGTGGTGTGCTGCCTTGCATGACATCTAATTTCTCAGAGGTGAACTAGGAGTTAAGGTCAGTAACACCGGGTGGCTGGGTGTGCTGATCCTGATGTGGGTGTTTTATGAATTTCTGCATCCTCTGTCTAAAGAGATGTGTGGGTAGACCAGAGAAATCTGCAATTGATTTGTGGAAGTGCCATTTAAAGCTCTCTTGTAAATTAGAATGAATTTATTTGCCCAGTAGACAGCTTACAATTACATATTAAATTTAGTTTACATGATATTTTGTTCCTTTGGAACTTAAGTTGCTGCTCTCTGTTACAGAGCACAGGTCATCTACACTGCCTGTCCATTTAACTGGTGGGCTGATATGCTGCCATTGTTTTGCTATAGGTCAGCTTATATAAAACATGTAAATTAAGTTATGAACCATTATAAATAACTACTTATAGAAATGTGAATAAATGATCATTTATATGAAATAACTGTTGTTCATTTATGTCAATACATTTTATTTCAATTTGAAATGCTACTGGCTTGAGGGCATTGGAGGGGGGTTAATATGTAATCCTGTGCCTCCAGGTCAAATTAGAAGATGCATTGCCTGTGTTAATTACAACTTTGAAGTAGAAAGCACAGGGAAAAAGTCCCTGGCTACCATCAGTCATTGAACTGGAACAAATCACCACAGGGTGAGCTATTTCTAGATGTCCTACCAGAGAAACAAGCCATCTTGATTCTACACATGTGATGTGTGTGTTTGGGAGCAGGGTGGAATGTAAAGACGGGGCAGGAAAGGTGGAGGAGGGGATGGGGTAAGGTTGGGGAGAGCACAGGGTGGGAGTGTCAGAAGGAAGGACATGAATGCAGATCTCTTTGTGCAAATGCCCTTTTTACTGTTAGATTGGAAACTCAAGATTATGGCAGACCTACTAAACTCAGAATATTAGTATATGGCTGCTGTATATACATCAGCCATGATGTGGATACCACAGAGTAAGTTAAGGAAACATTTATTAGGTCCAGTGTGTAGGTGTGGCATTTAGCAATGAGGTTATAGAACTAAAATTTCTCCCATGTGCCAAGCGGGTAGGAGAATTACCCGCCTGGCACAAAAATGACTGAGCCATAATTAGATTTGTCTATTCTGGGCTACTGTAGAAACAACATGGCAAACTCCATGGAAGAGTACCTGCTTCGTATCTAGATATAAACCACCTGTTCTAAGGTAACAAAAACACAAAGATTGTTATTTTCAGGTGATTATAAACTAATGAAAACATCTCAATTATTATGAATATTACATTACATACATTACAGGAAAGGGAGACCTATGGCTGGACCTCGCCAATGCGTACGGCTCCATACCTCACAAGCTTGTTGAGCTTGCCCTTCAACGACATCATGTTCCCAGCAAAGTCACAGACCTTATTCTGCTGGGTCACTGCTGGGTCAGGCACATCGGACTGGCGCAGGCTGGAGAAAGGCATTAATAACAGGCTGCACCATCTCAGTTATCCTTTTCACTCTCGCCATGAACATGATAGTCAAGTCAGCAGAGGTGGAGTGCAGGGGTCCCTTGACGAAAACAGGAGTACGCCAGCCCCAAATAAGAGCCTTCATGGACAACCTGACTGTCACTACCACGTCCGTCCGGGCAGTAGATGGATGGCCTAGAGAAGTCATCACTTGGGCAAGGATGAGCTTTAAGCCGGTAAAATCAAGGTGTCTAGTGCTCAAGAGGGGAAAAGTAGTGGACAAGTTCCGCTTCTCACTGTCTGGAGCCACCATCCCATCCATCACGGAGCAGCCAGTTAAGAGCCTTGGGAAGTACTTTGACTGCAGCCTCAAAGATTCTGCTTCCATCCAGAAAACCAGCAAGGAGCTCGAGGACTGGCTGAGTCAGGTTGACAAATCAGGCCTGCCAAGGAGGTTCAAGGCCTGGATTTACCAGCACTCCATCTTGCCCAGGATTCTGTGGCCTCTGCTGGAGTACACAGTACCCATTACAACACTCGAGGCCATGGAGAGAAAGATCAGCAGCTACCTGCGCAGATGGATCGGTCTCCCACGCACTCTGAGCAGCTCCGCACTGTATGGCACAGGCAACATCTTGCAGCTCCTAATCAGCGGCCTTGCAGAAGAGTTCATGGTGTCCAGAACATGGGTAGCATTGCAATACAGGGAATCTGGAGATCCAAAGGTGGCATCCGTTGGTATCCAGGTGTAAACAGGCCAGAAATGGAGGGCAGACAAAGCGCTGGAGGTGGCTGAGTCAAGGCTGAGGCAGAAGGCTCTGGTGGGGCTCATAGCCACAGGGTGTGCAGGCATTGGCTACCTCCCAGGAAATAGGGTTGATAAGGCTAAAGGCAAAGAGCAGCAACATCTCGTTCAGGAGGAAGTGTGGGCAGGCATGGAGGAAGTACAAGCCAGCAGGATGGTGGGAATGGGGCAACAAGGAGCATGGAATAAATGGGAGAATGTTCTGCAACGCAAAATCACCTGGTCCAACATCTGGAAAACAGACTTCCATCGCATCAGGTTCTTAGTCCGGGCTGTTTATGACGTCCTTCCAAGTCCAGCCAACCTCCATGTCTGGGGCAAAACCGACACACCATCCTGTCCTCAATGTTCAGGACGGGGATCCCTGGAACACCTCCTCAGGAGCTGCCCAAAAGCACTTGCAGACAGGCGCTATCGCTTGCACCATGACCAGATACTTAGGGCAGTTGCTGACAGCATAGCCACAGCCATCAACACCATTAAGAGCCATCGTAAGCCAAAGACCATCACGTTCCACAGAGCCGGAGAGAAGCCCAACATACAACCAAGGGCAAAGTCAGGCCTCCTCACCTCTGCCACTGACTGCAGACTGGAAGTGGACCTTGGCAAACACCAAGTTCCCAGCCAGGATAACACCAACACGGCTTCGACCAGACATGATCATCGTGTCTGATTCCACCAAGCAGCTGATCATTCTGGAGCTCACAGTGCCCTGGAAAGAGTGCATGGACGAGGCCAATGAGAGGAAACGTGCCAAGTACCAGGAGCTGGTGGATGATTGCAAGAGGCAAGGCTGGAGAACACACTGTGAACCTCTGGAGTTGGGCTGCCGAGGATTTGGTGGGCGGTCACTTTGCAAAGTGTACAGGAGAGGCAAAGAAGGCAGATCCGCAACTGAAGCTGCAGAAAAAGCCACAAGGTGGCTATGGATAAAGAGGGCAGATCCGTGAGTAAACACTGCTGGGACACAGGCTGGGGTCTGATCAACCCTGGTCGGGTCGCCTGGGCGAGGGTGTCTGATGTTTGAAAGACCTGAAACACCCAATGACCCCAGGTTACATCACTGATGATGTGTCCCAGCGCATCCGCAAGATGTATCTTTCAACCACATTTCTGCCAACAGATGCCCCTAAATCCTAAAAACTGTCCTTAAAGTATTTATGTACTGCTTATTAATGTCAAATAGGGGGACTTAAAGTGTTGCAAAGCTGTACTCTTATTGACATTCATCACAATTGCCTCAATGAATGCAAATTCAGCCAATACCCATGAACTCTGCACAGCCTTGCAATTTTGTCCAATCACTGCAACTTCACTGCACATTTAACTTTTTGAATCGGGTAAATCTCCTTTCATGGTAGAGCTGCATGTAGCGTATTGATTCGCTCAGCCCCTCTCTCGCTCTGTATTTATCATAAGACTACTGCTGCAAGACTGGAGCTGTGTGCTTGAGACAGAGTCACACACACACGGTGACAGGGCTAACTGTTAACATCACATGGCTAACATCACCCAACAGTACGGTGTCCATTTTAGGAGATCCTCAGGTGTCAGAGTTAGGTGTCAGACTTCTCAGGAAGGTCTCAGGAAAACCTCCAGCATGTCTCAGGAAAACCTCTATCAAACTTCAGATGAAACAATCTCAGGTCAAAAAAGGTCTGACTAAATGGCCTCAGGTCTTAGACTAAACAACCTCGGAAAAAAAGGTCTCGGACTAAATGGCCTCATAAAAAAAAAGTCTCAGACTAAACGGTCTCAGGTCTTAGCCTAAACGGCCTCAGAAAAAAAAGGTCTCAGACTAAATTGCCTCAGAAAAAAGGTCTCAGACTAAACAGCCTCAGAAAAAAGTCTCAGACTAAATGGCCTCTAGTCTGAAATGAAACAGCCTCAGAAAAAAAGGTTTCAGACCAAAAATTTCAGAAAAAAAAGTCTTAGACTAAATGCCTCAGGTCTAAGACTAAATGGCCTCAGAAAAAAGTTCTGTGGTTAAGGTCAGTGTTTGTAAGCTATTTTTTGTATGCAGGTCCTGTTCATTTCATAGCTGATGACAGTTGTCAAAAACAGTTGTTGGAATGATTCTTTCTTTGTTTTTCAGAAAAGGTAACAATACTGAGTGCTGCATCATTTCATGTTCATGTTACTTTTCTATTGCTGTTTGATGTAAAACAATACAGCAGACTTTTTTTTTTTTTACATCTAAACTGAGGGAATAGGGTATTTTCAGATAACTGTGTGGAGCTCATCTAATAAGAGTGTTGTTTCTTTTGTTATTTTCCTCAGTAGCCTACAATATGATACATTCCTCACTATGGCTATGTTTTTTTTTTTCCATTCAGCCACTGCCTGGATCACTGCATGTCAGCCATGGGGCTGAGAGTGCTACAGAGACCATGGGGAACAGCCTTGGTGAAGATGATATCTACATCCACTGGTTCAGCTGTTTTAAAATTATGTTTTAAAATGTTACTATTTCCAGCAGAAATTAAGTCAAAGTTAAACTGAAACTCTGAATACTACAACTGAGAATCACAAACAAACAAGTAAAACGTGGTCTGTCCTTTTATCAGAGCAAGATAACGTTGAAGTGGTTTTCTGGCATCAAAATCACAACCCATTTGAGAACACAGGATGTTGTCCATGCAGTCTCCACAGTCCAGATGAATGACACTAAATACACCACTCAGGTTTCACAGTGTGGATACCTTTTGAATTACAGTACAAGACAAACACTTTTGTTAAGAAAAGGTGGCTGACAATTACTCAAATACAGTGCTTAATTAGAGCCAGAACGTACTGTAACGTATACCAGGATCTTTTCAGAAAAGGCCCTGGTGTGTTCCCGAATTAATTTGCATGGGTCTAGAACTTTTCATCTAAAAACTACATACAGTATTGGCTGATGTCACTAGTAGGGTGGAATACCGTAGTATTACGGTGCGTCATGTACCACTATTGTGGGATAAGTTCAAAGTCCAATCGCAAGAGGGTGAGTGTTAATGCGTCGTCCAATAATGGTGCGCGCTGGCTACCTGGCACTCAATATGCTGTTGTAGTGGTTTGTTTTCCAGACATATATCTTTGAGCAGTGAAAGTTTTATTTATTTTCTTTTTACTTGTTGGCAGTGATTTGTTTTCCACAGAGCTCTACACATGAGCATTTTACTCGCATTTGTGACTAAAAATAGCTTTGTGCCAGCAAAATAAATCATCACTCACTATGTGAGTACAGATTTCAACCAGCAGCAGAAACGAAAGGCGAATCCCTCTAGTTGTGGGTTGAATGGGGGTCACAGACAGGAATACGGCAGTCGAATAGCCTACGGCCGCTCTATTGCTTACCGGCGACAGAGAAGTCCGACTCCAGGTCCAGTAGCCTAATTTCCTCTTTCATTGGCGTCATGACTGCCCAGTAGTACCTGAGTAACTGAGCTGTGGCGGCACACAGGTATGTGGCATGTCAGAGGTGAAACGAGCCATTTCTCTCTTTGTGGCAGGTAACGGCCCACAAACCTCACCGCACTTTAGGGACTGTTCTTTACATATGAAGGGACTGTTCTTTACTTGTCAGGGGAGGAGGGTGGCTGGTTGATTTTTATTTTATTTATTTATTTCATTTCAATCCCCCCTATTTTAATCACTTATTGATGCTGTTTTTGAAGTATGAGTAAGTCAGTAAGTAATTTATTCCATTGAAATATCTTTGATGTATTATAGAAAAGTGATTTATCTTTTTATAAATGACAAAAGGCACATCTGCCTAATTTTTGCTGTTGTATTTTGATACTACTCAGAACTGCCCATTGGTCCGACGGCCCATTGTTCCGACCATATTAAACCGCGGACAGTCGGACTAACAGGATGTCAAACTAATGGGCTGTCGGACCAATGACATGGACCCCTCAGAACCGTGATACTTTCACTGGTATCCTACCGTGGGTCCCAATTTTGGTACCGTGACAACACTAGATGTCACAACCATTCCATTCGGAGTTGCGCAGGGAGGCAGCTCGGGTGCCGCTTAAAAAAGTGTTCCCCCACTTTTGGGAGTGGGGGAACACTGCTCTCTCAGAGGCCAAAAGTGTTCCCCTACTTCTAATTTTACAAATTCAGCATTGCTCATATACATATACCAGCTTGACAGGATAGACACATTAATGTCTAATTTAGTTGAAGACAGAACCCCTAAATGAAAAAATAGTCTTCTATACATTGTATTGTAAACAAGAATAATTTATATATATATATATATATATATATATATATATATATATAATATATATATATATATATTAGGGTGCATCAAATTTGAATGGGGAATTTTAATTTCAAAATATCAATTTGGCTGGCATTGCATTTTGTTCCAATTAACATAAAAATGACTTTTGCAAAGTTTTGAGGAAATCCATTGAGATTTAGGGGTGCCACCTAACACACAAACTTTCGTGAAATTTCGAAAAATGTGCAATTTTTAGTCTAATTGCCAAAAGGTTGACCCGGAAATGTTGAGTGCAGTAAACTTTTATACAGTAACATGTTCTATAGGGTTATCAAATTAAAATTAGTTTGTTTGACCTTTGGGCAACTTGGGCATTTCTCAGAATTCAACTTTCAAGATTCTCCATTCATTTGTCCTATAGACAAAATGAATGGAGGTCAATGGGACATGTTCACGTGGCCTTTCCTTGAGTTTTGTGCAGCAGTGATAGATGTCGGACACACATATAAAGTTTAATTGAATTTATTGTTAAACACAAGGGCAATACTAACACACTTAAAAGAACAAACCATCTCTAGTGGCTAACTCACTGGCAACTCACAGGGCCTAATGATAAGAGCTGACATTAACTAAACTTCAAACTTAATTGCTCAGCCTGTGCCAGAATCCGCTCCACTGAACTCTGAACCTAGCCAGTGCGTCTCTCCCCAGATATGTCTCCCCACCTGCCACCCAAGAGTAAAGGGCCGTCCACACCAAGAACTATAACTATAAATATAACTATAAAAATACAGTTTTAAAAATCGTTCTAAACTCAAGTGTTCGGTAGCATCCACACTACAACTATAATGACAACGATAGTGGTGGACGATATCGTTTGGATCACTTTCAGAGCGATCTGATGAACGATAGAAACACTGACAGCCAATCAAAATCCATCCGAAATGACAGGTCGAGACGTTCATCACATCACGTGTACCCACTAAGAAAGCTCCAGGATTTCCATATACCCACTTAAAAATGTGCAAAGATCCGTAACAATATAGTTTTGTGACAGAATCTTAACTTCAGTGATTTTGTTTTGCAAATACCGGGTAAATAACTGCAATAAAATACATTTTGCAGGGGAATGCGTCTCCTCTTTTCCCCTCCATTCATAAAATTCAGGAGCCAGGATGAAGTTACTGAGGGGGGCAAATCTTTATTATGCAACATAGGTTCACACAGTGAGTTATAAAGAGCGCGCAGCCGTGCGTAATTGTCGCGCGTAATGACAGCTCGTCGCCGGTGAAACACAATAAACTGCACGTCTTCATTCATGTTTGTCTCATGACAGATGGAGCTGACAGACAGACAGACAGGTGGAGCAAGCGGCAAATTGGTTTTCTTTTTCTTTCTCGCAACATACAGCAATAACAGGCCATCAATATCCATTTTATCCATTACTCTGCTCCCCTGCCGACCGCACCGAGCAGTGTGTGTTTGGCGTAACCTAGCAACACGACGATATCGTTCATTGGTGTGGATGCTGCCATTGTTATCGTTATAGTTAACGTTACAGTTATCTTTCTTGGTGTGGACGGCCCTTAAGGGTAACCCTGCTGGGGCCCAGACCAAAGACCAGGCTGCGACTGCTAGTCTGGCAGGGACCAGTTGGTGAGGGCAGCATCTTAGGAGAGATGGATCCTGGGGTGGGTTGTGTTGTACAGTGCCTGAGAATGGAAAGGATACAAGGACAAGGATAGTGTTTAAAATCATATCTTAGCATACTTAAGATCACTCAATTATGATAAAGCATGCTTGAATAAGCCTCAGATTTCAGCTGTACATAGTCTAACACAGTCTAACTTAATCATTACAATGATAACTTACTGTTACATCACTACCAGAGTAGCTAGCTGTGCTTGCAAATATACCTATATTTTTTTTAGTTGTTAGATATTTAACAACTACAATGCTACTCTCAATAAACATGAGATATATGATATTGTCTAATGTCTACTCTAGAATACTGTTGATGTTAAGCTTAATAGCTTAGCTAACATAGCTAGCTAACTGTGGTTAGCAAACTGTTGCTAGCTAACATTAGCTAGATGTAATGAGCACCAAATACCTATGAATATGACTACATTTCATTCAAAGTATGTAAATATACAAAGACACAACTACATATATAGTAGTAATATGTAATAAGAGTATACATACCCAACACAAAAATATAAAGATCACCTCAGTTTTCTTGAGCTGCGGTCTTTATTACCTCAGAGCTCTACGGCGACCATTGAGCACTGTTTATCACGTTATCCAACAAAAACAGATGTGCGGTGGCACCCCTTGATCATCATGTATTGGAAAAATATTTTGCATGTGTTGTTTCTACATATATTGGAACACTTTTAGCACCCAGCCATATCAAAATTCAAGAATTGTGTTTTTTGATGCACCCTAATATATATATATATATATATATATATATATATATATATATATATATTAAAACAGTAAGTTGCTTGATTCTTTATGAGGTATAAAAAAGGTCTGTGCCACCAGATCTTACAGCATATTCACATTTGACATTCTGACATAGCATACATTTACTTTTAGGCCTTTATCATAGCATGCATTCTAACAGTATCAGCAATAAGTGTGCTTGGTTGACTGCCTTAGAACAGTAATAGATCATTTTTTGTGAAAAATTAGGTCAGTTGAGATTGTCTAAAGTATCCCTGTAAACTTGAAAATTAAGACTCTTGCTCAAGTAGTGACACTACAGCTTAAGTGTTCTTACACTTTTAAATATTTGTGAACTATACAGTAAATTAGATAGGACTGCTGAATAAGCAAATGTAAATAATTGGAGCCTGATTCTGTCAGCTCTGTGTGGCAGTTAACATCAACACAACCGTGCTAGCGTTAGCAAAAAACAGTTATTACCGTTTATGAAGTCTTAAGCTCCTCATACTTCTTCACTTTGTCCGTTTCCTCAAATATGAACGAATCGATTATTCATCAAGTTAACAAAACATAAGTCATTGCTACCAATGAGGCTAACGCTACTTAAGCTAGCAAGTATTAGCTACACACAATAATATCAGCCTTAAGTTACCATTTCAAAAATATAAAATAAAGCTAGCTCTCGTCCTACAGTTTATCATAATCTGCATTTACAAATTAAACAATTAATTAATATATCTTGACAGTGGCAGAAGTAACAAAGACAAAAAAAAAAGAACACCTAAAACTTACTAACTTTCCTTTCTGCCAGGCACCTGCCAGGATGGTTGAGGTTGCAACTTGATGACGGAATTAATTTCCCTTCTGACACTGTCATGTCTTGATTACTTTTCATGTATTCCCTGCTGATAGATCAATAAATAAATAAGCCGTTTTTTATGAGACCATTCTGTCTGATTTCCTTTCATCTGAGACTTCTTTTTCTGAGGCTGCTCATTCTGAGACCTGAGGCCATTTGGTCTTAGACCTTTTTTTCTGGGGCCGTTTTTCTAAAGTCGTTTCATCCGAAGACTGACAGAGGTTTTCCTGAGACCTGATAGTTTTCCTGAGACCTGATGCTTTTTCATCTAAGGTCTGACACCTGAGGATGTCCTAAAATTGACACTGTACAACGGTTTTTAACAGGTACAACAGAGTCAAGCTTTTTTCTCAGTGTTGGATGTTACTGAATGTTGTGGGCATTCTGTCCAAGCAGCACAGTATGATGAGGTGCAATGAGATCATGTTGCTATGTTATCTCATTCTAACTGGGCAGAGAGAGCAGGAAAAGAATGAAGATGGTCCTTCAGCACTGCTTCAAATGGCAGCAACAGCTGATTGGTGGCTGTTGCTGCCCCCCAACCCACCAACCATCACAGACATATTCTAGGTCCGTGGGAAACACTGAACGCTCATAATAATAAACTCTGAATCCTTGACAGCATTGCAATTATTTGTGCGATTTTCAGTTGCACCCGAAATTTTATTGCAAATGAAACATCTATAAACATCACAACATTCATTGCAATTGTTTTGAAAAGCTGCCATGAAATCCAGTGTTTCAGGTTGCAGCAATCCCAAAAACAGCCTGCAAAATCCCAGTGGGATTGACCATGAAAATAAATATAGTAGTTTGTGGTATGTATTTGAGACACAGCAATGGGTTCTATTGATTTTATTGGGAGAGATTTTTTTTGTTTGTTTGTTGTTGTTGTTTTTTTTTGTTACTTTACTCCAGCTTAACACCTTAACACTTTAAAAGAAGCAAAGAAGATTTCCTTTCACCCAGTGAGTTCATATTCAACATCTGGTAACTGGTCTCATTAACTGAATGGCCAAATAAGAAGTCCATTCAGGGATGTGATATGGATATGACTGCCTTGAATTAGGGCTACTGCTCCCTTACTCAGAATCAGAATCAGATGAATCAAAATATCAGAATCAGAATATCTTTATTGTCATTTCACAAGTACAACAAAAAATAGAGGTAGAGCTCTCAGATTCAGTGCTATTTAAAGAATACTAAAGACAAACAGCAAATGAGAACAAACAAGATAAATAACAGGCACAATATAAGTTAAATAAATACAAAAAAAAGTTTAAGTTTAAAACTATAAAAAAAACTATGCTATTTAGTATACAACTATGCTATTTTAAGCTGTACACTCACACACACACACACACACACACACACACACACACAATAGATATTGCACATGATAAATATTGCACATCAGGATGTGTTGCACCAGCCAGCAGAAGTTGCCAGAATTAAATGTTAAGTTTGTGCGTGGTTAAGTGTGATAACAGCTCTGGGGTAGAAGCTGTTTTTCAGTCTATTAGTTTTTGATTTAATTGTCCTGTAACGTCTCCAACAGTAAACTCCCGAGGAAGAGACGTGGGTCTGCGTTTAATAGTCAGATACAGTACTCCAGGTCAGGGGAGCAGTGACTGTTGATGGTGGTAGTGTTGGTACACCAGTCATTGTTCACATAAATGCATAGACCCCCTCGTATTTTCTTACCAGAGTTGCTGTTTCTGTCGTAGCGGTGGGCTGTGCGGCCTGCTAGCTCGACAGCCATGTCTGCTATAGATGGGTTCAGCCAGGTCTCGGTTATCAGCAGAATACCACAGTCCTGCATGAGTCTGTTTGCTGCAATCTGTAGCTTTAGTTCATCCATTTTGTTCGCGATGGATCTGGCGTTGGAGAGGAAAATGCTGGGAAGTGGCAGTTTGTGTGGTTTCTTAGCTGCACGAGGACGCTGGCCCAGCAGCCTTGCTTCTGCTTCCTCTCTCTGCGCTGCCTCTGTCTCTTGCCTGCAGGGATGACGATCCATGTAGAGCCCGGGGTCCTGGCGATGTCCTCCGGTATTCTGTGTGAGTGAATAAAGCCATTGTTTACAGAGTGTTCGCTCCGTAATCCAATGCTAAGAAAGTCCTGACGACTGTAGACAGGATTTGCACAACTAACTGTATGAGTGAGAAACAACCACACGTACAAGAACACATGACCCTTTATTAGCTGTCAAATGAATGGCAAAAGTTGTGTGTTTGACAGCTGGATGATGCTGTGTGCCCTGAAACAGCTAGGCAGGGCAGACATGGTGTGGGATGCTACTGACTCTACACACTAAAGTGCACAGTTCATTAGATGCTGATTGTCATGTCTCATGGTGTATTGTCTGGCAAATAGAAGCATAAATAAATGACAAATTGGAGCACGAGCTCTTCCTTCTCCCATCGGTCATTGTAGCAAACTCTTAAATGGGACTTCCCCACATACCGACTGGCTGGCTTGAGTACCAGACAAAATTTTATATTTTTGGAAGTCTTAAATAGAATACCATCACAGCTGTAGGGCCCAAGAATAATCTTTTGGGACATTATACTCTCTGAGCCTCAGGCATGTTTTATTTTTATCTGACTTTCTTAAAAGGATTCAATCTGGAGTCAGTGGATGAGAATCTTTGGGGTCTCTGCTTTATTTGTATAAGATTTTGTCAGAAAGCCTGAAAATAAATTACAGCAAGTTAAGTGCACTGGCTTATAGTATAGCCACCTGTTTTCAATGGAATTGTCATCAAGCTCGCACTGTAAAAGCCCTTATTCGAGCCTGTATATGTGATGATGCATTAAGTCTCACATAAACACTCTCACAAGCATACAAAAAGACACACACACTCACACACGCACACACACACACACACACACACACACATTGTAATTGCACATGTGCTGGTACATTCAGACCAACAGAAACACACAGACTTACTCAAGACAAAAGAAATACACAAGCAAATTTCAGACGCTTGCACATATGCGTGCTCTTGCAGCTATGCTGAAACAAATAAATAGTGTCCGTGCGATGGGTCAAGTTCAAAGTCACTAGTGTGTGTGTTTGTGTGTGTGTGTGTGTGTGTGTGTGTAGTAAATGGAGCATGGTGGCTGTGGAAAACTATAGTGCTTAGGGGTGTTCTGCTACCGCCTACTGCCCTGATCTCTTTGAACTTTGCCATCATCAAAACACAACAGTGGTGACTTTGTTGTTAGAGAGAGAGTTCGAGAAAGACAAAGAGAAAGTGAGACAAAGAAAGAGACGAAGAGGGTTCTGGAAAGGGGAAGGATGGAGATAGGAAAGAAATTATCCTGCAAACTTTCAAAGGCACTGACTTATATTAGTGTGTGTGTGTGTGTGTGTGTGTGTGTGTGTGTGTGCGTGTGTGTGTGTTTTATTGCATTCTGGCATTGTGTGTGCTGTGTGGGAATATGTGGGCTGTCATCCAATAAAAGTTAATAAGGTGAATGAATATATACATTCAAATGAACAATAATTCGTCTGTTTTAAGAAGTTGCAGGGTGACAGAGGGGCAGACATAAGAGCAGAGGCACAAAGATAACAGAACCCAGACACTATTTAAAATCAGTTCAAGATGATGTCAGTAAAAGTATCCCTTATGTACATTATTGGATATGTTCAACCCCTAAATGTGCAATTTTGATGACCCTATTCCTAAATCTGCAGTTTGCCTTGGCTTTACAGATCTTAATAATAAGTTTCAGCTCATACATACACTGTGAAAAGTTGTGGATGGTACCAATGGAACCATTCCTAACTGTCTCCATTTTTGGTCACCTCTCTGTTGGGGAACCTAGCACACAGATGTGGTACTAAAAGGTGGAGCTAGAAACACTGCGGTCTGTTGATTGGTCAAGAGAGGTCTCTCAGGGCTGGGTTGTAGCTGGTTTTGAGGCTTATGTAACCTCTGTTCATACTGTGGCTTTTTTAGTTTTACATATATTAGTAAACTGTAACTATAAAATGAAAGGATATTTTGCTGCCTCTCACAGCAGCTGTAGACTGAGAAAAAAAAACTTAATTCACTCGGCCGACTGTTGCCAATTTTTAAGGTGGAATATTAACATGTAATGTTACTCAATGTATGAGTAATACATGAGCAAACCTTAACTATCAATATGGCAACCATTCCATTAGTTTTTATTGTATCTCTTCAATGACATACATTTTAATTAATGAGTGGATCTTCAAACATTTAAAAATATATATTAGTTACGACCGGATCATGTGAACTGCATATATTCTAATCCTCGGAGAAAAAAACAAGCGCTGCAAAGCATCATTCCTGTGGGCTCTGACAACACTAAACCCTTGCACTTACCTGAGAGGGACTAAATGCACACACCCACTATTTTTAAATATCCCATCGAACGAGACTCTCACTGTTGCCTGTTCTTTTTTGTTCTGAAAATGGCAGTGTGCAACCCTGTTCTGCGGATGATAAACAAGGTGCAGACTTCCATCTGTGTCATCACTGATGAGGAAATACAGCGAGTGCTGGACGGAGCAGTGAGTGATAACAACCCTGCCCACATTTAAGAGTAGGCTACTTTTCGCGATGTAAATGCTAAACTGACCAAGGTTATGGGCATGTCTGAAGGGATACTTTGTGTTCCAAAGGTAGTATTACCAAAATTGTTTGGTGGAAATGGAGCTTTACAGAAGATGGTGGTCAGCATACCCCCAGTTTGGAGAAGCAGGCTGGCATCTGACACAGCCCTAAGCAATGTAGTGCTGTTAAAGTTTAAACAACATATCTTTTAGCCACCTGTTAGGATCTGACCTCGTTACAGAGCTCCAATAAACGGGAAGTATCAAAATTTGGCTATCCGAAATAATAAATAATTATTAATAATTATTATTAATTATGTTAAATAGTGTGACTTAATTTATATTAAATCACCTTGTGGGGCACCATTCTCGGATAGGGAAAAATGATAGCCAGTTAATGATATCAGTCTCATAAAATACACTAGACTATCACTCTCGAACTCTGATTAATAATTAAATTAATAACTACAACCACAGTTGCCAAATTAATAGTAAAGGTTGCAAGGATATCAGAGTTCTGGATGTCACAGAGGATGACTGTTCATTCACTCTTGTGCAATATTAAAGTAAAGCTGTCCCCCCCTAGAATAATTTGAGACACAATTAATTTTTGAACAGTGCAGTAGTATTTATTAAAAGCACAATGTAAGCGGTGCTCATTATAATCACGCAATAATGTGCTATTTAAATCTTAAAAGATTTAGTCCCCCCGCACCATGAAATTGAGTTTGAATATTTTTAAATTAATTTAGTAGAGTTTGAATAATATTTGAATTTATTATTAATTTTTCATTAATTTATTTAATTTATTTATTTTAATTTATTTTTTTTATTATTTAAAAAACAAACAAAAAAAACCCAAACACAAATATAAATAAGATGCTTATTGCTAGCATAATATGAACGTGACTGTTAGGTGCCGCGAGGCAAAAAGCGAGGCCAGGACCCAGAGTGCAGAGAACAAGAGCACAAGTTTATTCAAACACAAAAGTATCAACACAAAGAAAACAGAAAATCACCACAACGGGAAAAAGGCTCTGGAGGCTGGATGGGAACAAAAACAAAACAAAAGTTAAAGCTCAAAAATTTAATAACTAGAAAAACACAAAATCACCGTTACGGGAAAAAACAACAAGGGGAAAAAACAAAGTATCAACAGAAAATCACCTTAAACAGGGAGATAACTTGAGGGAACAAAGTAACAACAGAAAATCACCTTACTCAGGGAGATACTAGAGAGAACAAAGTAACAACATAAATCACCTTACTCAGGGAGTTTCTCGTGTCGGGAGAACAACCGGATCACAGGCAAAAACTCGAGACTGAACGCGTGGCAGGAGAAAAGGGCAGAAGCGTGGTGAGACACAGTGCAAGACAATGGATCTTCTGGCAACGAACCAGGGGAAAAAGCCGGCTTAAAAAGCTACATGTTAATCAGCCTGATGAGGCTCAGGTGCGGTGAATGAGGCTCAGCCAGCGAGTTCAGCCCCGCCCCCCTGCCATGATCCAGCTCTGCAGAGGGAGAGGGAGAGGAGAGCAGAGAGGGGGGGGGAGAGAGAAGCAACCGCAGGCAGCAAACAACAAAACAATAATATTGGTCACAACAAAAACCATGACAGTACCCCTCCCCTAAGGAACGCCACCTGGCGTTTTACCGGGTTTACCTGGGTTGCGGGCGTAAAAGTCCCGCAGCAGTTGTGGGTCCAATATGAGGGAACGCGAGATCCAGGAGCGGTCCTCCGGGCCGTATCCCTCCCAGTCAACGAGGTACTGGTATCCCCTGCCTCGCCTGTGGACATCCAGGATGCGATCCACCGTGTATGCCGGGTGTCCTTCAATGATGCGGGGAGGGGGAGGTGGCGGCTCTGGCGGTTGGAGGGGGCTGTCGGTTACTGGTTTTAGAAGAGACACGTGGAACACCGGGTGGATCTTGAGGGAGGCTGGGAGCTGGAGGCGGACGGCGCTGGGGTTGATGATCCGGTCAATGGGAAAGGGTCCGATGAAGCGAGGAGCCATCTTGCGGGAGTCAACTTGAAGGGGCAGGTCCCGTGCGGACAACCAGACTCGTTGCCCCACCTGGTAGTCTGGGGCTGGGATCCTCCGTCGGTCACCAGGCGCCGGTTACGCTCCGCCGTTCTGCCCAGAGCTGCACGTGTCTCCTCCCTCCAGACTCGCCGGACTCTGCGGAACTGGGCCTGGACGGACGGAACCGCCACTCCGGACTCCTGGCTGGGAAACAGAGGGGGTTGGAAGCCTGAGGTCACCATAAACGGGGACATACCTGTGGCGGTGCTGATTAAGGAGTTGTGGGCGTACTCCACCCAGGGGAGGTGGGTGGACCAGGTGGCAGGGAGGCGTGAGGCTACGCAGCGCAGTGCCGTCTCCAGATCCTGGTTGGCCCGCTCAGTCTGGCCGTTGGTCTGAGGGTGATAGCCGGACGAGAGGCTGGTGGTGGACCCCAGCGCCCGACAGAAAGCCTTCCAGACTTGGGAGGTGAACTGCGGGCCCCTGTCCGACACAATGTCCATGGGGATCCCGTGGAGCCTGAAGACGTGCTGGATCAGGAGGTTAGCGGTCTCTAAGGCGGTGGGGAGTTTGGGGAGGGGAACAAAATGAACCGCCTTAGAGAATCGATCAACAATCGTGAGAATAGTGTCGTTACCCTCAGATGGTGGAAGGCCGGTGACGAAGTCTACGGCGATGTGGGACCATGGCCGTGGGGGAATGGGTAAGGGGCGCAGGAGACCCGCCGGGGCTTGGTGGGAGGACTTGTTGCGGGCACAGACTGAGCAAGAGGCGACGAAGGCTCGGACATCCGCGGCCATAGAAGGCCACCAAAAGCGCTGTTGGAGAAGGTTGAGTGTCCGGTGGACCCCTGGGTGGCACGCGATCCGTGAGGCATGTCCCCAGAGAAGCACAGGTGTCCTGGTGGTAGGCAGGACGAACAGCCGACCCGGTGGACATCCGTCTGGAACCGGGTGATCTTTGAGTGCGTCGAAGACTTCCTGCTCCACTTGCCACCGGACCACCCCTACCACACACACAGGAGAGAGGATCGTCCCCGTGTCGGCCTCCCCCTCCTCAGGGGCGAACTGACGAGAGAGGGCGTCGGGCTTCAGGTTCCGGGAGCCAGGGCGGTAGGTGAGGGTGAAGTCGAAACGCCCGAGGAAGAGAGCCCAACGAGCTTGGCGGGAGTTCAGCCTTTTGGCAGAGCGGAGGTAGGACAGGTTTTTATGGTCTGTCCAGACGATAAAAGGCTGAGCCGCTCCCTCCAGCCAGTGCCGCCACTCCTGAAGAGCCAGAACCACCGCCAGTAGTTCGCGGTTCCCTACATCATAGTTGCGCTCGGCAGGGAGAGGCGACGGGAGAAGAAGGCGCAGGGATGCAGCTTCTGGTCCGCAGGCAGGCGCTGGGAGAGTACGGCTCCGACTCCTGAATCAGACGCGTCCACCTCCACCACAAACTGCTGCTCGGGATCTGGGTGAATGAGAACAGGAGCATTTACAAAGAGATCTTTTAACTGATCGAAAGCACATTGAGCGTCAGTGGACCACGTGAAGTGAAGTTTGCTGGAGGTTAAGCGTGTGAGGGGAGCTGCGATTCCGCTGTAGTTGCGAATGAATCGTCTATAAAAATTAGCAAACCCAAGAAAACGCTGTAGCTGCTTACGATTGGTTGGGACCGGCCACCCTCTGACTGCCTCAATCTTGGAGGGGTCGGCCCTGAGTTGTCCCTTTTCCACCACGTAGCCCAGGAAATTAACAGTGGAAACGTTAAACTCACACTTCTCAGCTTTAGCGAACAACTTATTTTCCAACAACCTCTTGAGAACATCCCTCACGTGGTCCACGTGCTCCTTCTGTGTGCGAGAAAAAACCAGAATGTCATCAAGGTATACAAACACAGTCTTATTAAGCAAGTCTCTGAGTACATCATTTACCAACGACTGGAAAACTGCTGGTGCGTTGGTGAGGCCAAAGGGCATGACCCGGTACTCAAAGTGGCCCAAGTGGGTGTTAAAGGCAGTCTTCCATTCGTCCCCCTCGCGGATTCTGACCAGGTGGTAAGCGTTTCGCAGGTCCAGTTTGGTGAACACAGTTGCGTCATGGAGGGGGCTAAAGGCGGAGTCGAGAAGTGGCAGAGGGTACTTGTTTTTAACAGTGATAGCGTTCAAGCCGGTGTAGTCAATGCACGGGCGCAGGGTTTTGTCTTTCTTCTCCACGAAGAAAAACCCTGCCCCCATTGGAGATGAGGAGAGTCTTATGAGTCCTGCTGCTAGAGAGTCGTTAATGTACTTCTCCATTGCTTCCCGTTCAGGCTTGGTCAGGTTGTAAAGTCTGCGGGTTGGGAGCGGAGCCCCGGGAAGCAAGTCTATGCCGCAGTCATAAGGCCGGTGCGGTGGGAGGGAACCTGCCGAGTCCTTACTAAAAACCGCTTTTAAGTCGTGATACTCACTGGGGACGTTACTCAGGTCTATCGCTTCTGCGGCGTGGGCGGGGCTCGGGGCTCTGGTGGGTACTGCTGATCTAAGACAGTGGGCGTGGCAATGGTTACTCCAGTTCCTGATAGTACATGTGGACCAGTCAATGTGGGGTTGTGCAGCTTTAACCAGGGAATTCCTAAAATTACTGAGGCGAGTGGGGAGGATATTACATAAAACTCAACTATTTCGTGATGGTTACTGGAGAGAGTCAGCTTAAGTGGCGTGGTTCGGTGTGTTATCACTTCCAGGGGTCTCCCATCTATCGCCAGGACCTCCAGGGGAGAGGAAAGCTGGCTCAGTGAAAGTCTATTATTCTTAACAAAGTCAGCATCTATAAAATTGTCATCAGCACCTGAGTCTATCAGCACCTGGACAGGCAAAGAACGTTGTGACTCGTGTATCATACCTGGTGCTCGTATTTGGGAGGATGAAGAGGAAGAGATTCGGCTCACCCGTGCCTCCCTGCCTACCGGTGAGCCCCGCCTTTTGGCAACTCGGAACAGCTGGTGAGGAAGTGGCCTCCCCGGCCGCAGTAGAGGGAGAGTTTGTCCCTCATGCAGCGCTGTCGCTCGGCAGGAGTGAGTCGAGCCCTCCCCAACTGCATGGGCTCATCTGGGGAGGTTGTGCCGGGTTGGAGCTCGGGAGCGTTGACAGAAGTGGGAGGGGCGGAGTCCTTTACAGTGGCTGGGCTGGGTGATGGGAAAGCTGGAGAACGACGAGCCTGATCCGTCTTCGTCTCGTCTCTCCCTGACCTGCGGGTGCGGGTGGCTAGTGTGATTAGCTCATTAAGTGATCTACACCCTCTCTCGTAGCTAACTCGTCCTTTAACTCCCCGCTAGACCTTCTGAAAGATGGCTTGTAACGCTGAGTCCCCCCACCCGCTACTGGCTGCAAGAATGCGGAAACTGACTGCATACTGTGACACTGTTTGACTGCCCTGTTGTAGGTCTAACAATTGTCCCACTGCTTCCCTACCCCGTACTGGGTGATCAAAAATGTGTTTCATTTCATCAGTAAACTGTTTGTAATCTGTCAGCAGCTCTGATTCTTGATCAGTTATAGCGAGAGCCCAAGCGGCCGCCTGTCCTGACAATAAACTCATGACGAAGGCTATTTTAGACTGGGCTGTAGCGTATGTGCTAGGCTGCTGATTAAACACTAGAGTACATTGAAAAAGAAATTGTGCGCATGTGTCTAAATCTCCGGAATACCTAGCGGGGATCGGTATGAACGGCTCTCTGGGGGGAGACGTCTGGGAAGCGGGAGGTGCTGCAGCCGCTGGGGAGGCGAGGAGCCCGAAGAGCTGGGTGGAGAGAGCTGGTTGCTGACGACCGCCAGCTGGGTGCTCAGCTGGGCCACGCTGGTGGAGAGTCGCTGCAGGTGATCCATCACCTGCAGCAGCGTTGTCTCGTGCTGGCCGACCAATGCTCCTTGTGAGGAGAGTGCGTGCTTGAGACGCTCCGTCTCTGCTGGGTCCATTTCTTTTTGGCCAGAAGATTCTGTTAGGTGCCGCGAGGCAAAAAGCGAGGCCAGGACCCAGAGTGCAGAGAACAAGAGCACAAGTTTATTCAAACACAAAAGTATCAACACAAAGAAAACAGAAAATCACCACAACGGAAAAAGGCTCTGGAGGCTGGATGGGAACAAAAACAAAACAAAGTTAAAGCTCAAAAATTTAATAACTAGAAAAACACAAATCACCGTTACGGGAAAAAACAACAAGGGGAAAAAACAAAGTATCAACAGAAAATCACCTTAAACAGGGAGATAACTTGAGGGAACAAAGTAACAACAGAAAATCACCTTACTCAGGGAGATACTAGAGAGAACAAAGTAACAACATAAATCACCTTACTCAGGGAGTTTCTCGTGTCGGGAGAACAACCGGATCACAGGCAAAAACTCGAGACTGAACGCGTGGCAGGAGAAAAGGGCAGAAGCGTGGCGAGACACAGTGCAAGACAATGGATCTTCTGGCAACGAACCAGGGGAAAAAGCCGGCTTAAAAAGCTACATGTTAATCAGCCTGATGAGGCTCAGGTGCGGTGAATGAGGCTCAGCCAGCGAGTTCAGCCCCGCCCCCCTGCCATGATCCAGCTCTGTAGAGGGAGAGTGAGAGGAGAGCAGAGAGGGGGGGGGAGAGAGAAGCAACCGCAGGCAGCAAACAACAAAACAATAATATTGGTCACAACAAAAACCATGACAGTGACACTCGGATGAAAACACCTGTTCTGACCGCAATGTTCGGATACTTAAGTGCACCTGTAGTTTTCCACCACAAGAGTGGATCCTGTTTGGCTCGTAGTGGTGTCTCATTCTGGTAACGTTTCATCTCTTCTACAAAAAGGGTAGGCAGGGAGGCAGCAGGTCCACCACTCTCCCTGTATGCCTCCCTGAACAGGTCACACATCGCGGACAGCGCAATGGGTGCTGTTGGCACAGCGGGTCCTCCATCCGTGCCTCTCCCTCCGTCTCTCGCAGGAATTCCACTGGATGCGGGTCCGTTGCAGAATGGCTGCGCTAGTTATCCGCTGCGTGCACAGACGCAACACATCTACTCATACAACACATTTACTGTTACAACAAGCCCCAGGCCCAGGCTGATAATATAAATTGTCTGTGACATTTCTCCTGCATTGTTCAAAAGCCTACTCAATTACGAGTGCTGCTAAGCTAAAAGCTAATGATTAAGCGCGACTATTACGCACGGTTGTGACGGAGCGTACCTAATAGGTACCTGTCTGTAGTCTCTCCACCTGTCAGTGAGACAAACATGAAAGACGTGCAGTTTAACGGACGAGGAGCAGTCATTACACGCGACTATTACGCACACTGCTTATAAACCAGTTTACCAGTTTCATTGCAGGATAGACCCCCCCTGGAATTATTCTCTAAAATTTGACTGTTTATTGTCCCCCCCAACTATGAAATGGGATTTTCGCCCTTGAGTACAGAGGATGTTTACCTGCATACAACACTCTGTCTGTGTGAAGCATTAGCAAACTAACATCACTTAGCTTTGGTGAAACCATTTATCCAATAACCTAACTGCAAACAGTCACAACAATAACTCAATTAACAACCTTAAATCACAACTGACAAAGTTAAACAGTCTTACTTAGCCTGTGCAACTGTAATATTGCTATGCCCAGTTGTTACATTACCAATCCTTGAATGGATGGAAGAAAGAGATGCTGTGGCATGCTGCTTTTGTTAGCTGGCAGTGGAGGGCTGGAAAGACCTGTGGTTCCAGATGCACTCTTTGCCATGTCCTTGTTGAGGAGACTGGTAGCTCAGTGACCTTGCAGAGTTAGAAGTCTGGTGCTAACTTTACTTGGTTCTCCTTGTTGCTGGAAACTTAGTTGCAAACCTTGGATTTGGCACGCTAACTTGTCTGGTCTTCAGGTTCTGTGTCTGCTGGAAGCAGGCCACAGTAAGAACACAGGTGCAACTCCTGCTGTGAACATGCAGAGGTGAGAAAACAGGGGAGGGGCATAGCAGGCTCTCCTGTGTGATTTCCTATCTCTTCAGAGGTTCAGAGCAAGAGCAAGGGAGACCAGGAGCAGTGCCATCTTCAATGGTTCGGGACAAGAGCAAGGGAGTCTAGGAGCAAGTGCCCGCTTCAGTGGTTCAGGGGCAAGAGAGAGTTGGAGAATAGAAGTTTCTCCTTGAGTTGGCTTGGTGACATCACAGAGTCACATGTCACTGTGACACCAGTGTCAATCAGTTTGAAAACTGTGTGCATGGGCTGGCCTCTCACTTAAAGGCGCTCTAGTTGTTTGCCCACGGGCGGCTGCCATGGCAGGGCCGCATCGCCGCATCCTTGATCTTCGGTTTTCCAGCGGACCTTCTCTGCTGCTAACGCTGCTGCTGGGATACAGCTGAGGAGGAGCCGGCTGCTAATGCTATGTACCGGGACACTGCTAATGCTGCTTGCCATGCTGCTGTAGCTCAGTCGTAACTGTAACTGATGCTGATACTCTACTGACCTCATGACTAGTAGACGGCGGTGGGTGGCGCAACAGGCCAAAACACAAATTCAAAACCTAAACATGATTGGCAGACTGTAAAAATGTTTTTTAAATGTAATTATTCTGGCTGCAATATTGTTGTCAGTGAGATGAGTATGTTATATGAACATTATTCCTTAGTCTCTGTGACATATTAGGATGATTTTACGACTATTTTCTTTAGATTTCTTACATATAGCTCCTGTAAGTGTGACAATGAGGCAACCATGAGACAAATGTCAAATGGCTGTCCTTTGTTTGATGAATGAAGAACATGAATTGCTCTCTTCAGACGGGTGTCTTCCCCACTGCCTTTAAAACGGCAGTGGTAAAGCCCCTCCTGAAGAAGAGCAATTTGGATCCTGGCATTTTCGCCAACTACAGACCTGTATCCAACTTACCCTTTTTAAGTAAAGTTTTAGAAAAGCTGGTTTTTATCCAATTAAACGATTTTTTAAACAGTAATAATATTTTAGAGCAGTGTCAGTCTGGTTTTAGGATGAACCACAGTACCGAGACAGCCCTCGTGAAGATCGTTAATGATCTCAGGTGTAACATGGACTCCCAGAAACTGTCAGTCCTGGTGCTACTGGATCTAAGCGCTGCTTTCGACACAGTAGATCACCACATCTTGTTAAATAGACTCAGACACCTGGGCCTCTCTGGTACTGTTTTTAACTGGTTCTATTCCTACCTCACAGACCGTCACTTTCTTGTAAGTCTGGATACATGTTCCTCAAGAACCATGAACTTAAGTACGGAGTGCCCCAAGGGTCAATTTTAGGTCCAATACTTTTTAATTTATATATGCTTCCCCTTGGGGACGTCATCAGGAGGCACGGCATCCATTTTCACAGCTATGCTGATGATACTCAGCTGTACATCACCGTGTCTCCTGATGACATGGGGCCCATTGACTCCCTTTTAAACAGTATTTTAGACATAAACTCATGGATGGCAGAGAACTTCTTACAGCTCAACCAGGACAAGACAGAGGTTTTAATTATTGGTCCTGAAGGCAAGAGAGAGAAACTTTTACCAAAACTAAATGCTTTTAAACACTCACAATGCGTAAAAAACCTGGGCGTTCTTTTCGACTCTGAGCTTGATTTTATTCCACACATCAGAAATACCACAAGATCGGTTTTTACCATCTTAAGAATATAGCCAGGTTCGCCCGTTTCTCTCTCTGGCCAGCACAGAGGTACTAATGCATGCTTTTATCTCGAGCCGGCTAGATTACTGTAATGCCCTGCTTTCTGGTCTCCCGAAAAAGAGTATTTCACAGCTTCAGCTGCTTCAGAACTCAGCTGCACGCGTGCTGACGAAGACCAGAAGGCGGGCTCACATTACACCTGTTTTAAAATCACTGCATTGGCTCCCTGTGTGCTTCAGGATTGATTTAAGGTTCTTCTACTAGTTTTTAAGTGTCTAACGGCCTTGGGCCTTCTTATCTCTCTGACCTGCTTTTACCCTATCGGCCCTCACGGACCCTGAGGTCCTCCGGTACTGGTCTTTTATCTGTTTCCCAAGGTCAGAACTAAAACCTTTGGCGAAGCCACATTTTACCATTACGGCCCTCGCCTGTGGAACAGCCTGCCGGAGGACCTCAGGGCCACTGAGTCTGTCGATGCTTTTAAACGCAGGCTCAAAACTCACTTTTTAACTTAGCTTTTAACTAAGTCCCCTTTTAATTTTTTAGTATTACTCACTTATGCTGTCCTGTCATCTCTCTTTGTCTACTAATTTTCTCTTACAGGTTTTATTATTAATTCACGTATTTATTTATTTTAATGCTACTGTTACAGGTTTTATGTTTTTAAAGTTATGTTTTGCTCTTAGTAATTTATATTAACATTCATTTATGTTATTAAGAGGTTCTTAATTTCTCTTAGTACTTATTTATATTGTCTCTTAGTCTCCAGCTCCAGTGTTCTCCTCATGGGGGCCCTCCACTCCAGGAGCTCTGTCTGGCCTGCCTGCAGGGGTGCCGTCCTGGGGGTTGTCTGGGCCTCGATGGCTTGGGGAGTCCTGCCACAGGGCTTTACGGCCATGGTATGGACCCCCATTGTCGGGGTCGGGGCTGGTCTCTACGGCGGCGTCCCCTGTAGTCATGGCTTAGACGGCTCTTGGTGGGGATGGCTCCCATAGCGTAGTGTTTCCTCACTTGCTCTATCAGTGCTCAGCCATATCCCGTTTTTTTTATCTGTGGGGGGTGGGGTGGGTGTACGTTTCAATGTAATATGCTGTGTGCTCAAGGGTGTGTGTGTCTATGTCTGTGTGTCTATGTGTGTGCATATACATTATATAACTAGGGTGCGGGGAGTGGGGATGTTAAGGGGGTCTGTTTTATTTTTCTTTTAATGTAAAGCACTTTGGGCTACATTTTGGTGTATGAAAGGTGCTATATAAATAAAATTTGATTTGATTTGATTTGATGATGTGGTCTCCGCCACCATTTCAGATGGCAAGCCCCAGAGGAAATGCCTTCACGTCCAGTTTAGATCTGCATAAATTACGAAACATCTGTGGTCCAGTGAATCCCAACACACCTAAAAAAGAAAAAAAAAAAAAAACAATATCAGTGTAAGTGTACACTATATTTGGAATATTTTCTCTGCTTTACCTTACTGTCAGACAGCCCGTTCTGACTGGGAAACAGTGAATGGCTTTAGTTCCCCATCTATGCTCTAACCAAAACCACCAGATTTCATTGGCAAAAACAGTAAGTTTAGCTCACTGAATATGAGAGCCTCTGGTCTACCCCTGCTCTGATCAGTTGGTTAGTTTGTGTTACTGTGTGGATTAAGTGAATCTGAACTAACCCTTTAAAATGCCAAAATCCCACAATATCACAAAACAGAATAACTGTTTGAGGTAGCTGTAGACCAGCAGCTCCTGTATTCAGGAATTTTAAATCATTGTTTTTCTCAGTGGAGTCTGGCTTTGAAGAGAGTGATACACTAGCTTTATTTTCCAGTTGGAAATCACCGACTGACATTAAGGTGAAGCATTGAAAATATTCTAAATATAGTGTAAACTTAGCCAGCTCCTCTAAACTGGGGGCATGCTGACTGACACCTGATGGTGCTCTTGTAGCAAAGAGTAAGGAAGAAGTCAGGTGCTGTAGTATAGATCACAAAGTCCTTGTAGGGAGGAGGCTGTGGTGAATGGAGGGATCATACAAAGGACTTTGATCCACGAGACTGCAATTAGTTTGCAATGAGCTATTTTAAGTTGCGTACCTAACGTAACAGGACAACGCCCAACCATGATTCTTTTTCAAAACCAGTGTTAGGGGGTGCGTATTTATAACATATTATATTCCTATATCTATTTTTTCTTTGTCAGTTGTCTTTATTATTTTCTTTGTCTTCTTTTTCAAATCTTTCTAGCCACAAATACTAAATTAAGATGTTTCATATTTCTACAGTCTGCTTTCTGTGGCTAGCTATGTAGCAACCTTTAAAAATAAACTAGAAAAAAGTAACAGGCCGTGAAGTAGACAGGCATGGGGAGAGGAGCAGGTGGGTCATGTGCATGTGTCTGGTTGTTGGTCCAAAAAAAAGAGAACAGTGGGAGAGGCAAAGAAGAAAGGAGGAAGAGCGGGCTGATGTCTTGTGGTGAATTAAAAGACTATTTAGATGAAAGACTGGCCTCTGCAGAGGGGGAGGACAACTTAAAAAAGGCCAGGGCACTGGATTGGAACCAGTGTGGGATATAATTTGAGAGAAAGCCCCTCCACCACTCTGAGAAAACACTTCTGGTTTTTGTGTAGAAACAGAAAGGAGAATCTCAGTGTTGAGAGATAATCACACTAATCACACTGAGACAATAATCCTGACAAAGACAGGGAAGGTCATTTTTCACGTTACCCTTTGTTTTAAAGAAACAAACATTTTGGGAAGAGTTAATACTCTTTCTGTAAAAAGTGAAAAAAATATGGCTACAAAAATGTCTCACATTGAATTCACACCATTCACTTGCCCTGTCTTGTTTGCTGTCAAATTGATGACTTTATGCTCTCAGAGAGTATTCGAGTTATTTTCTCTAAGTTTTTCTTGTAAAATGTACACTCTAATCTCAAAGAATATCCAAGTTTTTATTTATAACTTTAATCTCTGAAATTCAGCAGCCCAGGAGCTAGAAGAAAATGATAGTACTGTACATTTTTTGCTAACCACAAATATGTTACATTTGCACATTTCATAGGCATCATATCAACATTTCTAAAATGATGTCGTATATGAGCTGACTTTGCAACCAAGAGGTAGAGGGGATGGAGAATGGTATGATACCTTGGCAATACACCTACCAAGCTGCAGACCACTGTTTTGAGACCAACAACTGAACCTATTGTTTCTCAGTGAGTCATTGCTGCGTTTCCAGTGGCTTTTAAGGCACCAAACGTGGGTGCCTTGGCAGCTTTTTCTGCTGGGATAGTGACTTACTGTTTTATAGTCACTGCAAATTGATATTTTTTTCCTTCAACAACAAACACATGGTTACTTTTTGCCAACAAAAGTACATAGTTGGGTTTAGGACAAAAGAACAGGGTTTGGCTTTTCAGTCTTATGGAAAGTATACTAACCTCCTGGGTAAAAGTAGGTGGTTGCTCGGACTTGCGCCACCTTAACTATGTTGTTGTCCTGCCTCATTTCCTGCTGAAGCTGCCGGGTGCCATTAAACAATAACGGCAACTGGCCACGTATCATGCCAATGTGAAAGGACAGCTTTTTCATTGGTGTCTAACGCCAGAAGTCACTGATCAAATGGCAGTTATATGTTAACTTTGGAGCTTTGGAACTGACAAACTACAGCATATCCTTCGACCCAGTACCTCTGTAAGGGTCTCTAGCTATAGCTATAACTCCTCACCTGGCCCGACTGACCTACTGTCTGCTCCCCATTGGTGTGTCACCCCACCGTGTTCTTACCTGGTGTTGGATCCTCTGCTCACCTGATGACATAACTCCACCTGCTCCTCACGGCACCACTGCACACAGTTGAACTGTCTGGTGTGTGCATCAAGCAGGCTCTCTTTTTGGACTGATCCTGTGCCTCGGGACGCCTTAAGCCAAGAGAGATACTTTTATAGTTGTTACACTTACCTGTTCATCTTGTGTTCTGCATGAGGTTTATTAAAAAACATTTCAAACTGTGCTTCTTGTTTTTGGTGCTGCATCTGGGTTCTAACCACACCCGTGACAAACTGAGAGTCATCCAACTGTTCCCCCATCCTGTGTTTTCCTCCCATCAATGTATTTTAAAACTATCCCCACCAGTGCCGAGGTTTTCCGTCATTTATGACGGAACGCTTCCCCACCATTGATGAGATACTGTTCTGTTTTGCTGTTCTGTTTGCGTACAACATGTTAATAAATACTTTTTAAAGGCACTGGTAGGAATAGGCTAACCAAGTCCTAACTCCAGCTTTATGCTCTTTGCACAGACTTGACATTGACTTCAATCTTTTCATCTCACTCTTAGAAAGAAAGGAAATCATTTTCAATTTCATGAGTGCTAATGGGCATTTGTTTCAATCTTTCACTGTCAGATTGTCAAGAACAAAAGTCGCATCATAAGAGAACATCTCTGTACTGTGATCTTGGTAATATATAGAGGAAAAACAGACAAAGTTTTTTGTTTGTTTGTTTGGTTGGTTTTGGTTTTTTTTAAAACCCTCCTGTAGAGTGGGCCGAAGAAGTTTCTGACTCGTTTGTGTTCTTTGTCCTTGAAGGTTGTGTATCAGGGGTTTCAACCCGTGCACCCACTATTTGCTATTTTAACTTCCAGATCAATTGAATTTAATCTAATTTAATCTAATCTAACCTAATTTGCATGACCACTATCTCTGTCCTGTGTCTGTCTCTCAGTGTGCACCAGGCAAGGTCGGTCAGTCCCTGAACTCTCTATCTACTTCCATCATTTGCTTTCTATTTCTATTTCTTTTTCTCTCTGTCAGAGTGGATCAATAACTTCTCTTATTTGTCATTTTAACTTTAATTCTGTCTCTTGCTTTCTCTCTTGCTCAACACCTGAACTGTTCATACACAAAGAAACATGAGACTTAATGCACATTATAGTGATTCTATATCTGACGACAGTAACTCAAATAGCTAAGATTTGTTGAAATAAAGAATAGGTTGCATGGATCGGAACATTCCTTTAAGCCATCCTTAAAGGGCACCTTGTAGGTCCATAAATAGCTCTGCTACAGAAAAGAACCATTTTCTTATATTTTATACCAGAGTGTGCACACAAACATGCAAATATGTATTACTATACTTTTGAGGTCCTTTTGCCTTTGATCTAACCAGCAAAAAATCCTGTAATCCTTACAGGATAAGGTTCATGCTATTCTGTGTTTGTCTCACTCTCAACAAATTCCATGAAAAGTCTCAAACCAACCAGAGGTGCACACAACCATATTGCAATGACCACAACTGATTTATTAATATGCTGACTAATTAGGGTTTGGTAGGTGCCAGTCTATGAGAAGTTAAAGTAGCTTGTAAGTAGTTAAAGATAGTACAGCAACATGAAATAGAACACGCTACACTGAGAAATGCGAATCAGTGTCAAAGGAAAAATTCTGTATGATTTAAGGTGTGTTCACACCGGACCTGTTTTGTTTTTTTGCTAGAGACGAGTTTACATACAAAGTCAATGCAAACGGGCGATTGAGCGTATATTCGCCCAAGAGAAAAATCGCTCGGGCTCCAGGGTCCTGTCGCTTGCAGCTCAACGGTGATTGGCTGCCATAATCCCGGAATCCCACGGGGTGCTTGACTATCACGACATGTCAGCTTCATTGAAAGTATAGCTGCACATTAAAAGCAACAATAGATGTAAAAACACACAGAGACAATACATCTGTGATCAGTCCCCTAATTTAATTTTCACAATTTTTTCAATCTTCTCCAATTTCTCATTTTATTTTATGGAAGTGATCAATGTAAGTGCACTTGTCCTAGAGCCTTTAAGTTACAAAAATGAAACTCACTACACTTCTGAGCATTTATACCTCCAACTGCAATTATACATTTTGATACATACAGGTAGGCTATCCCTATACATATTGCAAAACTCTGTCAAAGTACACCAAAGCATACATTTTCGTTTCCAAATATTTATCTGAAAATAAAACCATTCATACGTTCAATAAAAAAACATTTTGTTAATAATAAAAAACGAACGTAATCTCAACAGTGACTGTGCCAGCCGGCGGGACTGTGGCGCTTGGAGGAGCGCTGTAATCCTGGCGAGCCTAGTGTAAAGCACCACGGACAGCACCAGAGCTCAGAGGTTCTGATGCCTGAGTCAGAGCATGTGAGAGGAGATGGAGCTGGAGCTGCCTCAACCATAGGTTATTGGTAGGAAGAAAAATGGCTGCTGAAAAAACTGTCACTGTCAACTGCCTCCAAGCGCCGCAACGATCTGCCAGACCGTAACTTCATTGTTTATGCTGCCCGTGTGTTCAGAAGCACACAATGAATGCATTTGAGTAATTTCCGAGACGTTATGATAAAATAAAAAATATTACAGACCATAGAATAGGACTGACAACCTTTCCAATGTCTCATGTCAATTAATTAACACTATTTGTCGGCTTTTTATAATGCCTTTCTTTCTTTCTTTTTTTTTTTTTTGCTGCGGCTGCGCTACTGTGCCATGTCTCCAGTTGAAAGTGGTGATTTGCTAAATACATTCTACAATAATAAATTAGATTAACTTTTGGTCTATAGTATTGTTTTTATATATTACGCATTTTCATGAAAAAAACCTTAAGAATAAAAGAAATAAACACCAAAATAATTAATGGAAACTTTTTTTTTAAATTGATATTCATCCTCTCTGATATACTAACACACATACACACACACGCACGCACGCAGACACACAGCTGTGCGGTCACTGTACATTTGTTTTTTATTAATAACAAAATGGTTTTTTATTGACCCTATGAATGGTTTCGTTTTCAAATAAGTATTTGGAAAAGAAAATGTATGCTTTGGTGTACTTTGACAGAGTTTTGTATATATGTATAGCTACATGTTTGTATGAAAATGTAGAATTTTCGGCTGCTGCCATGGTCGGAGGTAACTTTTTATGAAGCTGACATGTCATGACAGTCAAGCACTCCCCCCCCCCCCCCAAAATATCCTGATTGCTTCAATGACGTCATCAAAGCGAAAAAGCAAGTCTGTTGATTTCTGCCACATTGACGAGCGATTGCAACTGAGCGATGAAGCGATATCAAAGGGCCGAACCGAGCGACAGCGAAAAAAATAAAAAGTCCGGTGTGAACACGCCTTTACTCTTTTGCAAGTTGCAAAAATATTTGTGTGTGTGTTTGGTTTTGCTAATGATACATTCTGAAAAGATTACAAGCAAAATTATTTTTTATTTACAGTTTAATCTGTTTTATATAAGTGCTGACTCCTGTCAGCATGTTTGAAAAAAATAGGGGGTCTTGAAAACCTATTTGCAACTCTAGTGTGTGATTTTAGACAGCATGATGGCATTGGGGAAGCAAAATAGGTGTGATGAATGTGACATCCAACACAACAGCATCAGCCTCTCGTGTGCAATGTACATTTCAGCAGTGCTTTATATACAGTAACAATGGTATTAACATGACAATAACAATCATTTACTGCTTCTGTTATATGGTGGCTGATCTTGTCCTCTGCTCGAAGGATAATGAGCTCCTTGACCTCATTGTTTTACCATTTTACAGACATTTTTGGTGTTCTTTGAGTTAGCTGCTAAGCAAGCAGCTACTTTTAAAATCTCCTGTGTTGGGTTGCATGCATAACACATCATTTGACATCAAAGTCAAAACGTCACACCCGTGCCGCCCTTGATCCAGTCCTGCTGGCTGTCCCTTAGACCTTGTTTACGTGCTGTTATTACCTCCAATGCTGGCTTAAAGGCGAGACAACTCTGTCGCCACATTCTGTGATTGTACCTTTCATACAGAATGGCGAGGCAGCATAATCTTTGATTAGGTGGTGTAAAAGGGGCTGTGGCTAATTCAATTGCATAACATACTTGTGAGGACCCTCATTGACATACTGCAGTGCATTTCCTTGTCCCTCCCTGAAATGTCATCACTTCCCACTCCCGTCCTTTTACATCTTACATTCAAACTTGTCCTCACTAAGATAAGACTACAAGAGCACGTTTACTCAGCGTAACCAGGTCTCTCAAGGACAGAACACAGAGACGATGTCCAGGGAGGATAGAGAAGTGCAGCAAATGAAGGTAGAGAGGGAGGGCTATAATGATAATTCTGTAGATGTGCCCCCCAACCCCCAGCACCCTCCCAAACATGGTTTCATATACACACACTCTCTCTGGTTGCCATGGGGACTGGCCAGGATTGCTCCATGGGGTGGCCAGGGGTCCAGCTGAGATCAGAGAGTCCAACTGTCATCATTTAGGATCAATGTGCCCCCCTCCTCTGACTCTCTCCCAACACAGACACACATTTTCTTGGTACTTACTCAACCTTGAGTCCAACCCCAGACCACTTTCTCTGTCTTAATATCATACTTAAGTAGACTGTAGCTGCAAAGTCCCATTCATTCATTCATGCATTCATTCATCACAATCCAAAGGTTTGGTCCCTCTGATCATTCTACAGGCAGATCTGACTTTGTTAAATGGGGTAATTTTGTAGATGACAGTGTACACAGAAAGGCTTCAAAGTAAGATAAAGAATGTTCACATATATGATGAAACACAACCTGACAGAAAACAGGAGAAGTGTAGTGGATGGTAAACCCACGTTACCATTTCTTGTGCAGAAATAAAAGGCTGTGATACCCATTACTGTAAAAGCCGACATAAATCTGCCTTTTAGCTGACATCACAGGAAGTAGCTTCAAAGTGGTACAGGTTGTATGATGCTTCCCCGGAATGTCATTAATTTATGTTTGTATTGGTGCTCATCTTGTAATTCCTTCTAATGATTGCTGACTGAAGGCAGTAATACACACACTTTTATTTACAATACAGTGGAATCACAGCTTTTTAGAGACAGATAGAAAAATATTTTATAAGGAAGATTTTCTTTTCTTTGAAGTCCTTGGTGATGGATTTTGTAATGTTTGCCATAACAGAAAAAATGCTGTAAAAACAGATGTTTGCCATTTTTTTTGCCATTGAAGGCTTAATTAATTACCATTGTGGGAGGCTTGCCCACTGCTCACTGTGGAATTAAGAAATAAATGTAATAATGTCCAACAGGGACCAAGCACTGAATGACAGAACACATATTTCATTCTTATTTTCTCACAGGCTATAGCAGTTCTGTGGATATTTATATTCATAATCTCAATCATGCACATCTTAAAGAGTTGTCCAGCATTTGCACTCTATATTGCTCAAAACTGAGGCAGCGCAGGAAGAGATACCCAGATTTATAGCCCCTGGTATGGGTCAAGCCTTTAAATTACTGGATCCTGCAATTATATAAGTATTATTTAACCAGCCAGACAAACAAAACCACATCACCAGAGACAATGACATCACTAAACAGATTTGAAGCCACTGGGATGTGACATTCTAGTTTTAAAAACCTCTGTAATTTATCACATTTATGAGGTGCAAGGTAGTGGGAGTTCAGTATTTACCTGAGTGGGAACAAGAGTCAATCAGGCCTCTGAATTCCAACAATGCATCTCAGTAGTACTTGTCATTAAAATCCCTCTGCCTCCTAAATGCTGTTTTTTTTTTTTTGTTGTTGTTGTTTTTTCTTTTTCAAACTCACATCTCCAGTTTGTGATGCATCCTTTCAGTTTCTGTTCTGAAACCCAAGCTGAGATAACCCTGATGACATCATTTGTGAAGTGACCCAGTTGGTAACTTTCATGAGAATATATATATATATATATATATTTCGCATTTGCTGAAACTGTCACCACATCCACACAATAGTACATGACAGATAGTGAAAGTAATTATGATCAACCAATCAAATATATCATATTTATCCATTCTATATACACTTTAATCTGCTCCCCCAGTCTCTACAAACAGTGTTTTTGTATTCATTAGTGTGTGATTGCTCTATCGATTATATTTGCGCTGTCTAATCATTAGCTTGTAAAAAACTTTGAATTGCATTAACCGGTATGATAGGAGCTATACAAGTAAAATTTGATGACGATCCATAATTAAAGCTGCAATAGGTAGAAAGCCTGAATATGGTTGATTTTTGAGTCTCATCTGAGTTAGGTTTCGTTCGTCTCCGTCCTGAGCCGCTCCTACCAGATGAGCAAGTATTTATCCTACTTGGTTCTATTTCTCCCTCTCTGGAAGCCTCGGCTCTCTCACCATGCAGCAGCCCTCCCCATCCCTCCCTTGCGGCCCCGCACATACTCCCGAGCCTCGGCTCTTTCTCTCCGCGCAGCAGCCCTCCCCATCCCTCCCTTGCAGCCCCACACATATACCACCAAGCTTCGGCTCCCATGGCCCAGCCCCACCTCACCCTTCCCCTCCCTCCGGGGCTCCGGGGAACCAAGTCCTGTCTTCCTTTTTTTTGGGTTGTTTAGCCGTGTTGCTAAATACTGGAATAGCTATTTTACCTGGTGCACTGTTTGCCATTGCCGCTTGGTCTCCCCTTCTGCCGGCGGCACGGGAACGTGCATATGCAGTAGAACAGCCAATAGGAACGCAGTGTCTGAGCTGACCTTGGATTGGTTGATACACATCAGCATGATACTGATTCTTTAGAGGCTGAACACAGAGCCATGGTGACGTGCAAAAATCTATTGTTTGTCTCAGACCACTTGATTTACATTATGCTTAGAGGATATTATAAAATTTTTACTTAATTATACCAAAACAATGTTGCCTACTGGAGCTTTAAGTTGTGACTTCTATAAATAAAAGTGACTCTGCACTTATTTAAAATTGTCTGGAGGGGCTTATACAGAAGATAGATAGATAGATAGATAGATAGATAGATAGATAGATCAGTTTCTGTACAACTTGAAAGCTTAACACAAGTAAAAATAAGAAACGACTGTGAGAAAAAAAACGGGCTATAATTGCAATTCATTTCCAGCCTGGGCCCCTGGGGTACCATGAGTGCGTTTGATCCCAAAGGCGAGCGAGTGTGGAAATGGAGAGATGCAGTCATATGTATGCAGAGGGAGAGGGAGAGAGAGAGAGAGAGAGAGGGGGGGGGGGGGAGCCGGGGAGTTGGAGAGAAGCAGAAAGCCTTTTAATATTCTGGGCCATGGGTTGAGATGAGAGACTGCACTCATACCTACAGGTTCATGAGCATAATGAGATTTTTATTTTGCTGAGTGCAGTCTGTGAGCTAGTGAGCATGTGTCTGTCTGTCACGCAAAACGCTTTCTGATCAGTTGTGTGTGCACATGAGCATGTGTGTGAGCTGCAAACTTCCCCTGTGGGCCTATATGCTTAAGTTTCAGCATCTGTGAATGTGCATTTGTATGTGTGTGTGTGTGTGCTGAGACACAGACACACATGTCAATTAGGGAGTCAGGGTCATTATTCTCATCACTTCTCCTAAGCTCAGATGACATCCGTTGACTACAATTGACTTTAGTCTCACAATAAATACTCATAACATTAGCACACTTCCATACTTTCCTATTATCCTCCCCAGTGGGTGCTTTCCCACAACACTCCAACATCTCCTACTATTCCCAGAATCCTTAGGGCTGAAAAATGATCAGCCACATGGCACAGGGCTCGTCTCCTACACACCCGACCCATGTGTGTGTGTGATGCATCACCATCAGGACACGAAGGCGTCCTGATCGAGTGTGACTGTGGTGTAGGTCTGTGTCCTTTTGTTTTCAATCACCTGCTGAGCTCTTTGTCAGAAGGGATAAAAGCCATGACAGGAGTCATATTTCTCTGTGGTGAGATGTACACTACACTACAGTGCATCTTTTGTTCAGAGTGTGTGTAGGTATACATATGTGATGACAGGCCATTGCTGTATTGTGTGGGAGATTGTCTTACAAACAAAATGTGTTTGGGTTTAAGAGGCATTGACCAAACAGTCCAAGAAAAATCAATCAATCAATCAATCAATCAATCAATCAGTCAATCAATTTTATTTATGAAGCCCAATATCACAAAGCGGATAAGGAAAAACTCCCCCCAAAAAAACCTTTAACGGGGGGGAAAAAAAACGGTAGAAACCTCAGGAAAAGCCACTGAGGAGGGATCCCTCTTCCAGGACAGACAGACGTGCAATAGATGTTGTACAGAGCAGATCAACATAATGAATTACATATAAATTAACAGTAATCCGTATGACACAATGAGACAGAAAGAGACAGAGACAGAGAGAGATGCAGGACAGACGGTAATGACAGTAGCTTACAACATTAATTAAAGTAATAATATTTTAATTAATAATAATATATTAATATCTGATAGTATACATGTGTGACAATAATAATATGTGTATAACAACAGTAGAAGTATGACTAATGATAACAGCAGCAGCAGGAGGCATCTGGCAGGACCACAGCAGCAGCACAACCACACAGGTCACACTATCCAGGCACCGCTGCAATACGAGTTAACCTGAGAGACAGTGGAGCACAAAGGCTCCGGAGAAGAAGCCGAGTTAGTGACATCCAGAATGGCCGAGTTAGCAAGATGCAGTAATAGGATACGCGAGAGAGAGAGAGAGAGAGAGAGAGAGAGAGAGAGAGAGAGAGAGAGAGAGAGAGAGAGAGAGAGAATTGTATTATAGGGGGTCCTCCCTCTGGCAGACTAGGCCTAAGTCAGCCTAACTAGGGGCTGGTACAGGGCAAGCCTGAGCCAGCCCTAACTATAAGCTTTATCAAAAAGGAAAGTCTCAAGTCTAGTCTTAAATGTGGAGACGGTGTCTGCCTCCCAGGCCGCAACAGGAAGATGATTCCACAGGAGAGGAGCCTGATAGCTGAAGGCTCTGGCTCCTGATCTACTCTTGGAGACTTTAGGGACCACGAGTAACCCTGCATTCTCAGAGCGCAGAGTTCTGGTGGGATAATATGGCACTATGAGCTCTCTAAGATATGACGGAGCTTGACCATTTACAGCTTTATAAGTTAACAGTAGCATTTTAAATTCAATTCTGGATTTTACAGGGAGCCAGTGTAGAGAAGCTAAAACAGGAGAAATGTGATCTGGTTTCTTAGTTCCTGTCAGTACACGTGCTGCTGCATTCTGAATTAGCTGGAGAGTTTTTAAGGACTTATTAGAGCTACCTGATAATAGAGAGTTACAGTAATCCAGCCTTGAGGTAACAAAAGTGTGGACCAATTTTTCTGCATCTTTTCGGGCCAGGATAGGCCTAATTTTCGCAATATTACGCAGATGAAAAAATGTGCAGTCTGTGAGGTTTGTGAGGTAAATGATAATTAAAAGACAAATCTTGATCAAATGTTACTCCAAGATTTCTTATGGTAGTGCTAGAGGCCAGAGCAATGCCATCAAGAGAAACTATGTCATCAGATAAAAAGTCTCTGAGTTGTTTTGGGCCAAGAACAATAACTTCAGTTTTGATATTGGCAATGTTTCTTAAAAATGTTGCATTGCACGATATTATGTAGTGAATTGGGTAAAATTTTGTTGCATGATTACTGTGTGGTTAGGTTTAGGCACAAGGTTAGGTAAAGATCATGTTTTGGCTTAAAATACTCAGTTCTGGGGGCACAATCCCTGCTGGCTCTTTGTGCCACTATCCCAGCAAGAAAAGCATCAATGTCTTTGCTTTTCATGCCCAAAATGCCACTGGAAACACAGTCATGAGTTGTTGCACAACACCCTCATTTGTTGCCTAAAAAGCGGCTGGTAAAAAGAGGGAACAGCAAAAGACACCCTGCCACTATCTAAGCAGGAAAAACAGCGATATCTCATAAAAAAACAACCACTTTTGGTTTCTAAAACATAGCTGGACACACAGTGACAGGTTGCTATAAAACACCCATGTTTAGTGCCTAAAAAGCCATCTTGGTAAAAAGTCTTTTTGCCACTGCTTTTCATGCCACTATCCCAGCAGGAAAAGCATTGATGTCTCAGTGAAAACATTCACTTTTCATGCCTAAAAAGTAGCCAGAAACACACTGACTGGTCACTACAAAACCCCCATGTTTGGTGCCTAAAAAAAACCCTGGAAAAAAAAGAACAAACAGTGAAAAACACTCTTGGTTCTTGCTTTTGTGCCACTATCCCTGCAGGAAAATCAGCTGTGTCTTGGTAAAAATCTTGCTAAAAACACAGAAATGACTCATTAAATCACAGTCGGTTCTGTTGTTTATTGGTCTCCAACAGTGGTCTGTTGATCTATCTATGAAACATTCAAATGTAACATATTTGTGGTATGCAGGAACAATTTCTTCTGGTGACGGGGCTGAACCCAAACAGTTGATGATGAAACAAGTCAATTAAATAAACTCCAGTTTTTTTACAACTTGGGTGTTAAGACAGAAGACAAAGACAGAAACACCAAAATTCTAATAATTTATCCTTGAAAATGTTGGTCTCATAAGTCAAACTGAAAGGGGAAAGGGGCTAAATTCAACTCCTAGCCTCAAAAGGAAGGAAAAACCAATGACCACTTTGTGTTTTTTTGCTTACTTGTGAGCCATGCCAAAGACACACTTCCACCACTGTGTGATAGACAGTAAGATTTTTTTCTTGGTCTGGTTCTGCTGACTTCAGACAGAATTTTCACAATTTGCTCATTATCAAGTCAGTATTATAGATTACAGCCTGTCAGTTATTCATCTAACCAGCCATTCATAATATCAGAACAATGCATGCACAAGAGTTTTCCTCAGAGCCTTTATGTTACACATACAATACACATGCATTCATTTCTTTGTCTGCCAGACTAAGCCTTATAAGCGCCTGTGTGTGTATGTGTGTGAGTCATTGATGTGAGGGTGACAGCTTCTCAACGCTCTCCACACCTGACTGTGCTTTACATAATCAAAAACCCCAGCTCTCCTTTCTTTTATTCTACTTCTCCACTGGTGCAGCGCTCCTCTTCGTCCTCCTGGGGTTACACTTATTTTCATTTTCAACCTCATGTTCTGTATTTTAACTCCACTTTCAATCTTAATTATTCATCTTCATTTTCTTCTCTCAGCCTCCCAGTCACCTCTCTGGGCTTTGCTCCTCTGCCCCCCCCCCCCCCCCCCCTTGTTTTTTCTCTCCAGAGGTGGTGGTGCTGGTGATGTGTGTGATCTGAGCGTGTCATCAATCCTCTGTAAGACGTTGAATAATTAGGCTCTGCATGCATTACGCATGGCTGTGGAGACCTTAATCCCCTGGAATTGTGCAAAGTAAACCATCATCTTGGCGGGCCCCCATGACCCCACAACTCCTCTCCCCTCAAACCCTGTTTAACCCTACATTCAATGCCTTTATAACCCCCGCCCACACCCAACACAGACCATATCTCCTTCCATATCACTATCCACCTCCTTTCAATATGCTCACTTATAGACCAGTAACAGGACAGAACCCAATGTCTTTATTGCCAGGAGTGCAATATGTAAATTTTAAATTCACTCTGAGTGGTGAGAAAGTCAAGTCACACCTCCCTCAGTCTCTCAAATGTTGGGCTTAAGACTGGAGAGCTATTCCCACTATCCAATTGAAAACTTTTCCAAACAACAACAAAAGACAGTTATATTAATTTCAGACTTCTGGATGGTTAGGTTTTGAGGAATCACATTTGTGCCTCCAGTGGTTTAAGATCAAATCTTGCCTCAGTTTGCTCTCCTGCATCTCACATCGTCTGCCTTTCTGCTTTTCCAGTAAGTAAATAAAAGATTAAATGCTAATAAAGATGGTGTCCCTTCTCAAAAAATAAAAAAAATCCTTATTTTGCTGCCCTACTTGACTCCCTCCCTCTCCCAGTCTCCTCTGTATGGAAAGTTGTGTGTGGATGCAGACTCAAATATTTTCTTAGCATCCATTACTGCATCATTACTTTACTTATCCCTCCTTTTATCTTGAAATTTCCATTTCACCCTCCTTGCTCCACACTCTATCTTTCCACAATCAGCCTCCCTTTCCCCTACCTCCATTTCTCTGTGTCTCCCTAGTGATATTTGTCTTCCCCCATGTCTTCCCTCTTTCACCACATCCCCCTCTTTTTTGGTTTATTTTCACATCCCATGACTCCCCACTCTTCCCTGTCCCATCTCTCCTTCCCACGGCGACACAAATGGACAGGAAGGGAGTGGGACCAAGCATGCTTGCCCATCACAGTGACCCTCCCCATGGCAGTGCATCAGTGCATTATGGGTACATTAGGATGGATGTCTGTTGTTAAGTGAACAGTGCGATCACAGCAGAGCTGTGCAGAGGGTGATATTAATGGGGTCCAGAGTGGCTGCCTCTGCACTACTTGCTCAATCGATGGCTTGCTCTCACCGACTGTTAATTCAATCAGTGGCGACAGCGAAGGGAGATACTGTGGTTTTCTACTCTTGTGGGGGTTTTTTTTTGTTTTTTTTGGTAAGCTCATCAGACAGTGTGCTGCTGAGTTTCTAACGCCTCGGCATTTTCACCAGCAGCCTGCTGTGGTTTAACTGTGGCTCCTGCATGCACAACCCCCACTACCATCACCACAGACAAAACAGAGCTGCCTCCAGACGAAGACTTCTGCTGCAATGTGTTTACCCCCAAATTAGCGTAAACACGACTCTGTGAAGTCTCAGCCTACAGCGTACGGCTGAGTCACTGCAAGCAGACGCTCAGCACCTGTTTGTGTTTACCGACAGCTCAAAGATATTAGTTCTCTCCCAGCTTAAGATCATCTGAGCAAACAGGAGGGACGCTGCACTCTGTTGACCTCCCATGATTTCTCTTTAGTCATGTGTATGCAAAGGTTGGACTGCAGTAGAAAATAAGTGATTAGCATTCATGATGATTTTGCACCAAGCTATTTGTATGTAGACACGATCAGCTCCTTGGAATAATCTGCCTGTGGCATACACAAATTGAATTTAGATTAGTTGCTTCCTCTGATATTCTTTTGCGCAAGTGGAGGAAATATGTAATTTATTTGTTCTGATTGCTGTGTTCTGTGAGTCCCACAACAATGCAAATTTTGCAATCACATAGCCCACTGTAAGTCCTCTTCTGAACACGCATGCTGTGTTTTCACTGTGGCTGGCAGCAGGGTCCAAATGAACTAAGTGCTAGTAACATTTTCTTTTAGCAGAGGGACTCCCTGTGACTTTTCAAGATGATAACAGTTGATATCTCAGAGATATGCACTCAGGTCTTCACCTCTCTCTTAAATAACACTTAAATTTTAGGGAGTTTATGGTTGGGGTGAACAATACATGTATTTGTATTGAACCATTCGGTACAAGCATTTCAGTTAAGTACACACTTCAAACTGAATGATACGTTTAACTATAATATTACATTAGCAAAATAAAATATATGCTTTTACTGTAGCTTCTCCTCTGTCCCATGCTCATAATATGTTTCCTTGGCAATGATGATGTTGTTGTCTGATGTATGCATGAATGTACACTGGGAAAGCTACAAATGAATTGCCCCCTTGCGGGATAAATAAAGTTGTCTGAATCTGAATCTGAACACAGCTTAAACTGTGTTTATTGTAATGTTATCAGTGCCACTGCACTCACCATGGTAGCCCACAGGATGAACAGGCAACATGGTGTCTGCCCCTCCCACCCCCAAACCAGAACATTCTACTCCAGTAGAATTCTACTACGCTAAGCTAGTTCGTTGTAAGATGGTTAGTAAAACCATTATCAGACCAGTAATAGAAGATCCTTTGATAACCCACAGGTTTGGTGTTTGGAGCCACTTTAGTTTTGCTGTGAATTATAAGGGCATAGAGAGCCCGGTCTTCATGGGTGCAGATCTGATGACAGGTCTGGGGGGGACACAATCAGTTGTGATTTTTTTTTTTTTTAATTGCACGCGTGCAAATCATGCCCACAGAGCACTTGAGATTGCCAGCATATTTCATGATTTCATAGACGCTCATCACCATCACCAAGTCATTCAAAAAGCACTACACAGAGAATCATATGCTTACCTTTACTGTTTATTTCTTTTAAACAGCCAATAGTACATGCAGCCAGCCATCCCCCTCCTTTTCACTGCTTCGCTGTAAGTTAATGCTACTTCTTGTTTCAGGGTCTCAGGCATGTTATGTCCACTCACGTTCTCAGCTCTCGCCTCTCACAGATTCCCAATTCTCCTCATCATCTTCCCTTTTTTCCTAGTATATGGGACTACTGTATACATTTGTTCAATGTCAATCATTTAGGTTATTTAGAATTGGGGGGGACAATTTGTGTTTTTCAGAGTCCCCTCCGGGATCTGCACCCATGCCGGTCTTACTCCGAAATTGGCGAAATCTGGTGCTTGAGCAGTGACTTGCAGCATCAGAAACCAACAAGAAAAGGCATCCTTTAATGTCGGTGTGATACGCAGCTGGTAGCCATTATACTTTAACAGTACCCGACGGCATCGGGAGGATATGCATCGGGACAAGGAAGAAAGTTAAAGCGGTGAAAGTCAGACTGGGGTGGATGGGAGGGGTGGTGGATGGGTCCAACAAACACCGACACCCAAGAGAGCGGTGTTTGCGTTTTGTGAGATTCTAAAGCTAAACCCTGTTATTTTTTCCTAAACTTAACCACATGCTTTTGTTGCTTTAACCTGACTATGTTGTTTTTGTTGCCTAAGCCCAGCCATGTGTGTTTGTTGTTGCAGGAAAAAAAAACCATCAATTTGCAGTGTTGCACCGACGTAGTGCGTTTATTTTGAAAGATATTGGGTAACACTTCATAATGGAATTATGCTCTAACTCCCAAGAAAGTACATGTAAGTTCCCGGGAGTTATACGCTAACTCCTGGGAAAGTGGGAGAGAGGTACACTCTAAAACGCGGGCTGACTTATTAAGTGGTACCAGATATGGTATGTTAATATTAAATTTCCTTTGAAAACGGAAGTGTATTTTGAAAGTGGACAATGCATGTAACAGGCAGAACTTGACACAGTGTCCCAGAATGTCAACCACCAATGCGTCCAGAGTACCTTACATGTCGTATGTGGATGTGGAAGTCCATGACCAAATGTCAATATGACAAGGTTGGAGCAAGAATGTGGTGGATTAAAAACACACCAATCCAGAGAACAAGCCACCTTAGCAGCTAACTCAGTGGCACAATAATATACACAACCCCCAAGCTGAAGCACAAGCCACTACACAGCCACAGACTCTCGTTAGCTGCTAATTCAGTAGCATACACAGTCACTGGTTGCACAGCACACACCCCCAGACCAGGGAACAAAAGAGCCACTGTGTGACTACAGCCTCTCGTTCAGCAGCTAACGTTAGCACAAAGCACACACCCACAGTGAGCAGTAACAGCTGGCGGGCCAGGTAGTTGATTTGTCCAGAAAGACTGAAAGGTCCGTTAGTGACAGCTTCTTTGCTTGTGTTTACATGACTGTGGCATTTAACAGAGATAATTATTCATGTATTATTAGACTAAGAGAGTTCAGAGAGCTTGTGGGCTGTAGCAAACTTGCAGCTCACACAGTGGGTAAAAAACAGTTTAAATGTCTAACTCCACAATTCAGTACTACAAAGGTCCCAGTCCTTTGACATGTTTTCAACAATTATTTTCTAACGTGTATATTGTGTTAACACAGAAATCACAGACTTTAAGGAACACATTTCAGCCAGACTGTAAATCTGTCTTTGTACAAAAAAACAACAACAACTGAATTGTTAATTTTCATACATTACACAACAAACAAACAAACAAAAACAAGGAGATTTCTGGCATTCCAGAAATGTTATAAATATATACATACATACATATATATACTTTCATGTTAGTTTGGAAAATTAAAAAAAACAAAAAAAACCCCCAAAAAACTACATTTCTACTTTCTTTGCTGTATTGACAACATGCCAAACCATGACACCACTATTGTAGCCAGGGCTGGGAGGGTTACTTTAAAAATGTAATCCAGTACAATTACTGTACAGGTTGCCTGTTAAAAAATGTAGTCAGTAACTTACTCTATGTATCACAATATTAAAGTCATGTAACTGATTACTTTAGTTACTTTGGATTATCTCAATACCAAATATGCAAACAAAGACAAGAGAGTATAAAAGATGTGTCTATTGTGTGTATTGTTCACAAAGTTGACAGAAACTATGCTTTTTCAGAGCAAACATAAAATATGTTTCTTTTACACGGTAAACAAAGAAGGCTCTAAACAAAACAACAAAACAGATTTGCATATTACTGAATTTAAAAAAGGAAAAAAGAAAATTAAAAAGCAAATTCAGGCAGTACACCTACAGATTCCAAATTAAAGTATTTGGCTGGAAAACAGTATTGTTTACAAAGTTAACAGAAAAAATGCTTTTTCATATTCATGAATTAGATCACAGGCTATAACAACAATAACTGCAATATGATAATAATAATAATAATAATAATAATAATAATAATAATGATGATGAAAATTGTAACAATCATTATGATTGTTATACTTATTATTAGATGTAAAAAAACACCATCTGAAAGAGGTGTGTCAGGTATTAACATGCTCTAAAGTTACCTAAAAGTTACCTATACAAAATCAACAATAATAGTAACAATTATTATTATTGTTATTAGTTGTAAAAAAAAACCAAAAGTAAACTAAACACCACCTGAAAGAGGTGTGTAGGTATGAACATGCTGTAAAGTTACCTACATGAAATTTAACATGAACATTAACATGATCATCTGCCAAAACTGATTTCCTTTGCGCACAGAAGCAGTTTAGCCTTTATGGCATTGTGCCAATAACCCTTTCTGGCAGAAATCTTGCTATTATCACTAATAACATGATTTCTCTACCCCGTAAACCTACCCAAGAAGGGCTTTTAAAGTGTTAAAAATGGGATTGGATGGTTATAATTTACAGCACAATGCAGGTAAATAATGCAGAGGATAAGCAAGTATAAGACCAAACACATATACAACAGGACATGACTTTATTTTTATAGCACGTTATGACTGTTTGATCCAGATAAACGCAGCTGTTACAATATTAGACGTATATTAACTGGGTATTTCAGTTTTTGACGGAATAACGTTATCACTGACAGTATTTTGACAGCTGGGAGGCAGAACTTGCACTGTACTGTGATGTTGTCCCCCTTTTCTGATTTGAATGCAAAATGATGCTGGAGTTTCCGTGCAGTGAAGGCATTTTTCTCCCCAGCAGTGGCCATAACGATGAACAGTCATTTGCGCTTTAATGTCCTTATGCTGCTGGTCGTTTCACGTGTTGTTTTGTTGTGGTGTTGCATCGTAAAGTGTCGCAATGTGCGTGCACTGTGCATGTGTCTGCTGCATCCCGTTTGATTTTAAAATATAATCCTGCAAAGTAATCCCCATTTTTATCAAATATACCGGTAATCTGATTACTTTTAGACATCCAAAATTTCAAGAAATAACATATTTTTTTGTTGTTTTGGGGCTGATGACAAACAGATTTCCAACTAACAAACAATATAATGAGGGAATTTCGGTAAAGAAAATGGAGGGGCAGATAAGTATGTGCCCAAAAAATCTGTCTGAAATGTATCCAAACCTTAGGAACATTATGAGACCTGCACTTGAAGATAGTTCTCCAGGGCAGAGACAGCACTTCCTGTCTGTCCCCTGTGCCCCTTAAAATATAAGCACTTTCATGTTTGCACTGTGAAACCACCTTACTGTATGGATTATGCTCTATATAAACCTAAATATCCTTGTTTTTAGTTCCTTGGCTGGTTCAACCTTCAAACCTCTGGGTCCTGCTTCTCACGATCATTTTCTAGCAACTCACTAGCATTTTCTATCAGATCCTTTGGATGGGAAACGGCCACATCTTTGAAACTCCATGTTCCCACTTTATACCAAAGCCTCTTTGTCATCAAGGTTGGATCCAAATACTCTCTCTCTGGACTTGCAGACTAAGCCCTCACAGACTTTGGTCAGCATGTTCATGTTACCCATGAATCGGAAGTTATCTTCACAGCAAAGTCTGGTGAAGTGTGCATGCAGAGCAGATTTGGCTAGGCCTTGGCATTTGTAGACACCCTGGAACACTTTCATTAAGTCTGTTGAGTCTGCGAATGTGGGGAAATTAGCTGCAAGCTCTGACAACCTGTTCAATTGTGTGGATTTTGGACACAGAAGCGGGACTCAGAGAAAGGCTTGCAAAAAGTTGAAAAACAGTTTTATTTTGGCAGGTTAGGGTTTGGAGCGCTGAACCAGAGTTTAATGGTAGAGTGGGGCAGGCTTAGAGCAGGGCTGTTGGACTAGCGACTGGCGGAGGTCACAGGGGGACAATGGACCACACTGGCAAACAAACAATCTGAGGGAGACTGGAGCGTAAAGCCAGGGTATATGTACTGCAGAAGCTTTGTGAGAGGATAGATTACAGGTATGCAGGTGGACTGGCAGCAGGAGGAAAAGGGAGTGCCATGCCCGGATGGGCACACACAGACAGACAGGGCCTTCCCAAGACTGGACCCTACCTACTCCCACTGCATTGCAGAGTGTAATTATATTTGTAGTCACCTTCATAGCTGAGTGAAACAGCCTTCAACAAGGAGTAGGGGAATATACAGCAGCAAGCATTGTGACAAATTTCCCTCTCTACAATGGAATGAGGAACCATCTTACTTTTCCATAGCTGTGAAGAAAAATAAATCTTAGGCCCAATCCTAATTCCTATCTTAACCCTCAATCTTAACCCTCAGTCTCAAAAATCGGTGCTCCTGCAAAGTGCTAGTGCTGTCCCGATTCTTAGAGTGTTGAGTTGAGGGTCAAGAATAAGGGCTGTATGTCCCTCACTTTTAAGATTTTCCAGGACCACCCTTGGCAATAAGTGCTATCCCAGAATCCTTTGTGTATCATCTGCCGAGCTCAGCCGAACCCGGCCGAGTACGGACGATTCAGTCAATGCAAGATGGCGGCGACAAGTTTAACGTCAGTTTATGGACTATAGACCTCTATGTAGTGTAACACACATATCTTTTGGCTAGCTAACGAAGCCGGCGCGGGCGCTTGCCCCTGCACGTAACCCCAGTTCTCTGATAAGCAAGTATGCTGTCATTCAGTTACAAAAAGCCATTTTTATCAGTGATAATGTAGTTAAGTTGTTTTAACATACATGAAATGTTTGAATCGACATTTTTGTAAAATGACCAGATGATGTCATCTGTCCGTAGAGTCTGCAGCTGGTAACGTTACGCTGCAGGTCAACGTTAGTGATCGTATTATCTGGTAACTTTCTGCTGAATAAGTTACGTCGGTTGTTGTGGTACAGGTTATTTGGTTGAATATCAACTTATAACCCAAAGAGTGAAACGTTGACGTGGATGAAAGTCACCAGATAACACTTGTGTGACTGTGTAAACAGCCTCACCAGTTCTGCTGGATGCTGACTACAGTATTCATTGTGATAATACTTGCAATACTGCATGAAACTAAACTGATAACTTAATGAATATCTGACAGGTAGCCAAAAAAAATAAAATAAAATAAAATAAAGTAATGTTGTTATCTCTGTTCCATTTCAGGGCCACCAAACAAAACACAAGCCCTGATTAATTTCAGGGCCACCAATGGAGACAAGTTTACAAAAAGCAAGCAGGCTCCAAAGAAACTATGGGAGTGTGAGTAATTTGTAACTTGTGAACTGTTCATATTCATAACATAATTGTCGGTCACAACGGCAACTGTTCCCCAAGTGATCAAGCATTCTCAAAGATTCTCAAAGATTGTTGTTTGGTAACTTGTTTTGGAGCTGCCCCTATACTGTCACTTTTTGGAAAGATTTTGTTGAGTATACTGGGCTGTTTGGATTTTATGATGTCAGCATTTCAAAACAAAAACAATTCTATATCATTAATATATTTATTATCTTAGCTAAATTCCATATTCATAAAAGTAAATTTTATAACAGAAAACCCTTGTTCAAAATTTTTATGAATGAAATGCAGCAATACTTGGAAACCATTCAGCATTCCTCAAACTCCAAAGCTAAAAAGACTCTGAAAATAGGTAAACAATTTAATTGATTGAGCTGCTGAACTTTTTTATTTATTTATTTGTGTATTTTCTTTCTTTTCTTTCTTTTAACCCTGGCATATTTGTTCTGTTCATGTCTGTCACTGCTTCTTTTGTACAAGAATTGAAATTAAGTGTTGGAAAAATAAAGTGTTGGATGGAGTTTTGGCATATTGCTGCCCCCGACAGTCTTAAGACGTATTTGCCTTTGAGGGGTGTCCCATTTTAAAGTCACAAGATAGCCCTTAACACTTGGTTTTGAGGGCTAGTGAGATTGAGGGTTGAGTTTGAAAATTAAGATTGAGGGCTCTAGCTTCGCAGACAACTGGGTGTGGCCGGGCGGATTTTGCAAGTTTGGCACACTGTACGCCTGGCGCAGCTATTCCTCTTTCCCACCTCCATCCCTCCTAGGCGTGGAGTGGGTTTTACACACATCACACCAATCACATGAGCCCCTCTCCTCGCCCTTAAATGCACCGCACAAAGGTGTAATGAGAGTTTACTCAATTCGCCATGGCAGAAGAGAGCAGCAGCATCAGACAGCCAAACTTCTCCCAGGAGGAAACTGATGTTTTGGTCTGGGAAGTCCAAGCTCGCAGTGTCCGAATATACGGAACTGCGAGCAGACCTGCACGGGCTGATCTGTCGATACCTCCCCCCGCTGCGCCGCCACACCCATCTCAGCGCACCTCGGTCTGCCAAACTACCAAACTGAGTGCACCTCGGGTTGCACTGCTCGAAACTAGCTCTGCGCACCTGGAAACTAGAGTCCTGAGGGTTAAGATAGGAATGGGGATTGGGCCTTTATCTCATTTTATATTCTTCATACGAATTTATAGCACTTATATTTAAAGTCTGTGTAAAGCAAATTCTGCTATTTTCTTCTAAACACATTAAATAGGTCATAAAAGTACTCTTCAAAATGTGTAAAAAAGCCTTTTAACCATTTACAATGGAATTGTGGAGCTAGGCTTCACAAACTGTGTTTCTAGGTTTCAATTTTCTGGATTTAGTGGGCGGGCCTTAAATCATAGCCGCATTACATAACGGAGCTATCCCTGCTGCAAACACGCCCCTGAGGCTGTAGCAGTATAAATACGCACTCTTGTACAGTAGGTGGCGGTATGCACCTGGAAGTTGTTTGCGATCCGCCAATAAATTGAGATTAGAAGAAGAAGAAGAAGAAGACAAAGAAGAAGCAGTAGAAGAAGAAGAGGCAGTAGTATAGAAAACCAGCAGTTTCACTATATACATATATATGTCACATTTTTCACGTCACTATATCACCGTTTAGACTAATCTGATGTTTGTAAAGTCTATAAACACAATGATTGAACAAACATTACTATTTCTGTGTGCACGTTTTGTAATTAACATGGTTATTATTGATTAGCTGGGCTAACCGTTAGCTGTTAGCCGTTAGCGATTAGCTGTTAGCGGTGTCTGTAATAACTCAATAAACGGTCGGTGAAAAAAATGTTTTTTTCCAGCAGATATCTTAGTTACAACATGATTGAGCTAGCAAAGCAGTTTTGTGTTGCTATGTGTGGTATTTATTCAGTTTTGGGAAATCACGATGTCTAGAAAGCAGTGACTGCAGCTAAGAGAGACAGACTGTTAAAAGCCTCCCGTTGTCGGATACGACATGAAACTACTCCAGTTAGCTCAGTCATGTTGTAAATAAGACATCTGCTGGAAGAAATATTTTCAGTCAGTGGAGCCGAACCGACACTCTGCCTCCCTGGATTACATCCTCCCGTTCCGCCGGCTGCCGGTGAGGGCGTGGACTGAATGGCTGCAGACATACCCTCCGAACACGCCCCCAGCGTTTCACAGCAGAGAGAAGTGCTTGTTTTTCCATGATTTTGAGAGCTAATTTTATATACATAGCGATTTTTTTAATCTTTCAAATTTGGCTCAGTGATTAATGACACATATTTCTGTGACAAACTTATAACAGACATTTTTTGCTGCTTTACATGGACTTTAATATATGTGTGCTGCTGTTGTGTACCTGAATGTTTATGAATCATCCATTTGTCATTAAAGAAACACATAACTCAATAAATCGATAAATCAGCAAATAAATGAATAAATAAATATATAAACAGAAATAAGATTCTTTAGCCCCATTCTTTCTTTCTTTCTTTTTTCTTTTTTTGTAAACGTCTTCTGGTTTTGCACTTTGATGTATATAAGCTGCTTTTTTTTTTGCAAAATTTCCTATAAATATTCAACACTTTACAATCAAATGAACACAACAGTTTTTTAGAGACTAGAGAAGGATATATTTATTCCTAAATACAATGTAACCTTTAAGTTGTTAAGGTCTAATATTAAATGTTATTCTGAGCAGTTTACATTTGTAAAGCTAGTCACACTGAACTTTATTTGTGCGGAGCATCTTCCATAACAAACTACGGCGTCGGCATCAATGCAGGCTGGCTGTTGAAGGGTTTTATAACCCACTTTCAGTTATGATCAGAGACAACTGGTTTGTAGATATCTGAAATGAGAATTTTTCCCAGTAAGAATGATGTTGCTATCTAGAATTGAAAGTGTAATACCCATGAATGGCAAAAATGATTTTTGCCCTAGGAAGAGTGCTGTTCTGGATATCTGAAAATGTTACTTTTGACTTGGAAGAATTTAATTACAAATATTTGCAATACATATCTAGACTACCTATTGAAAATTAAAACAACCACTTCTACCTTTTAAGGATTTAATGATATCTAAACTAAACTAAATGACTAAATTTTGACTAGGAAAAATAAAGTTTTAGATATGGTGAAATAGTAGTAGCTAGGAGCTAGTAAGAATGTCCTTGCAGATATCTATAATGCAATTCGGACTAGTAAGAATATAATTTTGACTTGGAAAAATGCTATTATGGATATTTAAATTCTAACTATGGATAGTCAATGCACTATTTTTATGTTAAAACAACATCTTAACTACATGTCAACAGATATCCAAAATACATGTATAGATATATGCAAAATTATTGTTACAAGTCATATTTCTAATTGTAGATATCTGGTATTGAAATATACGGTAACAATTTACAATAACTATCCGTTATAACTAGTAAATAGATCATTTGTAAACTGTTAATTAATGAGTTATTAATGACTTGTTAAGTGTTAATAGTTTGTTAAGGATTTATAACGATGCCTTATAGATAGTTAATAGACCATTAATAAACTGTTAGTTAATGAGTTATAAATGACTTGTTAAATACCAGCTTAAGAATTAATAACTGTGCCTTATAGATAGCCAATAGATAACTTACAAGCTGTTAGTTAATGAGTTATAAATGACTTGTTAACTGTATATTAGTGATTTATAACTATACCATATAAACTAGTAATAGATCATGAACAAGCTATTAGTGAATTACTTACTAATGACTTGCTAAGTATCAGTTAATAGTTTATATCTGTGATTGGGACGTTATTCTAAAGTTGCAACTATTCCTCATTTATTAACTGTTAGTAAATGAGGAATAGTTGCAACTTTAGAATAACGTCCCAATAACATACATAAGCTAATAACTAATACTTAACTAATATATTAACTCACACTTTACAGATCAGTTGTTAATAGTTTGTTAACCATCCACTAATACCAGTGAAACTTTGTGGAACAGCAAATGGGTGTAACAAGTTCAAGGTACAGAAATTTGATGTGATATTTAAAATATCAAATTTTTGTACCTCAACCTTGTTCCACCCATAGGCTATTCTGTGTACTGTATTTTACCAAAGACACACCACAGATGAAATGTTGAACATTGTGTTTAATGTATAGAAACACATACTGAGCCATCACATGGCAGAACAGCAGTATACAACAGTATACAAACCCATGAGGTTTGGGCACTTTTTGTGCTAAACACTGAATAAACAGAATTTCAGAGGGACATTTAATGTCCATACATCACAGCAATGTCATGGATTATCCATCCTAATGGCCCTTTGCGATGCTTACGGGCAAGCCACTCATACCATTCAATAACTCTGAGATGGTCTACCAGTAACTCCTCTGTACGATTCCCCCTGAGTCTCCACACATTTTCCTTAACCGTTCTCCAGGCCCTCTCTAATGTGCTGAGTATGTGCACCTGTTTGGGCATCAACATATGACACACTGTGATTGACAGTGAAATGGGTGTAACCTAGCTGAGGTAAAGCATTGCGATAAGCCCGCCACTCATCACTTATTATTGTAGATCCCACTTTAACATGGTGAGCTGTGTCCTTCTTCTTCTCTCGACTAAGCGAAGAACAGGCTTTGCATGTCTTCTCCCTCTCCAGTTCACACCTAGCATCCCAAACACCCACTTCTTCCTCTTCCAGCCACCAGCCATTCGTCCCCATCCATACTGTTGAAAACATAAAATATTAGGAATTATTCTTCTTTAAACAAAATGAATAATCTGTCATTCAAGGGTAATGTGCATTACTATGTTGATAATAGTGCTTGCTGCTTGCCTTTCTTTTGTGTCTGAAGTGGCTCTCATCAACAGTGACAAACTGCTGCCGCCCCCCAATGTACTGGCCTCTTGCTTGCTGATATCTGTCCATCGCAGTAGTGCACACATCTCGCAGCTTTTGAGCCATCTTGGACAGGGTTGCTGAGCTTCCAGAGATGTCATCATTGATCATGTCCACCTGACGTAGACGCAGGCCTTGTGGAAATCTGATAGAACAAGGCAAATAATTATTATACCACAGTTCTTTTGATCTTTTTGGTTTGATACACAAAGTTTGCATCTACTGCACCCCAGGATATGACAATTGTCCACTACTGTGTAGACAAAAACAGCAATAATGATGGAAAATATGTTTTGTGGTATTTTCTACAGAGCTCTGTCCCAATACATTTGGGACTAATAGGATATTTGTAAAATCCTATTTCTAATATTAATTGCCAGAGTCTATAGACTGAGAGAGCCAATTGCCATTGAGCTTCAAGAGGCAGGGTCAGACACTCATGTTGCTCCACCAGGCCTAATGCTGACCAACACAGCATCCCATAAGTAACAGCAATTAAACATATTTCCATAATTAAACTGTTAAGAATTCAAGCTGTAAATTACACCTTTTAGCAAAATAAATCACAAAAGTGAAATAACTCCAAGCACCTGTTATCATCATGAGTCTAGAGATGCTCCATAACATAATAATCACAAGTTTTACTACATAGTCTCCAGTTATTGTTTATGACAGCATAGTTATACAGTATTTCTATTGAAATAAACACTTTTCATCATAGACAGACAGACTAAAATCATATACCTATGCCATAGCGTACCTGTACACAAAGCGCATCCAGTTGAAGAGGGAGACCTTTGACTTGCTGAATATAGATTTGTGTCTAATTGACCTCTGCAGTTTCCTCCCTCTGTGGTTATGGTGTTTGCAAACCCTGAAGATGTACAAATAAAGATAAGAATGACACAGGCCAGGGTAGTGGCTAGAGCAGTGATTCTCAAACATTTTCATGTCAAGGACCCCCAAATTAATGTGTATTTGGCCATGGACCCCATCTGAAAATATTTTGTGCCAGGAACCCCCATAAAATGTGTGTTAAAATGTTTCAAAAGTGTTGAATTTTTTTTCAGTATTTTTTTCTGAAAATAGCAGATCTATAAGCTCACAACGTTTTGACGTGTTGTGATCTGGTAGATTAGTATTAAGTAGTGTAGTGTATAGTAGTATATTTCTAGAAATTAATGTTAACATGAATTAAGATATATTGGGCACTCTTAATAGCTCACAATTGAATAAATTTCATTTCATGCAATAAAAATAAAACTTACCATGCATAGTTGTCCACACAAATGGATTCCTTGAATTTCATCTTGTGTTTGCATTTTTGGCATCTCATCCCTCTTCTTAGAAGCCTTTTCTTCTGCATCCATTTGATTATTTCTCTGTGTCTTCTTTTAGATTTAGTTCTGCCTTCAATAAGCTCTCTTAGCTCAGTGGCTAAACCAGGCATTATTTGGCTACGATATTACAATATGACTTGATTAGGGCCTACCTATTTTCTTATCCTCTGTTCTTTCCACACACATCACACAAGCTTCCCGAGTCTCTATGACTAGCTCCCGCCAGATTACTACGTATTATAGGTTGGGGGTGACGAGAGTGAAACAAGCCAATCATAATTGTATTCACGGGCTGGAGGAGGAGCCATGTGGCCTCCTCCATCATATTGGCTGGTTGTCAACTTGTCAATCACATCGCATCACCACTGTACATGGTGAGTGACAACCGGTGACAACATAGACAGACACGCCCATCCTTCACTCACTCAGCAAATTCTTGATGGGAAGCTCGCATTAGCATTGATTTCAAAGAATGAATACACGGTCTGGTAAAATGTCCGATACCAGTGTTCCCAGCGGTGATGCGCAAAATACCGAGATAAATCCAGGTACTGTCGGGAGAAAGAGAAAGAAGTCAACAGCGGGCACTTCCAGTAAAAAGAAAACTACATCTGTTGATCATGCTGTGCACATGGACAACAACGGTAACGGTAGGCAAGACTGCGTGTTATCAAAGTCCTTCTAGGCCGAGGGTTATCCCGAGGCTAATCCAGTAGCCACCCTGGTCTGCTTCAGACCCGTAGACACATCAGCTTTATTAAACAGTAAATTAAAATGTCTAATTCAACCAGATTAGTGAAGGGTCCAATGATTAATTTTGTGTGTGTGTGTGTGTGTGCGTGTGCATGTGCGCGCGACTAATAGAAGATTTAGCCTATATGAGTTGTAAGACTTGTTGTAGGCCTACAGTTAGTAGAATTGTTATTTTTGGAGAGCAACACAGGGTGCATACAAAGTATTAATCAATGTTGATTGAATGTTACAGCTGTCAAATATATATAAGGGCTGAGCAATATATCAATATTGTTATATAGCATAATAGTTGTCTTTTCCTGGTTTTGAAAGCTATTACAGTAAAGTGATGTAATTTTCTGAATTTACCAGACTGGTCTAGCTGGTAAAACTTAGTCTAGAATAACTGAATTGGCTGCAAAATAGTAAAACAAGAATCATCATACTGGTGTGATTGTATGCATCAAAACTTTAATTCAAGGCTTAGGCAAAATATCAAGATATATATTGTATTGTGACATAACCTAAAAATATCTAGATATTTCAAAAAGGCCATATCGCCCAGCCCTATGTATATATATGTGCGTATATATATGTATATAATGATAGTCTGTACATATCCATTCATATATTCACTGGTGATGGATGATAGTTATACAATTACGTTCACTCATTCAGAGATCCAGTGCAGATATCTAGAGCTAGCTGCTCATTATTTTATTTTACCTTCACCTGGCTTTTATGATTAGAGCTTTTTTAATTCTCTATCCTATCATTCCAGATACTGAGGCAACTGTAGCTCCTACAGCATTTTTACATATTAAGAAGAAGCAGCTTAGGCTCTGTGAGGCCAAGAAGAAGCAGCACACACTCACAGAAAAAATCAGTGACCTGACTAAGGAGAGAGACTCCCTCCGCCAACAAGTTGGTCAAAGTAAGTAGGCCTAACACTTTTTTGGAAAAACATGTTTGCACACCTGACAATGATACTTGGGTGCTTTGTAAAATATATATACAGTTGAGTGGAAGAAAGGCCAACATTTCACAGTGACAAGACCTTCATCAGAGCATGAGCGTGTTATTACCCAAACAATACACACAGTTAATACCTGGAAGATAATATCTGTAGCATTGATTGACAGCAGACACATCTGTCCAACTGATGAGATCACGATTTGATGAATCAGTGAAACTGAAAGTCTTAATAAAGGTAAATGTTGATAACAATGTATGTGAGTTGACTTGTATCATCATAGTTAGTAATGCATTTGGTATTGTATTTTCTATTACGTTGTACATACAGATGATGGTGGAACAATTGACACATCTTCCAGTCATCTTCTAGTTATAACAGATAGTTATTATAAAGTGTTACCAAATATACTAGTCAAAATGTATTTTTTGGATGTTCAGATACCTGAAATACATATACAATCTACCTATTAAATGTTAAAACGGCTTGCCATAGCCCACTGAAAGAGAGAACAAAAAGGGGAAAATACAATGAAGGAGAGGACCATGACACAATGCTGATGACATAATCAGGTTGTTTTATTTTTTTTTTTAAATTGACAAGTTTCTCCCAGAGCCACAGAACACATTATACAACTGTTTTTACAGGCTGAGTAATTCTCATCACGATGAGCACACAGACCTTGTATGTAAACTTGGCTGAGTTTCCCTTTAACAAAGTGCATTCAGTGTAATTGCACAAGCAAATATATATTTTCTCTATAATTTGAAGTTTAAATGGCCTATTTTACCATACAGAATCTGTCACACAGTCCCAGAATTGATTCATATTTTTGATCTGCAATGATCTGCAAAGCACAGCGAATGCAATGTATGACATGTTAACAAACAAGATAGCAGATTTTTAAATGGGCTCTTAAATCAGGTTAGGGGAAGAAAAAAAAACACCTAAACACCTACGTACGGCATTGTGCAACCTTCTTTTATCTCAGTGTATATCGTCATGCATCAAGTGGCAGTAACAAGACATACTCACACTTGTCATGTTTATCAAAGACCTCTTTCTATCTGTGTTGCTCAGTCTTTGTAGCAGCAGTCACACAGGGGCTGGTAACATGAGGGCAGTGCGGGCAAGTTATTTCCATAACTGTGACACAAGATCAACCCCAAACACTGCTCTTGCCACAGGCACTGTAAATGGAAATTCCCCTCTTATGGCCAACCCAACTCTTCTTGAACCCTGACGTTGGCACGTACCTTCCTTTTGTTTCCTACATTTACCTCCAAGACCTTGTTTCATAAGGTAGGTGGTAGATTAAAGGATGATACAACTTGACAGCATCGTAAATGATAAGAGATCTGTGAGTAAACAGAGGAGATAGGAAAGCAAAGATGTTTCTCGGCACAAAAACACCATTATCTCCAGTCTTGATAAACATATTCACAGACAAGTATTTAGGAATCGCAGAGAGGGATGCCAATTACCCATGAGCCTCCATTCTTACCCTGCAGTCTTGGGTTTAGATTAGTTTTGCATTTTGCTTGTTATCATTCGAAATCAAACAAGTGCATCAGCCTCTGTCCATTTTGAATCGCAGCCAGATCCTAGCGCTGCTCAGTCTGACCCTGCTGGTTTCAGAGTGTGTTCTCTGTACTGTGTGTCTGCTTTATTCACACAAATCACCCGAGGGGGAGGGGGGCTGTTTTTTTTTTTTTGCATGGTCTGACCCTGTGCAGAGATGGAGAGCTAATTATGCACTCTGTTTGTGTGTGTGTGTGTGTGTGTGTGTGTGTGTGTGTGTGAGTGAGTGTGTTGTTGCTGTGTGTTTGTGGAGGGTGCAGGTTGCCCGCGGCTGGTGTTTGGAGGTGGTAATAGTGTGTGTGGGGTCTTTGGGATACGTCTGACCTGGGCAAGCCTGCCAGCATGAAAGGCGCCAGCGTCTGATTGGCACCTCGCCCACACACACACACACACACACACACACACACACACACACACACACACACACAGATGATCTTCACTCTAGAAGGGAAATACAGAGTAGTCAGGTGGTGATAGATGACAGAAACCATGTTGTACAGATACAGTCCAGTCCACATTATGCATGCAGTCACACACACACACACACACACACACACACACACACACACACACATATATATATATATATATACACAAAAAACATCCATTTTGCACCTGAAAAAAACAAACTCCTCCTTTTGTTGGAGAGAACTTACAAATATGTAAATGCACACACACACACACACAAAATATGGCCAAGAAAAACATGAAGGCAACTCAGTCACCATGGAAACCCACCACTCTATCTCCAGCCACAACCATTTCCTTTCTGTATTCCTCCTTTTTACCTCACCACCCTCTTATCTCAGCAGTAGCTGCCAATCGTCCATATTTCCTGTCGTTGCTTTTTCCCCACCTCCCTCCCATCATCTTTCTGCTAGCTGCTCTTTTATGTTTTTTCCACCTTCATTGTTTTTCTTTGTCTTTTTCAAGAGCAAAACCTGTTGGTTACCCAAATATATGAAAATATTCTTTAAATAAGACAAATTGCATTGAAAACAAGTTGAATTACCTCAACACATGGTAGATTTGTGTCTTTTACATTACATTTAAAGGGAACCTGTCATGCTTTTCTGTATTTTTTGTCTTAAATGTAGTGTTACAATAAAGGATGTTCTTAAATGTGGCCAAAGTTTTAAATAATGAGGTAAATGTATGTAGAAGTAACCCTGTGAGCAAAAATCTCAGGTGTCCTACCATTCTGAAAGCTCAGTTTCTGGCATTTTTTTCCTACTCTGGCTACAGTATGATGTCATAGTGTGCCGGATTTCTTTATTTGGTCATCCTCTCTAGGCATGCTACTGCAAGTATTAACATAAGTAGCCTAAACTGCTACATGTAGCTACATGCTAACATCAGGGAACCATGTAGACTTGGTTGCTGATATTTTAAATTTCTCCTGATTTTGGATCAGATTACCACGGAAGCGCATTGCATTCACTGGATACAAAAAAAAAAAATAGACACCTTATCTCGTAATTACGAGATCCTGAAAAAAAAAAAAATTCAGAGATTTTGACAATAAAGTCAAATTATGAGATTAAAGTCATTATTTAATGAGATTGAAGTCATAATATTATGAGAATGACGTTGTAGTTTTTTAAAGAAATAACCAACAACAAACAGAATGTCAGATTGTCTTTCATGCCATTGTAAGTAGCCTACTTAATTAGGTTCGGGAACCGGCACCGTGACAGTGTTCTGACGATACTTCATTTTTTGTCTTATTGTTATATGCACAGTAAGAACACGCATTTCCTTGCAGATTGAAATTTGTTCTTTTCTGTACCAATTAATGCCAAACAATATAAATCTGAAGTATAAAATAGATCAAAATATATACGGTGTTACACATATACACTGTTGTCCTTACCTAGTGTAATACTCCATCGTAATTTACAATATATGGGATATAGTCAAGATGGCACCACCTGAGTGGCAGCTGGTTACAGTAGTTCCGACCCCCCTTTGTGGATGTGCAGTATGTGGTTCTGAGCAAAGCAGTGGCTAATGTGGCACCTTTCCTGATCTCATAATTACGAGACCCTGATCTCGTAATTACGAGACCCTGATCCAGTGAATGCAATGCGCTCCCATAGATTCCTGCTGGGATATATCCAGTTGTGTTTAGAAGTTTTTATTAGTGATTTTTTTAGGGTAAAAATAATCTTATTTTGATTCTATTCTTCGTTACAGTCATTTGCTGAGTGCAGTGATGGCGCAGAAGCCAAGATACGTAAGACCTGGAAACACTGACCAGTCAGTGCAGACTGGGCTTTTTCAGGAGGGGGGCTTAAAAGACAGGCGTTAAAACAGAGTCCCCTCAGACAGAGGGTGAATACGGGTATTCTAGCACAGGTTGTATTAGGAACATAAAGTGGTTTATGAGCATTAAAGCATGTAAACATGTTCTAGCAGAAACCAAGTGGCCAACTGTTCTGAAATATGAAGCCAAAACTGCAGTTCCTAATGCCCAACTTTACAACAGAAATTAACCATGTTTACAGTCTTGCACAAAAAACAGTTTTGGTCTGTATAGCCAGTTTCAACATTCATGACAATTGTGGCAATGTGAATTTTTATTTTACTCACACGTTTGCAATTTATTTAGGCTTGAAGTTATGCATAATTAAGGACAGGGCCGCTTAATTGACGGGCCATCTGCGAGGCGTCACTACAGTCTATGGCGCCTGTTATACTGTCTCTTCAAGGCAGGAATTTCAAGCGGTTATGCTGCCTTGGAGTTATGTGAAAATGGTACAAATTTGGAGGACGGAGTTGTCTCATTTTTAAGCTGGCATCGGAGGCAGTAACAGCACCAAATCGATGTCTGTATAAACGTGACAGCGGGCAGGACGGATCATGGGCAGCATGCTTGTGAGATTTAAAAAGTAGCTGATAGCAGTTTGCAACTAACTCACAGAAGAACAGCGGTCAAAAATGAATGCAAACTGGGAGAACCATAAGGTCAGGGAGCTTACCCTCTGAGCAGAGAAGGAGATCAGTTGCCATATAACTGAGATGGTATATGATTGTTATTGCCATTTTAATGCCATCATTGATACTGTTTAAAAAGCGCAGACAACACGTCTATTGTGTGTAACAGTAGAGACCAATGCCGTTGTCTTACGTCACACCCATCATGCCTCTGTTATTTCCACAATGCCAGCATGCTGTCTAAAATCACACACTAGAGCGGCGTGATGCCACCATTGTTGTGTGTAAAACTGCTCCTTGCTCCAACCCTTGCTCCTGCACAGGTCCTCCCTTCCATCCACATCCAAATATGACGCTGAAAATTTGCATATGTCCCCTTTATGTAACATTCCAAAGTAAATGTATTATGATTAATATTGTTTGCTCAGTCTCTACCTGTTACTTTTTATTCTCCGTTCTGCTTCACCTGCTTTTTCTTTCACGTGTAGTCACCAATCCTCCATACATAGTTTTTGCATAGATGTGACCAAGTGGGTAACTTAGGGTCACTAAGGCAGAAAAACCCAGGTTAGGGTCCTACAGGGCCGTGTGGACAAGCAGGAAAAATGGGGCCCAGTGCCATGCCGCATTCAGTTGATCCAGGATAATAGAGCCGGGGCCGGCCTGGCTGTGTGGAGGGTCGGCGGATCAGCTTGTTCCTCCCCGCTGGAGGTCCACCTAGAATTCAGATGCAGGAAAGAGCCCCACAGTTAATCCTGTGTGTGTGTGTGTGTATCTGTTTGGGATGGTGACATAGCAGCATTTGTATGTGTCTTTTTACCTGTATATTTATGTATCGTATGTTGGGCGTATTTGAGGCAATTAGAGGAGGTCCAAGGTCAAGTCAACCTCAGTCTCAGCACCTTCTAATGCTTAAGTTCTGAATGTTTTTTGCCAGCTTGAAACTATGAGTATGAGTCTGAGTCATACTCGCATTATTAAATATCACAAATTAAATATATTTAACAATTTCACCAGTCTGTTTTCATGTAGTTATCTTTTGGTTCAAGAACACTCAGTGTTTGAAATCCACCATAGCTTTCGGTGGAACCCTATTTTTCGAGTGTGGGTGATAGAGGTCACTGTACATGTGTACATTTACATGAATGCGTCCACCTGCAAAAATTTACCATTTATAAATTTCAATTTATACAGAGAATTTTCAGCTTGGGAGAAGAAAGAAATAGAAAATTCATTCAGGGTTGCAATTGCTGTTAATTTGTTAAACAGATCAGAACTAGGCTGCATCCCATGATGATTAATAACATACCCACAGCCTCATGTTGACAATGTACCCTGTGTGCTCCACTTGTCATGGATGTCCGCAGCATTAATAGACACCATTATGTTTATTAGACACAAATTATTGAAAACTGTTAAGCACCAATAAACAGGCACACTGTCAAGTGCTTCGGTATTAGCCTTTTATTTATTTCGGGAACCTACAGAGACTGCTTACACAAAGGGCCCAGAATTTTGTGCTACGCCCCTGATCTCAGCTGCTTAGTAATATCCAGTCATATATGTATGTTCTTGTACCACTTGTTTTACATGCCAGTGTGGTTAGTGTCAGTAATTTGACATTCTTATGTCTTTTTTTTTCTTCACTAATCCACATTCCTGACAACTACATCTTACTGGCAATAAAGTATTGAATCTTGAAACTACTTGAATCTCAGTGCCTCTTACTGAGCTGATAAGTTTTCTGTTGGCAAAAGTTTAATCTCTTAAACCCAAACAGAACTAACTAACTAGCCAAAGCTGCCCTTTAATTATCTATTCAGTTTTCATTTGAGGTCTTTTGATTCTTATTTACATGTTGAGATTCCCAGAATGTTCTTCTGGGAAGATATTGATCTGGGTTGAGCCTCAACTCTTCCTGGAATCCTGAAAAACAGAGGTGTGGTACAGTGCTCATACACTTTGCAAATAATGACTTTTAAATGCGATTGTAAGCATAAGTTCATACCAGCAGAAAAGGTGAAAACACCAGCATGTTAGCATGTTTGTACAACTTCATACTGAATACTTATCTAAGATGAATTTTATTCAGCATTCTCCACAAGTTTTCTAGGAAACCTAAAAAACAAAATCTCATGGGAAACACCAGGCAATAAAAAAGGCCAAATGGAGTAATAAAAAAAGAAAATACAAAGAAACAGCTCAAGGTCTCAAACTGGGACAGGAGGGAAAACAATTGGATTGGAAAAAGTTGCCCGCGGGCTGGGCAACATTTGACTCTTTCACAGTCCTGCAAAGTCCAGAGACACATTTGCATACTCAAGAGCAACATCACTTTTGCAGTATTTGTATCTTAACTCTTTGTCCGCACAATCAACTGAAGGCATACAATGCCAACATGTGTATGAACTTAAAGTTGATACCATTAACTAGATTATATCACAATAGCACAAACTGGGTACTTTTCAAATTTTTTTTGAGTAGGACATAAACGGGAGAAATAATTGAAAAAACAAAAGGTCATTGTGAAAGGGCTGCAGATATGGATCAAAAACTTTCATCTGCAGTCTGAGGGAGCAGAGTCAACTAATTTCAAACGTAAACATTAAAGCATCAAATGTTAAACATGCCTCCAGCTGGATGCAATCATAATGAGCTGTTACAACTTTAGAGTGTTTTACCAGACCTCCCCAAATGGTTGACCTACGGTCTGTTCGAAACCGCATACTTACCTACTACTCATACTAACTCTTTGAGTATGTAGTGTGTTTACACTGCGCAGTATGCGATTTTGAGTATGTGAGAAGTTGCCGGATGCATACTCGATTCGCCAGAAACGTTGAGTATACAAAATGAGCTTACTACTCACACTCAAATTACCCACGATGCAATGTAATGTGACGTCATCGATCATCACTTCCTTGCCGCGAACAGGACAAAAGAAAAAAGAAGTTATTTATTTATATTTATTACTACTGTATATCATAACTTATGAAACTTTATGAAATCATTCAATTCACGACTTTGTTGTTCAATGATGTACATTTTTCCCTCCAATTTTCAGGCTGTGAGGTATGTTATATTGCGTTGTATATTATGATTAGATTTATAGTTGATTAAAAAGGAAATTTAGATCTGAGAACAATCCCAAGTCGATTGCGAGCATGATGTACCGAAGACAGCGGGCCGATCTTCGTCTCAGAGCTGACAAGACTCTCCGGTGAGGCATTTTGAACGGTCAAATTCCGTTAACGGGACGAGATCGGTCAAAACGGCGGTTTCAAGCTAGCTACATCAAGGGTAGGTTTGCCTCCCGTTTTCAAAATAAAAGCACAAATTTTATCGTTATGGTTTTCTGTATAAAGAAGGGCTTCGGGTGTTTTATTTTGTGAAAATAACCGGAAGTGCGTTGCTCACTACGACTAGCTTGAGCAGCGCCGAAATCTCCGAAATTGTCCGAACAAAATTGTAAACAGCTGGTATTTGGTCAGATTTTTAACACGTTGTGGATCTAAACGGCTACTTTCTCGCCTAAAAATGTTTCAAATGTTGCTAAAGTAATATATTTACAGAGTTTAGAGCTTAAGGGAAATCAGCTGTAGGCTGGCTGATTTCGGCTCGGGCAGGAGCGAAATGCATTGTGGGTTATCATGTAGTATGCTACAGTGTTTACGGTCTGCATACTGTCTGTTCATTGAGTATGTAGTATGTAGTATGGCAGTATGCAGTATGGCAATATGTAGTATGTAGTATGCGGTTTCGAACACAGCCCTAGTTCATAGAAAATAGTAGCTAAAGTTAGCTAACGTTACCTAATACTGTTAGCCTGATAGCTGTGCATCCACAAGCTATTTGAAGAGTAGCTATAGATTGAAATTAGAATTAGAATTAGAATTACCAAAAAGATATCTGCAAATTTAAGAAATAGTTTGACAAAATTTGAAATTCACTTCAATGCACTTTCTTGCTGAGAGTCAGATGAAAATATTGACATCACTGTCATGTGGCGTGTGAAGCTACAGCCAGCAGCCAATTGGTTTAGCTATCAGTAAAGACTGGAAACATGGGGACATAGCTAAAACAAACAAGATATAACATGTTAAGTAGGGGGTTCAGAGGTGCTGGTGGGTAGTGTTTTACCCTCACTTAAGAGCTGGACTAACAGTTTCCAGTCTATGTGCTAAGCTAAGCTAACGGACTGGCTGTAGCTTCATAACTTTTCAAGCTTAGAAAAAAAATAACTATAAAGTCAATGAGAATGCTTCTGTTTAGTTAATATGTGGTTAAGATTATTCAATTTAACATAATACTGTTCAGAGTTGGGAGATGCACTGATCATTATCTCAGGGTAAACAGTTGTAGCCTACCCTTTTACACAGGGTACACACATGATCCATTGTAGAAGATGTGTATGCATATGTGCAGGAACATATTTAAGGCTTTTCTTCATTTATACATTTTCCTGAGAAAAGTCATACAACATAATTCATAGCCTGCTGTACATATCCCACGTAAACATGAGCCAGTAATTTGTTCATAATCCATGTATTTTGTAAGGCCGGGCCAGTAAGGAGGCAGATTAGGGTGGTGGATAGGTTACAAAATGCAGGACTTTGCCCCAGGACTTTCCCCTGGGAGACCACTGTTCAGAGCCGTGTGAACTTTAAGTGAGCTTTGAGTCATTTAAAGGTACGTCTTCATTACGTTTCTAATCCTAAACCTAACCACAGTAACTTTACATTAAATACATAACTTTGATACGGACACGTCATTTGTGGGGCGCTAAATTGTGGGATATCATACAAACCGTTGTGTGAGGACACTGCATATTTGTTGAGGTGTGCTGCACAATGTGCGAGCATGACTATGTATATGCAGGTGCTTACAGGAGCTATAGGAAAGCTGCTCAGACATACTTACATCAGTGGTCCCATCTGTTAGTCCAAAGAATGTGCCCTCCCTTGCCTCAAACACAGCTTCTCTCTGGGCTGCATGTGCCAACATTTCTAATATTCTGAATGGTGTCGCACATCCGGTCGTCTCTTGCTGAGGCCACTTATGATCCCCTGGGCAAATCATGTTCGTCGTCGCCTCCATCATGAGCTGCCATAAAACTCCATCCCGATAGCTATGCTTATGCCCCTGCAGTGGAAATTCCTTGACATTTTGAATTTTATAGATCTAAAAAGCAGTTCCAAACTTTCTCATCCTGTTCAGCCAGTCTGCACCATTGATAAGCTCCTGCTACCGCAATCTCTCTTCATGTTTAGCTGACCCATGAGCTGACCCTGACCCTCACACTTTTCTAGATAAGAGGAATTAATTAAACTTCCACATTTCAAACATCACTTTTTAAATATATTTTCTGACAGGCACCTTATCATATGCTGTTCAAAGTATCTGTATTCTGTATGCATAGTCTTATCAGCTTGAATACTGTGATTCTTTGTTTTACTGATTCCATTGATATTTTCATCCACGTTTCAAAGTCATGAATCAAAGACCCCGACAGTGACAGCGTATCAAATAGTGTTCTGTAAATAAATAAAACCTTTAAAATCCTTTGAATAAAACTGATTGAACACTGAACAAAGCAATAAAAATGACAATGTTACAAACACACAAAATAAATCTATTGAATTTGACATTATAGTGCCCTTGGGTATTACTGTATTTTTATTACAGCCATTTATGACAAAGGTAAAAGAATATTATTGAGCAAAATGGCAGAATTTGCAGTGTTATTGTGTTGTGCTGTCTTATACTGCTGGATGATTTCTTGCATGTTTATCACTTATTGTGTGCAAACTGGTGCTATAGTGTTTACATGTTGAGGCATGCTGGTTTCTGTGTGGTTATTTCACAAGTCCCCTTCACCTCTTAATTGCATAAATCCCATCATGCTACATTTTGAAAACATTATCATAATGTGCACTAATGACTGTCTTGGAGCATAGCTGACATGCACTCACCCTCTCACAGAGACAGACTAAAAATGGACAGCACATGCACTTTTGAGCTTTGTTGTCGATGACACATAAAATGCCCACGCCCTCCTTTGCAGGCAAACTATCTGACTGACACACCTACACAGTCTCTCTTTCTCTCTGTCACACAAAGTGAGGTAAAGAGACAGAGTGAGAAGAGAGAGACCGTCCTATCTCCATCCATCCCCTCCATAAAAAATAAGTTGAGAGAAATGACTTTGCCTCCCAGCCACTGCCTCCTACCTACTGTCTCACACTTTGAGCAAAGCTGTGTCTGTACTTATCTCATTGCTTTGATGTGTGCGTTTCTGCTTGAATGCGTATGCGTATGTGCGTCATGCGGCAGCTCCAACTCTACAAGTCCAGACAGGACGTTAGCCCCTACAGCAAAGTGAGACAAGATGAGAGGAGAGAGAAGCAAGGACAGAGGAGAGATGACAGGAAAATGAAAAGGGAAACATGCCATTCATTTGTGACTCAGTTCCTCTTATCTCTGATGAGGAATATTTGCAGCATCACAACATGAAACTGTGGTGTTCGAAAGGTTGTATGTGGTTGTTCCTGGTAATGAACTCATATTCAAAAACAGCTTCTAAGAAGTAATAGGCTACATGCAAAATGTTTAGAGACTGGGGTAAAACAGCATACTGATGTGTCATTGTTCACACACTAAACACCTTAGCACTGGCTGACAATTTATTTTGTGGATATTGTGTTCAGTAAATTATGTTTGTTTTTATTCCTCATATTGAATTATAGTAGATGCTCATCTACTAAAGCACTGAGTTTGTGTGACACAGTTGTTATGGTTACAGGCTATTTAACAGGCCAGGCGTGCGCCATGGGTGCTCCGCTTAGAGAGACCTCCGTGTTTGAGATGGGAGCGGGCGGCGGGAGGTACGAGGCTTCCAGCGAGGGGAGCGGTAGAAATATAACAAAATAACATAAAATAGGAAAACTTGTCTCCCTCTTTTATTTTATTTTCAGCGTTTAATCAAGGCGGAGGCTGGCGGCGGGAGGTCCGAGGCTTCCAGAGGGGAGCAGTAGAAACAAACAGCCAGTGTGTGTCTGTGTGTCATGTTCAGCTGTTGTCACGTAAATAACAGTGCCCAAGCAATAAACAGGAGAGACAATAGGATTTTATTTATTTTTACACTACATTTTCACTGAAAGCTGACCGAATCCGACCCAAGCCTGAATACAATTTTGACCGAACCCGGCCCGACCCGTCAGGTAGGCCTACCGTCAGGACCCATCGGGCTGGAATCAGGTAGCCACACTCTAGTATGTGTATGTGTTCCCTATCTATAGGGGCCTATCTGAATTTCTGTCTTTGAGAGATTTTGTATTATAACTGAATTTTCTATCCATACATATAAACTTTAAATATATTAAAATTATAAGGCATCTTTGAGTAAACTGCGAGTATCATTTAAGTAGGCTATGTCGTGGCCAGGCCGAGTGTCCTCTTTTTTGGAAATCAAAATATGGTCACCCTACAGTAATTAATTGAATTTATTTTTAACTGTCTCAGTGTGACAGAACTATAGTTCATCACAACAGCTCACTTTGCTCCTGTTCACATCAGCTCTAATACAATAGTCACTAGCACAGGCAACATCAAATTGTGTTAATATTAACTTCACATGTATTTAATCATCCCTTTTGCAAGGCTGTGGCGGTGCAGTATCCAGAATGGCTCCATGCTAACAATTTAGCATAGCTATCCCTACACTTTGGTAAATAACCTTACACTGCATGTTAACACTTGCACAGGGATACACACACACCTGCACATTGCCATGAACCAGCAGATTCCAAAGCTTTCAAAGGAAGAAAACAGTCGGTATTTACAGACATATTCCTCTAACACACACATCATCCACCAGCAGTGAGGTGCTCTGTTCTCTTCCCTTACTACTGTCTGGCTGACTGACATGATCATTTCACCGTCTTAGTCTCTTTTGTCGGTATGTCGCGGGCTCATCACGATCGTCAGGGGTGAAGTGGCATAAAGAGGTAAAAGGAGATGGGATCAGGCTCAGCAGAACGAAGCCTTTCACATGTTAATCCGCCCTGTCTTGGTGGAATAGTCTGGCCAAGGCCTTGATTAAGGATTCATAGAGTATTAGCCTGGTATGATTATAGCTATACATCATCTTGCTGCTTTATCAGCAGGTTGTCTTGGTATAAGCCAGCAAACTAGATCCCAGGTGCATAAGTACGTGTGTGTGTGTGTGTGTGTGTGTGTGTGTGTGGTGTGTGTGGTGTGTGTGTGTGTGTGTGTGTGTGTGTGTGTGTGCGTGCGTGCGTGACAGTGTGAGATTATCAGCGTATAAGGGATTAGGTCAAAGCAGTAGATATTTTCTGAATATGTGCTTCTGTAAAGTATCAGATGAGATTTTAACAAGCAGAGACATGTATATTTTTATCTCAAACCAAGCTGCGACTTATGAAATGCTCATGTTAATTAGCGTCGATTACTGTCAGTATCTGTACTTGTCTTGATCCCTCAGTGAGATAGTGTCAGACTTTAACCCTGTAAAACCCAAATATAGAAAAACATACAAATTTTTTTTTTCAACCATTAAGATATTATTATAGGAGGCCTTTGAGGCTGAAAATGAGATGTTTTTTAAAAAATTATGTTTTTGTAAGTTTTTACGGAAATGTTGTAATATTGCAACGTTGGGCTCAATGGGGAGCAGAATCTCCTGTATTCGTACTCATTGTCTGAACAACAATACAGAACTAAGGATTCATTTGCAGGGTTTTGCTTTTATCCCAGAACAGTATAACATGAAAAATAATCTCAGTCATGTTGTTATGAACAGTCATTTATTGCAACAACAAGAACTTTGACATTTATTTACAGTGATAGTCCCAGAAACAGTTCTTGTCCTCTGAAAAACAGAGGCGAACATCACACTTGCTGCATTGGGTATTAGTATACCATGTCTGCAGCGTCCTCTCTTCACCTTCATCGGGAAATGTCCAATTAGGTCCTTGCACACATCCTGTGGGGGGTGTGCACATGCTTTCTTTGAAGAGGGACCATTTGGACTCCCATCACCTGGGGATGGTCTCTTCCCAGCATTCAAAGGACTCCCTGCTGCATCTGGGATCCCATTGCCGGAAGATGGTTGTCATCTCTTCGAAGTTTTCAGTGTTGTGTCCACCTGAAAAGAGAAGAATCAATATTAATATAATCAATTCATGTACATGCCAAAAATGCATGATGTTGCAAGTCAAAGATATCACAAACATGGCAAATAGCAGAAATAGATTCTTACCAGAATGAGAGAGGATGCCAGTTGTGCCTGGAACTTTCTCATGTTCAGTATCTCCTTCTTTGGCATCTTGAGAGCCTTGCAGTGCTGCTTGTAGAGGAGCCAGGCAAGGGTGATGGTGTGCCATAAGATGTACATGTACCAACGCCGGGATTTCAGGGTGGTGTGTGAAGAAAAGTTGCATCGTCTGTGACAGCTGGACCAGAAAAATCAGTATTGGGACTGATAAAATCCTTTTCTTTTTTTTACCAGCAATATCTGTCACGGGGCTTGGTGTGTTCATTTGATTGGGGCGCAGTGTCCACATTGGCTGGGCAATCAGTAGGTTCTTGGTTTTCTTTGACCACACAGGTATTGTTATCTGACTCCTCGTCACTTGCATTTGTGTCATCAAACTCTATGTCTACATCACTCTCTCCATTTTGGACGATCCCAATCACATCCTGCACACTGTACCGAGGATCTCTCCTTGCTGGTGGCATTCTGAAATGGAAAAAATAACTTTGAAACAAATGTATATATAAACAGCACACATGCTTATGCACATGATTCTAGATAACTTGCAGAAAAAGAGGGGATGGTGGGGAGATTGATTTCAATATGAAGTATTTACATATTGCACTGAAGTAACCTATTCACACATTTAAGGGGTCACACAATAGTGTATAGCTGACCAATTGTAAACTCTGATTATCATACTAATAGGTATGCAGGTAGCCTCCAACTTATAACAACACCTTACATTCCTGAACATCAACACCTGTTCCAGAACAATGGAAAAATTGCCCTCCCCCAAGCATCCCCTACAACTGCTTTGACAATGAATTGATAGGAACATTTTCTTATCAATAGCCAAGACAAAGGGCAGACATGCACAAACAGTATTTCCCCTTATCAGAGAAAGCAGGACTTTCTAACAAAGAAATTCTGAGTGTTGAAGGTGGTTAGAAATCATTATAAGTAAATGAAAATGATTAGATATGGCAATATATCTTTGCACACTAGTTTCTAATACAATAATATGTAATCTAATATAGAATGTGTAAATCATGTGTAGTTTAAAGTTATATTGGGAAAATTTAAATTGAAGTTCCTCTCAAAACAGGGTTGTTTTGACCACCACATTCACCCAACATTGTAATATTGCAACAATTACAAAACAAGCTCTAAATACAATGTAAGGCACATTTTCCACAATGACTAAATATGGGCATGTTCTAAAAAAAAAAAAAAAAATTAAAGAATTTTACTAACTTCAATCAGACAAATCCAGTCCAGTAAATCGAGGGGATGATGCTCTCTCAAAAACCTGGAAGTTGTGTGACTTCTGGACTTGAGGGCAGGCCTTATATACAAATGTATGACCCAGTAGCATTCTGAGACTGAACAATAGGACCAAATGAGTATGTTAATGTGGTTGAACAAAAAAAAAAAAAAAAGTTTTTTTGGGGGATAACAAAAATTATTGTAATTCTGCAACAGTGGGTCTTACAGGGTTAAATGTGGCCATGAACTGACTACTAAACCTTCTCCAATAACCCAGTCGTGTGCGGTTTACTGACCCAGTGGTCTGCCTCCCTAGGGGTCAGTCAAACAGGCAAAGGTCAACTGATTTCATAGTCATTGTGTTACAAGATCTGTCATCAACAGAGATGAGGTTTCCCATATATTCCTGACAATGAGTAAACAGCTGACAGTGGTTAGCCCTTTGGTAAGTTACAAGAGATCAGGATCAGCCCTTTATTCTGGCTGCCTCCTGTTTTGGAGAGGTTGGGGGAAAAAACGGGTGGTGATTCACATCTTGGTATTGGAAAGGTAAATGTCAGCCTTTTGGATATGAGCATTTGAATATGAATGAACATGGTTTGTGGACTATTCCCTTGGAGTAAAAAATAGAGCAGGGAAAACAAATGTCAAGCTTTCCAAGATGTTCAGAATTCAGGAAAGAATGCCTATCTGTTTCCAACAGGTTAGGGTAGTCTGGCAGTGAGGCCTCATCTTCTTGTAAAATGCCCTTAAATTTCCCCACAGATTGAATAGACGGCCTTGTTCTTGAACACAGCATGTTTTGGATGGCAGTTCCATTAAGAAAGAAGAATTAGAATGCCCAGATGGTCGAGCCATTTATCTTGGCTGGAAATATAATGATTTTATGTGCAAAAACATTGTGACTGTAATTGGCTGCGTCTTTATGAGAAACGTGCCATGTTTGCCATGGTTCAAGCCATCTTAAAAGCAGGTCTTACATAGAATGTCAAAAACCTACAAAACGTTAGGAGCACCTGCTCCTTCAATAACATGAACTGGCCAGGGGAAATATCCATATCCAAGATGTTAAATCCTTTAATTCTCATGCAACAGTGAAGCATATGCTTTGGAAATATGGACAATAAAGCAAAACTCTAGCCCTTGTATGTTTGTCTAAGCATCTGAATGACATCATGATAAGTAAGAGATAGAGAATTCAGGTGAAACCAAAACTTCCAAACTTTATTAAAAGTATGCTGTGTGACTCATTTCGTATGTATAAATTAAATTGGTATTTAAAAAAACAAAACAAAAAAAACCCAATACAACAAAAAAACAACATTGTACTGTTAGAACCCCCATAAGCTTTAGATCTTGGTGTGTTTAATCTCACACCTAAAAGAGTGAGAAGAGTCCATGGGCAAGTCAAGGGTTCACTAATCTTCATTCTTCATCTAAGACAACAGCTACTGGTCTGATCATAATAAGCTTCTGGGGCCAACAGCCAATATTTCAGGAGAGCCAGTGTAGCCAGCAGGTATGTCCTGTTTGCTGTTCATTCAGCTAAAAACAAAAAAGCTAATAAAAAGCTAATTGTCTGACAATAGCGAATGGGTTCTGACATTGCAGTTCAGCCAATGTGTTCCACCTCTAAACACAGAGGGCCGAATTCACAAAGAATGAACCGCCGCCACTGATAGCACCTTGAATTGCACTTCACTTGCACCTGCAGTTGCTCTGTCTTAACATCTTATTCACAAGGATATTGCGCTAATGATATACCAGCGCAAACACGTCCACAAAGTTTGGCAGCTGAGTGCAGTTTGCCCCTGATTTGCCCCTGATTGCAATTAGCCACATGGCAAAGTATAAATGCTGGCTTTGTGCCAAGAACACCGTGGCAGAACAATGGCAGACTTTGTTTGGCAAAGTATTGAATACTGTATACCCTCATGTAGTGATGTCTGCTGGTGAGTCAGTCTAACAGTGTTGGATGGGTTGAGGCTGTGGATTTGACCAAGTTTGACCACTTTATCACTTTTCCCTCTCACTTGTAGCTGTTTTTTTGTTATCTTTTGAATGAATTATGGAACCGTTTTTGTTCATGTTTGTTTCTCCCTTTTCGTAAAATAATTATTGAAAGTTGCTTGAAGTGCGTGACAGAAGTGCGTTTTGAAAACAACCGCAGACTGTCACCTGTTCAACGCATCAATATCTTCGGATGTCATTAAAGTGATTATGATTATATAATAATGTCAAAATATTATTTACAGACTGATTTAACAGATGATCACTGCTGCCACGATCACTGGAAAGTCTGGGCGAGAGGCTTCCACAGAGGAGCGCCCAGTTTGCACCAGCTTTCTAAAGATTATTTTACTTCACTCAAACTGCGTGTGGCTATTAGCGCTGGTGTTAGTGAATTAGACGTTGTTTATCAATGAGGCTCATTTGCATAGAAATGGGCAATTTTTGCACCAAATATATGCATATAACCTCATTTAAATACGTGCAAGTAACACTGGAGCACCGAGACGCAATCTGCTTGGCAGCGCAGTTAGTGGAGCATTTCACCTTCTGCGCGTGCTATGTGAATTAGATGGTATCTGTTTGCTCCATTTTTACCGGTTTAGCGGTCGCAAAAGCCACGCAATCCTTTTGTGAATTCAGCCCAGACTGTTTACCCACCCCTCAAACCTGAATTGTCAGTTTTACTTGGACTACAAACAGAAACCAGAATACTTCCAACACCAAAATCATGTTTGGTTGCCTACAGATTTTGCATAAAGATTCAGATATCAGTTTCTAGAGATTATGAGTTTGCAGCTAACCCAGATGTATAAAACAGTGTAATATGAATTTTTCCTTGAAATACTAGCCCTTTGGATACTAGAATTGTAAATGGTATACATGCATGCAGTCAGTCAGTCAATCAATCATGTGATCCCATCAGCTTATCTTGTGCATTGTGTCATTTGGTCCTTTTAAGTGTCTTCGTAAATTGTCGGATGCTTTATAGTTGTCCATGTTTCTGGATGGTTCTGGTAATCCATGGTTTCTGGTTGTGGAGTGATTTACATGATTTTCACACCAGTCCTTATTCACCATATAGCACTCTGCTCCTCCTCTGCTCTGTCAGAATGGCAATAAGAAAAAGAGTCACCTGGCTGAGTGTGTTAAATATAAGAACGGCAGATGGACTCAAAAATGCAGACAACCACAGACCTCAGTTCAAAAAAGGGTTATTTGCCCCACCAAAAGAATAATACTGGAAGTCCAGTGTGGGATTCGACCCGGGGTCTTCTGCATGCAAGGTGACAACACTGCCGTTGACCACATGGACAGGAAGGACTCACTGGCAGGTACCACAGATAAGGAGGACCAGGAGAGGATGAAGCTGGACTGAGGCAGGGTGGGGCAAATCCAGGATTGGGTGTCAGAGGAGTGGAGCAGGCAGAGGAGCAGAGCAGGCTGAGGAGGATGCACCTTGAGACTAAACTGCAGTGGGCAAGGCAGCAGCAGGTGACGCAGGTCAGCAGCTGAAGTTGGGAGATGTAAACTGGAAACAGAGGACATCAGAGTCAGGAGCAAGGTAAACGGTCACAAGCAAACATGCACCAAAACCTGGTGCAAGACAGGGGCCAAGAACTTTACCATACAAAGGTTCACAACTAACTGCCACGACTGCAGAGAAGAGCCGGTCTCAAATACTCCAGGTTGATTGCTGAGTGATTGCAGGTGTGAAGATGATTGCTGCAGCCTGCCTTACCTGCTCACACTCACACAGAAAGGAGGGGGGATGGGAAGAGGGAAAGGAAAAACCAGGTGCAATCCTAACAGAATGGCGCTATCCAGGATTTGGCCAAGTTCTCAGTCCTGATATCCCATTGGAAACTGATGTGGCATAGAGGTTGTCCAGTTTATTTCCAACGCTTTTACAATGGCTAGCAGGATGCTGGTTCAGCTGGTGCCCATCTTCTCCTTGATGTTTACTGATGTTTACATTTGAAAGCTTTGACCTGGATAGCTAGCAGTGAGCTATGAAGTTGGCAAACAGAGAATTTACAGACTGGTGAGTTGATTTCCACATTCTAATGAGTGACTTGCAGCCACAAGCCACCACTGTCCAAAGCCAACCACAAAACGCACCACCAAAGCTTACAAAGTGAATGGTCACAGTAGACATTTCAACTTGTCATAGTAGGAAAAAACACAGGTAATGTAACAAAGGCTCTGTTCTATTCAAGTGTCCCACTAAGTCATGACAGTGTGACAGTGAGTCAGCATGCACAATACAAGACCCTGAAACTGAAGCAGCTAAAAGGAATGCAGCCATTATTCATGCTATTATGTACACCTGTGGTTTTCCTACTGTGACATGTCAAAATGTCTCACATGAAAAAGGTCCATTAGTGGAATGGAAGTGTATAGATGAAGGAAAACAAGAGTAATGAAGTGAATGTGGGTCCAGTACAATTGACTGTAAGTTCAGGTTGTACTGTCATTTCATTATTGCCCATAGCTCTCCCCAGAGCCTGGATTGCCTACTGTGTTTGAGCTTTTTAGCAGACATTTGTTTCTTTTCTTTCTTTCTTTTTTTTTTTTCATCTGACACTCATACACACTCTGGTTAGGTTGCACAGATTTTCACACTCTCTCAGCTCACAGAATCAAAGACTTGAACACCAAATCATTGCAGCACAGCTGGGCTCGATCACTGACATCATCTTTGAGCACTTGTGTTATAAACTCGCTCTCAATACCCTTCCCTCTGTCTGCGTCTCTTCCCTCTTTCTCCTGCTTAATACCTCATCTCTCACAACTGAATTGAGCAATACTCCTAACAAAGAGAACAAATCTCCATTGTGGCTAGATGTCTGTCAGGCATCACAGTGTTGCTCAATTAGACCCTTTAAATTGTGGATATGCATGTGTGTTTTATGCTGTGTACAAAATGAACAATATATGTTCCTTCTGTGCAGCAGCATCACCTCACTATATGAAGGCCTATCCTCGGTGTGTGCTGCCTGAGTCCAGGTGTGTAGTGACTAAAAGAAACAATGAGGATTGTGTGTATGTGTGAGTGCATTTCACAGACGCGCCACTGTCAGTAATCAAGTCTGCTCACTATTCTTCAGTGCAAGCCACTCCTGTAACTTAAGAGTGACGTAAAACTAGGACAGACGACATGGAACACACACAAACAGGGGTGCATCAGGGCAACAGTGGGTGCATGTTTATGTACAGGTGACATGATGATGCAGTTACTTTATTTTAAATCAAATTATCCGGCTCTTTAGGTTAAAGGACACACACATTGAGACCTCTACACACACCGACTTGGACAGGTCTATGCGTGAATGGACTTGGCAACAGGCTGCACAGTGATACCTGAGTGCTGGAGTTAGTACCGGAGTGTGTGAGAACCAGAATGAACTGATGGGAGGGTGTGGGAACCTGTCATGCTGCAAGGAAGACTCAGCTCTTGTTACCAGAGGATCAGGCTTTTCTGTAACCCAAACCTCACTCTCCTTTTCCTTTCGCCTTAACACACACCTTCTCAAATATACACACACTTTCACAGACACACAGTCTTAAACTGGCAGGATTGAGGGTTTTGTTACGGCAGACGGTCTAGTCAGATTAGGCAGGACATTGATATCTATCACATGTTCACTGAAATCTCTCAATAAGAAGATTGATACATTGTATTTGTTCTGCTTTTTATGTTGTGGCCTCAAATACCCTGTTGCAAAAGGTTTCAGCATGCAGTTCAATGCTCAAAATCTTTATTGTGCCCTCAGGGCAAACTGTGGGTGGGCTGACCACAAAAAGACATGTTTTAATACGTTACCAGTGGCGTAAATACAAGATAAACACACCATAAACACCATGAATCTAAAGAGAGCAACCCTATGCACAAACTTTCAATATCTGTTATAAATAATATGACTTTGGTTTGTATCCTAAGAAGCAGCTGACTGCACTCGACTTGCAAAAAGAAGTAATTAAAAACTGGAAGAGAAAAGTAACTACATTAAATCAACACAAACCAATGCATTGTAATGTGGTGTGCAGGGGTGGAAAACTGCTCCAGCACTGCAATTTGACTTGTACTCAACTGGAGTATTTTCATTTTATGCTTCTGTACCTCTATTTCACTACATTTCAGAGTGAAATGTTGTATTTATAACTGCACCACATATTTGAAAATCCTATGACTAGATTTAAAAACAGTAACAACAACAACAACACCAAAAGACAATTATCATCTATGGCATGATTCATTATACAGTGAATTAAACAGCTCAATGGTATAAAGCAGTTAAAGGGTAACTTTGGTATTTTCAACTATTTTTCCCATGTTTTTGGATCTACATGACTGATGGGAACAGTTTGTTTTTTTCGTTTTCTTTTATTGATCGGTAGAAATTTTTGCAGCGGAGAAAGAGGCTACAATGTAACATTAAAGGGAAATTTCTCATATCGTCCAAAATTTGTTTCAAGTGACTAGTGACATAAAAATAATAGTTAGCATGTTAGCCGTTAGCCTACATACAGCTGGGGTGCATAGTAGCGTCAGACCTGTTAAAACGTAAGTGAACGGGCATACTTCAAGTGCAAAGTTAGTCCACTAAACAAGCTTTTTTTTTCCACAAACACAGCCTCATATCGTTAGGATAAATGTCAGAGAACATATAGAAAACGACATGTAAACGTGTTGTCTTACCTTACCGGTATGCTGCCATGTTTGTTTACCATTTAGCTCTGCTTTCCAAAGTGCGGCTGAAATATTGTGAGAACAAGCAGCGATCTCATACTGTGCCTGAAATCTCGCGAGCTCTACATAAAGCCCAGCTGGATACTACTCCAGGTGGAGGTGTCTCGTCCTCGGTCACATCCAGACCTTGAAAATAACGGCCGGGTTCCACTGGCTGCAAACATAAGTGTCACATCAGCATAGCGTTGCAGCGTATTCATCTGGGCTCCACTGACTGCGTACGGAAGCGACACGTAGAGAAGCCAGCAGGGTTGTTTACTATTTGCTGAGCCGAGAGGCTGCATGAAATGTTAAAGCATTTCCCACCTAAGTCATTACATACATTTGAATTAGCTACAAGTTTGCTGTACTGTTTGTCATCTACTCGCCTTCAAATGTCCACCACGGACATTTACACAATGTCACGGATAAACATGGGTAAAGGCATGAAAAAAAATCATCACATATCACCTCTGATAATGGTTTGTTCATTTAAAAACACACTGTGCTTGATTAGCACACTATTTCATGTAGTTTTTATCTGCTGGAGGGTCGCGTAGGGGAGCGAAGCACGACAAAGATAGAAGAGCCTCCTAAAATAGAGAGTTGTTGCACGTCAGACAGGGGTTGTCGCGCCGCTCCCGTCGCCGGTGCAGCCACTGTAATTGATTAACAGGGGGGCGAGCTGCTACTCGCACTGCAGATGTGTCGCACTGCTGGCGTGCATGGTGGATCTCGGCCGCAAGGCTGCAGCCGGTCCCATTCCTTGCAACAGAGGCATTCCTCTTCTGTGGGCATTGGGGCACAGCATTCACAGATACATCACCAATCTCCAGAGCTACGCAGCCTTGGAGCAGCCATTCCTCCTCTCTCGTCCTCCACCTGTAGCGCCTCTCTCTCTCTCTCTCCTCCTCTGTTATTCAGTTTCATGAAGCTCTTTGTCAGTGTATTCTGGCTCAAATAAATAAGGGCGGCCATCAAACTCTGCAAAATCAAATTCCTCCTCCACAAAGTTGAAGTCTGGCCAAAAGTCAGCCATTATTCTATAAATCTTTCATTAAATAAACTTCCAACTTTTCAGGCTACTATCCGGTTCTGCCTTCCAGCTGTTGCTGCTTGTCCTCGCGAGATTATGGCTGCGCTTTGGAAAGCAGAGCTAAATGGTAAACAAACATGGCAGCACACCGGTAAGGTAAACAACACGTTTATGTCATTTTCTATATGTTCTCTGACATTATCCTAATTATATGAGGTGGTCTTTGTGAAAAAAGGCTTGTTTAGTGGACTAACTTTGCACTTGAAGTATGCCCATTCACTTATGTTGTTACAGGTCTGACGTTACTATGCGCCCCGGCTATATCTAGGCTAACGGCTAACATGCTAAACTATTATTTATGTCACTAGTCACTTGAAACAAATTTAGGACGGTAGGAGACAGGTTGAAATAAACCGAAATTTCTCTTTAAGGCAATTGGGCGTCAGTGTACATCTACTAAAAGTGCTTGTTGTTGCCACTGACGGGCTCAGATTACTATTCTAAAGCCTCCTGACTGTGAGATTTTAGCAGTCTTAGAAATTAAGTGTGAGTTACACTGTTCGACATAGATCTAATTAACATGGGTACAACATCAGTTTTGATATACGCAGACTGTCCAATGACAGCGCCTACTGAATCGCAGGCTACAACGTGCATCCATCAACGTTGATAAGCAAAAACAAAACATCATCTAGGTGCACCATCCATCTTCTCCGCTGTCGTGGTAACAGAAATATGAAACCAAACATGAATCGAGGCCTTGCTATAATGGCATTTATGTGTTTTAAAAAAGTCTGAAGAAGAGGAGGAGGAGAATGTGGATGCAGTTGTGGCTGGGTAAAAGAGGCCAACTTGGCATGCCACTTTTGCAACAAGAGTTCTAAGTGTATCTATTAGCATATACTAGCATTTAGCATTGTCGCGCTGATCACTGCGTCATTTCATGCTGTATTTCTGTTAGTTGGTAGGTGGACATGGGTCGTAACAGCAGCCACACAGTGAGATGGTCATCCTAAATTTCTGACACTGTCAGAATTTTATCCCAGGCTGTCTTTGATTGCAAGACTGGGACAACGGCTATCCTTGAACCACTCCTCTTTCACGATGGTCCTCTTTCGTCTGTGACAGCCCAAAATCGCAGTGTGTGCCAAGCTTTGTGTTTAAAAACATTATGGAGAAAGAGCAAGATCCTTTTTGTTTAACTAGGATCCCGAAATTGCTGTTGCCAAACCCACCAGACTGCATTTAAATAAACAGTAATTTTATCATCGTAAAACACATTTCACTCAAAGTCAACAGAAACAAAATAACAGAAACAAAATAAAACTCAAAAAAACAACACACATCTTGGTTCATTATGTCAGTGTTCTTACAGTTTGGATCTGTTTTGTTCTTTTTTCTGTTTAGTCTGGTGGATTTGTTGATAGTAATTTGGGGAATGTTTCTGGTTCCAGGTTGAAAAATACCAGTGTTACCCATTAATATTAGTAGGACCTTGACTAACTACAACATAAACATGCTGGTTACATATTAATGCATCAGTTATACTGGCCCATTCATATATTCCCTGGAGTGTTTTAACATCTTAAAGCTCTTTGTCTCCTGGATGTGTGCATCAGTAACTGCTTTCTAAAAAAAAATGGTATAACAACTTTATATAGCCTGCTAATTTTGCTAGCCTCAGTGTTGCATAGTGCAAAAAAAGAAGGCAAAAAAAAGTTTGCTAAAATATTTTTCAGTCAGTGCAACCAGGAGACTTACATTTATGGAGTTAGATCAGTCTCAATATTCACAAATGCACACAGAAGGATTCACAAATACATGTTAAGATTTATATATAAATGACTCTCTCCACACAAATATTTTCAATGCACACACATATATTTAGCATTTTTATATAAATGTAAAAAAAATCCACAAATAACCAAAAAAGTTTCACAAATGTATTTCTGATGCACACACAAATATTTATTGTTTTAAATATATGCAATAAAAATCCACAAATATATGTATTTAAAAAGTATTTGCAATTTTCATCAAAACATATGTGGATGTTGATACATTCATTTACAAATGCTTTTATTTTGTGAACCTCCGCGCATTTGTGTGTGAACCTCCGCGCATTTGTGTGTGAATCTTTTTGAGACTCTCCTGACGTGACCCGATCCACAAATGCATTTTTTCTACCAAGGGGATATAGGTAGCCAATCAGATGTCTCCTTCCTCTTCAGCCAATCACATGAGCGTCCCGCCACCACCCACACGTGGGGTATGTTTTAACGTCGTAGCGTCAGAAGGTGGCAGTAATGCACCACTAGATTGTTTGCGACCGCCACATTAATACGGAAGAGAAGAAGAAGAAGGTCAAGAGCGTAGACATGGTCAAGAGGTCTAGTTTGCAGCATGGCAGCCGACGATCGTGCACCTGTAAGGAGTAGCATCCAGCTGCAGCCCCGGAGCACAAGCCCCTGATGTGACGGAAGTGATGCTGGATATTATTGTCGCGGTCTTTGTGTGGAACTGAGCTCGCAGGACACAGCATCTCAACGCAGCAGGTTTCAGGTAAGCTAACTGGAATAAATTGGCAGAAAAATAGCTATGTTGTTTATTCTGTGACCGTTAGAAGAGGATCCTGGTGAGTGGCGAGGCAGGGCTCGAGACTTGGGATCCCTTCACCTATGGTCCCGCCCGGGCCTGACGACCGCAGCCCTCCAGCCTGACCTCCGCGGCCTGGACGGGTGCTCAAGTGTGGGTGAGAGGAGCGGAGAGGAGCGCGGAGGTCAGGCCGGCTGGCCGACACCGTGTAGTCCGGCCGTTACAACGCTAAATTAAGCAGAGTGACGGACCCGAAGCCTTCAATCTGGCTATAAGACAGCTGAAATGCGAAACAAAAAAATACAGTGGTGAAGTTGGGATTTGTTTCTTGAAGTTATGTGCTCATTATCTTTTCTGTCCCTTGCAGGCTGCCAGGAGAAGCGGACTGGCCATCAGATATTGTTTGTGGAAATTTGAAAATAAAGTTTTTCAAATTGACTTTTGTCTCTTCATTGTGTCACTTACACACGAAATAGGGTAACAGTCAGCTATTTTTGAATGTTAGCACTGATTTCTCACATTGAATGGTGAAATATTTGTAGTTTGAAAGGTCCGACCTAAATGAAAACAGGTCGTAGCCTAGTTAAGGAAACATATGAATATTAATATAGAAGGAGCGCCCACTGAGCGCAGCTTCTTTTATTCATGGTTGAACGTGGCGATGTGGTCAAAAACAAACAAAAAACAAAGTTGACTTGTATGATTAAATAAAGGTAAAAATAAATGGACAATTCATCAATTCATAGACGCTATGTTATGCAATTTTACTTAAAAAAGTTGTTAGAAAAAAAAAGCCAGAGGCTTGTGCTTCTGCTCCGGGCTGCAGCTGGATACTGTTGCCTGTAAGTGTATCCACTTGTTGTAAATCATGACTCTTTGTTGAATTATTTTGTGTGATTGGTTTTGCTAAAGTGTGGTGGTAGCCCAGTTAGTTAGCAAATTATCTGAAACTTGCTTAGTTGGTATAATTGCACCGTGTAACTGACGCTAACGTACACCGTGCAACGCACACCGCCGCCGGCGCGGTGCGTTTGTCCGTCAAGTGCGCCCCCCAACACACATCGGCAGCGGCACCTTCGACACTATTTCCCAGCCCAGCCTGCTCCGGGACGGACATAAAAGGCTTTTCTCGCAGTGCCGGCTGTGCTGGAAATAGAGCAGTACTTAAGCACTCTACGCTCTTGACCTTCTTCTTCTTCTCTTCCGTATTAATTTGGCGGTCGCAAACAATCTAGTGGTGCATTACTGCCACCTTCTGACGCTACGACGTTAAAACATACCCCACGTGTGGGTGGTGGCGGGACGCTCATGTGATTGGCTGAAGAGGAAGGAGACATCTGATTGGCTACCTATATCCCCTTGGTAGAAAAAATGCATTTGTGGATCGGGTCACGTCAGGAGAGTCTCAAAAAGATTCACACACAAATGCGCGCAGGTTCACACACAAATGCGCGGAGGTTCACAAAATAAAAGCATTTGTAAATGAATGTATCAACATCCACATATATGTTTTGATGAAAATTGCAAATACTTTTTAAATACATATATTTGTGGATTTTTATTGCATATATTTAAAACAATAAATATTTGTGTGTGCATCAGAAATACATTTGTGAAACGTTTTTGGTTATTTGTGGATTTTTTTTTACATTTATATAAAATGTTAAATATATGTGTGTGCATTGAAAATATTTGTGTGGAGAGAGTCATTTATATATAAATCTTAACATGTATTTGTGAATCCTTCTGTGTGCATTTGTGAATATTGAGACTGATCTAACTCCATAAGTGTCTGCATCCCACCCTGCCTGACCCACTATCTGAAAAAAAAGCATCAAAAGAAACATTTCCTATTGCAAGAAAAGCAAATACACACAACAGGATTTTGTTGGTTTATTTAATGGTGGGCTAAACTAAACTACAACCAGTGTCAGAGATCTTCTTCTCAGTCCATTCATCACACTGAGGGATGGGTTTCTGTGTGGCTGCACTCTGTAATGGCAAACAGCCTTGCTGTGACTGCAAACATATGATGACACGGGCTTCCAACTTCATCAAGCTGTGGATTTAAAGTCAGCTCTAGAGCAAACTATATTTGTCCTGCAGTGTGCATATATTCAAACAGAACTTCACTGGGAACTGACCTGCAGTCATCAAAACTACTGCCTGACCATGAAAGGGAAGTTATTTCCTGAAGTTGCATGAAAACATCTCAGTTGGTAGATGTGACTTGACATGGATGTCTGTCAACATGGAGCCTGATGGCATGTCAAACTGAATTGGAGTGAAATGGAGCAGTGAAAGATCATGTGAATTGCATTACCTATTTGATCAGATGCTGTGTTCAAAACACTCCAGGTGAAACAGTGCAGACATGATAGAGATCAGCCAGAGGGAAACACATCAACAGCACCTGTGCTTTTGTGTAATGCTGTTGTCTGTCTCATCGCTCTCTGGGGACGTGTTGTTACTGGCATCTCTGGTATGCTGCTTGTGAGTGTAAATGAAACAGGCCTCAGGTCAGTGTGACTGTGTGACAGGAGTGTATAATGCAGTTGTGTGGAAGGGACTTTCTTTTGTCTTTGAAAGTCTACTTTTATCAGCTGCCAGCTACTTCACAGTGCAGGAATTGAACTACAGCGAAGTCACTCTCCAGAGAAAATACTGTTTTGTTTTGTTTTGTTTTTTTACCTTTATTTATTCAGGGAAGTTTCACTGAGAGTTCTTTTGCAGAAACACCCTGGTCACACTCACACAGTTACTAGGGGTGTGCCCAAATACAAGTATGTTATTCTTATAGGCACGAATAATGCCTTTAAAACAGATATTTTTTCTATACAAACATACCAGTTATTATTTGGATGGGAAAAAACATGAGCGTTTTTTTTTTGGTCATGTGGTTGAGAAACACTGCGTTAATCAAACAAATCAAACACTGGCTATGCCTACTTACAGTGAGACGGTAAGGCACATTTTCACTCACCCGTTGTCTGCCAGACAGCCTAAAGTTGAACAGTCATCAAAGCAGCAAGTTCCTTAATCCTGTGTAGGCTTAATGTTAGCTGGTCTTTCTTTGGTAGGTATGGAGTACGTTAGGTACTCCATACCTACCAAAACGTAGTAACGTTCTTACCTTATCAGATGAGAATGGTGGCTGTCTGATTCTTAATTATTTATTTATCTTATTTTGATTCCCTCTGCAGCCACAAATATTTTTCCTTGACCTTTTCGAAGTGACTGGTGGAAAATGCATGACCCTTCACCATGAATTAGATTTTTAAAATTTAGCTGAGTGAATATTTAAACATTTCAGAACTTATTATATGCCAATATTAAATCAATTTGATGCTTTGAATGCTCAGAATATAAAGTTAGAAAATACAGTGCAACACAACTTCTGATATAAGCCATGTCCACTTGTGTTTTTTTATCCAAATGCAAATACAGATAATTTTGCTGGTTGAACAGATACAAATACAGATACAGATACAGATAATGATGTCTCTGCGCATCCCTAACCCCCAATTTCCACCAGATGCGTGTTGGTTGCGTCTCTGCTCCGGCACGGCAGCGGAGCCGATTAGATTCAATTCTAGTCAATGTGTGTGTTTCCACCGGCTGCGGCAGTGCTGCGTTCCGGCTCCGTCTCAGCACCGGCGGTCCGGAGGCCTCCGCAACAGATACGCAGCACTTCTATTTTTGCCGGACGCCGGAGCACAACGCAGCAATTCAGCACAGAGCAGATCGTGCGGGGCAGGAAGTCGTGCAGAGAAACACAATAAAACATCCGGTTAATTTTCAAAATAAGATACACAGTGTTCACGGCGGATCATATTTCCCTGCACTACACTTTGAAAACTACATAATGGGCAGAGGCAGGCCTGAAGTCAACAGGTCAGAGGTTTTTAGACGTCATTTCACCCCGTTGACACCGTGGACGAGGAGATATTCATCATGGCAGTGCACCGAGATGTCTTCCGGCGGAGCTGCACCGCTCCGTACAGCAAACGCAGCCGGTGGGTATTGACGGACGGTGGAGCACGCAGCGGATAACCAGCGCTGCCGTACCGCAACAGACACGCATCCAGTGGAAATCCGGGGTAACAGTTACACCCATTCACACCTAGAGGTTGCCCAGTACAACCTCAGTCTGGTCTGTAAGCCACTGGTCAGTATCACTGTGCAGTTATGTTTTAAAGGCTTTGCTCAAGGGTACATCAGCAGTGGCACTGGGGTTGCAAGTCCAATTCTTTTGCAATGAGACCATCACGTGTTTCTTCTTTCACTACTTTGTGAGCACATGGACCAATTCTATACAAAATTACTGTATGATAGTGCAAAACCGCAGATCAAAACCTGAATACCCCCTTTTTCTGTCAATGGGGGCAGCAGGCTGAACAAAGTACTCCAGGCATCCCTCTCCCCAGCAATTACCTTCTGGGGGATCCTGAGGTGTTCCCAAACCAGATGAGATACATAATCTTACCAGTTGGACTTACCCAGAAAACCCCTAATGGGAGGCAACAAGGAGGCATCCTGATCAGATGTATGAACCACCTTAACTGACCCCTTTTTAGCAGCTGTACTGCTCTGAGCTCCCTCCAGATTTCTGAGCTCCTCACCCTATCTGTAAGGATAAGCCCAGCCACCCTGTGGAGGAAACTCATTTCAGCCACATGTATCTGTGTTCTCATGCTTTCGGTCACTACCCAAAGTTCATGACCATAGGTTAGAGTTGGGACATAGATGGACCCGCAAATCAGAGAGCAAAGAGCAAGGATGCAATTTTGAGGTCCCCAAACCAGACCTCTTCTTCTCCCGCTGTGACTTAATCACAAACAGAATTGGTGATAAGGGACAACCCTGGCTGAGGCCAACACCCACTGGGAACGTATTTGGCAAGTTTGTGGACACAGCTCTCACTATGGTTAAACAAGGACTGGATGGCTCATAGCAACAACCCTGCTATCCCGTATTCCCACAGCACCCTCCACTAGATTCAACAGGGGACATGGTTGTAAGCATTCTCCAAGTCCACAAAACACATGTAGACCGGATGGGCAAACTACCACAACCCCTTATGCAGCCCAGCAAGAGTGAACCATGATGGAAACCAAATTCTGTAAATAATTTCAGTGTTCCCAGTTTGATTCCCACAGGAGACATATGTGAGATACGATTTGATACTATATGATATGATATGATAAAACTTTACTTTTCCCGAGGGAAATTGCTGTGCATCAGTTGCAATACAAAGTAGGAAGAGTGCCAATATAAAACTTCTATGTTAACAATACGATACGATACGGTGCAATCTAAAATACAAAAGTATATAATGCCATAATCAATATGGATCATAAAAAATGAAGTGGGTAATAGTATGGATATGTGGATTGCATATAGATATGTATAGTGTCGAATCTGAGATATAGGTGTGAAGGTTTAACGGTACATGGTTAGTACAAAATGTTCATGATGTCCATGATATTGCACTCATGGAACTCGTGAACCAGTATTGGACATATTTGATTTAAATTTGGTTGAACTACATCTCAACAAAATGTAACATTTACATCATCTCACATTAAGCTCACCTGAAAGAACCTGTTCTTCCCTCCTGCCTGTAATCATCTGGGGCCTCATGTACAAAGGGTACGTAAGCACAAAAACGTGGCGTACGTCCTTTTCCACGGCAAAGTTCAGATGTATCAAGAGTGAAATGACCGTGAAAATGTGCGGTGCCTCACGCCAACTTCATGGCTGGCGTACGCACGTTTCTACAGCTGTTGATCCTTTGGCGACACTTAGAGGTGATGCTGGGAAACTGTTATAATAAATAAATCTGAAGACAATTAGTCTTTAGAGTGATGTGCATATCAGAGTAACATGAACAATTAACGCTGATGAACAATTAACACACCCACGTGTCTGCAATAAGATGAGTGGATATAAAAGCATGCGCAAAGTGGTGCCGAAAATACCGTTAACAACAACAGCTGCTTTAGCAGTATTAGAAGGTTTGTAAATGGTGCAATACGAAGAGAGTGTGTGTTCAGAGACAGATGGCACTGGCACATGATAACAACTGGCTCATCAGCTGCTTAAGGTTCCCGAGGCCAATCCTCCTGCAACTGTGCGCAGAGCTGCAGTCGGGCAGCGCGACACGGTGAGGAGCCATGCGCTGCCTGTATCCATACAGGTGCTGACCACACTGGGGTTCCTAGCAACAGGGGCATTCCAGAGGGAGCTGGCCAACCGATCGGGACTGTGCCAGTCGACCCTGAGCCGAGCCATGTCAGCTGTGTGGGACGGAATTATCCGCATGTCAGCCAGGTATATCAAATTCCCATACAATGCAGCTGAACAGGCCAACATTAAAGCGCAATTTACAGCAACAGCTGATTTCCCTAACATTATCGGAGCTATCTACTGCAAACACATGGCTACAGTATAAAGGCGCATACTACTAGCTGGCACTGTGCGTGATGGGTGGATTCATGGTGAATAAATAATTTATTTGTTTAATTATCCTAATATTAATCCCCCTGATGCGCATTGAGCATGTGCGCCCCCAAATATTATCCTGTCTTCACAGCATCAGTACTAGTCAGTGGTTAAAGTTAGTGACTTGCTGATTTTTGCTGGTTAAACTGCAGCTTCAGAGCTTTCTAACAAGCCCCTGACTGTCTCTGTGTGTAAAGTACTCATGTCAATAAACCCGTGCGTAAGGTGTGACATTTCTTAATCAGCTTCATCTTTTCCCGGCGCACTTCTGCGTTAATTTACAACAATAGTGTCTGATCCGTGTAAGTGGTGTATACAATTAACAAGTCGAAAATGGAAATCCAGTTCACATTATTATTTGTCTGCTTTGAATTGACCCCAGGCAACTCTGTGTTCAAACGGGGTGAGCTCCTCCTCTCCTGTCCCCCCGCCTGTTTTGGCCACACTTTGGCGATGGGCAGCCGCCCTCCGCTTCACGTCCACCTTAATATTGGACCACTTCTTTATTAATTCTGCGTGTGTACACTTTTCTGTCCCCACAGCATTGACAGCCTCACACACACTCTCCCACTTACTCCGCTTACGTTTCGTATTGATGCCGGAGGACAGCGTGCCAAAAAGTACATCTTAGCGCGCCTCCACTTAAGTGAGTAGCGTTTCCAATTCACATTCTGTGAAGATTTTCTTTTTTCCTGTCTTATTCATTTTTTTGTTTTAGTTTTCTGATCGTGCAGAGAGGGGAATCTCAGGTGCAGGGTTCATTTAAATATGATTTGCATATTTAAATGGGGGCGTGAACAGGGAGGGGCCGGGTAGTCCAACATGTGCGCTCAATTCCACGTTGATTGGGATGTACAAAGGAAATGTGCTTGGATTCATGTGTACGCACAGATTCATACATCTGGATATTTTTGTGCGTACGACATTTTCTGGATTTAAGCGTACGCCATGTTTCAGTAGGAAATCCACGCAGGTCTTTGTACATGGGGCCCCTGGTGTGTTTCTACAGATTTCAGTTATGTGTGCGTGCATGTGTGTGTGTGTGTGTCCACAAGGTAGCCTGAGGCATCATCATGTAACTGAATCCTAAACTCTGTTCCCACATTCACGTGACACTGCAGGTATTTCACCATGAAGTCACAGCAAAACAATGGGTGGCTCATATTGACACATTCATTCAGAAAGACAGCTGAGACACTGGCTGTCCAGCATCAACGTTACCTCAACACTGTGGCACTCAGGCATTCTACTGTGATCTTTGACCTCACTATTGTCTCTCTTAATCCCTGCCTCACTGTCTGTCTCTGTTTGTCTCTGCCTTCCTGGTTAAATTACATCACCCCCTGTCTTTTCAAGTCTCTCTCTCACTCTGTCTGGACTGAGTGACTGAGGACTGAGCTTATTCAAAATATAATTAGACATGATGACTGATCAGTCTGTGAGGTTTTAGATCATTTCAAGTTCATTTTGTGTTCAAACAACGTTTTTTTCTAATTCATTTGTGCTGAATGAAAATCTGAAAATTCAAATTACACTCTGGATTTCACCCTGGAGCCCGCTGTTTGTTCCTTGTGTGAAACCACAAGTCAATGTTATTTTAATAACAACACAGTGTGCTAGTATGTGTAGCATGCTACACTAGGGATGTATGTTACATGACATATGTCAGGAGATGTTAGGTGATCTCAGTGACAGCCGTATTTATTTTAAGCAAAACCATGATGTTTTTTTAAACCTAACCAGGGAAATCAGGGCTCAACAACAAGGATTGCCCGATTGCCCAGGGCAAGTAAAATTCAAGGTCGGGCATGTAAACTAAAAACTCACTTGCCCGATTGGGCAAGTTGCTAAAAATAGTAAAAGTTAATAACTAATTGATAAAATAAATGTATTTAAAACGTGCTCCTTTGGCTCTGCAGCGGTCTCTCTGCCTGAAGTCACAGGCACACGGTAACAATGTCCTGCCCATAGCCCCCATTGATTGGTTACATAGCACAAGTGAAGCCGATCAACACTGAAGCCTCTCTACATGCAGCACTGTCTTACTGTCTTCATAAACTAAAGTCATAGCCTATTATTTTGTGCGACGGACGCTTCATATAATAACATAACAATATACTATTTATGGTGTTATGTCATCGTGTCATTTCTGTCTCTACATGGTCACGCGTTAACATTTATCCTCTGCTCTCTGTATCGTGCACGGCGGAGTTCCGCCACACACACAGGTGAGCACGCTAGAGCAGCTTGGGCCGCATTTTCCTGACTAAACCTGACCCGAGCCCGGTGCAGTTTGTCAGCTGACAAAGTTATTGTTATAGAAAGTGCGTAAATAACCATCAACAGACTGCTGTTACGCACAGACAAACATGCTGCTCGCACAGCAGCGCAGCGCAAGTACTAACGGCTGTGGCCTGCGGGAAGGCGGGCCCATGTCACGTACGTTACACATCCAGCCCCGCCCACATCCACTACGTCATTGTGGTTTGTTCAGGGAAAGTCGGGATTTCAGAAACTCAGTTGAAACAGTGCAAACTACATAAACATTTACTACACAAACGTTTAAAGATAAATGGAAATGTTGAATTACTTGAAATGATTATTGATGTGAGGACCCATTATTCCACCATGGCAACAATGTATAGTCTACTATTTGACTGAAGGCTGATTCAGTAGTCATTCAGTAGTCATTGCAAAGTATGTTTGTCACCGTTTATAACACTAGAAATGGAAACCCGTAAAAAGAATGGTCTAGCAGAATGCTAAGGAATGGAGAAGTGAGTGACTAACTGTAATTTTATTTATCAATTACACACAATCATATAGGCTACATCAATCAACAGATTGTAAAACAATCAGTAAAAGATCACATTATATAATTTACTTATCTCCCAATGATGTAGACCTACATCAGTCTAAAGTCATCAGTCTATAATATCAGACTGAAAGAAAAGACCTTTGAAAACTTTTTACCACTATTTAGCCAACTTCAATCTATTAACCTCTCTGTTTATATTAGTTGTATTTATATTGACTATTTTATTTACTCAAATTGTTACTAACAGAACTTACCTTTGCCAGCCTGTTGTAGGCCTACCTCCTGATCAGCTTTCTCTCTACAATTACATTTCTATAGAGGACATCCAGTACACCACCATCTTTTGTACTATTCTATTTTTTTTATTATATCTGACCTATTTTCTCACCTATACTGTGCTATGTCATGTCCTATGTCTTGATGTATCATACTAGCCTTCAGTACTGTATGTGTACTGTGTGTTTGTGTGGAGTGTATTTTGGGACTTGTCCAGGTAATCAAGGACAGTGGTTCTCAGTTAACTTTGGCTGGTTAAATAAGGTGAAATAAATCATAAAAAACCCCCAAAATGCAACCCATTTAATGGAATATCATAATGAGTGAAGTGTCAGTGATAGCAAATAATGCAAATCATTACCAAAGGAAAAGTTGTTCTATTATTTAGCAACAATGAACAGACTCTTCTGAGCAAATTATGGAAGCAATAGTTAGCAGTAGGTCGGGCAAAAAATTATAATATGGGCTCAGCCTCCTTGCAGACCAAGCCATTTCCCTGCAAAAAAAATGTACAATTATTATCTTTTCATCCTGCAGTGAAGAAAGGGGAGATGTCCACCACTGCCATTTTTTTTTGATCCATCAAGATGTTATCAAGGTTGTTGGTGGTTGTTCTGAATGGCCTCTCACATCTTCAGTGTAGATCTCTCTACCACCAAGTAGTTTACCCAGCTGTCTTGCATCCTTGTGTCTAATGCTGCCTCCCCAGACTGCAGCATAAAACACACTTGCCACCACAGACTGATAAATCATACTACAGATGTCTAGAGATAAATGACTCAACATTTTTTTTTATTTCAACAATTTATTCAAGCAAAACAAAACAAAACAAAACATGACCATCTGACTGAACTTCTTGAACTTCTCTGTCACTCTTAAAAGGAAAGCAGAACATGTCACTCAATTTGGATACAAAAGTAGAATGTTTGTCAATGTTAACTAAAGTTATTAATTTAGTCATGAACACATTTACTCAATCTGGAAGAAATAGAGGAAGGATAAGTATTTGTTGAGAATATAACTGATAGTTATAACTAACTAACTAACTAACTAAAATGAACATTTCTAAAATATAAAATAAAAGAATATGAGAGCTTTAAAAATTGTATTGAAATAAAAATAGTCACTGACCAATCAAAGAGTCTTTACTCAGGAATGCCTGCACACATTTGGCAAAACTTTGAGCAAAAGTTATCAATTTGTCCGTACACTTATCAATTATGAATCAGTCTCATTACCTGGGTTATGAATTCTACCATACAGTGATCTTAGAGTTTCTGCTCAGAAGTGATATCCACAGACAACGACTTTGGCGATAAATGAAAATTTATTTAAGATTACAACTCAACAAATGAGTAAATTAATAATCAATGAAGTAAATGGATAAGACAAAATCAAACAGGTGTATGAATATTGGGCAAATCATTCAATCGTGATTTAATTTGGTGATAGTGAGAGGGTATGCGTTTATAGATACTGATGGGTACGCGGAGATATTTGATCGTAAACACTTATCTAAGAAAACTGAATTAAAATCAACACAGCTAAGCCAACTCTTACCACAACAATGTGCAGCGGCAGCTTAAGGAAATTTTGCCTACTTCTGCGCAGAGACTCATAATATAATATGTATAATATAATATGTTACAGTAAATTCAGACCATTCCTCCATGGTGGACTGCTCCATCTAAGTGATTTCTCAGATGGTAAAGAATTTTATGATTTAGTGGCGTCCGGAAAGGACAACAGGGACAATCGTATGTTTCTGTTGCCAGAAAAACAGGCTCTTCAGTGGCCAGGAAATGGGTGGGATGCTGTGGACATATCCACAATAAAAGAACAACTGACCATTAGATTCAAGATACACAAGGCCTATTAGCATTAGTGTTCTTTTACATTCAGGTTAATTCATTTTTTTCAAATAAGCTTTAAATACAACATTTAAATACAACATTGTAGCTGCTACAAGAAATGAATACCAAACAAAATTTCATTGCACTGACTTGCAATGACAATAAAGCTTCTTAATTAATTAATTTCCACGTTAGATAACTTTTTTTGTTACGTTACATAACTTAGCGTCACTTTCGATATATACATACGCAATGAAAATGCCACACACGCACACACACACACACACACACACACACACACACACACACACACACACACACACACACACACACAGAGCTAAATTAGAGTTACAACAACACTAACGCTAACACTAACAACGCTGATGCTAACGTCGCATAGGATAATGTTACCACACAAGCTAAATGTTGACCATTAACCTACCAAGATACCCTAAAGTTATACAACAACAATATACAGCAACAAAAGCGCCATGAGATGTGAATGAAGTTTTTCATTTATTGCATTTATTGTAGCAACGTAATTTCACATACCGACATGAGTTTCCCGCTTGGTTTTTCCAATCTTTTTGCCGAGAGGGAAGATGGGAAGAGGTGGAGTAACTTGGGGAGGATTTCTATATTTGGGATTGTTGGCCGCCTTCCTGCAGCCCCCTGCAGCCCTGCCTTGCTGCAGGCTGCATCCGTTACCCTCTCGTACAGTATGGCACTTGGTGCTGAGCTTGTGTTGTGTTCAGGCGTTGTCACGTAGATAACAACTTCCAGCACTTAAATAGGTCATAGCACAAAACAGCAGCATGTCACGTGACTTTTGCTTTTCTTATTTTCAATAAAATTGTATTTTCCTAAATCTTGAGACACCTCATATGTAAGCTAGACAGACATTTCACCTGCTCATTACTGTGCACACTGTATGTACTTAGTCAAAAAGAGCCCTTCTGGTGCCAGTATACATAGAAACATCCCAGCAGGCTGTGCTTTGCAAGCATACAAAAAAGTTTCACGCATGTGAAAATTATTTTTCATGCATGTGCTTCACCTCTGCTGCTATAACTCCAACCTAGGGGAAACACTACTGTATGCGTTTTGTGCAGCAGGTGGATGTGGTAGTCTACTGGTAGAGTAGAGAGAGAGAGCTAAGTAGCATTGAAGTAGAGTAGAGCAGGGCAGAGAGATGGAGGCAAAATATATTAAACCCGGTGTTAATACAACAGAACTGGAGAGAGGGGTGAAAAATAAATAGAGGTAGGCATGGCATTAAGCTACAATACATGACATATGTTGTTTTAATTATAAATACAGTGTGAATAAAGATTACATAACATAAAAACAACTGCAGTCTTTGTTATTTGATAGCCACTTAAATGAAACAATTTTTATAGGGCAAGTAAAAACTGACTTCAGTCATGTAGATCTCTGACCAACTTGCCCGACCAGGCAAGTGAAAAAAAAAACCCTTAGCGTTGAACCCTGGAAATTAAGTTTTAAGAGTTTATTTTAATAAAAGACTGTATGCATGTAATAAGTGGAAACTTTACATTTCTCGCCAAAGCAGAAGTGTATTTAGACACACACACAAAAAAAGAAAAGACACAATCCATATAATGAGCATAAACTGACATGCCATCCCTGAACATTCAAGCAGGCAGGTACGGCGCCATATTTTGACTTGACTTTGTAAGCCAAACAGTTACCATGGATGTAGCAGGTTTTAGCCAAAGTGGCAATCTCCAGGACTGTAAAAAAAGGCCAACACTGAAGTGCCAAAAACTACAGTTCTTGGCCACTTGAAGCTGGCTCCAGAAGTGGGTCAGTCCTCATAGACCCCCATGTTAAAATGCCCAACTCTAGAGCAGAAATGTTTACAGCCTGGTACAGAAAAAAGGTCTCTATAACTAAATTCCTCCTTAATGACAACTGTCCAGGGGTGAATTTTTTTATTCATCCCTTTACAGTTTATTAAGCATAATTAAGGCCGGGCCCCTTTGAGTCAGTCTCATGCAGATCCACCCCTCGCTTCTCTTCAGTGCCAGCTTCTTACCCAAATATGGTCACTTCAAGCTCAAAAAAGGCTTTAAAACAGGAGTCCACAAACCAATGGGAGATGTATGGAGGTATTTTTGTGTCTTTTTGTTGCCATCATAAAACTGTTTTGAGAGCATATTTATTGAACTGCAATCAAAAATCGAGTTTGTAAGTAAAAACGTGTGATCATTTTGCTTATAAATCAGTACTCTTTGCTTGCAAGTTAAAAAGCTTTACTTGCAGGTCAGTCCTCTTTACGTGCGAGTTAAAGTTTTGCTTGCAAGTTCAACTGCACTTAATGGGCGGGGCCTACGCTGATGGATGAGAGAAGAGTTTCTATTGGTGGGTTTGACGTGGCTCCAGAGTGGGCTACACCCACAATTCCCTCTCTGCCACTGGAAATGCTTGACAGTAGGCATTGCTACATAGAGGCTGACGTATATATAACACACAATATTATTTACACATAAAAGCAGTTTTGATCAGTGATTTGAACTGGGAAAGGGTGGTGTAAGAGTTGCAGTGCAGGCAGAGGTCAAGCTCATTTCATGGGCTAGACTATGAAAACAGTTTTCTTTAACTGCAGGCACTGTGGATGCAGCACAAGCTGGCCAAGTTTAACAGGCTAGCTTTGTACCATTGCTTTGCAAATGCATCACAAAGACAGTCTCAGAATATTGATGTATATTTCATATACAGTTAGCTTGCTATAGATTGAAAAATTATTTAACACTGTACCACTCAAAGGTTACCGGCAACTTTTAAGGTGGAGTTTCTTCCTGCATAATACTCAATGCATGAAGTTGACATTTGGGAATCAGTCAACAAAAGTTGATATTACAACTCTGACTATTCCATTATTTTCTACTGGCTCTCTTGCATGACATAAACTTTAGTAATTTGAAAAATGCATATGAATTTCAACTTGATCGTACAAACTGCAAATATTTTATTTCCTCACTGGGAGAAAAAAAGAGGTGAAGCATCATCATGCTCTCCAGCAGCACTACACCTATGTTGAGTCTTATAATCATAGTTTTTTCTACATTTCCTATTGGTGATGATTCAGCACAGGCTAGCTAAGTCCTGAAAATACTCACCAAAGTAGTTTTGCAATGATATAAAATTATATAAACCGTGAAGTTAAAAAGGGTAGGAACAAAAAAAAGTGTATACTTCTTCCTGCTCCATTTTCAAACTTGTGTGCATACTATGATTTGTTGATGGTTTTTTTTTTTATTTATTTATTTATTTTTTTTTATTTTATACATGTTCGAAAATAACATTTATTCATTCATTCATTCATTCATAATTGCTGAGATCTGGAAACATGGCAAGAAGTCAGATAAGGTACAAAATATGAGCAGTCAGACAATCAAACAGGTTGTAAAGTCAGCAGTTTCAATGACAAATAGCAGTGCACACAACTCCACAAAATACTGAACAATATACAGAGGTGCACAGTTGTGGCAATGATCCAGAAACACACAGAACACTGAAAATGGACTTCCCATAGGCAGCCATGGGGATTGTTGTTTTCATGATCCTAATTGACACTTTCCCTGCCAGAGTATTATTTTTAAGTTGCCAGCCAGCGCCAACATTTTTGATCACATTCACTGATCTTTGAAGACCCACACAATAATTTTTTTTTTAATGAACATGTAAACAGTACATGAAACTAACAGGTCGCCAGACTATCACAGGGCTAACCCATAGAGACAGACAACCATTTATCCTCACATTCACAATTTAGAGTCACATGCATGACTGTCTAGGAGACCGGAGGAAACCCACACTGACACGGGGAGAACATACAAATTCCACACAGAAGGGCTCCCTCATCCCAGGGTTCGAACCCTCCACCTGTGGTTTGAACCAGGAACCTCATGCTGTGAGGTGAAAATGCTAACCACTCAACACCGTACTCGTGTTAAGAAGTACTTTGATCATATTACTACATTTAGAAATCTTTTGGATCAATATATGTGTTTATTATTTTAAATTTGATGAAAAAATAATGAAAAACATTTTTGTGTTTTTTAACAAAAAAAATGTATGATACTTTGTCAATTATGGATTTTTTACCTAAATAATTGGTTAACTTAGGTTGTACAGATTTTAGGGATGTGAAGCATTTGAAAATACTCCAAGAAATGACACCACGATAAGCAAAAACACCAACATATGTACTGGCTGACCATTGCTATGGTAGAGTTCAAAGGGTTTATGGGGGGCAAAATGTACAGAACTGACAGGTTTCAGCTACAAAACCCTCATCAGCATGACAGGACACCATTGTATGAAAAGTGGTAGTGACTGCACCTAAACAGTAGGTAATAATGTCACAGTGCACTGCAAAATGTGTCCTTGAACTATTGCAGCAAGTACAGTATAGTGGGTCAAAGTTTTCTTTCTTATTAACAATGTCACTTGAATACATCATCAATACAGAAATGTATCAGCAAGAAGCATTTGACAGACATATGTCTGACCCTATACCTGTACAATGCCTCTACATTCCTTTTGTGTATGTATCCCTGTCCACCTATCCATGTCCTGTGCGTATTTTATATCTGCCAGTCATTGACTGCTGTGTGGGATCATACATCTTTCATGGCGCTCCCTCTGACTGACTGACTGAGATTACATGCATGACCACAGCCTGCACATACAGCCTGCACGCTCGCCAGCCCACTCCGCTCTGCTTAGCAGCTATGCCACCATCCATCCATACCAATGCTGCTGCAAAGTCATTACCCTGTAAAGTGGGGGGACTCTTCCCGCATAGCCTCACTCCTCTCACTCAATAATCCATATTCATAGAGCATTTTGGATGAATGGGAGTGAGCAGGCAGAGCAGCTAAGGCCAGCTCTATCAGCTCCACTGGCTTTGATGTTCAGGCAGATTCCATTGTAATTGATCTGGAGGAAGGCGGTTACAGCACAGCATCTTTAATCTGCCAGAGGAGGGCCTAATTATTCTGTTGCTTCAATCAATGCCTCTAATTGTTCTGCATGATGTGGCGTGACTCAGCAATGGAATAATGATTTGTTTTAATAGTTTTAAATCAGATGGTGGAATTAGCTTTATATAAGATTTCCTTATTGTTTCTGAGACTGAATTTTTATTTGGATTGAGGTTGTATGTATGTCAATAGTTAATTATGATAATTCAGTGAACTATATGACATAAAGCATGTGGAGAACCCAAGCGCCAACCTGTGGGGCTGAAAAATGAAGCCAAAAACTGAAATTTCCCAATTGGCCACTTGAGGCTGACTCCAGAAGTGATTCAATCCCCATAGACCTACAATGGAGAAATAAACATGTTTCTACCTTTTTCTCCCATTAAAGGTTTTTTTTTAAGGGAATTTTCCCTTATCCGCTGTGAGGGTCCAAAGGACAAAGGGATGTTGTATGCTGTAATGCCCTCTGAGGCAAATTGTGATTTGTGATGTTGGGCTTTATAAATGAAATTGAATTGAACTGAATTGAAGTTTACAGTCTGGTTAAAAAAAATTCCATATAGCTAATTTCAGCATTCCTACCAGTTGTGTGGAGTGCTGAATTTGTATACAACTCACCAGGTTGTTAAGGCTTAAAGTTATGCATGAGTAAGGGCAGGCCAACATTGAGGGCTGTCTGCGAGGTGTCACTACAGTCTATACGCCAGATCAACCCCTCATCATCCACCCCTCCACCCTTTCATCCAAATATGGTCACTTCTGGCTCCAAAAATCCAAGATGGTTATGATCAAAATGACAAAGTCATGGCTTCAAAACAGGAGTCCACAAACCAACGGGTGATGTCATGGTAGCTTCCATTATGCATCTTCTTTTTTTTACTGTCTATGGGAGAACCCTTTTGTGTATTTTGGGTTGGGGCTACTTTTATGCCATAAGCAGGCCTCTTAGTTCCAAATGATGGAGATCTAAGGCTCAATGCGTTTTTTCCATGCTGAAAATGCCATGCACTCCTCAGGAAATGCCCAGCAGGAAGTGTTTGAGAGAACTTTAGAGGCACAGTGTTTTTTCAACTGAGACGCTTTGGTCACGTCTGGTTGCTATTAAACGGAATATCCATGGAAGTTAACAGGTCAGCACAGAGTAGAGCCTGTACTTATATATTTCTTCTTTATTGTTGTTGCTGTTTAGCAGTTGTACATGTGACAGTTTGTCTTTGTGGTATTTGTCCCTCTGCCATTGTGATTGATGGCTGGGTAAAAAGTGACAGTAGTGAGCATAGCGCTTTACCCAAAACTGAATATTTTTCAACAATCAGCGTTTAGAAAAAACGCCCAACAGGCAGCGCTTTGGGCGTCATCACGCTGCTGGTACCTGTCAGTGAGCGTAAATACATGCTGCTCCCATTGCAAAGAATTTCAAAAAAATATGCATGGTAGGGTGGTACGGTGCAGCAGTGGTTAGCAACTGATGCCTCACAGCAAGAGGGTTATGCATTCTAATTCACCGGTCTGGGCCCTTACTTTGCTCCAAAAGCCAGTCAATTACCATAGACCCCTATGATAACATGCCTAAATTTACAGAAAAAATAAACACATTTACAACCTAGTATACAATATGCTGTTGGTCTCTATAGCTAATTTCAACATTCATGGCAACTGTACATGGGTTAAATTTTTATATAAATCACCTGTTTACATGTTATTAAGGCCTAAAGTTACATATAAAAAAAAGAAAAAGAAAACTAGAATTACCACCCCAAGGCTGTATGCCTTTGCGCATGAGTCAAGTTGCTTTTACAGTTTATATCCATGTCTGTAAAAATGTGGATGCTTCACACCCACTGTCCCCCGGACAGCACAGAAGATCAATTGGCACAGTTTCAAGATGAGCACCCTAAGGTTAATGTCACCAATTCAGTATATGACCAAATATTTCCTCCTCCACTGTTTCTTGAATTATGACATTGAATAATGGTCAGAAAAGTGTTTTATGTGTAACATTATGATGTTACAGTGAAGCTGACCTTTGACCTTTTGCATATAAAATGTCATCACCTCATTGTAGACTATAGATTGTAGATTTATTTATTTTTGAAATAATCAGGGACAGTACATATTAATAAACACTGTTGTGTAAATATGCAGGATTATAGCCAGTGGCTAATTTCCATCCTTTGTCCCCAGGCAGGTTGGTGCTAACAATATACAGTCAATAAAACAATAATGGTGAAAAGTACAATAGGCAGACTAACAAACAATAAACCATGTTACTCATAACAAACCAGAAATTATATCCTATTGCATTCTATTAGGCATTTGTATTAGGCAACTTTTGTCATAATTAGCATATGAATTTTTGAGTCATGGCCAATAACATATCTTGTGAGGTCATACTGACCTTGACCTTGGCCACAAAATGCTAATCACTTTATTCTTCAAATTTAGAAATTCCCTGAATGTGCTGTTGAGATATCGCGTTCACAGAAATGAGACAGACAAGGTCACAGTGACCTTTATCTATGAGCACCAAAATCGAATCAGTTCATCACTGAGTCCAAGTGAACATTTGTGTCAAATTTGATGACATTCCCTGAGGGTATTCCTGAGATATCACATTCACAAGAATGAGACAGATGAGGTCACAGTGACCTTGACCTTTGACCGACAAAAACTAACAAATTCATTGTTGAGTCCAAGTGGACATTTATGTCAAATTTGAAGAAATTCCTTTGAGGCATTCTTGAGATAGACAAGGAATGTATACTAGGTACGGACGAACAGACAATCCAAAAACATAATACCTCCAGCCACAGCTATCGGAGGCACGGAGACATAAAGAGTAGATCAAGTTATTTCAGCACAAATGATCTTACAGAAGCAAAACTTTTCCAGAGAAGTAGCAAACTTGGGGGTTGCATGATCGTCACCTTATTACTGCCCAGATAGCACACATACATCTGGCCGACGTCGGCCTGAGGGCGACACATCGTCCCTGAACGTATTACTTCTAACAAGCATTGGCCGCATGGGCAGATATCTTTAAATTTAATACTCTTTTGTCCCAGATCATCAAATGTCTCTGTTACGTCGGCTTTGGGTCGGCCCAGTGCCGTAGAATGTCTGCCACATACGGAAGTCGCCACAGAGGCTATGTTGTTTCTTCTGTAACCGTTAAAAGAGGTTCCTGGTGAGTGGCGAGGCACGATATGTCCCCACCAGCTAACATTATCTTTCGTTAGCTGATAGCTAGTATAGCGGTTTAGCTCATGTTAGCTAACAGGCTACAACTGTGGTGTTTTCATTTTATTTACCCTAGTTGATGTTATGTGCTCATCTGGTTATCGTGAGCACTTGTTTTGGATTAAAGTGGAAGTGCCCGGATCTGCCACCCGTGGTCACGCGCCCCCCCGGCCTGACCACAGACGTGTGCTCAAGTGTCTGGGAGAGGAGCGGAGAGGAGTGCGGAGGTAAGGCGGGGCAGGCCGACACTGTGTATCCCAGAACGGGTGCTCAAGTGTTGGTGAGACCAGCGGAGAGGAGCACGGAGGTGAAATAGTGAAGTTTAAGGATGCCGTCGGTATGTTTTAATGTGATTTTATGGGCAATTTATCAGTCGAGGTCTCCTCCTCTGCAAAGTAAACTGAACCGGTGGCTACAGGTAATAGCAAAGTTTTGAAACCACTGTTTTTCCGAGATGAAGGACTGATTTTTGAGCTGCTGTTAACAGTTAATGGAGTTAACGCCGGATCCTGTTACTTAACAGTTTCAACACTAAATTAAGCAGAGTGACGGACCCAAAGCCTTCAATCTGGCTAAAAGACAGCTGAAATGCTAAAAAAAATATACAGTAGTGAAGTTGGGATTTGTTTCTTGAAGTTACGTGCTCACCGTCTTTTCTGTCTCTTGCAGGCTGCCAGGAGAAGCGGACTGGCCATCAGATATTTCTTTGGGGAAATTTGAAAATAAAGTTTGTCAAATTAACTTTTGTCTCTTCATTGTGCACACACACGAAATAGGGTAACAGTCAGCTGTATTTGAATGTTAGCATTGATTTCTCACATTGAATGAGAGAAGTTTGAAAGGTCCGACATAAATGAATAAAGGTCGTAGTTAACGAAGCATAATATCCTTCGTTAACTACGACCTTTATTCATTTAAGTCCAACCTAAATGAATCAGATCAAAAATGACCACCTTCATTAATATTCATAATATGATATGATATATGATTAATATTCAAGAGCGCCCACTGAGCGCAGCTTCTTTTACTGATCGTTTGAACGTCGCATGGTGGTCATTTTTTATTAAAGGCCGACATCTCAGTAACGTCTTGGCAATGAGCAAACGCTCTCCCTGCTACGTCTTAACGATCTAAAATTGATACTTCGGGCCGAAGTCGGCCAGGTGTATGTGTGCTATCTGGGTGTATTCTTGTGGCTGAATGGAAACAAGCCATGCTACTGTGGAGAGCTGCTGAGATGTTCAATAATCACATCAATGAGAAATGTTTTTATGTCCACATACTTTTGTCCATGTCATGTAATTCATGGCATGCTATTACAGACAGCCATCCTTATTTAGTGCCAGGTAGGACAGAGACATTGTCTGGTGTATTCAGCTGCTATTAGTAAATTTGCAGCGTTAAACATCCTACTTGACCACATTCCAAAGCTTAACATTGTTTTTCTTCCAAGTACTAATATTCTCCTCCTCAACTCATCCTCATGCTAATCCGACGGCACAAGTCAGCGTTTTTCATGCAATCACACAGCACTTACTTAACTCCATGGAGATGCTCAGTATTTCCCGAGTGCTCAGACCTACTTAATGTAAAGCGTGACCAAAACATTTTGCGAAGGAGTCCAACGACCTCTCTGCAAATAATCTGTGGCTCACATTAACCAGATTTCACAAGAGGTGCTTTGCAGTAAAAACCTCTATTACTTCTCCCATTCTCCAGATACTTATCTGTGACGCCAAAGTGATTTTGGTAATATCTGTCAGCCTCTCTTCACTGCTCTCTGCATCTCTCACCGATCCATCTCTTTCACCCCATCTCTCCCTTTCCAAACATCATGCACAGGACCTGGAAATGCTTGCAATTAGTGGTAGTCAAGCCAGCCATCGTGTGAATTACTGAGTGGCTCTTAATTATACAAGGCTTTTAAAGTTGTACGACACTTGAGGCCTCCCTAAAAAGCATAATTTCAGCTAACGGCCTGTTTGCTAAGTTTCTCGTCTTTGAAATATAGATGGGGCTGCAGTGTTTTCTCCAGTAGGGCGCGAGCACAGCGATATAATCTGTTTCTTTTTGATGTATCATGGAGAGGGGTCAAAGAAGATGCTTTGTGGGTGTGCCAGTATGCGTGGATGCTTTGCACTCTCCGATATATTTCATAATTCTTTCGCAGAGTTTGGAGAAAATCACCATATTGCTGAACTTAAAGAAATAAACAGACTTCAGATGCGGCCGTTCCACTGCGAAAGGGAGCGAATGATGAGGCAATGAGCTGTTTAAATATGAATGAGTGTTGTGTGAATGCCTCTGCTGTGATATTTAGACAAGAACAGATCCCTGTGTGCTGTTGCTGTGTCTTTAGCTGTAGCTCAAGGGAATGTTGCTGCTGTTATGGTATTTTGCAGAGTGGAAATTCTCTAAAATGTTTATGTCAGAGCAAGGGCCCTGGGAATCTGGCAGAAACCCTGTGTCTTCATCATCTTCAAGACTTTTTCATCCAACATGCCTGGTGAAACGCTGCTTCACTTTGCTGCACATTACCCTAAAGGAATAGTTTAGAATATCTATGCTTTGCTAACTTTTTATCCATTAAAGGCTCAGCATGGTTTCCAGGCCAATCCATGCGCTCTCTCCTCTGCATCAGTGTCTGCCAATCATTGATGTGCCCATATCCTGCTCTCATCCATTCCAGAGTCTCCATCACAGGCTCACACTTAGGTTTGCATTGCGGACAAACCTACAGCCAGCAGACTGAAAAACCACCAGGAATGTAAATGTAAAATCAGGTATACCATCAAATATGCATCAAAGTTTATTCTTGAATTTGGTAATAGTAGTTGGACAAAACAAGCATAACTCAAAGTTAGCTTTCTTTCCATGACACTATCCCTGGTGGTCTCATTTCGACAGGTAGCTAAAAACAGCCAAATTTGGTGGCTAAAAAGCAGCTGGAAATACAGCAATGACTCACTAAATCACAGCTGGTTTTGTTGTTTGTTGGTCTTGAACAGTGGTCTACAGCTTGGCAGGCATCTCACAGAGGTGACATATCATCCATCACTCCCTCCATATCCAGGTGACAAGTCAGCGAATAAAGTATATCACTTTAGAGACGTTGATATGATATATATGAAATGTACAAATGTAACGTATTTGTGGTGTGCCGAAGCGCACAGTGCCAACAATTTCTTCTGACAACTGGACTGCATAAGCAAAAGAAATCCCTGAGATGTGGTGGGAAACTTTAAAAACATAGAGTAAACAGACATTGTGAGGGACTGAGCTGGCAGGTTTGATGAGTTAGATAAATTGTAAAAAATGAGAGTGTTATTTACCCCAAAGTTAAGACAGCAATTTACATACAGTACATAGTGTGCCAACATGGATCAGGGCTAGATCCATGCAGAAGCAATTACATGGAGTGAATTTATTTTTTTTAGAGTAATTTCTATTACAATAACAGAATACAAATAAACAGTTCACTATCAACAATGGATTTGAAGATTTGTAGATTTTGCAGGGCACTGTATGTCGCTAGTCAAAAGGAGGTTTCTGGGTTGTTGTTGCTGTTGAATTTAGGGTTCATAAGCCTGGGAATCAGTGAGTACAGATGTTCAGGCCCACCCTAGATTCCACTATTTACTGTAATGCTTCCATCCTGGAAACATGGCCCACTTCTTATACACCGGCTTCAGACAGGAAGGACATAACGGACTGCCAAGAGCTCCATCTGGAAAAGCAACACACACACACACACACACACATGAGTTCAAGTGTGTGCACGCAACACATGCTCAAAACAGTCAAAAGTAACACACGCTCAATGACATGCAGGCAAGATTTCAGTCACTGATGCCCGTATGGGGTACAAGAGTCACTTCAGCCGACTGCAGTGAACAGCAGTGACTGGCAACTAAACCCAAATCCGCTCAGCTCTCCCCTGATGATAGTGGATGGAGGGAATCAGGAGGACATAGAGAGAGAGAGAGAGAGAGAGAGAGAGAGAGAGAGATGTGGAGGGAGAGTGTTGCGTTTGTAGGGCACCATTTGGGGCACAGGAGCAGTTGATTGGAGGCGAATGAGGAGGGAACCAGTGAGTGGGTGGGTCAGTGAATTAGAAACAAGAATCAGGATACGGGATGCGTGAAAGAGTGATCAGTTAAGTGAAGTGAAAAAAGAAAGACTGGAGGATTTGACAGTTACAATGGAAGAGCAAGAGAGAGTGATGGATAACGATTGGCGAGAGACTGAAAGTGATTCTAGAGCAAGGGAGAATTCAGTAAGGGCTGGGGGAGAGGAAGTGAAGGCAGGGAGTAAAACAGGGAATTGTGGGGTTCTTTTTACATTAGCTATGATGCATTGAATCAGGAGCATATGTACATACACATACATATATATACATATACATATATGTATGTGTATATATATATATATATATGTGTATATATATACACATATATATATATACATATACATCTGCATCTGCTCAAAAATTGCATACCCATAATGAAATGAATATATCTCTGCAACCACAAGGTGTATTTGAATACTTTTGGTGTCATGGTAAAGGGAACACTTGTGAGATTTGTTAAGATGTGTAAATATCAGTATATGTGTTATATGTGAAGAGTAAATGAAGATGGCACACAGCACAAATGAAACATTTTGAGGTTCGCCTAGGAAAAAAAAAACATTTTCAGGATGAGTATCCCTTTGGAATGATGCAGCAGCAGCTCTTAACCTCTATCACATCATAGTATAATATGTGAACATTAACTCTGCAAAGGTTGATTCTGATAAAGTGAAGCAGAACGATATTAGAGAGGTTTTAGTACAGAAAACTCAGGCGAGCTCTCCAAAATTGCACCATGTTTGCATGTGATTTTTGTCATGTACAATCCTGTATCTTTCATTTTTTGTTTCTGTGTATCCCTAATGCGAGTTTCTCCTGTTCTTTGGAGGCTCATGTCTCTGTGACGGCTTGGTCGATTTGAGTGATTGACACCTTGTTTGATTCGTTAGAGCCAATAGAATGACGCTATACCCACCAAAATGAGATTGACAGCACTGTAAGCAAATCAGAGTCAGCAGAACGCGTTGTGGGGAGATGTTGGCTGCTGTGAGTGGTTATTGTTATGCTTCCCCCAGAACCTCCGGCTGGATTCATTTGAATGACGGGCAACATGTCGGTAAACGGGAATGGAGTGTGATTTAACGGCAGAATGAGCTTTTCACTGCAAAAACAACAAGGTAAGAGAGATAATACAAATATATTTCAGCGAAGAGATTTCTGTTGTTGTTCTTTGGCCTATAGCTCTCTGATGCTTTGGTGTAGTGTGCTTTGGTGCATATGTGTGGAAACAGCGGAGTCTCAGCTTTCATTTGAGATGAACGGCGTGTGTTTTGCATAACGTGTTAGAGCCCAAAGTAAACCGAGTGCGTCGGCATATCTGTGCTGTATGGAGTTGGATTTGTTGTTGTTTATTTAGTTGTTGACTGAGCTGTGTTTAGGGCATGTAAAAAAGGGTTTTTACAGCCTTGTAGTCCAGGTTCTGCTGTTTAATTTGATGTGCAACATCACTATATTCTTAGTGATCAGTGCGTTGTTTTACACTGTGCTTGCAAAGGAGCTTTCAAAGTCCCCCAGTTGAGGGACTTTCGGGCTTAGCTGAACAAGTACTTTAACTAAATAAATATATATATATGTACTTAACTGCATCATTGTGACGTAGCACTAGCATCAATCACTTGCTTGTTGATTTCTGTTGTTGTTTTCAACTGTAACAATAACATTAGACATGTAACATAACATAGTTACATAGTGCTCATTTTATGTATTGGGTTGGTTTGCTAGCATCTTTGATAAACCAAATCTACCAGCACAGAAGTCAAACAGTGTACTGCTGTGGATGGGGCTGCAGCAAAACACATTAGCCACCTACAGAAATTCAGTATCAGTCTAAGTGTACAGGATATTTCAATATTTGCTCCGTGACACACCAACCAATCGACACCACGGTAGACCAGCAACTCAGTGTTCTACTAAATTAAATTACTGTTTGTGTTAATTGAGTTTTCTTTTTTTGATGGGCCTAATTTAGGGAGGTAAAAACTAACAAATTGAGCCACCATTTGCTCAACACCATTTGTTTTTATGTACATGACATGAAGATTTGCTACCCAAAAGTTACTGTAAACAATAAGATGGGACGTGATTAGTTTAGCTAAACCTAAAGACTGGACAGAAATTGTTACGGCTGTGTGTGTTCTGTGCTGCTGTCCCTTCTCCCTCCATTTGTATATCTGCCCAGGTGTGCTGCATTACTTAACGAGGTGCAGCACATCTGGCATGGAGGAGGTGCTGAAGAGCTCCTGTGCCAGCAGCAGAGGGGAGAGGCTCTGGGGTGCGTCCCAAGTCTCTTATTTTTATAGTGCTACTGCTAGCTTCTCGCTTGAACTGGAAGTCGTTCGAGGTCCGCCATCTTCTAGGCCGTCCCAAGTCTCTTATTTGTTTGTCTTATTTGAGAGCTTCCTATCCGGAAGAGTTTTTCAGCTGAACACCGTGACGTATAAATAGCCGCCCTCTACATCTGGCTCATTTGAATGAGATGGCGGAGAAACAGCGCAAGTGTACCCGTTACATGCATTCTTTGCAATGAAGCGCTGTAATTCACATGCCTACGTGACTACAGATAGTAACGTTAATGGTATTTTGTGCAAGACTGTCATGTTGCAATTAAGTTTATTTCATTCACAATCCGTTGCGTTGTTCAGCGGACTGTCGGTGATGTGTGGCTGTTAAATGTGCAGCTGCTCATGTCCAGAACCACACGTGTTGATATAACACCACGCACGCACACACATGAACAGACACACACACACACACACACACACACACACACACACACACACATTTATTAATAATAATAATAATAATAATAAATTTAATTTGTATAGCGCTTTTCAATGACCCAAAGACGCTTACATAGTAACACAAAAGGGGTAGTGACAGATGGGGGAACAAGCAGAAGACAACATAGTGAACAGAAGAAATGATGGGATGTAACACAGGCGGTATAGGAACAGTCAGTGGGGTGGAGGTGGTTAGGGGTAGGGGAGGTCGAAGGCTTGGGAGAAGAGGTAGGTTTTCAGGCGGGATTTGTATATGGGAAGTGAGGGAGAGTTGTGAACAGGTTGGGGGAGGGAGTTCCATAGTCGGGGTGCTGTTCAGCCACACACACACACATTTGCCCATCATTAATTGTCCTGCATGTCATGTGAGTGGAATGTTTAATAGCTTGTGGGTAATATTAATTGTTAATATTAATATTAATATTGATTAATATTATTACTTTAATTAATGTTGTTGTAAACTATTGTCAGTACCGTCTGTCCTGCATCTCTCTCTCTGTCTCTGTCTCTCTTTCTGTCTCATTTTGTCATACAGATTACTGTTAATTTATCATGTTGATCTGTTCTGTACGACAGCTATTGCACATCTGTCCGTCCTGGAAGAGGGATCCCTCCTCAGTTGCTCTTCCTGAGATTTCTACTGTTTTTTCCCCGTTAAAGGGTTTTTTGCAGTTTTTCCTGATCAGCTGTGAGGGTCCAAAGGACAGAGGGATGTCGTATGCTGTAAATCCTTGTGAGGCAAATTGTGATTTGTGATATTGGGCTTCATAAATAAAATTGAATTGATTGAGGCAGACTGACAGGTCTGATGTCTTATTCACTCAGCAGCTGACTTGTTGAATGATGGCGAGTGGATTTAATAATAGTGATAATAATGATGATGATAATAATAATGATAATGATGCTCATCACAGTGACAGTGGAATAGCAGGGCTACAAACCATTCTTTAATCGCACAAACTTCGACAAATGACTCAATAACAATGGTAATACATGTGAAAGTGTGTGACCAGAGTCATGACGGCGGGGGTGGGGGTTACTGTTTTGGTCAGCGAATATAATGAGACTTGGGATGTACCCATAGCACTGCCAGATGCTGGCTGCTCTACAGAGCAGAACCAGTGGTGCCGCCGTCATCAGGAATGGATGTCGCTTCACGTGACGCTTCAGTTGAAAGGACGTCTCATGTCTCTTAAACCAACAACGCTCGCTCATCGCTCCTAGCGCTAGCTCCTCACATTTTTTCCTAGGTGGGAGGGGCTAAACAGCTAGCAAAGTCGGCTAGGTAAGATAACTAGCAGTAATTAAAGCGACCTGGGACAGACCCCTGGTGTGGGGACTGCTGGTCCTGTTGCCTCTCTCCGAGGGATTTTTGTTGTCTTGTTTGCCTGTTTTAATTCTAATAAATACCATGGATTTGATTGTTTTAAAGGTGTTTATGTGGTTATTATTGGGTCAGTGTTTGGAGTTTTGTTCGCCCAATAGGGGCACCTAAAGGTGGGGTGTAACAGAAATGTAGATAAAGGTACATAGCGTCACTATCTCTAGACCAAACAATAGTTAAGCTGTCCATCTGCCCAGCACCTCTGTGACACTGGAGACTGACATCAGTAACATATCTCTTACAGTCCTGTAGCAGCACTCAACACAGATTGTTTTTAACGATAACCAGCCCCTTTCCCTTACCTTAACCAAATAATCTTAGTTCCCTAAACCTGACCAAGCCATAGAAGTATCAGATCAGAACATGATTATATGGGTGATTTTGAAAGGCAGTGACAACCAACATATTTGGTTGTCTTGGCTGGAGGACTTAATATTTATAAAGCATGGTCAACATTACACCACAGAACAATTATTTGTTCAATGCTGATTCATTGGAAACACTGATAGACACAGAAAGAAAGAAAGAGACAGCTGTGTTGTGCTGTAATTAGAACAGTTGCCCTCCCATCATCCCCTCCTGTTTCTCCTCACGCCCTAGCTGAGGGTTTGAGTAATCCTCTGGAGTAACCCTTGCTAGCTTGGCCTTCTTACCAAGCTATTAAAAATACAACACACACACACACACACACACACACACACACACACCTAACAGCCTGCCAAAATGCTGCTATATTATTAATTTTATCCAGGTCACATGATCACAGCACAAGAGTTATAATGTTACCATTAAACAATGATGATGTGGCAGTGATGATGCTGATGTTGTTTGATGATACTTCTTGTGATGTTAAGACTCTATGAAGATAATTTAATTGCTAAGGATTATTTTATTAATGACAGAATGGCTACAATAAAGTGAAAACAAGGCTCAGTAGACACAGCTTGAAGTTCTGGTTGTCTGCCGGACATCCTAAACCACAGCATCAGCATCAAAGTATGAGCTAAAGGCAAATAATTGACAGAAGGAATGGAAATGTGAAGATTACTTCAGTCAGAGATTAAGGAAATCTACGTGTCTATGTGCAATACGTGTCTACGTTGTAGTGTAAGATTTTATGACTAATCAGGAAAAGGTCTTTACTCTGCATAGATTGATTAAGTTTAAAAGAGAATCATGTAGTGATCAGATAAATACTTTATTCTGCATGAGTTGATTATGTCTAATGATTAAGTTATGTGATATCTTATGTAACCATGTAAGGTGAATCACTGTTGTAACCACACACATGATTAAAGACACATCACACCTTGTACGGTTTAAACTCACACACATAAAACACTATGCACCACGTGAAAATGTAACAATAGACACACACACTCTAAGGTCTGTATTGCATGAGAGCAAGTTCACTTATTTTTAAAAAATAAAGTGTAACGCGGTTCGACTTTACTGGTGGAAAAATCCGGGACTTTCCAGGGCCCTGAGGTCAGCTCTGGACAAAAGCCAGAGGTGTTGCCACGATTAGATCATGGTAAGGGCAGAAATGGACAAAAAAGGAAACGTTTTCCACCAATAGGGTTCGACCGAAATGGGAAGGCTTAAGGTGAAAAGGTGGAGACTCTTTCGGGTCTCCACCAGCTTAAAAGAGAGTGTTCTGTAGAGAGTCTTCAGTCTTGCTCTGGAGCCTGACTCATTGAGTTGTATGTGTTGAAGCTTGTGAACACATTAAAACTCGGTTGCACCTTACTCCATTGATCTCCAGTGTTGTCTTTGAATACTAGCCTGCTGAACTAAGATATTACAGCCTATCCAGAGACCGGTTGAAGTGAAGAAGGGGAAAAGGGCTGGGAGCCGTCTGGCCCGCTTACAGGCCCCCACCTTTTGCACCTCAACGTGCAATAATATAATTTCATTAAAAAAAAAAGTTTTTAATTTTTCTTTATGCTTCAAAACCCTTTTAATTGGACATCCTGTAGATGGCTGCAGGAGATCAGTGTTTACATGATTCTGTTTAAATAGATCTAAAATACAAACCGCCAAGGTTCTTACTTGAGATCTCATTTAAAGCTAAGGCTTCTGTCAGCCCCATCATCATTTTATGACCTGACATCACCTTACCGTAAGTGCCATACAAATCAGATTTTTTACCATAATTACACTAGAATTTCCCTGTAATGGCCATGGGAGGTCCTTGTTTGCATAATCCTGTCTATAATATCAGTCCATAACATCCAGAGCATTCATTCTTTTTGTAGCAGAATGCAAAGGCGTCTGTCTTCCCTGTCCTCATGTTCTAACGTTATGTTTCCTTACCTTATGTGTGATGCAAACAGGGTTTTTCGCTGTTAGTACACCAGTATTTCCTTGTAATGGCTGCAGAAGGTTGTTGTTTGCATAATCCTGTATACATATTGATCTAAATTAAAAACACTAACAAACAGCTACAGTATACCACAGATTCTTTCTGCAACATAAAGCTAAGGCTTCTGTCTTCCATGTCATCATGTAGTAGGTGCATAATGATGTCATTGCACTTTTGCTAAAGTTGTAAAGGTCGCCTAGTTCTACTTTACACAAGGCATTTAGTGACAGGAAAAATTTAGAATTTTTCATGTTCCGCTGTCACATTTATTAATGTTGTATGGTGAATTTATCAGATGCCATTTATATGTACATGGTATGGTATGGACTGAAATATTGTTATTATGTTGATGCCAAAACTTGATATAAGGGGGAAGTGACGCATGACGGAGGACAATGAGCAGTTGGCGTTTGGAGGTGCGCAAGGAGTTTCCATCTCTAAAGGATCAAACCAAATACAGTGGATTATTTTTGTTCCTTGTGGCTCACCTCAAGACACAACTTTGCAGCCAAGCGGGACGAGTGGTGAGGTTGCGTAGTTCTTTGTTTGTTTTTTGTGAACTGCAGCGCTTCATTACGCTCAACAGACTCACCTTTAACCCTTAGATGCATGACCTACCAGTACCTACACTCTTCCATAACTGATAATTAGATTTTATTACAAGGAAGCTATAAATATCATAGTAAGACTGCTTATCTCTATACAAATGCTAAGGGTTACTCTAAGGGTTAACATTTATGTTTTCTTTTTTGCCGGCTTCTGGGACTTTGATTGACTGGGGGAAATAATTCGGTTATTTTGGTGCAGATTGTGTATTTTGGATAACATGGAAAAAGTGTTTACCTGTGATTATCTTTGTATTGTTTGGTGAACCGGCGTCCACACTGTGTTTTGTTTAGTGTATCTCCGTCCAGACGAGGACATGATTTATTTTCTTTCACCAAAGTTTGACTATTACTGTAATTCAACTTGATGTCACTCATTTGTTAATCTTCTTGTTTTCTGAATGTTTTAACACCACAAAGGGTGAGAATTTGAGTTTGTTTTTGGTGATAAAGCAAAATTAATTAATCTCTTTTTTGTATCTCAAACACCTCACACTTGATCCGCCCGTTACCTTTAGAGTGGCGTTGTAACTTTTCCTTGGGTTAATTTTATTGCAGGGGGAATTGTTACAAAGTGTTACTAAACTAAGTGAAAATGCATGGTGGCAGCAGATCAATGAAATATCAGTTTATCACAATGCCTTCACACTCTCATCATAAAAATGATCATATTTGTTTTTTTAAAAAACAACAAAATAATGCACATAGTTCAATTAACTAATGGAGTGTAAACAAATATCTTGTTTACCTTCATTTTTTGTATCAATAGGTTTTGTGCTTTTATTTTTTAAAATCCAATGACAGAAAACATGTCTAATTTTTTTTTTTTTTTTTTTTAATAACACAATTTCAATCCTTTATCGAATTATTATGTTTTTTTTGACTTACATAACCTTTTAGCTTTAGGAACAAGAAGCATTTAAGATCCTCCAAGAAATCACATCACAATAAGCAAAACTACTAATGTGGGCCCTGGTGAATCATTTCTACTGCAAAGACAAAATGACTTTAAAGAGGCAAATGTTTGTGTTATGTAACTTATTTACTCCTTTAGTCCTGTATTGATAATGAGCTGAAAGGAGCTTCAAATTGTGTGTAATGTTAATTAGTAGCAAGAAACAGTCTAACAGCAGCTGCTAAGACTGTTTGTAACATGTGTTAACTTATAACAGATAACAGCTGTAACAGTGCGTTCAGACAAAGGGTTTAACCAGAACGATTACAGTTGATACAGCAGAAGTCCATTAGTAAGTTGTATACTGCCACCTTCAACAAGGTCACCGTTACCACTACCAAATAACTTACTCAGAGAATAAAGCTGATGTTATTTAATTTTTCCTTATAAGCAATTTCCCAAAAAGCTGGTCACTGTTGTCTTCAGCAAACATTACTCTAACAGGGAGAAATAATGCTTTTGTCTGGAACTACTTTCAGCAGCAAATTGATACACATCTGGTGCTTGAGTGAGTATTTTCAGCAGCAGGGCAGTGTATGTGGGATTGAGCAAAAATAAAACGTATATGTGTGTTCATGGTAATGACGGAACATGTCAGCTAGTGCAACAGTGTAGATCACTGGCACAGAGGAAGAAGACATACACACATGATAGTTGTTTGTAGGATACATCCACTGTTGGTTTTGGTCTTTTCATGGGACTTGTTAATAATCCTCTTACTGTTTCTGTAAAATTAACCTGATATGCCTATCCAAGGCATACCCAAAGTCAATTGAAAGCTGTTTTTTTTTTTTCTATTTTTAGAACATGCATGCTCTCATTTGAAAGGTAACACTGGAGTTTTTTTTCCCCTCAACAGTCAGAATCACTGTAAATGCTCCTTTCATTGAGTTATGTAAGTTTAAAAACATTGGCTAAAACAATGAATGTGTGAATATGAGTAAAAAACTAATCAACACAGACAGAAATGTCTATTTAGGAGCTTAATGTATTTAAAAACACTTCTTGAAAACATAATTGATATGAGACTGATTTCCCCCCTTAAGACAACAGAGAACCCATATGTTTACATTATTACATATGTATCTACATTTATAACAGCCAATGATGACAATAAGGGAATAGAGGAGTGACAATGCCTACAAGTCACGTAAGCCAATGGGCCAATTGCTGGCTAATGATTGGCTCTGTAACCTGAGAAGAAAGGCAGACCTTTCATTTCAACACAGGCACTCGGTGGTTATTGTAGGCTGTGGAGAGGACATGGAAGCTCCTATTGGCGCAAGTGAGGTGTCAATCAAATAATCAGATTTAAGACACCATTTTGGTATCGAAGTGTAAGCATATTGACATGTCAAATAAATTTTTTGTGTGTACAGTAAGAAAAGAAATATGAACATTTGAAATGATGGAATGGCAGTTTGTGGATATTTATGGATGTAATAATGTGCTTGGACTGAATAATTAACTGTATTTAAATCATCTGGACCTTTGAGAGTGTATGGCGAACCATAGTTTTTGAACGACTTAAAGCTATAGTTGGTAATCCTGTTCAGAAACACTTTTTGTTATACTGGGTGAAATGGTCCTTCCATCCTGAGAGTAGTCAATACATAATGTGTCCAGAAAAAGGAACGAAAAAAAAAATCTGACCTCTGTGGCAGCTGCAGGCCTGTAAAAACTCTGACCAATGAGGTGGCGCTTTCAAATCTTGCTAGCTCTCCAACATTACCAACTATAGCTTTAAGCACAGCAAAGACAACAGTTGTTCTCATATTATAAACATCAAAAATCAAATCACCCCTTGCCTGTGGGTGGGCTGTCATATTGTCATAATCAGAAGAAAAATTAAAATATTGCAATCCTTATGAGGCAAAAGAGAAAAACTGATGTTTTTGGATTTTTTTTTTTTTTTTTTTAACTGCCCTACTCAGTGTTTTTCATTTGATTTTCAATCACCATAAACCAGTACTTTTACTATTTGAGTTCAGTAAGTTGAAGATCACAAGTTTGCTTGGCAACACTAAATTTGATGAGTTTCCCTGAAATCATTTTTGCTGATTTGGTCACGTTTGGTGAGTCCACCGTCAACCAGGGCTCACTCATCCAATGTTTGTGGAGAGCCTTTCAAAGGTATAACACACATTTTCACCAGCAGTCAAGTCTGGGCTTTGGCTGGACCACACAAGGACACCTTATGTTCGAAAGTCATGCCAGGGATGATTTCAGTGCAAGCTTTGGGTCTTTGGCCCCTCAGTTGTTGCCTTTAACCATACATTACGTATATTTATGTGTGTGTGTGTGTATATTATATTATATATATATATATATATATATATATATGTATCACTCTCCAAACACAGGGGAACACACACCACACACACACACACACACATATATATATATATATATATATATATATATAGAGAGAGAGAGAGAGAGAGAGAGAGAGAGAGAGAGAGTATAATGTGTGTGTGTGTGTGGGTGTGTTTCCCTGTGTTTGGAGAGTGATAGTAAAGGAGAAGTAGCTTAGTGTGGTGCAAAATGCATGCCCTCTACTTTGTAAAGGTGAGTAACACGGGGCTGGATGTGCTGATTCTGATGTAGGTGTTGTGTGAGTATTCTGCTTCCTCTGTTCAGCTTTGGCTGCTGCAGACTGCAGTAGCACCTGTGACTGATCTCCTCTCTGTTACTGATTATCATACTACATCTACTACCTGTTTATACCTGCACACACTGCAGTTTACCTCTGTGATTTCATCTACCACAGTATTATATTTTATGTTTTACTTGATATACAAATACATTTTTAATTTTTGTATATCCTGCACTATTTTGCATTTTATGGCTTGTGTCTTTAATTCTCATTTACTGGGTTTTACTGGGTATGTTTCTTTGGGGTAGTTTTTTGTGTAAAAATGTAGCAGTAGTTGTTGGAGGGACACGTAAAGACTGGAGAGACTCTGGCCAGAACACATGGACTACCAGCCCCTCAATTTTATTATGGATATCATATGACAAAAATATAATAAACTCACAAAAAACTCGTATTATTATGTGATATAATAAATTACTACTAAATAATAATAAGAAGAAGAATATGTTGAGTTACTGATTACAAGTCTCTAATCTGTACCACATATATTATATATAAGTCCAGACAGATGTGTGATAGGAATATTATAGTAATATTATACAGGGACTGTTGGCAATTTATATATTGTGTTTATGATGAATATTAAAATCTATATCATTCAGTGACTGGGGCATCCTCACACCATCCTACCCATCCTACCCCTGTAATTAGAAGATTGTACACCCAACAGCCTTTAGTCAATAATGTGTTTGTTGTTAGCTCAAGTAATTGTTGCTTCCATGCTGACATGTCCAAACTCCTGCTGCTGGTGTTTCAGCCCAACATGGCTCTTTGGTCGGATTAAACAAGACACTTGAAACAAAGTGCACTGAATCTTTTGCCTCATGCTTGCAGCCTTTCGCACGCCTTATTTTGCAGAAGCGAGGCGTGTTGCCATGTGTCTCTTTTTCAGGAATGGCTTCCATCTGGTCGCTACGCCGTACAGTCCAGATCACAAATCCAACCACATCACTGCCGCCCTGTCAGAGTGCTTCTTTGGTTTTTATTTCGCTGGTTGACCAAAGCTCTTGTTGCTGAATTTGCACATGATGGGCCCTAGAGAGAGTCTGTGAAGCTCTGTGGTTTCGTAACAATGGCCTCCTACTGTGGTTTCAGCAATTAAGTTGTTGTTTTGCCTGCCTCTTTACAAATCTAAAAATATTATGTAAAGGGTTGAATAGCCATTAAAATGTCTACAGTATCTTTTAATTCCGAACATTTTGTTTGTAAACCACCATGTGGCCTTTCACACCAACATTCATTTCATTTTTTTTTATTTTGTGTAATGCCAAATCATTTGGCCCATCCCACATGGGATTAAAACATCATTGTACAAACAAATTCCAGTCTTGTATATACAAAGCATGTGGAAGAAGAAAAGAAACACAAACTAAAAACAAAACAAAACAGCATCTCAAACAATTTGTTCAATCTCTAGATTTTCTTAATAAAGAACTTTATTTCTCTTCTCCCAGGCTTCCTCATATGTTTCTTATGTGACCACCCATCATTACAGTCTTTGTGCATCTTCAACATTTTTGCCACATTGACATCTAGGTTGTTGTTTTTTCTTTTTTTTTTGCTAAATAAAGTGTTGCACAGTTCACAATAATAAAGAAAAATAGAAAACAAAATAAATTTTTTTAATGTTATTTGGACCACACACATTTGGACAGATCTGCGTCTTCTAGATGAACATACTGTCCATTTTCAACAGTCAAAGGCAGAATACCAGAGGTGTGTACAACACCATCCTACAAAGGTGGCTCCCCAGATAACTGTGGTAACATACGCAGCAGACCTAACCTGATTGGGACAAATTTTTGTTTCAGTTTGAAATAGGCTAAAAAGCACCTTTCACAGCTCCTTTGGAAAGATATTCACTCTATAGTCTATATAGTCTACAGTGATAAAGATCTCAGCTAAGAGAATATGATCAAAATCCAACCTGTTGAGCCATATCGATACATAAATGCTACTGAGTGAAGCAGTGCAATTACAGTAGGGCTTACTGTATGTATCACATTGTGCTGTTTTTTTATTTTTATTTTACACAGGAACCTACAGTATATCGGCAATGTTTGTATGTTTGTAGTGTTCTCTGGTCCATCTGATCACACTGACTTTAAAATCACAGATAGCCTTATACATTGATAGTTCACGATATTATTAATTTTTATAACATTTACTTGCATGAAATGCAGTATTAATTCTTCAAACATGATAACATTACCACTTTAGATGATGTTTTTATGCTCATTTATGAGGTGCTGAAGTCTGTTTTACACTGCTGGTATATTACAGCTGTTAGAACTACTGATTGGAAAAGTTAGTAGTCTGTTGGTATTTATCAACAGGTAATATTCAATCAGTAAAATTAATGTCACTTTAATTTGCACAAAAGCTTGAGTGAATTCCACAGCTCCATTATTGGACAATGGATGTAGTATAATGTTTAAATCTGCTGGCTCAAGGTGAGCTGTAGAATGTGCAGCTAACCTAAATAAATGGAGTGGTAAAATAAATGTATTTATTTGTGGGACTCACAAAGTCAGTAATTTTCTGCCAGCATCCATCTCTTACCTTTATTGGAGCAACAGTGTTGCTTTTTACTGTAATACTTTTTTAATACCCTTCAAAGGCATAAGTAGGGAGCACGGATTAATCATTTTTAAGAGTGCTGAACACGTCATTTGACTTGATTTTGGAAACTCGCACAGAGCCTGAAGCACAGAGTCATGGTTAACAGAGCAGGTTGATTATCACCGTGGGGGTATCTGTTATATCTGACTGAGGCTTTAAGGTTTGTTGAGCCAGCTCAGACAAAGAGAGCCTGGCTCTGTTGAACTTGCTTCAGACCTCAGATCTCAGCTGATCACATAGAAACCTTTGCTTTTGAGACAAATTATATATCTTATAACATTCTTTCTCTGCTTTCTATTCTTTGTGCCATATTCAATTTTTATTAACAAAATAAACGCAGTTTTAGTTTAGTCCATATATTGTCGGCCCACTGTCCTTTGTCAAACACAGATTCTCTAAACAAACCAATATTGGTTTTTATTATTAAAAATCCTCAATAAATCCAGAGTTGCAAAACAATGTGTCTATATCTATATACCAAGTACCAACCATTTCTTAATCCCCAATAACTATTTGCCTTGTTTACCTACTTTTATCCATATCATGCTACCACTTCCGTAACTGAGTTAAACATATCTTCCAATGAGCCTCACGTGATTCCCATCCCATGTCTCCAACTGTGGACAATTTTGGTACTTATTTATGGACACCCCAAAAATATCTAATGGCGCTGTTTCCCACTGATTTACACAGAAATATTCTAAGGCTTCTAACCATGGCAGTATAATCAACTATAAGTGACAAACATTGTTCTTTAATAAATGTTTACTTCAAGTTCTAGCAGGCACAAAAAAATTGCAGGCATAAAATAATTTCTGAAGCTCTTGTGCTATGAATAATAATTTACTTTCACCTTCCTTTATGTTGCCAAAAATCTGAAAAGTGAATAGAAACTGCAAACTAATTTACATCTTTGGCACACACAGAACTCTGCCCATGAACCTTTTATGAAAGAGGCCATAAGGCCTAGCAGGAGAGCCTGAAAATGAATGAGTCCAATAACTGAGTGTAACATAACTGTCTGTCTTCTTGAACCGCCTGAAACATCATGTTTCTCCTGAACTGACAGGGGAGGGGAGGGAGAGCTTGGCTTACTCTGATCTAAACACACCAAACTCTCAAGGACAGACCTGTGGTTGTCTTATAGATTTACAAACACAAACACATGCAAGCTCAGTGTGTGTGTGTTTGTGTGTGTGTGTGTGTGTGTGTGTGTGTGTGTGTGTGTGTGTGTGTGTGTGTGTGTGTGTGTGTTGTGGGCCCATTTGATGCCCACTAGCTGACTCTGATTTAGAGCCAGTGGTAAGATCACACACAGCATTTTGACAGGAATAAATTCAAACCAACGTGTAATAAATACTCACACACTCAAGTACACACATTTTTTTCTTGCTCTAACTCTCACAAACACATTCCCGCAGAAATCTGAGATTTTTTTTCTTAAAGATGAATACAGGCCATATTTCTTCACAAATCCTGCACTGAAGGCTTGAGTTAATCAATGATTCAAGATACCTTCACAGATAACAGTGAGAAAAATAAGCACAGATAAAAAAGTACTTACTCTTTCTGTGATGCTTGACATCACTGTCTCCACAGTTTAATGAAGTCAAAGAGGTTGCAACATTCCACTGCTGTCAGCCACACCAGGCACATTCTGAAAAACAGCTGTGGTTTTCAGCCTCTCGTAATCTAATGGGGGGAGATCTCTGAGAACAATTAGCATGACAAAGCAAACAATAATTTACAACGGGTGTTCCTGCATCAAATTTGGCATTTTAAAGTGTCTTATTTTTCAATTTAGAGAGAAAGTAACATTGTGAAAGAGGATAGGCCATGAGGGCAATAAAAAAGTCAGGAGAAGAATACATAAAAACTGCCTGCATGCTCTTGTGTACTTAAGCAAACTGATTCATGTGAAAGTTAGACATTTGTTCACACATTAGGCAATGTGATTTTGTTAGCAGGTGGTAGGAATGCTTTTCAGCTTTCAATTCAGTCTGAGAGAAGTAGCTCTTGTTGAGTACAGTAAGTCTTTCAGCCATGAAAATGTATGAGAAATACAACACCAGGAACTGATGGTGCTATCATCTCCTAAATTGCCTTTTTGTATGATATGCCAACTTTCATTTCTAGACAAATGCATGTTTTTATCGGACAGTCAGCAGTGAAAAATGTTGACCAAAGTGGTGGTGATTTTTTTTTTTACAAATATTTTGGATGGGTTACAATGAAATGTTGTACAGAAATTCATGGTTCCCAGGGGATATAACCTAATGAATTTGGTGATCTTCTGACTTTTCCTCTAGCACCATGAGGTTAGCAACTGTTAAAACTATCAATTGGATTGCTGTTAAGTTGGCACAGACAATAATTGTCACCACAGAATCAATCTGACTTTTTATCTAGCGTCATCATCAGGTCAAAATTTCTTTGATTTATGATCAGTCTGCCAAACTAATGATATTACCATCAGCCTCAGTTAATTTGTAAAAGTAGCTAACAAAGACTAGGCTATATAAGAAAAATTGATGTGGCCATCGTGAAGTCACCCATTGGTTTGTAGAGTCCTGCTTTGAAGTCTTGAGTTTGGCATTTTGGCCATCACCATCTTGATGTTTTAAAGCCAGACTTGGACAAAAGGGTGGAGTAAACCCTAACGCTGGCAGCTAGCTTGGTTAGCACTGTGCATTTACAGTCCATGGTTCATGGTACTCACCAGACAAATTGAACATCCAACTCATTAGAGAGCCTTTTAGTATAACCAAACAATAAATAAGACTTTTTTGGGCAACTAACATGCTTCAGTTTACTATTATGAACTGAAAACCAACTTAAATTGCAACATCTACAGCTATGATACCAAACCAACTTTGTCACTGTGGTAGCAACTCCTCAACAAATAGCATCCACTTGTCACTCAAAGTCAACCCAGTCTCATTCTGAAGTCATCGAATACTGCTGCTTGGTTATTGATTTCCGCTTCGGGACTGACAAAATACAGGCACCTTTTTATGATGGTATGCCGTAAGGCAATGTTAGTTAATGATTCTACTGACAGCGTTCAACTAGACAACATTTAAAGACTAGGGAAGTCCTTATAGGGTGGGTAGGAGGTGTAGTGGATGGATCCAACAACACCAGATTTGGAGGCTGATGTTTGCTTCCCATGTGGAAGTTGGATGAAACGATGATGTCTTTTCTCTAAACAAAACCATGTGCTTTTGTAGCACAATGAAATAAATGTCAATACAGGGTATTTTAAAATGAGCAGATATTGTTATATTGTTATTATTGTTATATTGTTATTGTTATTATATTATATTGTTGTTATATTATTATTCCTGTGAAAACGGAACTGTATTTTGAAAAGACAATGCATGTAACAAGTGAAAATTGACACACTGTCCCAGAACATTAACAACAGACATACCCAGGATATCTAGTGCGTAGAAGTGAAAGTCCGCTGACCAAACATGATATGTGACAAGTTGGGAGTGAGAATGTGTTGTCAAAGCAGTCACACCTTTAAATATGCATAACTAAGCCTCAAGTGGCCATTAGAGGAACTGCAGTTCTTTGCATTGTATTTTTCGGTCCCCAAGTTTGCCCCTTAGTGTCTATTTAGCGGGTGTTAGCATGCTAACACTTTAAACTATGTTTAACATGGTACATTGCTAACTATCCTAACCACACTGTTGCTATCTAGCATCACGATTATAGCATTGTCAATTTTTTTGTGGCTGTTTTTATGTTACCATTTCTTTGGCACAGGAAAAAGAAGTTGTCTTGCTAACAAAACTCTCATTGGTTGTTTGTTTTTCAACCGGGAGAAACACCCCACAATGAACACAAATACATTTCTATATATATTTATCTGTATACATAGAATGTATGTCTTTTTCTCTGTTAGTACATGAAGAGCAATAAAATCCAGAGTCACATTCAGTTTATGTGTTCACATTCTTGGCCAATGTACTGATACTGATTCAAAAGCAAGTAAACATCTTTATGTTCTCATTGAATTGCATTTGTGCAATCATTTTTGAAAATTTGCCATGTCAATGTGAAGTTCAGTTTTAAATTTATTACTAGATCTCAGTTCTTGGCTTTTGGTATCTCCATGCTGGAGTCCATGTATCCTGCAATTTCACACACACCGCCTTCACCATTTGTTTCTTGTGTCTTCCCTCAGTACTATCCTCCTTTTCAAGGTTTCTCTTTGGCAGTGCCACTTGACAGGCCTGGTGCTGTGGCTGAGAGGAAAGCAGTGCTTTCAGGACTCCTCAAAAGGGGAGCTTATTCGCCAGGTTGGCTTTTTGATGTCTCAGTGCTAACAGGCCGCCTGGGCTGTGTGGTACTTGTTTTGTCAGGTAGTTAGCCAGAGGAGGCGTATGACGTGTGCACAACTGGACAGCCACTCTGTGCAGAGGGAATGGGTCCATGAGAAAGGGATTTTTTTTTTTTTTTTACTGTCTCTCACACTGTCATTTCCCTACAACTGCTTTGTGTTCCTTGACATCTCCTCCTCTCTACCTGCCTTCTTTTTTTGTTGCCTCTCCTTCATCTGCATTTTTGCCTTTTTCTTTGACAGACCCCTTTTTGGACGTCTACACATTGCCAGATATTCTTGTTTTCCTTCTTCTTTTCCTTTAATGGCCCTCTCTCCTTTGCCACAGTTCAATGGTGCTTGTCATTTGCATCATGCAGGGACCTTAGTGGCAGAGACAATAGTCTTGTGGCAGGGACAATAGCCTCTGCCACTAGGGAAGCGTTAATGTAAAACCATTCGATGCCACCTCTTGATGGACTCCGACTATGGACATAATAGAAGAGTCCATCCATCACAAGTGAAATGAGTTGACAGTAAATTGAGTTTCAATACAGAAAAGCTTCATGGAGTATTATTAGTGAAAGTACAGCCTTTCTGTTCCTTTTTTTACCAGAAAGGTCACATACTCAAATATATGTGTCGTCTTGATAGGAACATTGATGGGTCGGAAGTTGATCTTTCTTGGAATTAGCCATAAGTGGGCCACAAAATGCCATGTGGTGCTGAGACAGAGCCAATAATGACACACTAGAAGGTGAATTGTGAAGTTTGCAAAAGTTATTAAAAAATAGACCCCCAGCTGAAAGAGTAAAGACTTTTTTTTTCTTGTTTTTTATAATGTGATTTAAGTGCCAAATATTTTTAATGAATTAAACTCCAAACTTATATTTGTGGTCTACATTATTATTTTTTATAATAACATTATTAGTTATTTTGTTTCTTTATGAATCAGCAGAATAATGCCATTGCTAGGTCTTGGAATATCTCCAGGTTTTTAGCAAAAATTTGACTTTTCAGTTAACTTGGCTGGTTTTCTATGGAAAGATTCAGACTAATTGTATCCATCCCTATTGGGGAATTACATTAGTGGTAGCCTACATCATGTCAATCTATATTTTCAAATATAACGCTGGCCTAATCATGATATTCAGAAGTGCCATTTTCTTTATCAAGAACAGCTAAATTATTTGCCAGTCAAAGTAATTATGACAAATTGCCAACTTTGAATGAGTGTAAGATGACCTCTAATAATACAGTTGATAGTTCTGCACTTTAACTGTTTAGGGTAACATTGACATTAGTGTTATAGACTGCTTCACACCCTGTATTCCTTAATTCATAACTTAAAACTATGATATGATGTGTACAAAAGTTTAATGAGAGATTTCGACAAGTGTCCACCAGCATGTTTCATCTACACTCCACAACTAGAAAGCCACCTGTGTGAGATGGGTTTGAGGCAATCAACTAAATCATTCAGTGTGAGCAAGACCAACTTCATTCTTTCTATTTTTGAACGGCAAAAAGATACCACCCACCTAATCTCCATAAACAGATGTCTGATGTTTGTGGTGTGAGTAGTCTTCAATCACATAGTCCAAGTGGAGAGCTGTAACACATTGGCCTGAAAGCAACCTTGGAACCCACTGGCTATCGTTTGATGACAATTCAGCTGTAAATTATGTTGTTTTTTTTATTATTGTTTATCTGCAGTTATGTGCAGATATCTACATGGAGAGACAAGCCTAAATAACCAGTGCAAGGAGTTTATTTTCTAGCTACACCAGATCTCCCAAAATATTGGCCATGTCCCAAAAGGCTTATCATTGTCAGATCAATAACGGAAAGGTTCCATGATTGCCACTCACATAAATGGTTACTTTGATAAAACTAAAAGGGCACTTGAAGAGCTTAGACTGCTAAGACCAAATGTCCCATCTCGCAATGTCAAAGTTGCAATGTATGATATTCAGATTAATATAGCAGGTAATTTGTGCTTGTTAGTGCATGTGAGTACTCCCATGGTTACCACCATGCGATTTGTGTCCACTCCAAAATGTAAAAGGTGCTTTCTTGGCCCATGCTACACCCTTCCATCAAGTTTCATGAAAATCAGGCCAGTAGTTTTTCTGTAATCTTGCTGACAGACAAACAAAACCAAACTGAAAACATAACCTCCTTGGTGGACGTCATTATTTAAAATAAAACTGAACTCATTAGTGATTTATATGTAAACAATTAATCTTTCAGGCCTGACAGTAATTTTTCATGGGAATAGGATGAAGTATGCTGCTAATTCTATTTGATATTAAAGTAAAACCTCTTTTTTATCTTGGCCAACTCTTAACATCTATCTACATATGATGCTACTGCCTTGATAAAGACCCGTAGGTCAGTTTTGCTGCTATTCTCCCTTTTCGTAACAGTCTAGCATCAGTTACTCCATAATGTAATTACATTATAGCCCATTTGACATTTTACCCCATCTTTTACCTTTAAATGACCCACACAATGTCCTAGAGGCCTATTAGAAAGGCATATTTCTATATTTTTTAAATCACACCAGAAGAAATCTGCAAAAGGAGAGGTACTTTCTGAACAGTTAACTTTATGGAGATGTGATGTTTTTATTGGGTGGTGTGGTTATATTTTCTGCTCTGTAGGCTGCCTGGTGGGCCTCCTGGGTTTGCCTTAAAGGCCTTATGACTAGTGGATCATTAGCAGCTTGGCTGGGACACTGGCAGGCGCACACAAGGATACACAATTGCCACAGATGCACACACCACCACACACATCCTCATTTTATACCCATTAAAATAGTCTCCTCTGATCTCGAGTCAGCTGCGTCAGCAGAACTGGAAGTACTTTTTATGCTTTCTTTTTTTTTGTAGCATATCATCACATCAACACCTCATGACATGGACATAACTAAAAAAAAACAACATCTTTAGCTCTATTTTTATAAGATCAACATTATTTTGAGACTGCAATATTTGAATCATTATCCAACAGTCTGCTTCATGAATATAAAGTGATACAATCACTGAAACAACTGATGCCTGATTATATCATTGCCACTCATCTATGCCCACTACAATGCGGTCATGTAATATACCTTGACAGGAGTAAGAAGTATGTCACAGGAGCAGACCTACAAACCTTGGAGAATATTTTTGAGTACACATTAGAGCGCGCTTTGCATGCAAGCTGAAAATTTGCAAGCGTGCAAGCCAAAATTTTTAGCACATCAAAGTCTCACTCAGATACCCAAAGCTGGAAACCCTGACCAACAGCGGCAAAGATATTGTTTGAACATTGGCATTTTGAACATCAAATACTTCCGCCATTCTACTTAACTTCTATGCACCAATTATGTGTTCATTCTGCATCAATTTGTACTGGAACCACATTTAGTCCCGCACACTGGTAAATACAAAAATGTATTTCCAGATAAACATTTCGGAACAAAGTTCCTTCATCTGACTACAGTGTGTGGGACCTTTCCTTCCTTTACCTGCAAGCTTGATGCTTTGTCCTACGCACCAGTCATAAAATGTTTTACGCTGTGCATTAGACTTTTTTGTCTGTAAACAAAAAGATAAAATTCTGGCCCAGCTGATATTACTGCATTCTACTGAATTTCTATGCACCAATGTGTGCCCATTCTGCATCAATTTATGGTGGTGCTGGTGAGTATTTTATGTAAAAGATGCACCCTTGGGAGTAAAGTGTACACTCTACAGACAACTACTTTCTGTAGACATGCTGCGAGAACGGATCAATGCTTAATATACATCTGCAGCCAGAGCGCATTACGCTTTCAATAGGCTTTATGTGTGGGTAATACCAGGATGTGTTATCCAAATAAGGGCATGTATGTCACATATAGCTGATGGATGTGATTTTCCGTTGATGAGATAAATGCAACTGTCCTAATAGTCCGTGCCAGCGCAGGAGGGTGAAATGCAAAGACTGCTTCATGTTGGAAGTGCCGTGGTGGGACTAACTGGCGGTCGGACTACTGGGTATGAAATCCGACGGTCGGAATAATGGCATTAAAATGGTCGGATTAATGGGCAGTCGATATTATGGGACTAAAATGATAAAATTCGCCGTAGACCTGCATGGTCGGATTAGCGGGTAGTCGGAGTTATGGGTAGTCAGACCTATGGGAGGTCCCACTAATGCCTGGTCCCCACTGGCGAGTGGGGTGGCCAGCAAATTTACAGGGGGGGCCGTGGCCACCCCTGGCCACCCCCTGGTGGCGTGGGCGGGGGATCCATTGTGTGATAGCGGAGTGTGATAGAGTCAGCAGCTGGATTTTGCGCCCACGCTCAGTAGTATTAGTAGGTGTATAGGCAAACAAACAAACAACAACCACAACAACCATTATTCATTTTATTATTACATTTGTGGGAAGTTTTTACAATAAAGATTTTCAATTCCCCACAAACATAATAAATCCCTGCAAGCGTAAGAGTTATTACATTTGTGGGAAATCGCGTGTTATGTTTGAAGTAGGCAGCGGCTATTACGTTTGTGGAAAATTTATTACATTTGTGGGTTTATTACATTAAATGCTGCAGATTTTTATTATGTTTGTGGTTTATTACGTTTGTGGACAGTTATTACATTGGGGTGAGGGGTGCTCACTCTCTCATCCTCCTCCTCTGCTAATATTGTTGTTGTCTACCTGCAACAAGCGTGCTCATAAGTCTAAAACCTTTCAATGCTGGTCACTTTTTGCCCCAGCAGTCAGAGTTATATTTTCACTTTGGTCAGCTTAAAGATATGTAAAATATATTCAAGTGTCTTATACTCTACAGACAACTTTACCTGCCTTCTCTTAGTGTCACACTCTGCTCCTCTCCTCACACTGGGTCTCATTCATGAAACGTGAGTAAATCTGTGTGTAGATTTGCACATAAAAGCCTACTCTACTAAAAACCTACTCCGGATTCAGGAACGCCGCGGGAAACTCAGATTTGATCGTAAACACGTGTGTATGATCATGAATGCCAACCCATCGTAAAGTGACAGCGCGCTCCCGGTAATCAGCAATTAGCATAAATCCCCGCCCATGAATAGCCAATGACCACCATATAAGGAGGTGTAGGTGCTTCCTGTCGACCTGTCAGTCATGGCACAAACAAAGAAAGAGAGAGAAAGAAAAAAGAATTTTTCCGAAGCGGAGATCGAAATAATTTTGGATGAAGTGGACTTAAGAAAAAACATTTTATTTTCTTCAGTTAGTAGTGGTGTGACAGGAACAGGCAAAGCGAAGGCCTGGAGGGAGGTAACAGATGCTGTTAATGTTGTTTCCGTAATACAAAGAACCATGTCAGAGGTGAAACGTAAATGGTTTGATATGAAACTGGAGGCAAAGAAACACATACGCACACACAAAAAAAACACAGCAGCCACAGGAGGAGGAGGCTCACAGTCCCAACTATCTGCTTCAGACGAGCGGATCGCTGGCATAACTGGGGAGACCTCTCTGTCGGGAATTATTCCTGACGGAGACAGCGACATGCCTTCACTGGAGTCAACATCAAACCCAGACAGTAAGGTGTTGTATCATAATACATTCTGAAAACCATCACTGATAGCTTAGTGGTCACCAAACAAACTGAAGATTTACTTGTGGGGTTTTGAATGAAGTGGGAACGGGAAGCCAGAGATGTTTTGTGCGTAATGGATGAACTAAATCAGTGATGGCTGTCGGAATGTAGAGCTATTTAACTATTTAATAGCCTAAAGCTCTGTTTTATACAGCTCCAAATAATTCAGTCTGTAGCCAACTTAAATTAAACATTTTTCAATTTTAATCATTCAAATTATCAAAAAGCCACAAAACAAATCATATGTTGTCTCGAATATTTTTTTTCAGATGGCGCGTGCTCCTTCGTGGCTCCACCACCTGCTGCTCTTGCTGTTCCTGCTGCCCCGGCTGCCACTGATGAACCCAGGCACCGAGGCCGAAAACGCTGTGATCCGGCTGTCCTTACGGATGAAGTCCTGAGAAATCAGGAGGCTTTACTTACAGCAGTGCAGCAAATTAACACATCCCTACAAGAAATAAACACAAGCTTGAAAGGAATCTGCGAGGCACTTTTGCGCACTCAAAAATAAAGTATAATTTTGTCAGTATTGTGTGATGTCTGGTTATCCTGGGAAAAACACTTGAAACAAGATAATCAAGCTACTCTCTTCCATTCAGATAAATAAATGTAGCCTATTTTTATACATTTATCAAGAGCATGACATAAAAAAAATGAACGTATTAATGTAGCCTATTGAAACAGGATGTTGGATATAAATATAAAACAAAAGAAATGAAAATAACTTCTTGCAAAGAATGTCGGCCTAAAATGTTAATAGGTTATTCAGTCTAAGCAACACGTACTTTAAAATTGCTCTATAAGTAGCTGGCGGGTCCATATAGCAGCCACATTCCGAGGTTCAACAGCTGGTTCCGGAGGTACGCGTTCTCCTGGATGGGGGACTTCAGGCAGGGGAAGGCCCTGTTTAATGGCCATGTTGTGCAGGACACAGCAGGCCAATATTATTTGACACACCTTCGCGGGTGCATAAAGAAGGGTGCCACCTCTATTGTCCAAACACATCCATCGTGCCTTCAAGACCCCGTTGGTGCGCTCCACAACGGCCCGAGTAGCAGCGTGCGCCTCATTGTATGCTAGCTCCTGTGGTGTCTGCGGGTTGGTCAGCGGGGTCATCAGCCACGGAGTCAGTGGGTAACCCCTGTCCCCTATGGATATAGAAGGGTAAGTGTCTACATATAAATGTATGCAATTATAGGCCGGCTATTCTTACCAATAAGCCAGCAGTCCCTCACAGCTCCATCCTCCAAACGCGTGCCAACTGCGCTATTGCGCAGGATGTAGCTGTCATGCGTCCCACCAGGCCACCGTGCCACAACGTTTAACAGCACACTTAGCATCACAGATCAGTTGCACATTCACGGAATGAAAGTTTTTCCGGTTTACGTAAGCAAATGCATCACCAGATGGAGCCTTGATGCGTACGTGTGTGCAGTCTATGGCACCGATGACACCTGGCATGTTTCCAATTTCCCTGAAGCCATGCATCACCTATACCTGCCGCTGTGCGCCATAAGGAAATTTTATGTACTCTGGCATTAGTGAGATAATACCTTTGAGCACTGCAGGGAGGATGCGGCTCATAGATGGTTGGGAAATGCCGGACCTGTCGCCAATCTCCCGTTGGAAGGTCCCTGTGGCCAGAAAACCAAGCACAGTAAGTACCTGTAAATGTGCAGGGATGGCATGGCTTCGTTTTGTTGGCCTTGTCAGATTAGGCTCCAAAATGTTGCACAAATGCAACAGAATTGGTCTCGGTGGTCGGAAACGACTAACCAACCATTCATCACTCTCAGCCAACATATCTGCTCTATCCCTGAAATACCTTTCTCGCCAAATGGCACCTTGTGCCAAATCATGCAAAAGTGCAAGTTCAGCCATTGTTACCATTAACTAAGACTGAAGCCCTTTTATATTGTGGGAGGTTTAATTAGAATTGACACCACCCGAGTGACCCAGATATGGTAATGACCAGACGGTTTACAACCTTTTTGGGATTTTATTAATTAGCCTATATTTTTATTATCATCATTCAACATCTAGAAAGAACGTGTAATCTATTGAGTCAATTTACGTAGATAATTCACAATCATGAATCTAATCTGGATCTTAAAGCTGCTAATTGCCAAATAATTTAACTAAATGTGTTATATTTTTAATATTTTGTCATGTTTAGATTACGTGTTTCAAAGGCATTTGTGTATTGTGTACATAACAGAGCGCCATACAAATTAAAATTGTCATTTCCAATAGTGAAAATCAATATTTATGTGCTTTACTAAATTTACACAAGCACTACGAGTGGTCAGGAGCAGGAGTAGATTTTGTTAGTAGCTACGAAAAGATCGGAGCTACTAAAACATTGATGAATGCGGACACGCATGTAAATTTCCGTCTGCGAACAGTTTACACACAAATTCCTTCTGCTCACGTTTCATGAATGAGACCCACTGTCTCCTTTCTCCACACCTCCTATTTAGCCCAAACACAATGGTGACACCCTGTCAATGCCATTACTTTTCTGAATGATTCCACTGACGTACTTCATAATAAAGTACTATCCTCTGTAATTTTTTAACTTTGGTCATGCTATGTAAAAGATGATGGCTCTTTTCAACTGGAAGAACAAAACACCCACAGATTTAGCCCTTCACAGGATTGTGTTTCGCGTTAGCTTTGCTCCTGCCAAATACAGTCCTTTCAACCACTGTTAACTTCGCCGGTAAAAAAACCCAAAACAGAGGCAGTCTCTTTAAGAATAGTGCTCGTGTTTACAAGTGTCAGAAAAACATTTTAAAGGCACTTACCAAAGCAGTAGCAGTAGTAGAGCAGAAGGCTCTTTTTTAAAATAATGGCTAATGTTAACGCAAGCTAGCGAGCGAGAAAACAATACAGCTAACGTTATCTAGCTAATGGACATCTAACCACGACCTCACTGACTTGGCTAACATTTCAACAAACACACAGATCATCAAATAATCGAGATTAACGTTATATTAACAAGACGAGATATAATAATAGGCCTAATCATTATATATTATAATAGTTCTCTGTACATGTACCATCTCTCACGGTAGCCAGAGCCCCATGAAACACCAGTTGTGCTCTCGTTGACAAAACATAGGCTGCAGGACGCTACCAGAAGGTTCGCTTTGTTCCAGACAAAGTTTAGGGCACATTTTGACCAATGTTGAGGTGAAACGCTAGGCTATGAGAAAAAAGCACCAATTCACATCTGATCTTATCCGAGGGGTGTATAGGCTACAGTAAAATAGCCAACCAGACACTTTCCTTTTTTTTCGGAATTTTCAGGGGACTTCTCCTACCTGCGTACTTGGGGTAAGAAATGTGTGCTTTGTACACAGGATGCGTGCACGGTATCGAATATCCATGTTTTCAGTGAAATTACATTGTAAACCCAGTAATGAAGGAGGATATTTTGCAACACATTTTTTTTTTTATCAACTTTTTGCTGTGAGTATTGAGGACAATGTCTCCTGTTTTTGGGACCATGTGCTCGCTGTGGGCTGCTGCTCAGTCTCTGCACTTTTAACTGTGGCTGATTTAGCATCCAGCTTCTTTGCAGTGGTGCTTGCCTTCAGCCCAGATCTGAAGCAGCATCCTGGAAACTGAACTAGATCTACAGTGGTTCTGGCTTTCTCCATCTACCCAAGGTGTGTTTTACTCAGCTTTGGTGTTTTTTGGCACAGGGCCTTTCAGCTCTGTGGCCTACCGCTGCTGCATCACCTTAGGCCTTGTCCAACTAGCATTGAGGCCTAGCCATCCACCTTGGAGGCCTACTGCTGCTGCTGTACCCTGAGGCTTAGCCATCCACCCTGGAAGCCTACTGCTGCTGCTGTACCTTGAGGCCTAGCCATCCACCTTGGAGGCCTGCTGCTGCTGTACCCTGAGGCCTAGCCATCCACCTTGGAGGCCTTCTGCTGCTGCTGCTGCAGCCTCGACTACCAGGCCCAGCAGCCTCGACCACCAACATCATGGGGATTTTACTGCTACTGGTTGTGTTTTGCCTGCCTACGACTTACAACCATGATTTGCAGCGAGGACGCTGGGAGAGTGACTGCAACAGTGTCATGTTCACAGCGCACAATCTTTCCACAAAAATGACAACCGGCATTATGCAGGACTCAGCCGGGCTGTCATCGGGCTCATATCCTGTCCCTCAGCTTGAAATCTATAGACATCTTTTTAGCCTCCTTCTTCTAAATGACTCTTTTATTTTAAAAAAATCCTTGCCCAAAGCTGACAAGGAAATCGGATCCAAGTACGAACATGAACTCTCGATGCGCATATTATACTGGCACGCTGAAATGCGTAATTATGCTCATGCTGTTGTCTTCTGGAAATATACAACCAAATCCTGGACCTGTCTGTGACATCAAATGTTTGGACACACCAAATGACTTTAAAAATAGATCTGGAGCTGGTTTCATTCATATAAATGTGAGAAGCCTCATGCCGAAAATTGATATGGTCAAAATATGGGCAAGCTCCACAAATGCTGACGTTTTGGTTGTGTCAGAGACATGGTTAAGAAAATCTATTCCTGATAGTTATGTGGCTCTAGATGGATATAATATTTTTCGTACTGACCGCCGTGCTAAGGGCGGGGGAGTAGCAATTTATATAAAAAATACATATCAAGCAACAGTGTTGATTTCCAAGTCTATTCCTAAACATTACGAGTTGCTAGCACTAAAAGTTGAGTTTACAAAAGGATGCATTTTGACAATTGTGGGGTGCTATAGACCTCCCTCCGCACCTAAGGAAACAATGTCATTATTGTCTGATTCCCTGTCATCCATAAAATACAATGAGCTGGTTCTACTAGGGGACTTAAACTGGGACTGGTTGTCACCTGCCTCCGATGATCTTAAATGTTTTTGCGACACTGCCAGTTTGACTCAACTTATTGAATCACCCACAAGGCCTAATATAAAACATCCTGAAAAATCAACATTAATCGATTTAATTTTAACAAATGCTCCACATAAATATAAAGCAACCGCTGTCTTTGCAAATGATATCAGTGACCACTGTGCTATTGCTGCAGTGAGAGATACAAAATTTCCTAAGATCAAACCGCGTATTTTAATAAAGAGACATTTTAAGCATTTTTGTGAACAAGCATTTTTATATGATCTCCATCTATGTGACTGGGAAAAATTGTATCTTATCCCTGATTGTGAAATGGCTTTCTCATACTTTAAATTATTATTCTCAGAGGCTGCAAATAAGCATGCTCCGCTGAGAAGATTCAAGGTTAAAGGGCGTGAAAATCCATGGTTCTCAGAAAAGTTGTCTGATATTATTCACAAAAGAAATGTAGCATGGGCACGCGCACGAAAAACACAACTAGAATCAGATTGGGCATACTTTAGGCAGTTAAGAAATAAATGTACTTCTCTAATCCGTAACAGTAAATCTGACTACTATGTTAAACAAATGACTGAAAATTCAAATAATCCTTCTAAATTTTGGAAGGCTGTAAAAGACATGTCTACTGGTTCTGACCAAAATTGTATCTTGCCACAATCATTAAATATTGATGATGAAATAATTACAGATACTGTGAGTATGCTAAACTCCCTTAATCAGCACTTTGTGTCTTCAGGTATGCCTTTTAAATGTCAAACACAGGCCCCTAAAAGCCCCTCCATTGCTGAAGACGTGCTTCCCTCAAACTTAAATTTTAACTTAGTTCCTATAGAAGTGTATGAAGTGTTGGATGCCCTGAAAAACTTGGAAGTTAAGAAATTAGCTGGTCCTGATGCTCTTGATCCTTATCTCCTTAAGACTGCAGCTGATGTTATTGCTGAGCCTTTGACGTATATTTTTAATATGACTATTGAAATTGGCAAAATTCCTGCTGATTGGAAGGCAGCTTTTGTTACACCGATTTTAAAATCTGGAGATCCATCACAGCCCAACAATTACAGGCCAATATCAAAACTTTCAGTCTTAGCGAAGGTGCTGGAAGGGCTTGTGTGTGACCAATTAAAGGATTTTTTATTACAACATAGAATTTTAAATGATTTACAGTCGGGCTTCAGGAAAAAACACAGTACTATAACTGCAACTACAAAGGTCCTAAATGACATCATAAATGCCATTGATTCTAAGGAACACTGTGTTGCACTTTTCTTAGACCTGTCTAAGGCCTTCAACACTGTCGACCACACTACCATTTTGAAAAAGATGGTTAAACTCGGGTTTTCTCTAAAAACATTGAATTGGTTCCAAAATTACTTAAGCAGAAGACAGCAATGTGTCAAAGTGGATGGTAAATCATCAAGTTTTTTAAATATTCAGAGTGGTGTGCCTCAAGGATCTATTTTAGGCCCCATTTTATTTATTATCTATATTAATGATTTATGTAAAGATGTCAAATATACAAAATTTCATTTTTACGCGGATGATACAATTTTATATACCTCATCAGCCTCTCTTCAAAGTGCAATTGAAAATCTACAAGCAGCATTTAACGTTGTTCAGAGAAACCTCAATTCATTAAAACTTGTGCTAAATGCCCAAAAAACTAAAATGATGTACTTCACAAGAGCTAGACCAAACCTACAAAATATTCAGATCTCAACTCTGGAAAATGAGATTGTTGAACGTGTCTCAACATACAAGTACTTGGGTTTTCTGTTGGAAGAAAATTTGTCTTTTAATCAACACATTACTAACCTTACAAAGAAATTGAGGGTGAAGTTGGGTTTCTTTTATAGAAACAAACGCTGTTTTTCTCTTGTTGCAAGGAAGAAACTTATTCAAGCAACCTTTTTATCTGTAATTAATTATGGTGATATTCTGTACATGCATGCTACCTCAGCCTCTTTGAAAATGTTGGACTCTCTGTATCATGCTGCTTTACGGTTTGTTTCTGGCCTGGGTTTTCGTACCCATCATTGTGTCTTGTATGAGATTGTTGGATGGCCTTCTTTATATAACAGAAGAATGGAACACTGGTTTATTTTCCTTTACAAGGCCATTTTACATGAACTACCAGCTTATTTGTGCTCGTTACTGACTCAAAAGTCTGCTAGTAGTCATAATCTTCGCTCTCATGGACAGATCCTGTATGAAATTCCTCGGACTCGCTCTGCTTTTGGGGAAAGAGCTTTTAGTGTCTATGCTCCAACATCTTGGGCTGAGATCCAGGCTCATCTTAGACTTGATTATTGTATTAGTTTAGAAAACTTTAAAACTAGAATTAAGGATCACCTAACCAGTGTTTGCACTTGTTTTATAAATTAGCTGATGATGATCTGATCCTGGATGTAATCCTTTATGTCTGCTATTCATTGTGTGTCATTTCTGTGTAACTTTTTGTGCTGCCTTCTTGGCCATGATCCTCTTGCAAAAGAGATTTTTATCTCAATGAGAATTTCCCTGGTTAAATAAAGGATAATGAAAAAAAAAAGAATTCTTAAAAAAAGAATTAAAGACAAGGAGCTCATTGATGTGGTATACAACTTTAAAAATATAATAAAATAAAACCACTGATTGTACTGATATTGACATGAGATTAATTTAAAAAATATTATAAAATAAATAGCCAAACCACTAACTGGATAATACTTGTAGCCTGTCTTCTCTACTTCCTCGGTTTTCAAAAATTTCCAGATTTTTTTTCTTTTCTTGTGATAACACTTCACACATCATTTCACTGAAAAACAACTTATTGAGTGATCATCAATTTGGCTTTATATTTAATTGATCCACTGCAATGGCAGTGGTTGAACTGACTGAAAAAAAATAAATAACCACAGCAATAAAAAATAAGGACAATACTGTGGCGGTAGTCATAGATTTAAATAAGGCATTAAGGAAACGTAAAAGATATCATATTAGAGGGATAGCAATATCATGAATTAGTAGCCTAACTACCTTGATAATAGACTTTGATAAATAATAATTGAATAAATAATGGTGAATTGACCTTGCTGAGGGTCACATTTGGAGTTCCACAGGATTCAGTGCTGAGTCCAGAGTTGTTTATATTGTACATTAATGATATTTGCAAAGTGCTCCAAATGAATTTTGTTTACAGGCGATACTCATTGGGAGTTGTAATAGACCATACATTATGCTGGAATTAAAAATCATGTAAAGTAAAAAAAAAAAAAGTCAAAGTCTACAGCAATACTGCACAAAACAAAAGACATCCTCAATCCAAATTCATGACATAAATTGTATCATTGTTATATCATTTCATACATTACCTACTGTGTGGAGGGTTGGCAAAATACTTGCATAACTAACACAAATCTAATTTTTATGCTACAGAGGAGCGCTATAAGAATCATAAACAGAGCTGATTATCATGAACCAACCAACAAATTATTCATAAACTCATATGCTTTAAATTTGGAGATTTGGTGGGCTTAGAACTGAACAATTAATGTAAAAAGTAAATGAAGAAAAATAATAAGATGGTTCCAGACTGTGTCCAGAAGTTGTTAAAAATTCAGTCAGTATGAACGAAGAGAAACACAAGTTAACAAAAACAAAGATTAGAACAAATATAAAACACAGATGTGTAACAGTCAGAAGAGTTCATTTGTGGAATAGTTTTTTAAAAGGAAACGAAAATGTGTAAAACATTTGATGGATTAAAAAGAAGAAATAAAATGATTAACAAGTAAAAAACGAGTTATGAACACCAGTGTGTGTATATGAATATTTGTTTGGGACTCTGGGATATATAGAATATACATACTTTTTTTGTTGTTGTTGTTTTTCAGTTTGTTTGTCTGTTTGTTAAAAAGAAAAATTGAAAGAGAATGGTACAAAATAATTACTGTAAAATGAGTAGGTGCAACAAGCTAAGGCTTCAGCCTACAACTTTTTGGTCAGCAACGTCCTTGCTTCAAAAGTAGTGAGTTAATATTGTTATAATTGTTATAATTCTTCTTATTATTATTATTTTCATTATTATTATCAATAAGTTTTAAAATGATTGAACTAAACTGAGCTAAACTAAAATGGAAAGGAACTTGTACTTTAAGTAATTTAGTAACCAGGTACTTTATATCAGTCATTTTGTTATGTTGATTTATTATTATTATCATTATTGTTATTATTATTATTATTATTATTATTATTATTATTAGTAGTAGTATTGATAGTAATAATAATAATAATAATAATAATAGTAAAAATAGCACATTTTAATGACTTTATAAACTATTACACCGTCATCTTCCTCCTGCATAGAGCTCTTTCTCACCTGGAGAAGCCCGGAAGCTCTGTGAGAATCATCTTCTTTGATTTTATTCCAGCGCTTTCAGCACCATACAGTCTGCGCTTCTGAGGGACAAACTGGAGCACATAGGGGTGGCTAATCACCTCAATCCTGGATCCTGGACTATCAATCAATCAATCAATCAATCAATCAATTTTATTTATAAAGCCCAATATCACAAATCACAATTTGCCTCACAGGGCTTTACAGCATATGACATCCCTCTGTCCTTTGGACCCTCACAGCAGATAAGGAAAAACTCCCCAAAAAAACCCCTTTAACTACCTTACGGACCGGCCGTAGTATGTCAGGATTCAGGACTGTGTATCAGACTTGGTTGTCTGCTGTACGGGGGCCCTGCAAGAGATAGTGCTAGCACCGTTCCTCACCACCCTCTACACTGCAGCCTTTTCATACAACACCCCCACCTGTCATCTGCAGAAGTTCTCCAACAACTCTGTCATAGTCGGCCTCATCACAGATGGAGAATACAGGGAGCACAGAGAACTGAACCAGGACTGGTGCCTGAGGAACCACCTTCAGATCAATGTGGGGAAAACCAAAGAGCTGATGGTGGATTTCCGCAGGCGCGGACTCCTCCCCCAACACCGGTGAACATCCAGGGAAAGGACATTGAGATGGTGACATCTTATAAGTAGAGTGCAGAGGGTGCTCCTGGAGACCTTCTTTGACACTGTGGTGACATCAGCCATTTTTTACAGAGTGGTCTGCTGGGGCAGCAGCGTCTTGGTTGCAGATGGGAGGAGACTGGACAAGCTGATCAAGAAGGCCAGCTCTGGGATGCTCTCTGGACTCTGTGCAGGTGGTGAGAGACAGGAGGATGACAGCCAAACTATCATCTCTGAGGACTAACGACTCCATCCTCTGCAGGAGGAGATAAAAGCTCTGGAGAGCTCCTTCAGTGATAGACTGATTCACCCAAAGTGTGTGAAGGAAGACTTCCTGCCTGCTGCTGTCAGACCACATAACCAGCACTGCTCACAGTAAACTGCACCATGGACACTTTAGGGACACTATGGACACTTTATAAACACCATTATAAACTTACTGTCCTTGTTGCTGTTTGCTGTTTTTTGCACATACAATCACTTGCACTAGATATACTCTCTGTAATCCACTGTTCATTATTATTCACTTCTCATTATTATTATTATTATTATTATTATTATTATTATTATTATTATTATCATCATCATTATTATTATTATCACCGTTTTTGTATTTTTGTACTTTATTTTGCATGCCTAGCTTTTAAGTTTTAAGTCTTTAAGTTTAAGTTTTGAATTTTTTAATCTGAGTCTTTCTAGACTGCTGTAACACTGGAATTTCTCAACTGTGGGATCAATAAAGGTATATCTTATCTTATTACTGTATAAACTAGCACAGCAGTGGATATGCAAAACAATTATGCAATACAAACCTTCATGAAGGTAGGATTTTTTGCAGGGCTGTTGTACACAGTTATTTTTAACTGGGCCGATGGTGTGTATTCAGAATTAAGAATGTGTTTTAACTGCCAGAGCCACAGCTCCCTACTGAGATAAAAACCATTTTAGTCAAATGTGCCCAAATAGATGTCCATCACATGCATGGGAAACAGCAGCACACTCACATGCCACGTCAGTTCTTCTACAGCCAGGCACATGTGTCCACAGCAGGCCCCCAGCATGTTGTCATACTATCCATCTTCATAACAGATCAAAGAGTGTGTGACTTTCTTTGAGTATCTGACCCACCTGTTTTTTTGGCTGATATGGCTCTAACAGTTGAATTCTCATTATTTCACTCACAATATTGGTGATCAAACAAATAAAATCTTCTTCTACTGCTGCACTCATTGTAAATCAGTGGCTTTGGGATACGTTAAAGTGTGTCTGCATGCTTTTGTGTTTAAGTTTGTCAATGGGTGTGAGATGAAAGACAGCTGAGGACAGTTATGAGCATAAAATGTAGTCCAGAGGCTGGTAGCAGAGTAGAATCCTGGGAAGGTCAAGGGTCAGGCTGCTGTGGCCCCTTTTGGAGGTACATTAACCCTTGAGCTGTGTGTATGTGTGACAGGAGAGTTGATTGGCATTTTAAAAAAGGAAAGAAGTTGATAGAGAACAGGTAGGACTGTAATCCTAATAGTGTGTGTGTGTGTGTGTGTGTGTGTGTGTGTGTGCAGATGGACGACAGGATCCAAACATCTTGAGTGCACCTTTTTTCTCCTCTCTTGGTCTTTGTGAATACACATTCATCCTGAAAAACATCAGACTATGTCCCTGGAGGTCTTTAAAAATCCATTAAGTCTAAAGTAAAGGAGACCAATTTAGGACCCGCAATGCACATTGTGTTTACTGGTAAAAAGCCCTTTCAAAATTAGCCAGTTAACTGGAGTTTCCGATGGCCAGAGGTTACACCTAACATATGATGTGCAATGAATCATTAAAAAAAGTAAAATGACTTCCTCAGGAATTAAGTTCTTTTTTTTTTTTTTTTTTTTAAATTTTGGAACTTTTTATTTATGCTGTGCAGTTCATACATTTGTCTTTTCACAAATAAGCATTTCACATTGTTTTTAACTTTGCATGAATTTAAAGAACAGAAAGAAAGAAAAAAGGTACAACAAATCAAATACCCAGTACTAAAAAAAACAAAAGGCAAACCCCCCCCCAAAAAAAACCAAAACAAAGGACAACTAAATACACAGTAAGTGTGCAAGAGATAAAGATATAACCATTTTATATGTTTTTAGTACAATTTTTTTTTTTTTCTACTTCCCTTATTTTAATTACAGGGCTCAAAAGTAATATTTTACACTGATAGCATTACTGCCATAAAATTTTAAATTAGTAGCATAGCACATCATTTAGTTGTGCAAAAAAGAAAAACAGAGAAAAACAAAACAACACAAAAATGAATTGGCTCAACACCACATATTATATATTTTTCTCTTTTCTCTTCCATCCTTGTCCTTCTTTTCTTTCCTATTATTGGCAGTAAACAGAATTTTGGTGGCAAATGCCATCAAATTAGTGAGGAATTAAGTTCTATAGAGCCTTGATGTTAAATTTGTTGACCTCACCATGATCACTGATGAGGAAGTTGGACTTCTTCCATGACCCAAAAACTGAACTTTTTCCCTGACTTGTTTGTTGCTGTAAGCTGAGAGTGGTTGTTCAGAGGGTAACAGTCTGGTTTTCACTCCAGTAGAGTTTTTTTTTTTTTTTTTTGGAGAAACACAGATGAAAAACGCAGTCTCATGCAATAAAAGAGGAATTAAAGTTATAAATTACATTCTGGCATGTAATATTGGGTGACGCATTTAGAAAATCCCCTTATATTTCCTTCCTTCCTTGGATAATTGATCAAATTCCCCCTCTGCAACACAACTCCCAAAGAATTCCTTAAGTTGTAGGACCTGTGGGATTTCTTTATAACTGACACAATAACTGCTGATTTGCAACCTCCACTGACAATCTATTTTCCTAGTTGGTTAAAACATGCAGAAAATAAGGTATTTGCAAACATTAAGTAACCCAGGGCTGACATGACCAGCACCAGAAGGCTAAACAATGGCATTATTAACTGAAAAAAAAAAAGAAAAGAAAAGAATGCTGTACACACATTCAGGCCATTCACAGATACGCAGCAAATACACATTCCGCAAGTTTCACACAGTCCAAAGCCCTCAGTAAACACAGCACAAGTTCATAGCTGTAAAAACCATCAGTGCTCCCATTATCCAGTGAGAGAGGAACCTCTCTTTGGGATCACAATCACAGACCTGTGTCAAATAGCTTTCACCACATTCCTGACATTTGTTCTAGCCTGCTTACATGGCCAAATGGCTAGGATTTACCATAGTGGAATAATTCATGTTGCAATTTTATTAATATGGACTCAAATCAGACCAGGTAAACTGTGGTACATACCATATCATACTGTATGAACTAAAATTTTTTGATGTATAGATCTACCCTGCTCAGGCCCAGTTAGAATTGAAATGCTAGAACAACAAGAAAATTGATTCCTCTCATTGGGCCTCATTCACAAACAGTGCGTATGCACAAATCTGTGCTTAAACTGTGTGCACGATCGTTTGACACACAAATCTGGGATTCATCAATATTTTCTTACCCAAATTTGTTCTTACTCTGCGAACAAATTCAGAACTGCATCAGACCATGCGTACGCACAAATGAGGAAGGCTGAACTGACTTAGAAAATGCAAACACATACCTTTTAAGTACATGCAGAGCCTATAAAACCACATTCATTTAAAAGAGATTTAATTAACATTTTTAAAATCATTAATTTACTATATATTGGCCAAATGTATTAAATATTCATGAAATTGACACACTTTCACCCTCATCATTGTGACAATTAAAATATTCAACGATAACAACAGTCCTAGTTTACAAAGGACTATATGAGAATGTACATTTCGAAATGTAGGTCTAACAGTTTTGGCTTTCATTTAATTGTTTTGGCCTATAATGATCACCCACTCCCAACAATTTCTTGTGCCATGAAATTACGCATCTTCGGCCAAAGGCAATTGGTTAATTGGTAGCATGTTAAAGGGCATGCGGGGTATATATACGATTCTGTTTCACCTGTTCAAGTGTTAAGATGGCATATCTAGCGTTGCTTGGATATTGCAGCCCGTGCCACAATAGCAGACCGGGCTGGGATTTCACAACCCCCCCGAGCCGTGTCATCCCACGGGTATTAAATAGCATCTTAAGGCTATTGCCTGAATATATCAAATTCCCATATGATGAACATAATCAGATTGATGTGAAGAGGGGGTTCCATGGCATAGCTGGAATGCCAAATACAATTGGCGCAATAGACAGTACCCATGTGGGCATCAAAGCTCCACTGATTGACTCAATGCAATACATGAACAGAAAAAAACTATCACGCTATCAACGTGCAGATGATCTGTAATCCCGACTGCCATATCCTTAATGCTGTAGCCCGCTGGCCAGGGGGCATCCACGACTCAAACAGTACAGTGGGAATGCGCTTGGAGGCAGGGGCTGTGAGAAGTGGATGGCTTGTTGGTGAGCATCTTTGTTCTGGTTTTTTATTCAGTTGTTTTTAGTTAGTATTTTTAGTAAGTCTCTATTCCGTTAATACTAAAATGTTATATTGTTTAGGTGACCGGGGATATGGCCTTAAAACATGGCTGATGACATCATACGCAAACCCTGAAACCCCTCAAGAGGTGCGCTATAATAACATACATGCCCACACACGTGCCGTAATAGAGCGCACTTTTGGCGTGCTTAAGGGCCGTTGGATGTGTTTGGATACAGCCAGTGGCAAACTACTTTATACACTTGAGAAGGTGCGCAAGATCATCCTGGTATGCTGTGTCCTCCACAATCTTGCAATGGCATGGCATTCTTGTAAGACCCGGTGCCATCGCTGCGAAATTGCGAAATTTACATGAATCAACTCTAGGCAAGCGGTTTCCTAGTAGTATATAGGGACCGGCTTTGCGCGTGCATGTGAGGCGCGCGCCACGTGCACGTTTATGAATTATGAATTATTAATTATGAAATATGAATTATTAATTATGAAATATGAATTATGAAATATGAATTATAATAATAATAATACTAATAATAATGATAAATAAATAAATTAATTAATAAAGAAATAAATCCCCCCCCTCCCCCCTCCCGTCCCCGTGACAACCACGTCATACGAGATCCTGCTCTCATGGTTAACCATAGCGCCTCCTTCTGTAGGTTGGTTTTGAATGAAACCGTAGCTATTGGCTAATCACAAGCCCCTCCTCCCCGCCCTCCTCCCGCAACCCACGTCATATGAAATCCTGCTCTCATTGGTTAACCATAGCGCCTCCTTCCGGGGTGTTTTTTTTTGAATGAAACCATAGCTATTGGCTAATCAAAACCCCTCCTTGCATGCGGATGTAGGTGTGTGTATAAATACATTGGATTTTCTTAGCAGGGCATCCTCAGCTTCTCGGACGGCGAAGCTACGGCGGGACGAACTCTGATTTTTTTCTTCAACGATCGCCTGTATTCTGCAAGACGTTTCTGCAACCATGTCTTCCTGCACCAGCAGCATCGGCATCGGGTCATGCGATCCTCCAGGTATGTCTGATGACCCGCAACGGATGTGGATGCTCGGGCCCCTTACAAGAAAAGGAGACGTGTAGGAAGCGGGCTCGTTACGTCGGAGAATCGTGAATTTGAGCTAGAGTTGGAGGGGGTTAATGGGTATGTTTACAATGTTAAATATCAGGACTCTGTCGTTACACTCAGCTCGGCCACCGGTCGCAGTGGGGTTCCAGGTGTTGAAACATGGACGGTCAGTTTGATGCATAGAGACTGGAAATTGTTTTGGTCTGAGGTCTGCCCTGACCTAGACCAACCCGGTTTCCCAGAGAGTATTTATGTCTCGCAGTGGGTCAGCAAAACGGGCCCCGAGATGTACCGCGTCGAGGCGGATCGCTTTAACAAACGGCGGGAGGACTTTATTTTTCTCAGTGTGTGCAAAGACCGAGAATCTGTGATCGCGAGCAGAGGCCGCGTAGCATGGGGACAACAACCCTACCTCTTACGCTTCAAGAGCGTGACGAGTGGTTTAAAACTGTTTTCTTTATTCAGTGGTGCGACTGGAGATCTCTGCAGAAATTGTTTCACGAAGCTGACAAGGGCATCAGAAGAGACAGGATCCTCTCTTCTTATCAGAGTGTTAGAAAACGTCTTCTTTTCGATGATGCGCAGGCTAATGCGCGGGGTAGTCACCTTCCTTCCCTGTGCCGGCCGAAAATCATCAGCCACGTCGACTACTGATAAAGCCTAGGTTAGCATAACTTTTGTATTTATGTCTTTTTTTTTAAATTATGATAAACGGTGTATAAAATTTTAATGTCTTTTTTCTGTTGTTTTTACAGGCAGTGCCTTTATCAGCACCTATGACGATGATACTAGAGGGTGTTGGGAAAACGATTCACCTCATATGAAGCCGCTTGAGGCGCTGCCTGTGAAGGAGAAGAAGGAGAAGAAGGAGAAGAAGGAGGAGGAGGAGGAGGGGGGACATGTCTCGACACGGTCCCTGACAAAAGACGACGTGGACACGATCAAAGACTTTCTATCACGCTGCCACCATCACGCAGGGCGGGAAAAAACAGTAGCTCTCTGCTATGGGTGTAAAATCAGCAACCCGAGTCAGCTTCAACACTCCTGCTTGTTTGATTTTGATCAGATCAGATGTATGTATTTTGACCAGATTCTGGACTCTGTATTCAAGCCACCTCTAGGAAAAGCTCTACATTACCTGTTTGCGCAGATATCACCGGGGGCTTTCTCACAAGACAAGCTTTTAGGAGCGGCCGAGACTCTGAGACAGTATCTCAGACCCGAAGCTGAAATGGAGACGGAGGAGGAGTGCCACAAGCACGAGACCGCTTTACGCAACGCCTTCACCATGTGGAGCAAGTGCTGCATATCGACAGATGTGTAATATTTTACCGCAGAAAATGATGTGGCGTTTGCAACAGGCCTTGTTATTTGTCTTTGTGCATTTCTTTGTGATGCGTGTGTTTTGATGATTAAAAATGGTGTACCATTAGATGTTTGTGATGCAGTTCAGCACCTAGCGCAACACAAGATAGACAGAGATGTGACGGTGTGTGTGTGTGTGTGTGTGTGTGTGTGTGTAAAATACCTAAACATGTTGAAAAAACCATAAATAAATAAAAGATGGTGTGTCGACCTCATCTTGGCCACTTGTGTTGTTGACTGAATATGGAGCGCACGCTAGGCAAGATTTACCACGACCCCACACACCCTGGGGGTCTTGGAGGTGTACAAAACTTTGCGACGCTGTTAGAAATTGCACTGGGGAGGCTCCGGGGATGCCTGAAGTAAAGCGTTACTTACAGGGGCAAGATGCGTATACCCTCCACGCTAAAGCAGCTGTACACTTCCCTAGAAATAGGGTGTTGGTTAGCGGTATTGACAAACAGTTCCAGGCCGATCTGGTGGACATGAGTGAATATTCGGCAGAAAATGACAATGTGCGCTACCTGCTGACATGTATCGATGTATTTTCTAAATATGCATGAGTTAGGTGTCTTAAAAACAAGACCGGTACATCTGTTGCAAAGGCGTTTGAAGACATTTTGAACGAAGGCCGCATACCTGTAAAACTCCAAACCGATCAGGGGACAGAGTTTTATAACAAACAGTTTCAACATCTAATAAAGGTGTATAAAATTAAACATTTCTCTACCTCAAACGAGACTAAGGCTAGCACGGTTGAACGCTTCAACAGAACATTTAAGACCCGCATGTGGAGATATCTAACGTCTGTTAATTCGCGTAGATATGTCAATGTCGTCCAGGACCTCGTCAACGCTTACAACAAGTCTCACCACAGATCGATAAAGATGGCCCCATCCGATGTAAACAAAGACAACGAGAAGCTCGTCTTTAACACGCTGTACAAGGAGAAGAATCCGCCGAGGATCGTATCGTTCAAATATAATGTAGGGGACACTGTGAGAATATCAAAACTCCGCGGGGTGTTTAGAAAAGGTTATGAACAAACATATACAGACGAGTTTTTTACAATAACTAGGCGCATAGCCCGCGACCAGCCTGTGTATAGAATATCAGATTGCTCGGGTGAAGAGGTAAAAGGCACATTTACGAGCCTGAGCTACAGCCGGTAATCATTGACAAAAACAAGGTGTTTAAAATAGAAAAAATAATATCCAGAAAAAACTATAGGCCAGAAAAAGATGGCGTTTGTGAAATGGTTGGGATGGCCTGAGAAATTTAACTCGTGGGTCTCTGAAAAGGACATTGTTGACGTGTAATATATATATATATAATATAATATATAATATATATATATATATACATATATATATATATATATATATACATATATATCACGGGGTGTTATCTGTTTACGCAGCCACTTTGGAATTGTCGCATGTCCCAACAACATCAAGAAGAAGATGGAGAACAAGAACGGATTTTATGTCACGTTACCGAGTAATGCATCGCTACACGTGTATCCTAATAACAAGATATGGCGCTACCGAACAAAATTAGCAAAACCGATCGTGCTGAGCGAACCGTACGAGGTGGGGGTTATTGAACTTCAGTACCCTAGGGTGTGGTCAACGTTCCCTGTTTCTGACGCGGACGTGTTAATATACGATAGTAAAACCAACCAGACAGCCACTATAACACTTTTTGCAGGGTTTTACGACTCCATTCCCAGAATACTAAAAGAATTTAATGCTAAATGCATCGGTAACCCGATAACATCGCGCTTAAGTCTTCAATATAACAACATTACAAATCATATTTATTTTTCGGGAGGAGAAGGATATAAGGTGACGTTCCGCGGGAAACTGGCCGAAATTGGGTTTTAAGCCCGGCGAGCCGTTTGAGATACCGACGACCCCAGTGTTTAAGAAAATCTACGCCTCTCCTCACCCCGCAGATATTTTTGGGGGAGTTTATAATATATACGTTTACAGCGATTGTTGATTATCAGCTAGTGGGAGACAGCCACGTGCCGCTCCTCCGTTGTATAAATATAACGCCTGAGGTAGGTCGTATGCCCACTCTGACATATGACAAGCCACACTATACATCGCTCTCCAAATCTGTCATTGACGATATCGAGATATCGCTAAAAAACGATCAAAACCAGTATATACCATTCACGTACGGAAAAGTGATTGTTAAACTACACTTTAGACCTGTGAAGCAGTATTTCTAGACCTGAGAAAATGGCCTACACACCATATGTGCGTGACGATGCCCGATATATGACATATTACATGAACCAAGCGGGTGGCGAATTACCGGGATTTATAGGTTCAAGTACACAATACGGTAACGGTTTAGGCGGCATATTTCGAAGCCTGCTTAGAATGGCTGTACCGTTATTTAAAAAGGATTCAGCATCGCCAAGCCACATTTAAAAAACGCAGCTGTAAACATTGTAGGGGATATGGCATCCAACATTGCCAGAAGCGCTGTATCGAGACGACAAGAAGGAAACGGCTTGATGGTGATCAGAAAAAGATCATTCAAAAGACCCCTCATCGAGGAGCCGCAGCTCCGGCAGGTCCAAAAAGCGTAAAACGACCTTCAAAGTGACACGACACATCAGAAAGAAGTCGGCCGCCAAGAGAAGCACAACTTCCAAAAGACGCTCGCTGATTCTGCGTAAAGACATATTCTAGTCTGAGAAGAGAAAACAGCAGCAACGGCCATGGCTCTCATACACAACCAGTCGGAAGAATGTGTGAAGACGGAGCTGGATCTGTTCACAGTGCCGTACACACAGACATCCATTGAAAAATCTACATTTGTCGAAATACCCCCGGTTTCGGCATTACGGGATGCCGGGCCTCTGGAATTTTTTATATCGGCCTGCGGCGAGGATTACATTGATCTAAACGATACCTACCTGTACATGCGTGCGAGAATCACGAACCCTGACGGTACCGATTTGGCCCAAGCCTCAGATGTGGGTTTTGTAAACTACCCCGGGTGTACGTTATTCTCGCAGGTGGATATCATGTTAGGAGACAGGCTTATAACCCAATCTTCCAACACATACCCGTACCGGGGGATAATCGAGTGTTTAATCAACTACGGAAAGGACACCTTGGATACACAGTTTAGCAGCGGCCTGTTTTGTAAAGACACAGCAGGCCACATGAATGCAGGCTCCATAACCGGAGATAACGAAGGCCTAGCCGAAAGAGGGCGCTACACTGTCAACAGTCGCACTGTGGAATTAATAGCACCGTAAATAATTTTTTTTAATGGCCATCCCTAACAAACAGGTGCGTGGGGATATAGCAGAGTATAAAAGAATCGGAGACGCCCCTAGTTTTTCATCCCATAAAAGCAAGGGGAAAAAACGGTCGGTAATAGGCTCACCGGGGTACTTTAGCACTCCACTAAGGACACCTGCTTCAACACGTTCACAACCTCACAGACTAAACACTTCACAGTGGGAGGATTTTTAATAATAAAAGGGTGTGTGTAATTTTGTTACAAATGTTCTGATTTCTTTTTAATATTTACTTTTGAATGTATTTTTACTCTTGACCACTTAAATGTATTTTCATTTTTCATTATTACTATTATTTATTTCTTGACCACTTGAATGTATTTTCATTTTTTATTTCTTGACCATTTTAATGTATTTTCATTTTTTATTTCTTGACCACTTGAATGTATTTTCATTTTTTCATTATTACTATTAGTTTTGTTTTTATTTCTTGACCACTTGAATGTATTTTCATTTTTATTTCTTGACCATTTGAATGTATTACTATTATTAAATTCTTGACCATTTGAATGTATTACTATTATTAAATTCTTGACCAGTTTAATGTATTTTTGTTTTTATTTCTTGACCACTTGAAAGTATTAGTACAAATGTGAAAATGTGTAAATAAATGGAATGTCTGAACTGCGGATCATGCTTTCTCTCTCTTTATTTATTAGATTTATTCACATTTACACATCATGTTGCTGCACTGTACACATGTGAAATTATATCCTCGGCATACAGAGGGCTGTATTTTGTTTACAAACTTGCACACCATAGCATCATTGCATGCCAGATTAGCACTATACATGTTTAACATTCTTGTAAAAGGAATTCCTCTTTGTATATGACACAGAAAAAAGACACAATGCTGTCCACAGGTTGTAGAGCAGTTGTTCTGAACCTGCCTCTGGGAATAATACACGTCTGCACAGTTTTCAACGAGGTATCGGTATATCTCAGATGGAAATTTGTCGCTGTCGGAAGGGTTTCCAAAACTGTCGAAAAAATATCCGTGCTTCTGTTTCGTAATATAAATAGCGAGCCAGTGTTCACCGGGCATGTTAGAGGGATGAGTATTCACAACCAGCATAGCAGGGAACGCTGTGCCTTTATGGTTTGACAGTTGGTCGCATGCCAGGACTCCTAAAAAATTTGTCCCGTTAATGATTCTTTTATTGAGGATGCCGGTCAGCTCTATAGTGTTCATGGCTGATACTGATTCTTCTTTTTAGTAATAATACAAAAGTACTTGTCTCTTGTTTGATATTTCGATAACAGAATCGTAAACAGCATAACACACGAGGTTAACGGTGCACTGTAGAGGTACTCTGAAACGGACTTCCAACCTCACATTACCGCTTTTAATCAGTGATACATTCCCTGCACGACCGTCGTCCGGTTCCAGATTGAAGCAGAATAACGTGTAACCGTTCCTGAAATCATTACGTGATATGGCCAGAGACCTGTCTTTTAAATGACGTCCTGTAGCTTGTACCAGCTGGAAATACTCTCTCACATACTGGCCTCTCTGAAAAGCGGCTGAAAGGGCTTTGCAGGGTGAGACTGTCCGTCTGCGTACAGGCTCATAAACTCTGTATCGTAATGCTGAAAATTGAAGGGGTTCCTGTTATAGCTCCCCGAATATGCCTCATGGTCAACAAAGCCTATGATGACGAATTTGGGGATTTGTCCCATGTAAAGATTTCCTGGTTGCACACTCTTGTTCCTGCTGGTATGGAGAATGTTTTCAGAGCCACTCTGTCAATAGCGTATTTAGCGTTAGTGTGCTGCAGTGCCCTGCTATGCGCCAATCTAACGGCAGGTGTCACGGTCACCTTTTTCACAAATAAGCTTGCCGATACGATCTTCACAGCATATTGATTATTTTGCGCAGTCATTAAGGCAAACTCGTCCTTTGATCGAATAAATTTTAGGGAAATGTCTATACCGTTTAGCAATAACTTTTCCTGAAAAAACAAATCAGAGTGTATCGGTGCTATTAATTCCACAGTGCGACTGTTGACAGTGTAGCGCCCTCTTTCGGCTAGGCCTTCGTTATCTCCGGTTATGGAGCCTGCATTCATGTGGCCTGCTGTGTCTTTACAAAACAGGCCGCTGCTAAACTGTGTATCCAAGGTGTCCTTTCCGTAGTTGATTAAACACTCGATTATCCCCCGGTACGGGTATGTGTTGGAAGATTGGGTTATAAGCCTGTCTCCTAACATGATATCCACCTGCGAGAATAACGTACACCCGGGGTAGTTTACAAAACCCACATCTGAGGCTTGGGCCAAATCGGTACCGTCAGGTTCGTGATTCTCGCACGCATGTACAGGTAGGTATCGTTTAGATCAATGTAATCCTCGCCGCAGGCCGATATAAAAAATTCCAGAGGCCCGGCATCCCGTAATGCCGAAACCGGGGGTATTTCGACAAATGTAGATTTTTCAATGGATGTCTGTGTGTACGGCACTGTGAACAGATCCAGCTCCGTCTTCACACATTCTTCCGACTGGTTGTGTATGAGAGCCATGGCCGTTGCTGCTGTTTTCTCTTCTCAGACTAGAATATGTCTTTACGCAGAATCAGCGAGCGTCTTTTGGAAGTTGTGCTTCTCTTGGCGGCCGACTTCTTTCTGATGTGTCGTCACTTTGAAGGTCGTTTTACGCTTTTTGGACCTGCCGGAGCTGCGGCTCCTCGATGAGGGGGGTCTTTTGAATGATCTTTTTCTGATCACCATCAAGCCGTTTCCTTCTTGTCGTCTCGATACAGCGCTTCTGGCAATGTTGGATGCCATATCCCCTACAATGTTTACAGCTGCGTTTTTTAAATGTGGCTTGGCGATGCTGAATCCTTTTTTAAATAACGGTACAGCCATTCTAAGCAGGCTTCGAAATATGCCGCCTAAACCGTTACCGTATTGTGTACTTGAACCTATAAATCCCGGTAATTCGCCACCCGCTTGGTTCATGTAATATGTCATATCGGGCATCGTCACGCACATATGGTGTGTAGGCCATTTTCTCAGGTCTAGAAATACTGCTTCACAGGTCTAAAGTGTAGTTTAACAATCACTTTTCCGTACGTGAATGGTATATACTGGTTTTGATCGTTTTTTAGCGATATCTCGATATCGTCAATGACAGATTTGGAGAGCGATGTATAGTGTGGCTTGTCATATGTCAGAGTGGGCATACGACCTACCTCAGGCGTTATATTTATACAACGGAGGAGCGGCACGTGGCTGTCTCCCACTAGCTGATAATCAACAATATCGCTGTAAACGTATATATTATAAACTCCCCCAAAAATATCTGCGGGGTGAGGAGAGGCGTAGATTTTCTTAAACACTGGGGTCGTCGGTATCTCAAACGGCTCGCCGGGCTTAAAACCCAATATTTCGGCCAGTTTCCCGCGGAACGTCACCTTATATCCTTCTCCTCCCGAAAAATAAATATGATTTGTAATGTTGTTATATTGAAGACTTAAGCGCGATGTTATCGGGTTACCGATGCATTTAGCATTAAATTCTTTTAGTATTCTGGGAATGGAGTCGTAAAACCCTGCAAAAAGTGTTATAGTGGCTGTCTGGTTGGTTTTACTATCGTATATTAACACGTCCGCGTCAGAAACAGGGAACGTTGACCACACCCTAGGGTACTGAAGTTCAATAACCCCCACCTCGTACGGTTCGCTCAGCACGATCGGTTTTGCTAATTTTGTTCGGTAGCGCCATATCTTGTTATTAGGATACACGTGTAGCGATGCGTTACTCGGTAACGTGACATAAAATCCGTTCTTGTTCTCCATCTTCTTCTTGATGTTGTTGGGACATGCGACAATTCCAAAGTGGCTGCGTAAACAGATAACACCCCGTGATATATATGTATATATATATGTATATATATATATATATATATATATATATATATATATGTATATATTACACGTCAACAATGTCCTTTTCAGAGACCCACGAGTTAAATTTCTCAGGCCATCCCAACCATTTCACAAACGCCATCTTTTTCTGGCCTATAGTTTTTCTGGATATTATTTTTTCTATTTTAAACACCTTGTTTTTGTCAATGATTACTGGCTGTAGCTCAGGCTCGTAAAATGTGCCTTTTACCTCTTCACCCGAGCAATCTGATATTCTATACACAGGCTGGTCGCGGGCTATGCGCCTAGTTATTGTAAAAAACTCGTCTGTATATGTTTGTTTCATAACCTTTTCTAAACACCCGCGGAGTTTTGATATTCTCACAGTGTCCCCTACATTATATTTGAACGATACGATCCTCGGCGGATTCTTCTCCTTGTACAGCGTGTTAAAGACGAGCTTCTCGTTGTCTTTGTTTACATCGGATGGGGCCATCTTTATCGATCTGTGGTGAGACTTGTTGTAAGCGTTGACGAGGTCCTGGACGACATTGACATATCTACGCGAATTAACAGACGTTAGATATCTCCACATGCGGGTCTTAAATGTTCTGTTGAAGCGTTCAACCGTGCTAGCCTTAGTCTCGTTTGAGGTAGAGAAATGTTTAATTTTATACACCTTTATTAGATGTTGAAACTGTTTGTTATAAAACTCTGTCCCCTGATTGGTTTGGAGTTTTACAGGTATGCGGCCTTCGTTCAAAATGTCTTCAAACGCCTTTGCAACAGATGTACCGGTCTTGTTTTTAAGACACCCTAACCCATGCATATTTAGAAAATACATCGATACATGTCAGCAGGTAGCGCACATTGTCATTTTCTGCCGAATATTCACTCATGTCCACCAGATCGGCCTGGAACTGTTTGTCAATACCGCTAACCAACACCCTATTTCTAGGGAAGTGTACAGCTGCTTTAGCGTGGAGGGTATACGCATCTTGCCCCTGTAAGTAACGCTTTACTTCAGGCATCCCCGGAGCCTCCCCAGTGCAATTTCTAACAGCGTCGCAAAGTTTTTGTACACCTCCAAGACCCCCAGGGTGTGTGGGGTCGTGGTAAATCTTGCCTAGCGTGCGCTCCATATTCAGTCAACAACACAAGTGGCCAAGATGAGGTCGACACACCATCTTTTATTTATTTATGGTTTTTTCAACATGTTTAGGTATTTTACACACACACACACACACACACACACACCGTCACATCTCTGTCTATCTTGTGTTGCGCTAGGTGCTGAACTGCATCACAAATCTAATGGTACACCATTTTTAATCATCAAAACACACGCATCACAAAGAAATGCACAAAGACAAATAACAAGGCCTGTTGCAAACGCCACATCATTTTCTGCGGTAAAATATTACACATCTGTCGATATGCAGCACTTGCTCCACATGGTGAAGGCGTTGCGTAAAGCGGTCTCGTGCTTGTGGCACTCCTCCTCCGTCTCCATTTCAGCTTCGGGTCTGAGATACTGTCTCAGAGTCTCGGCCGCTCCTAAAAGCTTGTCTTGTGAGAAAGCCCCCGGTGATATCTGCGCAAACAGGTAATGTAGAGCTTTTCCTAGAGGTGGCTTGAATACAGAGTCCAGAATCTGGTCAAAATACATACATCTGATCTGATCAAAATCAAACAAGCAGGAGTGTTGAAGCTGACTCGGGTGGCTGATTTTACACCCATAGCAGAGAGCTACTGTTTTTTCCCGCCCTGCGTGATGGTGGCAGCGTGATAGAAAGTCTTTGATCGTGTCCACGTCGTCTTTTGTCAGGGACCGTGTCGAGACATGTCCCCCCTCCTCCTCCTCCTCCTTCTTCTCCTTCTTCTCCTTCACAGGCAGCGCCTCAAGCGGCTTCATATGAGGTGAATCGTTTTCCCAACACCCTCTAGTATCATCGTCATAGGTGCTGATAAAGGCACTGCCTGTAAAAACAACAGAAAAAAGACATTAAAATTTTATACACCGTTTATCATAATTTAAAAAAAAAGACATAAATACAAAAGTTATGCTAACCTAGGCTTTATCAGTAGTCGACGTGGCTGATGATTTTCGGCCGGCACAGGGAAGGAAGGTGACTACCCCGCGCATTAGCCTGCGCATCATCGAAAAGAAGACGTTTTCTAACACTCTGATAAGAAGAGAGGATCCTGTCTCTTCTGATGCCCTTGTCAGCTTCGTGAAACAATTTCTGCAGAGATCTCCAGTCGCACCACTGAATAAAGAAAACAGTTTTAAACCACTCGTCACGCTCTTGAAGCGTAAGAGGGTAGGGTTGTTGTCCCCATGCTACGCGGCCTCTGCTCGCGATCACAGATTCTCGGTCTTTGCACACACTGAGAAAAATAAAGTCCTCCCGCCGTTTGTTAAAGCGATCCGCCTCGACGCGGTACATCTCGGGGCCCGTTTTGCTGACCCACTGCGAGACATAAATACTCTCTGGGAAACCGGGTTGGTCTAGGTCAGGGCAGACCTCAGACCAAAACAATTTCCAGTCTCTATGCATCAAACTGACCGTCCATGTTTCAACACCTGGAACCCCACTGCGACCGGTGGCCGAGCTGAGTGTAACGACAGAGTCCTGATATTTAACATTGTAAACATACCCATTAACCCCCTCCAACTCTAGCTCAAATTCACGATTCTCCGACGTAACGAGCCCGCTTCCTACACGTCTCCTTTTCTTGTAAGGGGCCCGAGCATCCACATCCGTTGTCGGGTCATCAGACATACCTGGAGGATCGCATGACCCGATGCCGATGCTGCTGGTGCAGGAAGACATGGTTGCAGAAACGTCTTGCAGAATACAGGCGATCGTTGAAGAAAAAAATCAGAGTTCGTCCCGCCGTAGCTTCGCCGTCCGAGAAGCTGAGGATGCCCTGCTAAGAAAATCCAATGTATTTATACACACACCTACATCCGCATGCAAGGAGGGGTTTTGATTAGCCAATAGCTATGGTTTCATTAAAAAAAAAACACCCCGGAAGGAGGCGCTATGGTTAACCAATGAGAGCAGGATTTCATATGACGTGGTTGCGGGAGGAGGGCGGGGAGGAGGGGCTTGTGATTAGCCAATAGCTACGGTTTCATTCAAAACCAACCTACAGAAGGAGGCGCTATGGTTAACCATGAGAGCAGGATCTCGTATGACGTGGTTGTCACGGGGACGGGAGGGGGGAGGGGGGGGATTTATTTCTTTATTAATTAATTTATTTATTTATCATTATTATTATTATTATTATTATTATAATTCATATTTCATAATTCATATTTCATAATTCATATTTCATAATTCATAAACGTGCACGCGCGCACGCGCTCACACGCACGCGCCTCACATGCACGCGCAAAGCCGGTCCCTATATACTACTTTTCCTTATATGGAGAAATGGGGGTGTGGTAGTATGCTAATCACAAATTGCAAGCACGCGTCTGTCAATTTAGAATGATTCTGATTCACACACACGCAAGGTGGTGAGAACAAAATTGGCCGGTGCGCAGGTGTCATGAATCTCACAGTGATTTTTGCGTATGCACTTAAAGTAAGAACATTTCCACGCACATATTAGTGAATGAAGCCCATTGATACAATAGTCACCTAGTGCAATCAGTAATGTTAGCTCATATATGTGGACACAAGCATGTACAGCTATCCGTTTACCAGTGGTTTCCAAAGTGGCTAATCAGGCCAGGGCTCATCGACAGAACTCATGTTACCCACAATTGTGTCCAATAAAACTAATGATCACTTCTCACAACTGACCTTGTTCCTTTGTTATACAATGGCTTCTAGTTTCAAATGGTGCACAATAGCAGCATATGTGCTTGTGGAAAGAGCAACAAAAGTGTGTGCAAAGCTGGCAATAATGGAATTGTAAAATGTAGCTAATTATTACTTATACTAATACTAATACTAAACATAGCTCATCTATGTCCATTGCTCTCCCCCTCTGCTGCCGAAACTCTTATCAATGCCTTCATCACATCTAGAATTAACCCACTGCAGCATTCTTTATGATACATTATCCAAAGACCTAAATTAACTCCAGTACATTCAGAACTCCACTGCCCGTCGCTCATCCATTCCAGCCCCGTGATCAGATCACCCCTGTACTCCAGAACCTCCACTGGCTCCTGGCCCCCCAGTGCATCCAATTTAAAGTCCTTCTCCTCACTCATAAAGCCCTCCATAACCAAGCCCCTCTTACCTCATCGACCTGCTCCATTGCCACACTCCTTCCTATAGTCTCTGTTCCTCTGATGCCAACCTCTCCACCTCTCAGGACCAAGCACCGGACCTGGGGTGACAGAGCCCTCTCCACAGCCACCTCCTCTGGTAGCCCCTTCCCAAACACAATGGAATCATGAGAATGATTAACTTTTGGGTACATTTAATTAGTCATAAACAACAGTGTAAATGGATTTCCAAAGTTAAAAATATTCTTGATGACTGTACTTATGGCATGACGCTGGACGGATGAATCCTAAGTATTTAAAGTTAATGATTTAACGTAGATTACTCATGCCATCTCTGTAGTTCCATGTCAGATAATTACAAAGCAGTCCTTTATGTGATGGATATAAATTGTTTAAAACTGATTTCACTTTTGAACCTTATTTGATTATGTTAAGACCTGCCTAAAGGATTTGTTTGTCTAAGTTTTGTTGTGGAAATCACAAGTTACCGATCTCTGAGCGCAGGTATGACCGTGAAAATGTCCCTCGGCCATGCACTCTTCGTTTGACTGGCAATCGAGGAGATGAATATCATTATGTACTTGTGTGTTCCTTTTTTAACAAAGAGAGAAGAGAGTTTGTCGGACAGTTCTATAGAGTAAGTCCAAATATTTACAAGTTTCAAAAGTTAATGTCATCTCGAAAAGTAAAGGTTTTGTCAAATGTGTTGAAACTTTTAAAGAAAATCTTGAGTAGTTTCTCTTGATTTGTTTTTTCTTCTCTTCAAAGACTTGTACATAGGCAAGGCAAGGCAAGTTTATTTGTAGAGCACAATTCGTACACAAAGTAATTCAAAGTGCTTTACAGAAGAAGAAAATGCATTAAAATCACAATACAAAATAAAAACATAAATAATCATTATAAAATGAACTTTAAAAGAGAAGAGTGCAGATAAGATCCTTTCAGTCATATGCACAGTGAAATAGAGCTGTTTTGAGCCTAGATTTGAACATTGTCAGAGTAGAGGCCTGTCTCACATCTTCAGAAAGACTGTTCCAGATTTTAGCTGCATAAAACTGGAACCCTGATTCCCCATGTTTAGTCCTGACTCTGGGCACCAGCAGGAGGCCGGTCCCTGAGGTCCTCAGAGTCCGCGATGGTTCATATGGCACTAACATGTCAGAGATGTACTTTGGTGCTAGGCTGTGGAGAGACTTGTACACAAGCAGAGCTGCTTTAAAGTCTATTCTCTGAGCCACAGGAAGCCAGTGTAGAGACCTGAGCACAGGACTAATGTGCTCGTACTTCCTGGTTCTGGTCAGGACCCGAGCAGCAGCATTCTGGATGTACTGCAGCTGTCTTACGGCCCGTTTGGAGAGGCCAGTGAGCAGGCCGTTACAGTAGTCTAACCTACTACAGACAAATGCATGGATAAGTCTCTCCAAGTCAGGTTTAGACACTATACCTTTGATTTTGGCAATGTTTTTTAGATGGTAAAAGGCTGCTGATGTTATTGACTTGATGTGGCTGTTAAAGTTCAAGTCTGAGTCCATTATTACCCCAGATTTCTAACCTGATTTGTAGGTTTTAGAGAGAGAGACTGGAGGTGACTGCTGACACTTTCTCTTTGTTTCTGTGGACCAAATACGATGACTTCAGTCTTGTCTGAATTTAGCTGGAGAAAGTTATTTTGCATCCACACACTGACCTGTTGGATGCAGTGACAGAGTGAATCTACTGGTCCATATTCACCTGCTGTCAGTGAGACATAGATCTGAGTGTCGTCTGCATAATTGTGGTAGGACACATTATTACTTTGTATTAACTGGCCTAAAGGCAGCATGTATAGATTGAACAGAAGGGGTCCCAGGATTGACCCTTGGGGCACCCCACAGGTCAAGGCCATGTGGTCTGAGGCACAGTTACCAATTTCAACAAAGTACCTCCTGTCTTCTAGATAGGACTTCAACCAATTTAGGGCAGTGCCAGAGATGCCCACCCAGTCCTCTAATCTCTGTAACAGGATCTCATGATCGACAGTGTCAAAAGCAGCACTAAGATCTAGCAGGACTAAAACTGAGACTTTGCCTACGTCAGTGTTCAGGCGGATGTCATTTGTCACCTTAATAAGAGCAGTCTCAGTGCTGTGATGGGGTCTAAAACCTGACTGGAAAACATCAAAGGAGTTGTTCATTAGGAGAAAGTCAGTCAGCTGTTGGTAAACAACTTTCTCAAGGACTTTGCCTAAAAACGGCAGATTTGAAATGGGCCGGTAGTTGTTCAGGACTGTGGCATCAAGACTGCTCTTCTTTAGGAGAGGCTTGTTAATCTGTTCACTGTTGCAAATAAGACACGCGAGTTGTTACCGCAGTTTCCAATAATTTCAGAAAAGTACCTCTCCCTTGTTCTACGTAAGATCTGGTTGAACACGTACAGCTTTTCTTTGTAAATTTCATAATAAACATGAAGCTTTGACTTGCGCCATTTCCGCTCGGCCCTCCGGCACTCCCTTTTCTGTGCCCTGACCGAGTCGTCATTCCTCCATGGCGCCTTCTGCTTATCTTTAACCATTTTAACCTTCACAGGGGCAATGGTGTCCAGAACAGTCAAAACACTCGAAGTAACAGAGTTCAACAAATCATCAACATTAGAATTAGAACATGAGGCATTTTCAAAGTTTATCATTTCCATGAACAGAGCGCCTGTGCTGTTATTTATGTGTCTCCTCCGAACAACTGCAGGACCAGCCGGTGGTTTGGGAGAAACAGACAGGTCAAAGAAGACACAGAAATGATCAGACAGAGCAACATCAACCACATTGACATTTGAAATATTAACCCCCTTTGTAATGAGCAGGTCCAGAGTGTGCTGCGCTCTGCTGTGTGTGGGCTCACACACATGCTGAGTCAGGCCAAAAGTTTCAAGGACAGCACTGAGCTCTTTAGCATTTCTGTCACAGACATTATCCACATGTACATTAAAATCACCTGTAATGACCAAACCATTAAAGTCTGTGCATACAATTGAAAGCATCCTGGTAAACTCATCAATAAAACTTTGACGGTGCTGGGGAGGCTTGTATATAACTACATAGAGTATGGACGGAGATTGTTTTAGCTCCATTTTAAAGGATACATACTCAAATGATGAAAACACCCCAAATGACAACCTGTGCGTAACCATATGATCTCTTAATATTGCACAGACACCTCCACCCTTTTTCTTTTCTCGTGTTTCAGATTCAAATTTGTAGTTGGGTGGAGCTGATTCTGTTAGAACAGCATTACCTGTGTTTTTGTCAAGCCATGTTTCAGTTAAAAACATAAAATCAAGATTATACGAAGAGATCAAATTATTAATTAAAAATGATTTGTTAGACAAGGATCTGACATTAAGCACAGCAAGTTTCAGATTAGTTTCAGTGGGGCTGGACATTATCTTCTTTACAAGGGATATGGATTAAATTTCTCTGATTGGACAGTCTAACTGTCCTTCTGTAATCTGGTCTATGTGGTGTGGCTGTAGATATAGCACTAGGGGAGAATATTGTCTCACAGGGCCCCAGCTTGATATTACCTTTATCATGGCTGTAAGTCCTGGGACAGCAGAGGCCCTGTGCATCCTAGCTCTTAGGGATACCAGCTCTGGGGGCAGGCAGGGGAGGACGAGCAGGGGGAAGTTTGGGTGATGGACATGAAAACTGAGGGGGAGGAGCTGGGGGAGCTTTAGTTTGTGAAGCAGGAGAGTTGAAGCTCCTGTGTGACTTGATATTAGGGGTGAGGGGAACCATCTTAATGCCTGATTTGATCAGGCTTTCAAGATGGTTGGGAAGGCCCATGGGGGAAGGTGGGGATGGAAAGGAGAGGGAGAGGGACAAGGCTCTAGAGGGGGTAGATGTGGCAGGGGGGCCCAGGGCTGGTCTGTGGGTAGAGGAGGTGATGGGGTGCTGCCGGGTTTGAAACTTCTGCTGGGGCCGTCACAGGCGAGTCCAAGGCCTGTGATGAGGGCCCGGGGGGAGGTGGAACTGATGGCGGGCCTGAATCCTTCGCTGGGGGTGGTGGAGGCTGTTGTGGTGCTGGAGCTGAATCCTTCGCTGGGGGTGGTGGAGGCTGTTGTGGTGCAGCTGGTGCTGAAACACTGGCTCGGTCTCTGGCTTCTGCGACAGAGATGCTTCTCTCGTTCCTCTTTTCTCTCACTGGTCCTTCAGGACCCTGTCCCGGCCCATTCTGATGCCTCAGAGCGTGGAGGAGGTGTTCTGTCAGCACTCTCCTCCCACCTCTGCACAGGTGTGGGCCCTTTCCCTTGAACAGGTCCTCTCGTTTCCAGAACAGATAAAAGTTCTCAATGTAGTGCAATCCTCTGTGCGCACACTCTTTGGACAGCCATGTGTTCAGCTGAAGCAGCCTGCTGAACTTATTTATCTTCCTGTCTATGTTTGGAAGAGGTCCACTAATGAATGCCTTGACCTCCAGTTTATCGAGCTCCGTGAAGAACTTAGTGAAATCCCTTTTCAAGACTTCAGTCTGTTCCTTTCTGATGTCCACTGCACCCACATGCACGATCAGCTGTTTGACTCCTCGGTGTGTAGACAAAACTTTTGAGAGGAGTGTTGTTATCTCAGAGACAGTGGCACTGGGACAGCAGCATTTTGAATTCTTCCGTGGTTTATGCCACTGATAGCACCGTCTCCTAACAGCAGCGTATCTCTGACCTTGACGTTTGGTCCAGATTGTCTGTCTGCCTGCTGTCTTTTGCCGACTTTATGGCTCCAGTTGCGTGAAGATAATCCATTTTCTCTTTGTTCGTTAGAAACATTAAATTCAGTCTCTGACAGTGGCAAAATTCTGTTTGTAAGCTGTATTTTGATGTTACGTAGGTATTAACATTGTCTCTCATCACTTTGCTGCTTTGGCTTAGCACCAAGTTCTCTCCAGGATGAGGCATTTTGGTCTTTACAGAGTTTGGAAAAGACACAGTATCACTCAGGTTTAAGATGAAAGTAGCAGGTTTTTCACCCTTTTTACTGAAAGTAACTGTCGGCTTCTTACCACCGGATGTCACTGGGAGCGTCTTGTGAAGTCCTTTTTCAGATTCTAAAGCAAAAATCCGTGCTTGTAGCTCATTCATTTCTTGTTGATATCTCCGACAGCGTTCACAGAAAGAATTTGTTTGGTTTCTTTCCCCGGACATGCTGCTGGCTCGTCAGATCGGTTAAAAAATATAAAAATGTTCTTCAAAGTCTTGATTTACTTAAAATAATTCATGAAATGATGGATATAGAGATTTTCCAGGATTTGTAGGAGTAAAACGATTAAAAAGCAAAGAAAAGAAGGAAGCAGGCTGGAGCAAGCAGGAAAGCGTCTGCACTCTTCAGAAGCAGGAAGCATTAGAATTCACATAACTGAACTGTAGTTACATTTAAAGTCTCAGCCTGGTCTCACTCCCAGGCTGAGTCTTTAAACATACAGTATGTACACTAATTCTGTTTTATTTATTTTGTTGTACATTGGTTGCTGCCTGCTCTGATTTGTTATTGCTATTTTTGTTTGTCCCTTATACCCCGGGGAGGGGTCAAAAGGAAATAAATGAAATTAAATTAAATGGAGACTGAACCGACCTTTCCCAGTTCAAGTCACACATAAAAATTAATCTTTTCAGCTTACAGCTTTTAATGTGTGGATGATGTGTGTATTTCACCATATTATATTTTATGATCCTTTTTAACTAATGCAAAGTGTCTTTGAGGACTATGTTAAGTGCTTGATAAATAACATGTATTATTATTTATTACTGATGAACTGCATGAGCTGCCTCTTTACCAGTTATGTTCGCTACTGATATCATGAACCCCATCCAAGTTCAGCAGAACTTCATTAAAGCTATTCCAGTCAATCTTCTTTTTTTTTAGCAATGGATCACATGACTATGTTTATTGTCAAGCATCAGCCAGTTGTGCAGTACCTCTTACCTCTATGGAGTCTTCACATCTTTCAGCTCATTGTTTTGGTCTCACTTCAAAGTTATGGTTCACTGTGACCACTTTATTAACCTAATTTTTAGTTGCAGTAGCTTGTGAACTTAGTGGAGCATTTAGCAGCTAAAAAGCAAAATATTGGTGAAGACCAAAACAGAGCTAAAAGGAGACTAGATATTGACTAAGATTTGTCAGATGCACCCAAATGCCTCCCTTTGTTTAAACTATATTTGTCAAGTCCTTGTTTAAAGTCTGTGTAAAGCAAATTCTGCTATTTTCATAAAAGTACTCCTCAAAATGTGTAAAAAAGCCTTTCAACCATTTACAATGGAATTGTGGAGCTAGGCTCCACAATTCCATTGTAAATGGTTGAAAGGCTTTCTAGTTGTTTCTAGGTTTCTGTGTTCTGGATTTAGTGGGCGGGCCTTAAATCACAGCTATGTTACGTAACGGAGCTATCCCTGCTGCAAACACGCCCCTTGAGGCTGTAGCAGTATAAATACACACTCTTGTACGGTAGTTGGCGGTATGCACCTGGAAGTTGTTTGTGATCCGCCAATAAATTGAGAGAAGAAGAAGAAGAAGAAGAAGAAGAAGAAGAAGCAGTAGTATAAATAAAGGGAATCGCCGCATTGTTTAGAGATACTTTTGGGTAGAAAACCAGCAGAGTTTAACTATGTATGTATATATATATATATATATATATATATATATATATATATGTGTGTATGAAGAGTTCATTTGCAAAAACAGATAACTCCGTATTTATAAATTTTCAGAAAAATAGTTTTTTCATTATTTAATTCAGGTGATATGAATCAAACCAAAGTTGAGTAGCTTTGACTAAGGAGGGATGACATAACAAAATAGAGGTATTTCAAAAAATAAAACTTTAATAAAAAAGCTTTTTTTTCATTCACATTCAAGTTTTTTGGGCAAAAGCAGATAACTCCAACATTCGTTTTTCTACAAAAACAGTTAACTCCACAAATCATGTCTTACCATTGAATTAAAATGAGTCTGTGCTTATTATTATGGCAATATTAAATACATTCATCATAAAACAAGCAAGGAAAGTGCTAAAAAACAAACAAATAAAAAACTCATGTACAACATAAAGCTCATACTAATTTCTTAAACACAACCCAAGAACTTTGATAAGCCATCAACATGTGGCTATTTTTTCAGTATTTCACAATCAATAGTCAGTGTTATATTCACAGTATTCAGAGTTTCAGTGCTTATCATAAAACAAACAGATGAAGTATTTTCAACTTATATGTTACAGAAATCCAGGAGGAAAACCCTTAAAAACAAGTAACGATGGACTTAACTAAGCTGTCAAAACATAGCCATTTTGCAGTACTTTACATTAATGCTATTCAACTGTTACTAATTTAAATAAATAATTTAAATACACATTAAATAAATAAATAATTCAAGTAACTATTAAATAATTCAAATAAATATTGAATAAATAATAATAAATAGCTGTCAAAACATAGCCATTTTGCTGTATTTGTAAACGAGGCTTTGCAGACTGGGATTCTCTCTTGTTTCTGGTTCAGGACGGAGTATTGTATGGACAGGTCTCTTGTCTTCTGGAGTGCAGGATCTCCCACTTTTGGTCTTCTGCGTTTAACTGATGTTATGTACATGTATAACAACAGCGCAGCATCTTGTTTTACCTTGTCTGAAGTCGAATACAAGGTTTTATTAATGTAAGCGATCTCCTCTGTTGACAACTTCGCTGCCTGACAGACGTTCGCGATGTTGTGAGCACAAGCAACACTGGGTGCTCCTCTGCTATGCCGGGCCCTTTTTGCCACGTTACGGGCGTAATCGTCTGGTTTTGTTTTCCTCTTTCGTCCGTGTGATGGAAATTCAACAGCCTCTTCCGTTTCATCAAACATATCCATTGATATATCGAAAAAGAACCGTGTTTTTACAGGGAAATAAACATTTCAGAACTTAGGAAGCCAGCTCCGCCATCTTGCTGTCACGTGATCTAAATGTGCTGCGCTGATTCACTCAACGGAGATATCGGCTTCTGCTGTGAAACGGGTGTGGTGTTTAACTGTTTTTGCTACAAAACATCAACTTTGACTGAGTTTACAACAGGAGATGTCGGGTATTGCACTATAACGGATTTGGGCCCTGAAAACAGAGCTATGCAAAGAGTAAATTACAAGCCTCAGCTCTTTTTTTTCCAAAATGGCGTTTATCTGTTGCAAATGAACTCTTCATATATATATATATATATATATATATATATATATATATATATAATATATATATATATATATGCCATATTTTCCACGTCACTATCACCGTTTAGACTAATCTGATTTTTGTAAAGTCTATAAACACAATGATTGAACAAACATTACTATTTCTGTGTGCACATTTTGTAATTAACATGGTTATTATAGATTAGCTGGGCTAACCGTTAGCTGTTAGCTGTTAGCCATTAGCCGTTAGCTGTTAGCCGTTAGCGGTGTCTGCAATAACCCAATAAACGGTCCGTGAAAAAAATATTTTTCCAGCAGATATCTTAGTTACAACATGATTGAGCTAGCAAAGCAGTTTTGTGTTGCTATGTGTGGTATTTATTCAGTTTGGGGAAATCACGATGTCTAGAAAGCATCAGTGGCTGCAGCTAAGAGAGACAGCTAACAGCAGCAGCAAAGCTAAAATCAGGACGTCATCTGTTAAAAGTCTCCCGTTGTCAGATACGACATGAAAGTACTCCAGTTAGCTCAATCATGTTGTAACTAAGACATCCGCTGGAAAAAATATTTTCAGTCAGTGGAGCCGAATGGACACTCTCCCTCCCTGGATTACATCCTCCCGTTCCGCCAGCTGCAGGTGTGGGGTTACGTCTTTGTACAGAACACAGAGGATGCTTCCCTCCCGCGAGTGGGCGTGGACTGACTGCAGCCTGGAGTCATGAGACAAGAGGCTGCAGACATACCCTCCGGACATGCCCCCAGCGTTTCACAGCAGAGAGAAGTGCTTGTTTTTCCATGATTTTGAGAGCTAATTTTATATACTTAGCGATTTTTTTAATCTTTCAAATTTGGCTCAGTGATTAATGACACATATTTCTGTGATGTGGCAAACTTATAACAGACATTTTTTGCTGCTTTACACGGACTTTAAACCATAAAAAAGTTATGAGTGTTTAGGAGAAATAAATGCTCATGAAAACCTTTGTGACAACAACTTAGACTGTGGGAGGAAGCAGAAAAATACATCTTGCTGCTCATATTTGCATCAGCTGTGGCATTTTCAGCTGCTGACCCACAGTAAAGGTCGGAGGTGACTGGCTGTCTTTCCTGCTGTCTCGAGTCTTACACACACACACACACACACACACACACACACACACATTTATATTGTTGCAGGCACCAGAGCGCTCATGCTTACAGGAAGACCCAACACAGCGGTCCCACGCTGTATGTCATAGGGCGCTCATCTCTCCCCAGGGAACAGGAGTGGCTGAATTTAAACAGGGACTGAGGAAGAAATAAAAACACACACAGTGATCACATTTTAACAATGAACGCACACTGCATGAGCAGAACTTTGACCATTTTCATCGTGGTCTATATGTGTCTGCAGGTCACTCATTCACCTTCCTGAATGGATTCTTGTTTGTCTGGCTGTGACTGTGTGTGAATCAGCCTGCCTGTTTGTGTCTGTAGCGGTCTGTTTGTCCTCAGTGTAATTGCAATCTTCAAAGGCTGTCTCACAGCATGAGAGAGTTCTGATGAGAGTTCTAGCTAGTATTATGGATTCCTGGCATACAGAAGAAAAACATTCATATAATTTCTTCTACGGATAATTACTCTGAGATGATTTACTGCCATCAGGAGAGGGTGTGGGAGGGGATTCAAAGCTGAGTTAATAGGAAGGCAATAAAAATACATAGAGAGAGGAGGAGCAATTAAACAGGAAATGTGACATACAGTAACATGCCTGAGGTGAACGGGTTCAAACTCAAAGGAAAACAATATCACACACATCATGACAAAGTGGACTTATACCAGTGGCGTAAGGTCATTATGACGAGCCCCAGGGCACACTATTGTGACGGGCCCTAGTGCACACTAGTTACTAGTTGTAAGGCGCGCATACACACACACACACACACACACACCACTGGCAACTGTTTATAAAAACATGCCAAAGGAATCTAATCTAGGGAACTTTGATACTTTTTCTTCCTATTTGTTTCTCTCCTGTCCTTATTTACTGCCACTTTTATGTTTAGAAGTCATGACTGCTTGCTGGACTTATATGCTCGATATGCTGGTCGTGTAAGTCTTGATAGATTTTGTGCCTAAACTAGCTACTGTGTCGTATCGTCTTGTCATTTGAGCAAATAGAGACTTGACTTAACGACAACATCAACACACGTTACCTAACAATCATCACTGCATAATGTGCATATCTTATGTAAAATATCAGAGAATAATATACATACATATATATGTATATATACATATAAATCCCCCTCTCATCTCCCCTCATGGGGGTGGTGCTGTGTCTTCTTCAAGCTCTACCAGAGGCCTGGGAGTTTGAGGGTTCTGCCTCTATTGTTCTTGTGTTAAGTGCCTGTTCTTGTGCTGTCATTATTAATGCTTCTGTATTGTCTTTCAGTCCAGCCTTTTCCAGGCACTGGTAGGATTTCTTGATATTGGCCACTTTTTCAATCTGTCGGTGGTACATGCAGTGTAGGGGCTTGTCCTTCCATGATGGTTTGTCCTCCTCTTCTGCATTCTCTGGATTCTGCTGCCTGAGGTGTTCACTTAGCAGCTTATCTTTAGGGACCATCTTCCCGATGTATTCCTGGATCTTGGTTGTTTTGTCCTGGACAGTGGCTCTGACACTCACTAGTCCTCTGCCCCACTCGTTCCGCTCCATCTCAGGATGCTGGACTTGGGATGAAACCCTCCATGCAGGGTATCTGAAGGCTGGCAGGGCGTATGTATTGATGGCTCAGACCTTGTTCTTTCTGTTCACCTGCCTTCTTTGTAGGTATTTGGCTGTGGCTAACTTTGTTGCGACCTCCTCATGGTTCCAATTTGCCTGCAGGATCCCAAGGTATTTGTAGCTGTCCTTAACATCTGCAGTGCTGCCCTCTGATAGTTCAACCCTCTCGGTTCTGACATGATCTGACCACACTAGACCAAATGACATTCCGATGTCATTGCTGTAGATCCTGGTGAGGTGGATCAGTGAGTTGATGTCTCGCTCACTCCTGGCATACAGCTTGATGTCATCCATGTAGAAGAGGTGACTGATGGTTGCTGCAGTTCTGTAGCTGTAGCCACTCTTTGAGATGAGTTGGGTGAGGGGGCTCAGGCCTATGCAGAACAGTAGCAAGGACAGTGCATCATCTTGATATAAGATAATATAGTCTTTATTGTCATTGCACAGACACCTATACAGTGAAAGTGTGCTTGCTACATAAGTAAAAACAGAATAACATAAAACATAAAAAACAAGGAGAGTGCGCACACACACACAGTCAGAGAGTATAAAAATAAATTAGATTGTCTGGAATAAATAATAAAGGGAGTGTGATATGTAAGTATTGCACCGTACTGACAGGTCAGTGTTCAGATCATGTGGGTATTGAGTATCCTGACAAGCCATGGAAATAAACTGTTTGTCTGTTTGTCCTGCTCTTTATGCTCCTGTACTGCTTCCCAGAGGACATCAGGCTGAGCAGGTGGTGTGCGGGATGGAGGTGGTCATGGAGGATCTTTATTGTTCTGGAGAGGCAACGAGAGCTGGCGAAATCATTCAGCGAGGGCAGGGGACAGCCAGTGATTCTCTCTGCTGTCTTAATCACCCTCTGTAGCTTTTTTTGTCTGCTGCAGCGTACCACACCATGAGGGCATCTGTCAGCACCTTCTCTGGTGGAGCGGTAGAATGATAGCCTCTTCTCAAGTCTATTCTTCTTGGGACTCTCAAGAAGTGTATGCCGCACTTGATGGTAAACTTGTACAATTGGCTTTGAGATGGCCTCCAGAGTAATTTTCCACAGCCCCATTGAGTTTGAGGCCCATTTTTCAAAATGTGGGTTCCAGGCACTTCAAGTGTAGCTGTTATTCCAGCTAGCTGTTATCCTCCGATACCCCGAACAAGTTTTGTGGATTAAAAAACTGCATTGGACTTCTTGTCGGCATGAGGGTCAGTAAGTACTGTCTGTATTTTCATTCTAAAGTGGCCATTTTCTTTAAGCTGGCACTAGAGGTAGTTACAGTGCTGAAACAATGTCTGTATATGCAGGACAGCCAGTGGGCAGGGATCATGGACGGCACAGGTGTGACATTTTGATGTTGTGTTATGCGTACGACCCACTATGAGGGATTAAAAAGTAGCTGATATCAGTTAGCAGCTAACTCAAAGATGAAGAACAGCGTTCAGAAATGTCTGTGTAAAAATGCAAAGGCGGCATGAAGAAGGAACTTTGTTAATGGTTCTATAGTGCGATCTCTGTGTAAAAGGGACTTAAAGCTGTGGGGCAGAGAGAGGTGGATCTGACTTTTAACACTTTTGTCCAAACATGGTCACTTCTGGCTACAAAAATCCAAGATGGTGACACCCAAAATGCGAGGAGTCCACAAACCAATGTGTAACATCATGGTGGCTACATGTATTATTTTCATAAGGTTTATTAACCTAATAAAATATGTATTCTGTTTGTGGAAGTTCACTGATAAACACCGTACTGCAACACTGGTATGTTTATTTTGTTTGTAAAAAAATTTATTTTTTTTTGGCATTATTGGACAGGACAGTCTATGCATGAAAAGGGGAGAAAGAGAGAGGGGATGACATGCAGCAAAGGGCTGTAGAGGCTGGAATAAAACCCATGGCCATTGCAGCAAAGAGAGTGTCTTGGTAAATGGAACAATTGCTCTACCCAATAAACCACCAGGCATCCCAACACTGACATATTTCTGGCCACCTGATGAGTATAAATTAAATACTGACTATCTTTAGCTCTGTTTTTGTTTCCTCAGGGAAATACCTGGCTCTTTAGCTGCTAAATGCTCCACTTTGTTTACCAGTTAGTTGCTAACTTTGTCTGCTGTTTGGCACTGGGCAGGTAATGTGCAGTGCATTTATGAGAGTTTTATTGCTGAAAACAGCTGCCGGCTGTTGCTGGAAATGAGACTGATGAGTGCAGTTTGTCAGACAAGAAATCAGAAGAATAAGTTAAAAGGCTAAAATGCTTTGCGGGGTTTAGGGGGACTGCTGACCAAGCCATAATTTTTCATAGGTTTCCACATGCACCTTTCACATTGCACACAGTCATTCAAACGATTGTCAGTGTGAAATTATCAACTTTAAAACAGAGAACCTGCTAATGTTGTGAAACATGGTCTGTTCTACAGGCTGCATTGCTTTCAGTGAGGAAACCATATTGATCCAGGGCAGTTATGATAAAGTTGAACCATAAACTCTAAACTAGCTATCAGCGAGCGACAGTAAGCCCCCTCCCTGACAACAACAATCTGACGAAGCACATCCATCAACACCACCTGCACTGATGCCAATACTCACCGGCTCGCCTCAAACGGAGCTCCACTTTTCATAAATCACACACATTTACACACAAACTCAATTGTTAACATTTTCATTGTGAAAGAAGATGTAGTGAGTAAAGCTTTCAGCTGGAGCACCTGGGGGGCACTTTAACAGGGACAGCTTTTTATCGGTTTGTAGTGGCGTGTCAGTTTATGGAGCCGAGCAGGAGTGAAGCACAGCTTAACTAGGACACATAAAGAGTGTTTCCAGGGAGAGCAGAGCAAGGACAAGCAGGTGAGCTAGATTGGTGTGATATCACAGGAATGGCTCCAGGGCTGGAAGTGTGTTTGTAAGAATGACGTGAGGCAGCAGAGACTAATACATTAAAAAGAGCCTTTCTTCTTCAAAGACTTCTGATCACAAGGCATCTCTCTCTCTCTCTCTTCTCTCTTTCTTTATCTCTCTCTCTCTCACTCACACACACACACACACACACACACACACACACACACACACACAAACACACACAGCCGGGAGTAGGGACACACATCTCTCAATGCCCTCTTCCTTCTTCTCTCCTCACCTGTCTTGCTCTGTCACACAACACAGTCCTCATGTGAACGTACAAAGAATGTGTTTTCAGAAGCCTTGGGGACATGGCTCCTATCATGGCAAATACTCGCTGGTTTGTTCTTTCATAAGAAAAAAATGAGGTGAACAGACTCACAAGAGTCCTAAAACAAGTCGCAGGGCCACATTACAGTGGACAAAGGAAATACTACAATGAATTTATACATGGACCAAACAAACTAAACTCCGGTGAAACACATACATACAGTATATATGAGGACAAGTACAGTAACCCATATGATGTCACTGTAATGTCACCATGGATACCTAGACTGTTTACCAGGTGTAAAGGTTCCTGTGAAAGATGAATGAAGAAATGAATGAATGGTTTATTTTTGTGTCTGGCCGTTTCAGCATGGCCTACCCCTTATGGAATTATTCCGACACATTTAAAGGAAAACTCTGGTGCCACACTGGCATAACAAAAGAAATACTAATACAAATGGAAAATAAACAAATTTATCAGATAACAGATGCTAAACTGATTTTAAGAATGAAGGCGTGCCTCAGAGGTCGATTTCAGGGACACTACTGCACAATATTAGTTTTATGCTGATGATACAGTTTTGTATGCAGTAGTTCCCTGTTTAGTCATTGGCAATATTGGATCTACAAGCTGATGTTCAGGTTTTTACAACAAGCTCTTACTGATCAAAAACTGGTGTTGACTGAGGGAAAAAAATCTGTTAAAGTAAATAGAAAATAAAAATACATTTGAAATGAATCTGCCATTGACTAGTCCTGTATATGCTACGGTTATATCTTCAGGGTTAACTAGCTTTTATCCAAGTGGCAACCTCCAAGGCTGAAAAATTTGCAGATCTTTGAACAGCCACTTGAGGCTGGTTCCACAAATCAGTCAATTTCCATAGACCCCCATTTAAAATGTTCAGATTTACAGCAGAATTAAACATATTTACTGCCTCATACAAAAAAAAAAAGTTTTAGTTGCTTTAGCTAATCTTTTAATGTACAGTATGTGTTTGTGGACAAGATAACTTGCTGTGACTTGCATGTAGTGTTTGAAAATACCAACATGGCCTAACAATAGAGCTCATCTGACATAGTGACAGGCAGGAGGTGAAAAAAGGTGACTGAATTTGGGGCCTTGCCTTGCCCATGACACATCATTACTTGCAGTATAGGCCTTGCGGTATTGGCCTGAGGTGTATTCCGTCATCCCTATATAAACACATAATTGTAATTACCCCCATAAAATGACTGCTTTGCTGGCAAAGACATTTTAAGCAGCTGTGCAGAATAGCTTTTCTTTAACTTAAAGGATACTTTAAATGTTTTTGCATTATTCTGTTTCTCTATGGACTTGAAGTCAAACTACCTTGAAATTTATTTTATGTTCTTAAAGCCTCTGGAAACCCAAATATAAAATGTAATATAGGGTCTCATGTACATAATATTAAACATGTAAAAACAATTAGAAATCAGTTTCCATCCAAATTCAAAATATCTGTCTTTTAAGTTTTTGTACATTCTTAAAATTGGGTTTGATTTGGCCGTGGTTATCTCTGAGATTTATTACGCAGTAAATTTCAAACCAATATAAATCATCCGTCAGTTGTCTCATCCCACTCCCCAGTGGCAGCGCAACAAAACCTTTCTGCTCCAGCTAAATCTGCTTCTTTGAGTCTGAGCCAACAAACAGCTTTCTAGTCTGATGTTTAGAAACTACAGTTCGTAAACTGCCTGAACCGCTCGGCTGCGACCCAGCGGAGGCTCTGCCTCCAGCAGGCTCCCAGCAGGACTTGAAACAGGTTGACCGGCTCCAGAGCCTGGACAATCCAAGCCTTTGCAGGTCGTGGAGCTGCAGGAAGAGGCAGCTTGTGAGCGGCCGGGCTTGCCCCCCGGGCCCGGTGCTGGTTTCGGCCGCATGGAGGGGACGTAATGTGCACCCTTCCTCACCCGTAACCCCAACCCCAAGCAGTTAGCTTTGCTACGCATAAACATATCCCCAATCGCGGAGGTGATGCTGTAGGAAACAACACAATATTAGCCGGAGGGGAATATTATTCGAGGCGGGCAAATACTTCTACACAACGCCAGAGAGACGGCCACCCGGCACCGGTCTCTCACACTTTGAGGGTCAGTGTGTGTGTCAGAGTAAAGACATATTTAATCTATTAAGTATCTGGGGAGTATTGTGCTACCAACTCCCCAGAACCTAAAACTGTGGGTAAATGAGGACCCATCATGCCCATTGTGTTCAGGTACGGCAACCTTAAAGCATATTTTGTCGGGCTGTAAGGTTAGTTTGTCACAAGGCCGATATACATGGCGACATAACCAGGTGTTGAAATGTTTAGCTGCAGGAATCGAAGGGAAACGAAGAGAGGTCAATTCAGAAGGTTATAAAGATAGGAATTTAGCAATTCAGTTTGTCCGTGAGGGAGAGAAATACAGAAGGGATAAGTTAGTAAGGAGGCAGGGGTGTGTTCGCCTAGTAGGTGCTTGTGATTGGGAAATGCAGGTAGATTTAGGGGGAAAGCTTGTTGTTCCCCAGGAAATAGTTTGTACTAAGCAGAGGCCTGACATAGTGTTGTGGTCATTGAGTCAACAGATAGTTTATTTCATTGAGCTGACAGTTCCTTTCGAAGACTCAGTGGAAGAAGCCTGAAAGAAAAAAGCTTAGATATGCAGATTTAGGAGCAGAAGCTGAGCAGTGAGGATGGAAGACTAGGATTTGCCCAGTGGAAGTGGGGTGTAGGGGATTTATAGCAAGATCAGCTATCTCGCTCCTGGGGGAACTCAGAGTGCGGGGACAGAGTTTGAAGAAGACAGTGAAGGAAATGTCAGATGAAGCCATAAGAACTAGCAAGTTAATTTACTACAGAAGAAATAATGTTAGTTGGGGGCCAGCAGGGGGAACTACTAAGCAGGGCACATAACTCCTTGAGATCTGGTGGAGAGATCCACTTCCTCTTAGGAGGAAATCCAGGAAGAGGAAGGCTATTTAAGTGTGGGAGTGGCCTATTTGAATCCCTTTTGCTTGAGACCATGCTGCAAGGTGAGTGTTTGCTGATCCTGTGAGTTCATTTATCTCCTTTAGCTTTAGTTTATATTGTAGTTATGTTATGTAGTGTGAATTAGAGTGTGAATTAGGGCTGTGAAAGCCATGTGTAGTAAGGAGGAAGAGGAAGGTTATTAAGTGTGGGAGTGGCCTAGTTGAATCCATTTTGTGGCCATTTTGAGGCCATGCAGCAGGGTGAGTGTGTTTGCTGATCCTGTGAGTTCATTTATCTCCTTTAACTTTAGCTTACACTGTAGTTATGTTATGTAGTGTGTGAATTAGAGTATGGTGAATGTGCTAGGAAAGGTAGCATCAGCACACCTCTACCTGGAGCTTGCTTGTACGGAGCCTGGGTTTGGTTGAAGGTGGCAGTGCTGTTTGGGCTGAGAAAGCCATGTGTAAGTAAGGTTAAGGAGGTTGTTGTGTTGGTGTGGAGAGCAGTGAGACCTGGCATTAGGGGAGTGTCTCTGGATGCCAGAGATCACTGTCTAGCCTCCTGGAGGTGTCGTGGGGGACCATCTAGACGAAACACCGGTGAAAGGAGGTTCCCACCCGATGACCCCAAAGACATGTTAGTTATCACTGCTCATTGGTCTGTATAGTTAAGCCTTGCCATAATAGCGTATCATAGGGTTTAGGAGAGTATTCACTGAGTGTTGATCCTTTTCTAGAGCACAAACTTCTTGTGTTTATTTGAATTCAGAGCTAGCCCAGCTAGTGACTGCTGTGAACAGGGCAGCTGACAACAAGGGAAAGACCATGTGACAGCTTGGAAAGACAGCTGACAGGAGGGAAAAGACCCCATAGGTGCTGGCATGGGTTAGCAACCCATGGTAGCAATGGTGAGGCCTAGCAGCCCTACTACAACCAAAATTAGCTACAGCCAACATAAGGAAAATATCTCAAGAGTCAGCGAGAGCAGGGGTGGAAGATGACTCACAGGTGGATTACATGGTAACAGACATTGGAACGGACATGACTATGACTTGGATCTGTGACTCAGTAAAGGATAGGGGCACAGACTTACCCTCCAGGGCTAGAATTAGCAGCACTCTGGGCAAGGCATCTGTAGAGGATAAAAGTAGCACAGTTGAGAACAAGATGCTTCAGGTTTGTTCTTGTGGCTGGCAGAAAGTAACATCAGTGAAAGGCCTCAGAACTCATCAGGGAAAGAAGAAGTGTGTGGCAAAGAAGGGGCAGAGTAGCCGCATTGATCAGTACTTCCTAAGAAGTCAGTCGAGTCAGTCGGATGAAGTCCAGCGGCAGGTAGAAAACCACAGTTCGCAGGATATCAGTAACGCTGTCACTGAGGAGGAGGAGGAGGGGGTAGTAAGAGAGGATGCAGGTGACACTGAGGCCAGTATGCCAGTCAGAGAGAGAACCATGGAGCAAAAGGTTAGAGTTAGATGGCCTAGAGCAAATGACAGGAAAAAATGGGAGATAGTTAATAGAGATTTATCAGTAATCTTGAGTAGGCTTAGAGGAAATGCAATAGAAAAGTTAGAAAAGATGGGAGATACAATGTATTCGTATGGTGTAGAGAGGTTTGGGGTGCATGAGAGAAAGAGGAGTGGGAGGGTACAGGCAGGTAAGTCTAGGCAGCAAAGAGAAATAGAGAGGTTAGTCAAGGAAAGGAGACAGTTAAGAAAGCAGTGGAAAAAGGCTATAGAAGAAGAAAGGGAGGGAATTAAGGTGTTGCAAGAGGAGCTAAGAAGCAGGCTAGCGGTTCTGAGAAGGGCAGAGCATCTTAGGAAAAAGAGGAGGAAGAAGGAATATGCTAGGACAGGTTTTTTCAAGGACCCTTTTAAGTTGTTAAAGGATTGTTCAGCCAGGAAAAGGGAGGGCAGCTTAAAGCAGAAAGGTTAGAGGTTGAAGAATATTTGAGAAACACATATTCAGATTTAGAGAAGAACAGCATAGTCGATTTCCCACCCGATATCCCTCCATTAGGAGCAATAGAGCATGAGATGGACGTTAGGCCACCTAGGTGGAAGGAAGTTCAGGAGGTGGTCAGGTGTGCAAAGGCTTCCTCGGCCCCAGGGCCTAATGGAGTCCCCTACCAGGTTTACAAAAGTGCGCCTGATACACTTAAATTTTTGTGGAAACAGCTAAGAATAGTTTGGGAAAAACAAGTTATACCAAGAGCATGGCGTAGGGCAGGAGGTGTCCTCATTCCTAAGGAGAAGGAGTCTGTGGACATTAGCCAGTTCCGGATGATTTCCCTCTTGAATGTGGAGGGGAAGATTTTCTTCAGTGTAGTTGCGCAGAGATTAGCTAGCTACTTAGAAAGGAATAGATTAATTGATACCATGGTGCAGAAGGCAGGAATACCAGTTTTTTTAGGGTGTTTGCTGATCCTGTGAGTTCATTTATCTCCTTTAGCTTTAGTTTATATTGTAGTTATGTTATGTAGTGAGTGAATTAGAGTGTGAATTAGGACTGTGAAAGCTATGTGTTAGTAAGGAGGAAGAGGAAGGTTATTTAAGTGTGGGCGCGGCCTAGTTGAATCCATTTTGTTTGAGGCCATGCAGCAGGGTGAGTGTATTTGCTGATCCTGTGAGTTTATTTATCTCCTTTAACTTTAGCTTATGTTATGTAGTGTGTGAATTAGAGTGTGAATTAGGGCTGTGAAAGCCATGTGTTAGTAAGGAGGAAGAGGAAGGTTATTTAAGTGTGGGAGTGGCCTAGTTGAATCCATTTTGTGGCCATTTTGAGGCCATGCAGCAGGGTGAGTGCTGAAGACTGGATGTGTTTGAATGAAAACATATCTCAATGAAGAAAGGCAAAGTGCTAGCCACCCGTCGTCATTCATCTCAGCTAACATTGTTATGTTAGTTATACTAACTATTCTACGAAGTAACATTAATATGAATCACAAAACATTTTGAAACTTAACATTCAGTGACCACCAGAAAGGAATCATTTTCAGCTGGCAGGGCTTCTGCTTCGTCCTCTGAATCATCAGAGGGCTCAAACGTGTACGGCTGGATTGAATTTGTGGCAGCCATTGCTGAGCCAGGGAGACGTCAATCAAAACGAGGGAGCTGTCAATCAGAGCGTTATCTGCCACACCCACTCTGTCCTGGCAAGTGGTCTAAACAGCAAAATGAGCTGTTTTTAAACCAGGTTTTCCAGTAGTTGTGAATGGTTATTTTCACTCAGACTTCTGTGGATGATTAATGAGGCACTTGACTCTGATATAATATATGCATTTTTACTATTTCAAGCTGTGTTTCCAAAGGCTTTAATAGACAATCATTCATTTGTATCCCTTTAGCCATATAAGTATAAACATACATGTACCCTATATTATTTTAGGAAATCCAGCAAAGGTGACAGTTAATGATACAGCTAACTGCAGTAAACTCTGACCAAAGTGTTCGGCATAAAAGAGGCATTATTTGACCATACATTACTTGGATGTAATTTAAGGGGAAACCTGGTAATTGCCAGTGAGAGTGAAAATGTCACATTATGTGATGCCAGACATGCTAATGGCTAACATTACTATTACTATTACTATTCTAATGCTAGCTTGCATCATTTTTTAGCAGTAATTCTGATCAAATTATAATAATTAGTTTACTAAGATTTACAACCTTGCCTGGGTCTAGACCTTTGAATCTGCCCACTTCCCCAAGCTGACTGATTCTTCTGGCCTTGTGGCAAGAAACAGCAAATTTTCAGTTAGAAAAAAAAATGATCCTATGAGTGCAGCCAATAGGACTAACGATTAGCCAACCAATGAATAATAACAACAATAGCAACCACTATAGAAAAAACCTATTCATTTTTATCCCAAGTCGTCACATATCACTGTGTTGTCAATGTAACTTTATGTCTATATATTACACACTTGGTATCCTCTTGCGTCTGCTGTTTACGTTTCAGAATGCTGCAACCAATGCTGGGGTGTCAATAAAAGCATGTGGTAAGATTTAGGCAATTAAAGACAGTAGTTAGATTTAGGAAAAATCATCATGGTTTGGTCTACATTCATACAAGAAGCAACCACCAGACTCCAGACTGGGTGAAAGTCTGGGGTTTGTTGGAGCCACCCACGACCACTCCCACGCACTTTCCAGCTCCTTACATTGTGGCATCAGTGGCAGGGTTTCAAACTGACACTACTGCTGCAACAGGTGCCATCCGGCTGACTGGCGGCAGATAATGCTACTGCAAGAGGTTCTATCTGGCCACATTTCCAACTGATGCCATCAAGCGGCATATCATACTGCAACTAAAGGAGGCCTTTGGCATCGGTATCTGTTGCAGATATCATCTGATGACTTTGGAATGAGAACAGGCTGAGACAGACACTGCTATTGAATAGTCAATTTTCATGATTTCAAAGTTACTTTCTAAGGATGTTCTCTTTTTTGGAAAAAAACAAAAAAAAAAACAATAGCAGATATGGCACACATCATATTCAATATGTAGTTTTTAATCAAATTCAGTCAAAGAGAAAATAGCCATGAGCCTAATGTAAGTGACCACAAGGCAATGACGAAAAGGTTTTTCACTGGACAGTGCCCATGCAGCCACAATCAATGAGCAACACAATACAGCCAAACAACAATGTAACATAGCCTAACATATGAGAACAAGGTTGCTAGCTAAGGTTGCTAAGCTATGAACATTTGCTACTGTATGCAGGTGGGGTTTTCGTTGGTATCAATCAGGGTTCCCCACACATTTCATGGACAGAATTTCAAAACTTTTGCATTACTTTCAGGGGACTGATAAAAATTTTTTCGAGACCATTCAAAACGTATAACATGAACTGAGCTGTATAGTATACTTCACTCCAAATTTTAATTAGTTTATGAAAATCAATGAGCAACCTTTTCCAGTCTCTAATAGTCGGTTGTGTTATATTCATTTCAAATACTTTAAACTATGGGCACAGTCATACAAGCACTTACAGTATATCAGATTGGCACTGGCTTTTAAGCATGAGGGAAAACAGAAATGATTATACCATTATACCATTAGTGTAATGCATTTGATTTAAACTTATTTCTGGATGCAAGTCTGAAAAACAATGCAGCAACATAAAAATGTGACCACATGCATTTTAGCCTTGGAATTGGATGTGAAAGGTTATCCACATTAGATTACTGTAAGAATTTATTTATTTGGCACAACAAAATTCCATGTATTTCTCCAAAACTCTGAATGATTTCTATTGATAGAAATAATATCATCATGATATTCTATTCCAGGTTTTCCATGACCGTGGGAACCCTCATCACTGTTATGCTATGTCAAATGTGTTGTATCGTGTGTTCTCTGTATATGTATACATCTAGACTTGATACACAGCAAAGACTAAAACACGTGTCTTTATTTTCAAAGACCCCCCTGCCACAAAGTCAACACAGACTGAAAAACTGCTCAGCCCCCATTCCCACATGTACATCCTTAGACTGTGCCTTGTTTCCCTTGTGAACTTTCTTCCATGACACTTTCTGTGATATACAAATGGCTCTTCTCATTAGTTTATGGGGGGTTCCTCTGTCGGCTGTGTTTTCAAGTCCTGTTTCCAGTTTCCTCATCTGTCCTAAGCACATCCACGATGTCACCCTCTGCAAAGACAGAACAAATTGCCCTAAGTCTTTCACTCCTGAAAGCGAGATGTCATTTTTGAATCCAATTATCCACAGACGCGGCAGAAACAGAAGCCATTCTGTGCCTTTGGAAACAAATGATTTGGAAATGAAAGAGGGGGAAATCGGTAACGGAGGCAGAAGAAGAGAGTAAGGAAAAGCATTTATCACACATGGGAGTAATGGGATCAGAAATGGATGTATCCATCTCTTAGCAATTGTTGGTTGCATTTAATTGTGTGTGTGTGTGTGTGTGTATTTGTGTAATGGCGCGAGGCAATGTGTCTGTCAGGAGGGACAATGTCAGATCTCCCGCAAAGCCAAGCTCATTATGGCTGCAGAGGAAATGTGGTGTGCAGCAATTTAGTGTGTTTAACAGCTGATGTATGGACAGAGACAGAAAATGAGTCAGAGATGCAAAAAATGTCTAAAGTGGCTGTTGATGGAGCACGAAAACAGTTAAATGAGGGAGTCTGAAAGAGATGGAAGAGAAAGCCTCTGTTAGCATCACCCACAGAGTTCAGCATCGTCTTATTCATAGCCAGCATGTACGGCTTCTATCTAAAGCACACAGTGGAACTTCAAGGAAGGGTACAGCTTCCATACAAAGGTCTCAGGAGATATAAGAACATAATACAGAACATACAAACCCACATAACTGCTCTTAAGTACTGATTTAATTGAGGGGAGCCTTGGAGTTAGCCCTTGCTAACCCTCTGCCTGTTTGTACGCTGTATTGCAAAGAAAATACTTAGCCTCTATTTTATTTCTTTAAATACATTTTACCTTTGACATTTATTTTTCTTGAAATGTCTAAAGAATTCATGTTGAGAGTAGCTCAAGGAGTTTGAACTTAGACACCTCTTCTTGCTAAGGCAACCATGATACAGCACATCTGTTACAAAAGAGCTACTTAAGACAGCCTACCGTTAAGGATAGAATGCTAATAACTTGGCTGGCATTCATGTCTTTATTTTTAGAATGACTGTAGGCCATGAGAGGGTGATTCAGACCTGAGGAATCACGATCAGCACTTCAACCACGTCTTTTTAATTGAATATTGTTAGCCTGAGACACACCTTATGAACACTTGCCAAAAATAAATACACAGTCATTATGAGGTGATGAAATGTCTGGATCACTTTGTTGCAGAGACTTATTCTGGGGACAAAATCTGATTTGTATGGTGGCCCTGAAAGGTCACAGCACTGCAACTTAAGAAAACACATGCAAAAAGACAAAACACAAGCAAATTGAGAAAACATTTTCATCAATTTGACAACACGTGCGCAGCATTTAGAAAACGCGCTGCAAAGACCACAACACATTACATTAAAAAAAGCGATTCAAAGACAACAACACAACACATTAGAAAAAGCGATGCAAAGACCACAACACAACACATTAGAAAAAGCGATGCAAAGACCACAACACAACACATTAGAAAAATGTGCTGCAAATAGACCGCAACACAATGGAAGTGTTTCCAGGGGACACTTAAATGTGATGCACACTTCCAGACAGGCTTGTTGTTGACGCGGATTTCAGGTCACAGCTCAGTCACCGTCTCTTTCCGTCAGTGATGTTGGAAAATGAGATAAAAATTAAGTGTTTTTTATTTATTTTAACATCGTGATCACATGATTCAGCCTATTGCAGTGATCTGCTGCTAAACTATCATTAGCCTTTTGCTTGTAATTAGCCTGCCAATTCTAATAAACTGATAAAATAAATACACACGGTTAATTCATTGTGAAACCATAGACTGTATATAGTGTGAAACATGCTGTTAGCTGGTTATAGTTATTTACAATAGTTACTCAGAACTGTCACCAAGTAACGTTCAAGGGCGAAAATAAATTCGAAAGATGCAGTTTGATGGGGGAATAATATTTTAGGTGTATACCAACCTATTCTATAAAGAAAGAACTGACAGCAGAAGACAATGTAACATGGTATCTAAAGATACTTTAAAGATCGTCAGTTATGTTTCAAAGTCATTTTATTAGCCATGTCAGCAAAACCCACTGGTAGTATATCTTGCTTGTCCCAGGGAAGCTCTGAAACACAGTCCAATTCTTTTTAAATGCTATATTACATGTGATTTTATACTCAGATAGTCAACAACAACACCTTTTTTTTACACTGCCTGTGTTGTTATTTTAATGTTAGGATTCTGCAGTAAAATGAATGACTGAATTTCTTGTAACTTTACCTGAGTAATCTAAGGTACTTCATTGCCACAGAGATTTGAACAAGGACCTTCTACACTGTGAACTCCAATCCATCCATGACACAAAATTTTAATGTTAAGTCTACACAAATGCCCTGGATTGTCCACTTGACACACATAGTTATCCCTTTTGAGCCTGACATAATGTGTTTATTAATGTTAGGTCAACAGTTTTTGAGTTTTGAGTTCATTCAACTAAAATATAAAGCCGTTTTTATAAAGCCGATTTTGCCTAATTAGTTTAAGGCCAGCAAACAACACTGTCATGATCAGCATGCCATGTGTTTAAGGCCATAAGTGTAAGAAAGCTGTGTTTACAGTAAATGTGTTTTAAATCACTCACATTACCATTACACAGAGATAATGTTATGTATTTCACAATGGTTCTAATAGGTTACAGTTAATGTCATGGTAAAAGACATTTTGCATCATGAGTTAAGCCGTATACACAGTTAGAGACCTCCCACCTGTGTGGATATTACAACTACAATTGTTCCTAGTTCTTACAGTGCAGGCACAGCGAAAAGGGGGGCTCTTACAAATAGGTTCTTTGAACTACGAAAATGTTTCTGCGGTCCGAAAATGCCTATTAATGTCATCATGGTGATGACATTGATCTCTCATTGGCCTGACCATTTCCTGACCTCTCATGTCACCAGGGGCATGCATTGCAGTTTGTTTATGTAGTTTGACCTCAGCAAACTCTTTCCAAACACAGGCAGCAATTCCCTTCAGTAGCCACATAACAGTGATCCCAAGTGTTAAGGCCTCTTGTGGCACAGGGCGTGCAGAAACATGACAATATTTCAGTATTCCTACTATCACACTAAAACCCTTATTTCTTGCCTTAGTGATCATTGATCAGATCAGTGTGTAGAGGGTATAGACTGGTAAAAAAGAGTAACCTGGTTGAATGCTGTCTTGTATTCCAGGTGTTAGCTAAGTTTGGTGAAATGAAAGACATTAAAGTTCCTGACTTCCAGTTGGAAACTGTTGCAGCACAAAGGCTGATCAGTTTATCATCCAGTTCTGTTAGCCCCTTCTCATTCCTAAGTTGTCAAATACTGCCACTTTAGCAGTCTGATATGCTGCTGTGCAGCTTCAGTTTGTAATGTGGACAGACAGAACCTTTTACAGTGTTATGATATGCTGTCGGTCAGCTGGACAGCACATGTCGCAGCAGTATGATACACCACTGGGCAGTGTCAGTTTGAAACGCTGCCTGTGACAATGTAAGATAAGGAGCACGAAAGTCCCTATGGGGCAGGTGGCAGGGGTGGTGGATGGGTTCAACAAACTCTGGACTTTTACCTAGCCTGTGGTTTCCTTCGCATAAGAAATTAGAGCCAAACCATGATGTTTTATTCTAAACCTAACTTTGTGCCTTTGCTGCCTAAACCCAACAATATGCTTTTTTTGGCATACCAGTGTTGGTTGCAGAATCCCAAAACATCAACAGCAGATGCAGGAAGATGCCTAGTGCATAATGTAGATATGAAAGTCCACTGTCAAAGCGATGTTATGTGACGACTTGGGATAAGATCCTGTTGATCCTGTACGATGGCTAGCAGGCTAGCATCTAAAGGGCTATTCCAGTCAGCCAAGCTATCCAAAATCTTCTCCTCAGCTCCTCCTCCTCAATGTCAGCTGAAATTATCCAAAAAACATGATCTAACACACATTACGTGTTAAGTGTATTAATTAATATTTAGGTAGAATTGACCGGAGTCTTATTTACTTGAGTGTGTTGGCACACATACCAGCTAACATCAAGTCTCTGACACTGGTTCTATTTTAAACCAATGTGGAAATGTGAAATGATGGCACTTTATAATATTATAATGTCATCATCTCTACCCCATGACAGCAGTTCTTTCTTTTTTGTTGAGGGCAGTATGACTTTGCCTTGAGCAACTTGTTTGCTCAGTTTTGCAGATGATTTTTCCATTTTTAATAAATCATATAATAGTCTACTGGTGCCTTTCCTATTGACTGCTTTATGATATGTCTCTCACAAATTACACTACAAGAGCATGCTATCACCTAAAAAAATTGTTTGGACCTTAGGGCTGTAGTGCTGCCGGAGCATACTGGAACAATGCTTAGCACTATGAAGAAATAAAATGTTTACAGTTTGCATAGCTTGATTGAAGTTCATATACATCTTTTTGAGCGTTTTAAGATCCAATCTTCACTGCAACATAAGTGCTCCGCCACTGCCTACACTGGTATATTTGCTTTTTGTTATGTCATTTCTTGGAGTATCTTCAAATGCTTATATCTTTAAAATCTCTGAAACCAAAGCTAAAAGTTTATCTAAGTCAATAAACAGTAATAACTGATAAAAGTATTGAAATTATGTCATAAAAATTGTACAAGAATTTGACATTTGTAATCAGATTTTACAAAATAAAAACACAAACAACAATAGTAAAAATAATAATAATAAATCAAAAATGTTTAAATGTAGAAATATGAAAAAAATATATATTTCTCAACACTTCAGAAGTTATTTGAGCTTTTATTATGATTATTATAATAATTATTATTATTAGATATACAGTGAAAGATAGATTGTGATAGATAGATTCCACACATTGTACCACACATAGACGTCATTACAGACAAACACCTCAATGACAGGCAAGACAGAAGCCTTAGTTTTAGGAATAATGTTCTAGCTATTATGGTTCTTTTTATAAATATATATATATGTATATCTATATATCTATATCTTTATATACATGCCTAGAATGATAGCTGAAAGCGGCAGAGGAGAGAACAGATTTAAAATCTTGTAGTGACAACCTGATTGGCTGGAGGTTGTGGCTAATTATAATAGGAGAGCAAGAAGAGTGCGCACCTGGTGGCAGCTGATTGGAGGAAGCAGTGGGAGTGAGAGAGAGAGAATTGTGAATGAATGAGCACGGAAAGGTCTTCCTGATTGAACTTACGCTGAGCTTCATGATAAAAATGCGATTAATAGGTTCATTAATTACAAAGCCTCTAATTAATTAGATTTTTTTTAATCGCATCCCACCACTAATATATATATATATATATATATATATATATATATATATATATATAGATAGATAGATAGATACAAGATTATGCAAACAATGATCTCCCGCAGCTATTATGGGGAAATTCCAGAGGAAATTCAGCTGTAATATGGCAAATACTATGTTTGCACCACACATAAGGTAAGGTAACATATGCTGTGATGATGGGGAAGACAGAAGCCTTAGCTTTCTGGGTTTTTACATATATGTGTGTGTATATATATTATATATATATATATATATATATACATATATAAATAAATAAATAAAACAAGAGAGCAGGAGAGAGATATAAATATGCATTCTACCTCATTCAAACATTCTACCTTAAAAGTTGCGGGTAGCTGTGAGCAGCACAGTGAATTAAATTATGTTCTCTCAGTCTACAGCTAACTGTTTACTAGTAAAAATCAAAAGGCAACAAAATATCCTTTCTTTTTATAGGTATCACTGACAAATCAGGTCAGGCTGTCATAGGTACGGTGCTTAAACAATTAGCACTACACTACTAGTGGAAATCCAAATATTGCACAATATCTGAACATATGACCCTAAAACAGTGGGCATGCATGCAGTGCTAAAACAGCCTCCATTCTTCTGGTTTCAACCTTTAAACCAGATGTTGGAACCTGGCTGCAGGGATTTGCTCCAATTCAGCCACAAGAACATTAGTGAGGTCCAACACTGATGTTGGGTGATAAGGTCTGGCTCACAGTCTGTGTTCCAGTTCATCCTAATGCACCTTTGATGGGGTTGAGTTCAAGGCTATAAGGAGTCAAATCAAGTTTGTCCACACTAAACTGGGAAGGGGCCTTGTCTAAACAAGGTTGGAAGCACACAATGAAATATCATTGTATGCTGGAGCATTGAGATTTTCTTTAGTTAAAATTAAAGACAGGATAAACAACCCCAGGCCAAAAGATATTTGGACAAGGGACATCCATAGAGTTGCACAATTGAAGTTTGACCTGGAACTTCCTCTCCCTTGTCTATTTCTTTTCTAGTTGGCATTTAAGCAAATGTGTGAGACCATGTGACTCTTTTAACAAGTTCTTTGTAAGCCTTTGCAGCTCACTGATTGTCCCTGAGTGCTTCTCACCAACTAAGTGTTTGTGTGTGTTGGTGTGTGCACAGCTCCCATTGACTTTCTCTTCCATTTGTACACACACACACACACACACACACACACACACACACACACACACACACACACACACACTGTACTGCAGTGACACCGAGGCTGGTCGAACACAAAAGCCTGCTGGCCGTGACCTATGTGGGCTGAATGCTAACAGAGGCTAAGGAATGCGTGCCACTGGGGCAAACTCAACAGACACACACATACACACCCTTCTTTTTTTTTGAAAAAGCACTTAAAAACGCAGTCAGAGTTGTTGACTTGTAGCTGCTTTTGGGATAAGAGACAGAGCTTGAGAGATGGGGGTGGAAATGTAGCACTCTGCCGCCGACAGGCAGGGTCAATGAAGGGCTCTTATGAAAAGAATGCTCACTGCTTGTAAGATTTACAATGAATGCCCAAGCATTATTTTTTCCATCCTGCTTGTTTTTCCTGTGGTGAGGAAGGAGGATTCTTAGCAGAATGTCCCTCAGTTTGATACTGCTGGTTGACTTTTTGCAAACAAGCCGCACAAACTGAGTTATTGAAATCATTTATAAATAGGATTTGTTCAGATGCCTATGAACAAAAAACTCAACCAAGCAATTATTCTGTTGTTGAGCTCTCCAGGTGATTCACAGAGTGCACCGTAATCAAAAAAGCATTGATGTTCTAATTCAAACACCTTGACAAGGAAAATGGAGCCTTTGTCTGAGCCTCTTTGATTATTTCTACAGCTAATGGCTGCACTTGTGTCAATAAAGTCTGAATATGAGTGTGTGTTGGATCTTGTGTAGCTTTTTTAAGTTTTGTTTACAGAGCCGCACTTTCAGCAGTTGCCACCCTAAACTAATTTGACTTCCAGTGGCCACAAACAGCAACAAAACTGCCCACTGGATTCCCACATAATCCGGCAGCATTTAGCTTTGACCTTTGACCACAAGGTTCATTTGGGCAGAGTGTGGGAACACAGTGAGCTGGTGATTTTAGGGTCTACCCCTTAATGTGCCATAAGAAGCTCACAGTAGGGGGGAGAGCAGAGAGCAGGAAGTAGAGGAGGAGGAGGGAAGAAGAAGGTAAAAAGAGACATGGTGGGAGGATAATGTCATCATTAACTTAGGAAGGAAGGAAGAATTTATGTTTTGTTTTGTTTTTTTCACAAGGTTGCTTTCATTACCACTGAGTTTCAGATGCTTTCTCTCAATCTGTCTTCCTCTTGCCAATCAGTATCTTTATTAGGACCATGAATTTGCTGCTATTTACAACCTCCAGCTTGGTCTTTTCCTTGTCTCTTTTCCTGTATTGTTGGATTTCTGCCTGGTCCACTATTTAACCTCCAGCTTCCTTTGCATTCCTTAAAGAGCCTTTGTTGGAAATGAACCCTTTTGTTTATTTGCCACAGTGTAATGAGAAACCTGGTATGTGGTTTTGCCTTTCTGTGTCCAGTATTTGTCTGGCGGACACATTGTCCCAGAGGTCTCCAACCTCAGTTTTCAAAAGTAAAGGCATTTCTTTGCTATTGGATACTTTTTTATTGACAGACAAGGATTTTGAAGAATGTTTTCAGTCAACAATCAAAGTTGTCCAAGTCTTACACTGTAATAGCTGAAATCCATTGTGAGCATATGTGATGAGACAGTTCAGTCACCAGAAGAAAATGTTAGCAGTATACACTTCTTCAAACCACAAATATGTTGCATTTGTATGTTTCATACTTATCATATAAATTCTTATAAAGTGGCATTTGTATGAGCTGACTTCATCTTGAGGTGAAGGGGATCATGGATGGTGTGACACCAAGGCAAGTTGCCGTTCAAGCTGCAGACCAATGTTTAAGACTGACAAACAGCAAAATCAGTCGCCTCCTTGTCGATGATAGTCATGGCCAGAGGCATTATGATTTGGATTGTTCGTCCATCAGTCCGTCTGTCTGTCCGTCCGTCCCATTCTCGTGAATATGATATCTTAAGAACACTGTCGGGGAATTTCTTCAAATTTGACAGACATTCACGTAGACTGAAGAATAAATTGATTGGTGATTGATTTGGTGGTTGAAGGTCAAAAGTCAAGGTCAGTATGTCCTCACAAAACATGTTTTTGTCATAACTCAAGAATTATAATGTTAATTATGAAAAAACTTTACACAAATGTCTAATAGGATAAAATGATGACATGAAGACATTCTATATACAAAAGGTCAAAGGTCAACTTTACTGTGGCATAATATTCTGCAAAAAACACTGGCCATTATGCAACATCATATCTCAAATTCATAAGCATGCTGTATTTTAGTGTACTGAAAGGCATGTAACTGAAAAATTTCACTTTCTTGAAATTCAGATTTGCAGCCTTTGATCAAAAACCATTATCATTGCTTTTCCTGTTCTACTTATCTCTGTCCTCTCGCCTTTCCCTGCCCATCCCCCACCCAACCATCACGTCCCCTGCTGTGAATCCTTTACCATCTGCCTGGCGACAGGTGAGGAGGCTAAATGACATGAGAGTCAGATGAAGACGGACAGCAACGGCAGTGAAGTTGCCGCTGTGTTCCTTTTCACCGGGAGTGTTTGTGTTCACACAAGAAGTGTGTGTGTTCACGCGCTTCATGTTGACCTCCTACGGTGTTACCCACGCCAAATCCACCTGAAAAAATAAACAAACAGCTTTGGCCTGTGAAAACACCACACAAATAAGCACCAACAGATTTTCTATTGCTTCTGCTGCCTTAAATCAACAACAACAATACACACACAAACAGCTGTTGATTTAAGTCAGTCTTCTAAAAAACCCCACAAAGAAATATCTTTTCCCTTTCCTCTTCTCTGTTCCCCCTCTCTTACTTACTCTAATTCTCTGTTTTCTAGCCCTTTTATACACAGAGATGGCGCTATAGAGATGAAGTCTCTACTTTATGCCTCCTTTGCATTTTTACACAGAACTAAACAACAGCAGCATAATGCCACTCCAGCATGTGATTATAGACAGTATGCCGGCTTTGTGGAACTAAAAGAAGCATGACAGGCATGACATTTAAGGCAGAATTTATACTCCTGTGTTGAATTGACACAGTTTTGAGACAACTCTGTCCCCCTATGATCACACCATACATATAGCCCAGACGGCATTACAGCACGATAGTCCCTTGACAAGCTATAAACTCTATGTGCAACAAACCAGTCTGAGTGTGTGTGTGTGTGTGTGTGTGTGTGTGCGTGCGTGCGCGCGCGTGCGTGTGAGTCTCTCTCTCTCTCTCTGTCTCTCACTCACACACACACACACACACACACACTAAGCAGATATAAGGTAGCAAACAAAGCAATTTGGACACCCTGAATAGTACAAACATCGCTATAAGGTGGGTTTAAAACACACCTGCTGCAGTCCAGTGCATACCATAACACACACACACACACACACACACACACACACACACTCACAGTCTTTCAGTGCTGACACAAACACTTAGGTAAACAACCACCAGCATTGTGCTGCCAGATAAAGAAACCCATCCAAACACCTGTACTATACTTTTATAGAACTCACTACAATAATACGACCACAGACACATTCCTGAACAAGCAGGTGGTTAGTGCTTTGCTCAAGGACACTTTAAAAGGACACTTGATGGCAACTGAGACCTAAAACAGCTGACGCTCACCCACCAACTTATTTGAAAGCTCAACTGCATTGTAGAGCAAATGTAATAACTATTGTGCAATATACACAGCAGTATTCAGATTCAGAAATAGATACATTTGATTTGGGCTCATCAGTAAATAACAGGACTGAAAGTCTACAGCCATGTGCTCAGCCATGCATGCTACATACACATGCTGACATTGCTAGCATGCATATTTACCAGGTAATTTTGCAGGTATTTGTTCATAACCAAAATATTGGACACATACAATTTTTTATCTGATGACGAAGTGAGATGAATAGTTGAGGGAATGACAGTCACAAATCAGAGAGATTCATCCTCTGGCTGTTATGAATGTCTGTACCAAATTTTAAGACAGTTCTGCTCAAATCAGAGTGGTGGCCAGACCAACCTGCCATCTGTGGAGCCACACACCTAAAAATAGTATAAACAAACAAACAAACAAAAACAAAGGCTTTTATTGTGGAGCTGAAATACTGATTGCAGTATCAACCAAATTTGATGGGAGCAGCATAGAGCATCTTTTTTTCTCATTCAGGCCCTCAGTGTTTGGATATGATGTGAATGTTTGACTCATTTTGACAGGGTTTTCCATCTGTCTGAGACTCAGTGGGGTTCCCCTGATGTTGGCTGTGACAACAAGCAGTGGCTGTGTGACGGCTTACACAACCAAACTTAAAAGGAACTCCTGTTTCTTTTATTTTACCCTGTCTGTGTATATTAATGGTGTCATAAAACTCAGACTAACCTGCTTTAGTCTTTTTCACCTTCATCTCATAGTCCTCAATAACTGCCAGAAACAGCTGCAACCTCAGAAGTATGAGTTGACCTCTGACTTAAAATTATTTTGTTCTAAATCTGCTTCTGCTGTTCCACTCATTGCTTTCCATTGGCTGTTTGAATGTATGAGTCATTAAGTGTGCTGTTGTAAAAAGCAGCTAAATAGCAGCATTCACTGCATAAGCTTTGGACAGTGCCATCTGTGCTAAGACAATGCTGAGCCACTTGCTCTTTATCTTGTTCTTTATGTTCTTATACAAAGAATAAGGACATTCTTGTATAAACATTTTCTGTTCCTTCAATACAATAGGCCTTTTTCCACATAGCACATTGTGACTTGTCATAGTAGGAAAAGCACAGGTGTTACTAATAACATTTACGATGGCTCTGTTCTGTTTAAGAGTTCCAGCACAGCATGACAGTGTGACAGTAAGCGTGTTTGCATCCACCTGTTTTTATTCACATTTTACACCAATCAGGCACAACATTTAAACCACTGACAAGTGAAGTAAATAACACTGGGAACATTTACATGCACTATCCATCCACAATTATTCTGAATATGACAATATTCCAATCTTGACACTGCCATGTTGTATTTTCCAAATAAGGCATCTTACCAAGTTAAGCATTTTCTGATAAGACATGGGTTATGCCAGTGTTATTTAGGTTTACATAGAATTATTTGGACATGTGTAGAGCTCATTTGGAAAATGTGTCTCAATTGGGGGTTTTTCCGGAGTTTGTGTCATACAGCCTCTTGCCTGTTTAAGGTTGGCTGTGCCTTGTCATGGAAATGCTGTACACAAACGAACTTGCCAACAGTTTGCAAGGCTGGTGTCGAAATTATTTGTCCAAAAGAGAAGCCAAAATTTCTGTTTGGAGGGAGAAACACACCTACTTTTAAACATGATGGAAAACTTGGATATCAACAGGCTTTTGGATATACACAAATGTCGCATTGCCAACCTTTTCAAGAAAGTGGTTGAAGAAATCAAAGTGGGAGGCTGTGTTACCACAGGCCAACAAGTCCACCAGTGGTAAGAAAACTTTGAAAAAAATCCTATTTCGATGCAAAGAAGCAAAATGAGATAAACAGCTCCAGCTGTTCCACTGTTCTATATTGGGTTTTTTTGGGGTTTTTTCAAGACATTTTTGGGGGGCTTTTTAGCCTTTAATGTATAGGACAGACAAGCGTGAAGGGGGAGAGAGAGAGAGGGAGTGACATGCAGCAAAGGGTCACAGGCCGGAGCTGAACCTGGGCCGCTGCGGCAACAGCCTTGTACATGGGACGCCTGCTCTACCACCAAGCCACTGGCGCCCCCACTGTTCTATATTGTGATGTGATAAATGGCATGTTAGGGCACATTAATTGGCATATGCAGGGCTGTATGTGAACAGGAATATTAGTGGAACATTCATTCTTATTTGCCATGTAAACAGCTTAGTTGTTCTTTTTTCAGAATAAGGGCAAAAACTGACTATTTTGTGCAACATACTCACTAGTAATCTTGTCACAGTGCAATGTTCTGCTAGTAAACCTTGGATTGTGACAGTGGTAGCCATTTGACCCGCACCACCCACCCAAACACCATTGCAGACCAAGCTCAAGGCATCAACTTGGCCTCCAAAATCCCTAGATCTCAAAGCTATCAAGCATCTGTGGGCCATGCCAGTACACAAGAGATCCTGTGTCCATGCCTTGATGGTCAGAGCCAAGTCCAATCCAAGCAGGCATGCATGGGTAGATGGGAACTGAAAAGGTTTTATGCTTGACTGAGGTGTAGCAGGTGTGTAAAATATTAAAAAAGTGAATTGTAAACATAACATGTGACTTAAAGGGGAACTAATGTTTTTTTCAACCTGGGCCCCTATTTTCCGATCTACTTTTGTTTCAAATGAGTGATAAGATGTTCAGTATTTGACATTTCTCCATTACAAAGCTAGGGCTGACCTGCCTGCGGCCCGTGAGTGCACGCTATATTAAATAATAGGGCACTCAGACAGCGTAAAATAATATGTCAAAATATGTCCACTAAAAGTGCATTTTTTTCACACAGATAGGCTCGGATTGTTAGTATAATTATCTGACAACAGAAAGGAGAAATGAACATCTGTGTTTACATGGAGTACACCGACGTACACGGACGCAGAGCTCATGAAATTGAAGAGTGGACGAGGAGAAAGAGGGAGCAGCAACAGGCAGAGGAACATGTCCAAATCCAGCTAAAGGTAAACACAGACGTCCATTTCTCCATAATGTGTGTTTAATTTGTATGAAAACTTGTATGGAAATTAGACCCCTGCTTTTGCCAGCGCTACGCGTCATATTACTAACTAAAAAATGAGAATTGTAACAATGCCGTAAACGAATAAATGGGTATCACTGTTTACTTTCTGTCAAAGTATCATGTAATATATTGATCTGTGAGCCCTGCATCTGAATTGGAATTGGTAGACAGGGATTGAAGTAATCTATATTAAGCTCCTGTGTGAGCTGAGCTCAGTTAAGTGTTTGTTGTTAACTGATTAAAAATCTTTGAGCGTTCTGTTTTTCTTTTAACAATGCCAACCTCTGCTGTGAACTGCAGTGATATCACATTAAAGCTGAGCATACATCCGATGAGGGGTTTGTAGATGAGATATTCTTGATTAGCTCCTCAGTGGCCTTTGATATGGAACACACACACATCCAGAAAAAGATGTCAACAGTAGTTTACAGCTTGTAAAAACTATCTGCTCTGCTGTTCACAGGCAGACAGAAGCATGACAGCACCTGTCACTGGGGACTACCATCACAGTTTTTTTTTTATCTGTCATCAAAATTAGTGTCTGTTGGTTTTGTGTATTCCCAAGGTATCTGTGTGTGCATAAAAGTTTGTGTCTGGAGGCGTGTGAGTCAACACACAGTAGAAGTCATCACTGTGTGGATAAACTTTCAGTACTATTGTTGCAGTGGTCCCCACAGATATTTTTCATAATGGCCAAATGGGGCCACTGAAATTCTTGGGATGGCACAAAAGGCATTACTGAATTTCAGGAATTTGCTTATGATTTTGAAGTACATAGGCAAGTTGAAAACTATGTCAATATAAGTTATATATAAATATTATAATATTATATATAATATATATATATATATATATTATATATATATATATATATATAGATATATATATACGTGTAGTTAAGGAATCACATACTGTACTTTGGGATCTTATTTTACAGTTTATAATTATCCAGTGTGCCAATAACATGGGATGGGGTGTGGGGCAGCAATTGTATCATGCTGGCTACTATGGACCCTGTGGCCCCTCCTTGGGGGCACCACTGGCAGGGGTGATGATAAAATACACTTTTACACTGTAAAATGCATGTCTTTGTATATATGTTTGTCTTAAATACAGACATCAACTGGTGCAGAGCATAGAGCCCAGAAATCTTCACTTTTAATATCTCTCGTCTGGTCCGTAGCTAACTCTTAACATTCTATGTTAATATAGAACTTTGTTACGTTTGGTGTCCTCTTTCTCTGTCAGCTCTTTTAAATTTAGGCTCTTATGTCTATTTGCAAGTCTTGGTGGTGCTTTTTGTTGTTGGCTTTGAACAGTGCTGGTATGCGACTGTGAGTCACTTATTGGCATGTCAAAAACAACTGACCAGCCAGTAAAGTCTCCCTCCGCCAAATTCTAGCTAGCCGGTCAAGGTTTTCAAATGTACACATTGAGGAAAGATGGAGAGGGTGGCACCAGCTGAATTAGAATACTGCTAGCCTTTGAACAGACATTTGAAAATAAAGTGGACGACCTCCAATGGGAGCAATATCACTGTAATACTGTGTAATACTGTAATATCCTTTGATTCACTGAAACCTGGCTAAATCCTGGACAGAGTTATTAAACCAGGTGACTCTTTCTCTATATGCCAGTCTGACAGAGCAGAGGACTCTGGCAAGAGAAGGGGTGTGTGCTTTATGATGAATAAGGACTGGTGTGTCAGTGGAAATGTAAGGTAATGTCCTGTTCCTGCTGTGGCTCATTGTTATACATAGTGCATGGGCGGCTACAATATGGTGCTGCCTGGAGTAGCAGCTATGTGACTGTCTTGTTGAGATTGAGATGTGTGGACAGTTAAATCATTCCACAACCAGAAACCATGGATTACTAGAACCACTGGAAAACATGGACAATTATAAAGTAGCAGCCAACAACGTAAGAAGACACTAATAGGACTAAATTAAAGTGCACAAGATAAAGGAGCTGATGGGATCACATTTCACTTTAGTTGTACCGTCATTCCATGTGACAAATAATGACTGATTGATTGATTTGATTGATTGATTGATTGGTTGATTGGTTGATTGATTGATTTTGTGGTGGCCTCCTCAAAATGCTGCTGAGATTAATTTTAGTAGTGACATTTTCTAGAATGACTTACTTAGCATCGGCTAGCGTTATGTTATTGTTGCTACATCTACCAAATATACGAAAATCGTCTCTCAAGATTACATTGTCAGAGCAATATCTTCCATTTATCATGGATGTCTAATGGCTTTTCTTTTGTGTGTATGTAATTTTATAGATAGTGAAAAAGCCCTTTTGTACTTTAGTGTCAACCAAGCTAGCCATTATGCTGACCTTTTCAGTCTCATACATTTAAGGCTCGTGCATTTCTTATGCCGCATTCATTTTACGTGGTTTTATTTTCATTTTTTTTTATTTCCTGGTTACTGTAATCCTTTTGTTTGTTTAATCTACTAAAATGGGCTATACCTCATGCTTTGGTCCTCTGATATAAGAGGAACAGAAGGATCAACTGTTAGTAGACACTTAATATTCAGTTTCTTGCATACCCCTTTTTTAATTCATCACTGAAATTTATTTAGTTTACCCCTAGCTTACTCTGTATCTCTGCAACAAGAAAACCGTGTTCTTTCCAGTTTTACATTTCCTCGAGTAAATACTTATTAGGTCATGAACTTTTGCATGTGTAGTGGACAATGCAGTGCACTTGGTGAGGGCATACTTAAGTTTCATTTCCAAGGAATTACATGCAATTGTTCTACATTCCCTCACCTCATGCTTCATTTGCATGCAACTCTGACCTCTTTGCACCTCTCCTACCGCCCATGCACACTGCACAGGCCACCCATGCATTCACCAAAGAGATCATCTTCATGCTGGAACAAAATAAAGGACCATGTAGATACCAAATTCTTAATATACCTAGAGCGACCCTGTAGAGTTTTCTTCTTTGGTGGAAGAGCATAAAACCTTCAAAAACAAAATAGTATCACACAGGCTGTGTGTTTGTGTTTGTCAATCATACTTGTGCATGTGTGTCATGATGCAGAATACCAAGAAAACAGGCACAAATTTGTAAAGATATTAATCCTCAGCACCACTAGTGGTCTAAACCTTAACATTCCCATAACAATCTTGGACAATGGACATCTTAGACATGTTTTAAAATGTCACAGTTACTCTTACACTGATGTTAATGCCTCACAAATTCACATAATATGTCTAACACCATTAGATTTACACATTAGTTTAATATAACCACATTCTGAGACAGAGAAAAATGTCTCTCCCTATCTCTGTCTCCCTTTATGTTTTTCTCTCTCTCTTCTCTCTCTGCCCATCTCTTCTCTCCTCCTCTATCTCTCTCTCTCTCTTTTCATCTCATCTCTCTCTCTTCCACCACAGAGGAAAAGTTAAGATATCTCTCACACTCCCCTGAATAATGAATGGGGCTTGGGAGTTCTCCCACACAGTAGTTCAAGCCCCTGATCAGTATGCCAAATACAAAAACACACATCACTGCTGTCGCATTAAAACCCCTTAACTCCATAAGTTTTGGACATTCCCTTGTTATCATTAAAGATGAAGTGCAGCCTGTCTGTTAAGGGTTGACAAAGTGTCACAGCCACAGAGCCCATTCAAAACCCACTGTGTTGTTTAATAATAACTTTGCTGCAACTGTTTTTCTTGGCTTCTCAGAACTTGACAGAAGATACAAGCTTTTCTTGGAGCAAAGATATGCTGTTGCCCCCCTTCATTACCGGCTCCTCCATGAGAAGCACTTTGAAGGCTCTCACCAAGTGCATTCCTCCCCTCAGCTGACTTTTTGGGCTTCAGTCTGGTGGAATTATTGATCAGGCTCCTTAGGGGGGAGTGTGGAGTTGAAGGGTGAGAGGAGGTTGTGGGGTGTGTTAAGGAGCGAAGTGGAAAGTGAGAGCTGGGATGTAGTCTGTTCTCACTGCAGGGGGATGCCCACCCATCAGTCTCAACCAGTCGTCATACCTAAACTGGACTAAGAAGTTTGTTCATCTGCACTTTCCAGCAAAAGCCATGTCATTGATATTAAAACTATTCCAAAATATTGACTTCTAGGCTAGGATCTGATTACAGTGTTCTGGATTGAGTTGTCTTTGTGTGTAATGACATGTACATTTAATTATGGGTCCAAGAGATTAGTGTCAAAGGACGTGTG